>CM076681.1:2424296-3024296 GCA_038501925.1 Xenopus petersii | reverse complement strand
GGAAGGTATGATGGTTTGGATGAGCAGAGCAGTAGATAAGTCAAACTTGGTTAGTTGGATGAGTCTGACAGTCACATTTATATCTATTCACATTTAGTCTATAGTGCAGACAGTGTATAGGGCAGAAGGCCAGACAGTGGGAGACTAAAGTTGTCAAGATATGGCTTGAGGAATTACAGTGGAACTATTTTGCTGTCATGGTATTGTGGCGTAATGTCTACGAATTGGAAAAAAAAACAACTACTGTATATATACAAAATGGTTGATTTTTGACGAATGAAACGTTATTATATCTGGCAGATAAAACGGTTGACAGTTATTTTGCCACAAATTAGACATTTATCTGAGATTATTTTTATTTGAAAATCTTCAGTGCTTCTTTATAGTTGGGGTCCCAATGCCAAAAAGAGTTGCATTTGCAGCTAGAGATCATCTGTATATGTGTCTTATAATAAATACCTCTGTTTGCCTATACTTGAAATTAAGTTGCCACTTCACAGAACAGCTTCAGTCCATGAATTATGTGTGTTCTTAATTGTGGAGGAGAATTATTAGGGATGGAGATTATCCTTGTTAATTTGGGAATAGCAGAAAGGGAGATGCTGTTTTCCCAAGTGAGGAGCAGAAGGACCAATGGAGTTTGTTTATGTAAATTGTGAAGAAGCTGAAGTAGAAATGCTATTTGTCCATGAGAATTGTGGCTGAGGAGAAGGAGACAGTGTCGGACTGGCCCACCAGGATACCAGGAAAACTCCCGGTGGGCCCATTGTTTCTAAACATTTAGCCTGTTTCATGGTTATTCCCTATTTCTTTATGGGAAAAAATGTGTAATAATGGAAGAATATAGTATAGTAAGTAGAATAGGAGACTAGGAGAATAAAGAGGTTGAGTGAGGGGAGGAGGAATAGTAATTTGTGGGCCCACGGTCTGAGTTTTTATGTTGGGCCCACAGTCTAAGGTTTTCTGGTGGGTCCCTGGCAACCCAGTCTGACACTGGAAGGAGAGATGCCAATAGAATATATCCATACTTATTGTGAAGGAGGATAAGGAAGAATGGAATTTGCCCATGACAGTTGAAGTGGAGTGGAACAAGGGCTGCTAATTGTAGAGGAGAAGGTTGGAGTTTGTCCATACTAGTGGTGGAGCTACAGGAGCTAAGGATGGAATTTATATAACACAGTTGTGGAAGAATAGAAGGAAGGAATGATAGTTGTAAAGAGAAGGGAGAAAGAATGGAGTAGGTTCATGCAAACTGTGCAGAAGCAGAAGGAGGGTTGTAGTTTGTCTTTGTCTATTGTGAAGGAGAAATGGAGTCATGGCAATCATTGTAGGAAGAGAAGGTTGCAGTTTGTCCATGCTGGTGGTGGAGAAGCAGAAGTAGGGATGGTGCTTGTTCATGACAATGTTGGAGGAGTATAAAGAGGGATGGCATTTTTTGCAGGTTATGTAGAACTCATTTCAGACATTCAAGGACTGATGGGTTAAAAACAAGAAACAAACTATTTTCTTTTAAGAAACAAGAAAATTCTTTTGGCACAGAAAGAAACTGTTACAAAACGGTGTGGCCTTAGGAACCTGTTTAATGATGTAGATCGAGTTTGCGTCACTCATAAACCGAATCAGTCACTGGCAGGGAAATAGTTCTGTTGTAATGCAACTGACTTGAACTTTGGGGTTATGGTGTATTGAGAGTTTTGCCCCTGAATTATAGAAGGATAACGGTCACGTTCATGTTTCATGATCCTTACTGATTGTTTGTAAGGGGAATGTCGGCCTTACACATATGACAGATACATTTCTTTATAAATTAGATTTTATACAAGTATGGGACATGTTATTTAGAATGCTCAGGACCTGGTACTTTCCGGATAACAGATCTTTCCGTAATTTGGAATTAAGTCTACTAGAAAACCATTTAAACACGAAATAAACCCAATAGGCTGCAGAAGTTCTTAGAATAGCCCCCTCATCCATTTTACATTCACTTAGTTTTAAGGTTTACTTATCCTTTAATGATATCTTAGTTAGGATCAAGTACAAGCTACTGTTTTATTATGACACAGAAATTCATAATAAGACACGCTGATTTATAATAAGAAATAATGTTTTATAAATAAGGAACTTTCTAAGGAAGTTGGGGTTCGAGAGCCCGGAACAAGGGCATTTTAGGCAAGACTGAAAGTGCAAGTTGTGCAACACCTTGGCAGAAGTTAGGGGAAAGAAAGGCAGAGGGGAAGAATAAATAAAAACAAATCTAGAATACAAAGGTACAGCAGTCCCATATGTTTGTGCTTATGCATCCCCTGGGGCATCAGGGCCCCCCAAAAAGGGTGTTGATGAACTGCAGCACCTGCACAACTTGCCTGTATCCCCTAAAGGGCCAATCTGGCACCTGGCGGGCTCTTTTCCTTGGTCCAAACTCTACAGAACTGGTGCGTTCAGTCCGTTGGCTTGTAAAACAAACATGTATTTGTCGTCCGTGATTCTGCTCAGATCCCCCTGTTAAATTCAATTAACATCCAAAAATTAAATAGCAGCCTAAATACTCTGAAGCGTCCCATTACAATTAAAGATAACAGCTAATGATTAACAAAGACACACTCCTAGCAAATCTCTCTCTCCCAGGGTTTTTCTTTATTTTTTCCAGAGAGAATCCGCACATTAAATGAACAAAACTTCGGCACCTTCTCCCGGCGGTAATGCAACCGGCTCCTTAAAGGAAGAGAGATGGGATAGAGAGACGTCTCATGAAATATTCCTGCGCTTCTCACAAAGCATTTCTCACTTACATGATAAATAAATTGCACTGTATGGGCATTTGAAAGAGAAAGAGACTTTTTTTTTGTTTCTCCTGACACTAATGTGTCCATCTCTGCTTCACGTCTTTCCAAAAAAGAGCTTGTCCTGCTTTATGGCAGGGGATTCTATATGTAAAGTCAACAGCCAGACCCAACCTGAAGACCAGTTATAGGGATTTTGTTATGGAAAATGCATAATTTAATAGTGTTGCTCCAGCAGATTTTTTTATATTTAATTTTGAAATGGGGCTAGACATATTGTCCGTTTCCCAGGTGCCCGCAGTCATGTGACTTGTATCTGATAAACTTCAGTCACTCTTTACAGCTGTGCTGCAAGTTGGAGTGATATCTTCCCTCCCCAGCAGCCCATCAGTAGAACAATAGAGAGGTAACCAGATAACAGCTCCCTGATAGATATACAGTAAGAACAGCACTCAATAGTAAAACACCATGTCCCATTGTGACTCCTCCAGTTACATTGAGTAGGAGAAACAATAGCCTGTCAGAAAGCAGTTCCATCATGAAGTGATGGCTTTGATATATCTGTAATTTGTTATGAGTTAAGGGGTCCTAGCCTGATGGCCAGTTAGGGGGAGATTTGGGGTGAGTGCTTATTTGTACCTTGGGTACCCCTCGAACTATAGCAGAGTGAATTTTACCCCAATGTTTCTATATATCTGTAACCTTGTTATGAGCTAAGGGGGCCCAGTCTGAAGGTCAGTTAGGGGGAGATTTGGGGTGAGTGTTTATTTGTACCCTGGGTACCCCTGGATCTATAGCAGGATGACTGTTACCCCAATGTTTCTATATATCTGTAACCTTGTTATGAGCTAAGGGGGCCCAGTCTGAAGGGCAGTTAGGGGAAGATTTGGGGTGAGTGCTTATTTGTACCATGGGTACCCCTGGAACTATAGCAGGGTAACACCCCAATGTTTCTATATATCTGTAACCTTGTTATGAGCTAAGGGGGCCCAGTCTGAAGGTCAGTTAGGGGGAGATTTGGGGTGAGTGCTTATTTGTACCCTGAGTACCCCTGGAACTTTAGCAGGGTGACTGTTCCCCAATGTTTCTATATATCTGTAACCTTGTTATGAGCTAAGGGGGCCCAGTCTGAAGGTCAGTTAGGGGGAGATTTGGGGTGAGTGCTTATTTGTACCCTGGGTACCCCTGGAACTATAGCAGGGTGACACCCCAATGTTTCTATATATCTGTAACCTTGTTATGAGCTAAGGGGGCCCAGTCTGAAGGTCAGTTAGGGGAGATTTGGGGTGATGCTTATTTGTACCCTGGGTACCCCTGGAACTATAGCAGGGTGACACCCCAATGTTTCTATATATCTGTAACCTTGTTATGAGCTAAGAGGGCCCAGTCTGAAGGTTAGTTAGGGGGAGATTTGGGGTGAGTGCTTATTTGTACTCTGGGTACCCCTGGAACTATAGCAGGGTGACACCCCAATGTTTCTATATATCTGTAACCTTGTTATGAGCTAAGAGGGCCCAGTCTGAAGGCCGAGTGATTCCTACCCCAATGTTTCTATATATTTTGAAACAGCCTTGCTAATTATAAAATGAAGATCTATTTATTTTGGAACAAATCTCTATATAAATAAATAAGACCAGAGGCAAATGAAAAATCTTTATCATATGTGTAACCCGGAGCCTTGACTCTTATAAGGCAAATTGTGTAATTGATAAATAAATGATAACAGGGTCTACAAACACAGATTATTATCTAATTTTGTACTTGATGCCACTGTTCTGCCTGGGGAGATATAATAAATTATTGACTCAAGGACAACAACAGATTTAATCAAACCATAGTTAATATCACCAATATGACATCTGGTTGTCAGGGTCTTGTTGAGCTTTCACAACACAATATTTAGCTGCTTTCCCCTTATACATTACACCCTGAAAATTGCCATGAGCAGATATACTGTAGATGACAGGTAATTAGATTAGGGGTATATATGTTATGAAGACCATGTGTTTATTAAGGCTTGGGTATACATGGATATAGGGATGCTTGTTTTAAATTATATTTAACCCCTTACATAATGTATTGACTCCTTCCACCCTTCTGGAGGAGGGATAGAATCCTCACCCATTCTCACACACCTTCTTCTTGAAGAACACATTATAACTATATCCAGAAATTTACCAAATATAGAAATATAACCCTTGACCCTTGTGTCTTGTAGCACCACTTCTCATCTTTATAGGGATGTCTTTCTACCCTTAAACCCAGTGCCATCGCCCCGAATCATGGAGCTCTATATTACTAAGTTGTCAATGCCTTCTCCCCAGGTGGTCCCAGTTATAAGGGCATTTGTCGACTGGGCATCTGGTCCCCAAGTAGAATGAACCCCAATGAAAATAAAATGACCCCTGCATACATGGCCACACCCCTGATCCACCCCAGCCATGGAAAAAATCCCCCTCCACAAACTGCCCTACCCAACCTACTTCACAGAACCCCTGCCTCCTTTGTGACCCACAAATTCCAGTTTTGTGTTTCTTTGAGTACAGGGACCCTGATTAGGAAACCCCTGTACCCTCTGGATGTTGGTACCCTGGTTATTACCAGTGACAGAAAGAATCAATAACACAACCAATGCTCCTTGAGGCTTTGAGCTAATCAACCGTCAGTACCTTGTGTTCCTAAAACTTTTACCTATTGCAGAAATTGAACCCATTAATTGACTATCTCATATATTGGCTTTTCCCCATCTTTAACTCTACTGAGTTTGTCACTACCTCACCTTCTAGGTACTGCCCCAACCTTCTTTCTGAGTAGGTTCCAAGAGAATAGTTGTAGCTTCAAACCAATTTTTAGACAATAAAGAGATTCTGCGATTCATTAACCAAACAAGTATGTTCCTAGCCTTCTGCTTACTAGGGAATCTAATGATGGGAATAATCTTTGTTCTCCTGCAATAGGCCTTTAAGGACCTTCATCAGAATTTAATTAGTATATGTAATTAATCATTAGTTATGAATTGTCAATGGATAATTCCTTAACTCCTCCACTCGGCTGTGCATCTCAACTTGAATTCCCTTAAGAAAAGGACACTCTTCCTATGCTGATGGCA
Source organism: Xenopus petersii (assembly GCA_038501925.1). Lineage (NCBI taxonomy): Eukaryota > Metazoa > Chordata > Amphibia > Anura > Pipidae > Xenopus > Xenopus petersii. The sequence continues at coordinate 3,018,407 of CM076681.1, read as the reverse complement.
AAATATGCTCTCCTGCAGTCCATCCATGAATCCATCCCTGAGTCCATCCATGAGTCCATCCATTAGTCCATCTATGAGTCCATTCATGAATCCATCCATGAGTCCATCCATTAGTCCATCTATGAGTCCATTCATGAGTCCATCCATGAGTCCATCCATAAATCCATCTATGAGTCCATCCATGAGTCCATCTATGAGTTCCTACAGCCAATCTGTTGCTTTAGGCCATTAAACATTCTTATTATGAGCTGAGAATTCCCAGCCTATTTGTTTATGCAGTTCTGCTGCTCTCAACTAAATTATTATGGCAATTGAGTCTCTGCCGGAATGGTCCATTTAATGATTCTTGCTCAACAAACACCTGCTCACATTAGGAGGCCTGAATGTCGGAGTCCCAGGAGAAAGCATTTAATGTGCCGCATCTGCTGGGGCCGTGTCCTGGCTCTTTTCATGCAGCCTATTTATTAGTGTTACATAACTGGAGCCGCTCTCTTGCTCTTAAACTCAGTGGGGCCATGTAGCAGCTTCTGCAGAGAAAAACAGTTTATGTGGAAAAGCCCGAGCCATAGAGGAGAACCAAGTACATGGAACAGACACCCTTTTATCTGATACATAGGGCTCATAGGGGGCACTTACCTTAAGGACATATCTGAAGTGCAAAGTGTGTTCAGTACCTTGTCCCAGTTGCTCCTTTCTGGGTGCAGAGAGCAACCCTGACTTACCTTGCCCCCCCCATGCACCCCTTCCTGCACGTCTGTAATTAGGGTTGCCACCTGGCCGGTGTTTGGATACCTGTAATGTATTGGCCTATAAAATATTAAACTATCTGTCTTTGTGCCCCACATGTAGGTCGGCATCTTCTCCCCTGTTTCTCTGTCTCCCTCCTGACTCACCAAATGTCTGCTTGATTGGCCCTGATCTGCCCTAATCTGCCCCTTTATGTCACTGTTCTGCCCATTTCACATCTTTGTCTCACCCCTATACAGTTCCCCCACTTCCTCTATAAATGTGGATGGTATTTATCAGCAACAAAATGTCAACCCTATTAATAAACAAAGATGAGACCTTCACTGGGGTGCCTATAGGCTGGCCAATTGCTGCCCCAAACAAGCATTCCAGTCACATGCAAATCTTTGGGTCCAACACCAATGAGTGGCCCCAAGCTCTTTGCAATTTTGTGTATGTTGCACCTTATCCTACTTTACTAAATAAGCCTTCAGGACTCAGAATAGAGTGTGTATATTCTCCCTGTGTCTTAGTGGGTTTCTTTGTGTACCCTATTTTCCTCCCACACCCCAAATACATACAGGCGACTTTTTTATAGGAACTCTCAATACTGTGTGTGACTGTGAGAGGGACCCTAGATTGTAAGCTCCACTGGTGGGATTCTGTGTAATACCTGGTGTGTGCCAGGCCCCCTTACAAAAATCGGTTGGGGCACAGCAATTCCTACCTACAATAGAGATGCCTTTCAGCGCCCCATGATCTGGGCAGGAGGCGGGGTCATGATGTCAGAGGGGCGGGCCAGTGACATTGCTGGTGAAGCGAGGTATGTCATGGGGGTGGGGCTATGATGCGGCAATCAGTGATTGGCTGCAATGTCAATCAAGGGAGATCCTGCCTGGTTTTCCTTATTTGGAAAGCTGGGCAGACTGTCTTGACCCAGGCAGACCTAATCTGCTCCGAACTGCATATTAACTGCCTATTTCCTGTCCCCGCCCACAGGCAGCCCTCTCTCAACTGTCAATTCTGATACCTCCCTGCAACCTCCCTCCACTCCAGTCTCCACTGAAAGGTAGGCGAGCGCTGGGGACGGATTCTTCATAACTAAAGGGGAAGCGGACATCGTGGTCCACCCCCTTCCCCCGCACAGGTTTTGCTCCCTATATAGTTACCCCACTGATGGGAACAATATATAATTTCTGTATATAAATAATAAAGGCTGTTTAAAGTCCCATAGAATCCCAATAGAATTCCAATAGAATCCCAGACTGTGAAGGTTTTATTTCTGTATCTCTTTCTCCATGGGGGGTAGTTAGTTCTTCTATGTCCCTCCCGGCACACAAGTCAGTTTTTTCTGCTTTATTATTTACTTGGCTAAAGGGGAAACACTCTACGTGAGTATAACTCCCATGTGTCACTTCTTTGCAGCTCAACCAGTTCTCTTTGCTTTCTTCCCCAAATCATTATATGAGGGTTTACGTTAGATTGAAAATGGAGAGAGAGCTCCTCAAATCTCAGACAAACTCTTACAATTTACATTTTGGCATTTTCTTTAACATGTGACAGTTAAGTCATTGGTTAAAAAAATGTAATAACGCGATGAAATGAAAGAGTCAAGTACTAAGATTGGAATATTAATAAGCATTTATTACTGTACATTCTCTCTAATGACTTTAATGGTCTCCCATAAAATGGAAATGTGCAAAGGCAGAAGTTTAATGTCTACAATTTCACATGTTTTTAACTGAAAGCAGCAGAACTGAAGCCGATGTTTCATGAGAGAGAATGACTGCCCCCTAGGGGTGAGATGTTTCAACTGTAGCCAAAGGTTTCCCTTGGAATGATCAAGGAATATAACTAAGCTCTTGTTTCTCAAAGGAGAAGGAATCCTACCCAAATTGTACTCCAAGTGATAAAAGAAATGTTGAGAGGCGACATGTATATTCTGTATGTGGAAACTCTGGGAAAGGGATCTGTGTGTCCAGTTACTCAAGGGAAAGTCCTGGGGGTTGTGCGTGTGATGTGATGTGATGTGTGTAACAGTGTGAGACGTCGCTATTTGTGTGTCTCAGGGATGATCAGAGACTTTCTGCCCCGAGTGACTCATGTGACCCAGGGACTGACTGATAATAACCCCAAGGCTTTAGCACTGGAAGGGTTTTTTTTTTTCTAATCTTTAAAGAATAAGTAAGCCTTTAAAATAAGTAAATGTAAAATTGATGAGGGGGCTAGTCTAAGCACTTCTGCAATGTGTATTCATTATTTTTTTTTAAATTCCAAGACATTAAGGGATACATGTACTGTTACTATGAATGAATTTTGTTACAACAGCGCCACCTGCTGGTCATTTTCCCACCAGTCTGACCAGCAAGTAGTCAAGGAAGTTGTCAGGAGAAAGAAAGAGGCTGATGTTCTTCTGTTTAGGAATAAAATTAGAAACCTTTGTCACATCTTTCCTAAGCAGAGCTCCCGCACTCCAAAATCAGAGAACCATCACGTTTTATTATTCTTATACAGTGTTGGACTCGGGCCCAGTATTTGTGTATATATCTGTGTGGATGTGTATATATATATATAGTGTATACAGTACACACACACACACATAGTCCCACAGATATAGAGAACCCTCCAGATAACAATACATATATTTATTCCTACAGACCCACTGGACTGCATGTAGGGAATGTGCTTATTCTTTATATTCTATATTCTTTATATTCTAGCTCCCCCTGGTGTCCAATGACTGTATCTGTGGATTTTAATAAGTCATTTATTATCATTTATTATAGCGCCGACGTGTTATTGCAAAAAATTCGGTGATTCTCTGGGGAAATGAAAAGATTTCTACATTATTCCAATTCAATTCCCACAATATGAATGTTTAGTTCTGCACTTTATTTGCTGCATATAAATTATATTTGTTTTTCTTGATACAGAGCCGGAATATCTTTTGTTTTTAATATGTTTATTGTAAAGCTGTAAATTATTGATGTTACAGAAAAATAAAGCAGTGTCTGACTGGCTGTTGATATTCCTGCACTGCTGGCTCTGACTCCTCAAACAATGTATTAGAAACAAATGTAGCAGACGGCAGATGATTAACAGACATGGAGGAGAACTGACTATTTAGCTTAGAATTAGCTTAGTTTTAGTCATTTGAGTTTTATTCAGGACATTTGCAATATAATATTGACAATGTATTGTTCAGCTTTGCCAAAAAGTTTCCCTTTATATTGATTAATTGTATTGATGATAAATCAAAGTAAAACTAAATAGAATAATTGGGGTCACCCTGCTATAGTTCCAGGGGTACCCAGGGTACAAATAAGCACTCACTCCAAATCTCCCCCTAACTGACCTTCAGACTGGGCCCCCTTAGCTCATAACAAGGTTACAGATATATAGAAACATTGGGGTAACAGTCACCCTGCTATAGTTCCAGGGGTACCCAGGGCACAAATAAGCACTCACCCCAAATCTCCCCCTAACTGGCCTTCAGACTGGGCCCCCTTAGCTCATAACAAGGTTACAGATATATAGAAACATTGGGGTGTCACCCTGCTATAGTTCCAGGGGTACCCAGGGTACAAATAAGCACTCACCCCAAATCTCCCCTAACTGGCCTTCAGACTGGGCCCCCTTAGCTCATAACAAGGTTACAGATATATAGAAACATTGGGGTGTCACCCTGCTATAGTTCCAGGGGTACCCAGGGTACAAATAATCACTCACCCCAAATCTCCCCCTAACTGACCTTCAGACTGGGCCCCCTTAGCTCATAACAAGGTTACAGATATATAGAAACATTGGGGTAACAGTCACCCTGCTATAGTTCCAGGGGTACCCAGGGTACAAATAAGCACTCACCCCAAATCTCCCCTAACTGGCCTTCAGACTGGGCCCCCTTAGCTCATAACAAGGTTACAGATATATAGAAACATTGGGGTGTCACCCTGCTATAGTTCCAGGGGTACCCAGGGTACAAATAATCACTCACCCCAAATCTCCCCCTAACTGGCCTTCAGACTGGGCCCCCATAGCTCATAACAAGGTTACAGATATATAGAAACATTGGGGTGTCACCCTGCTATAGTTCCAGGGGTACCCAGGGTACAAATAAACACTCACCCCAAATCTCCCCCTAACTGGCCTTCAGACTGGGCCCCCTTAGCTCATAACAAGGTTACAGATATATAGAAACATTGGGGTAACAGTCACCCTGCTATAGTTCCAGGGGTACCCAGGGCACAAATAAGCACTCACCCCAAATCTCCCCCTAACTGACCTTCAGACTGGGCCCCCTTAGCTCATAACAAGGTTACAGATATATAGAAACATTGGGTAACAGTCACACTTCTATAGTTCCAGGGGTACCCAGGGTACAAATAAACACTCACCCCAAATCTCCCCCTAACTGGCCTTCAGGCTGGGCCCCCTTAGCTCATAACAAGGTTACAGATATATAGAATGTATGAGATAGTGACAGTGCCATCCCTCAGTTAAACATTCATACCTTATAAATAATGTAACCCTACAAAGTCCATATAGACCTCATCACTTTACAGTTAGATTTACCGTTTAGGTCCCCATTAAAATATACCTACTGGGCAGGTGGTGGATGAGCCATGAGGAAAGGTTTGGGAGCAGAAAGATTACAGAGCTTCATGTGTACAACAGATACTTTGGGAAAACTATTAATTCTGTAGGGTAATGGACAAGTACACTTTATCATTATGTTCTGATGTTGCACATGATGTGGAAGTTGATGTAGAAGATGAGTTGGATGTGCCGGGGAGAGTAGAAGGGGACAGTGCAGATAAGAAGAGCTGGTCATGGAATGGCCTTTCATAGTGATGAGAAGACAATGGATTTAGATGATGCCGGGATGTTAGAGCTGATGGTACAAAGGAACCTGGTGATTACTGAACATTTCATAGAGAACGTTTCACTCAGAGCCCCCGGGTCACAATGTAAAAGAAAGAAAAATCTTAGAGAAAAAGAGAAATCGTTGAGGAAACATCTAGGGAACTGATCTCTTTGATTGGAGACAGTTGGACGTGATCAGGTCTGCTTACTAAGTGGGATCTTCATCTTCATCATCTTTATAATCTGCACCAATACAATGACAGTCCCACCATGTAAACCTAAATGCTTTCTATTACATTGTATAGATTTAATTCCTGGCATCCAAGTTATTTATGGGAGTTTGTGACCTGCTTTCTTCTCCAGACCCACAGGAGTGTTTGGAAGGAACCAGGGCTGCACCTCTACCAACATGGCGGCAACTAGATTCTTAGTTCCCATGACTCTTAGAGTCACAAAGAGAAACAACTTGGTTTCCCAAGGTCAGAGCACAATATACTGGACCACTAACTCACTATCACAATGGGAAACCAAGGGGGCTATGAACATGTTTCAAGTCCAGAACAACAGCTTATTACTCAACAGAATTAGGAGCTATAGATGAGGAACACATAGAGATATACAGGTATGGGATTTCTTATCCAGAAATCTCAGAATTACAGGAAGGCCATCTCCCATAAGCTCCATTGTATTCAAAAAAGTTCTAACATATAATTGTTATTGGAAACAAAACCAACCTAATGGATTTATTCAATGTTTCAATTCTAGTAGACAAAGGGTAAGGGCACACCTGGAGATTCAGGGAGATTTCAACTTCGGGCGACTTCGGAAAACAAAGCGCTGCGAGTGAATTGCCACAGGCAATTTTTCATTGAAGCAGGCGGAAGACAGTTCGGGGAGAATAGTCGCCCCAAAGAAGAGGCGATTAGTCACAGGGCGACTTTGTCTCCACAAATTTCCAGGTGTGCCCTTACCCTTACGGTATGAAGATCCCAATTACTGAAAGATTCATTAGCTGGGAAACACCAGGTCCCGGCATTCCGGATAACAGGTCCCATACCTGTACATGCATAAAATAAAATGTCAGATAAATACGTTCATGTCTGAAGTTCCGCCATTCTCCTGTTGCCCCAAGGGGCCATCAACTGTTGCTCCAGATGACTAGAGAAGCCTGTGGGTGCCTGTGAGGACAAAGTTTCCAGATTGGTCATGACCATAGAAATTATATTAACGGGTCTCAATAAGGCGGGGGGTTATTCTAAGTAACTTGGGAAATACTACAAACTCTCAGATGTGGGTTAATAAGCACAGCACCAGCAGCAGGGGTCAGTTTCCAACACCTGTATCAGATATTTATAGGAGGAATTAAGCTCTACATTTACTCCCGGACACCCTGGGGACAATTGATCCCTTTAACATTCTTGTTATAGTTATTGGTGCTGTCGGCTGAGGGAGCGTTAGTATCTCCTGTATTTCATCTCATTGACACTCATTTCATATCCCAGTGCAACAATAATTATATATACAATTATATACACACATTATAACCCTGTAAATAAGGATAATGTGGTACAATGAGGAATTAATATACACGGGCAGCTCCGCACAAGATGTCGATGATTGGAGGATTTTGTACAAGTGCTTGTCTCCCCTCTACTCTCCTGCTCCTGTATATTCATCTTTCCCTTCCACTGCAACATGTCATAGATTTTCTCTTTAATCCCCAATACGTTCATAACATACTAATGTAGGGATGTGAAAATTTAGACACCCTCACATATTATTGACAGGCACATCCCTAGTAATATGGACCCTAAATCGGTCCTAATGGGGACCTTGTGCTTATGTAACCCATTTAGTTCTCTCAGTGTACACCAGATGGCACTGTGCAGTAGTATAAAGGTCTTAGGGGCATGTTTACTAACATTGGAGATAAATATCTGGAGAGATTTCTGGAGATGTTGCCCATGGCAACCAATCAGCAATTAGATTTAAACAGCCACAGCCAAGTTAGAAAACAAAAGCAAAGATCTGATTGGTTGCTATGGGCAACATCTCCAGAAATCTCTCCAGACATTTATCTCCAATGTTAGTAAACATGCCCCTTGGGAACCATGACGTCTGGGTCCATTGTGCTTTAACCCTTACCTGAGCAGGCTGGAAGGGAATGGGTATTGTGACCCTAGGAGCATCGGCCCTAGTAAAGTGATAGTATACGCTTTTATAGATCACTCTAGGAGTGATAGAGAGGCTAGATAGTTGAGCAGCTCAAGGCTCCACCGAGGATATTAGAGGGATTACTGACCCGGAGTAGGGACTAAAGTGTTGAGACTAGGGATGGTAGGAATTCCCCTAGACTGCCACTTAAAGAGGTCCTGAAAACTGGGCAATACCCCTCACAAGCTGCAACTCTCTCTGCTGTGTATTCCCTGGCCTGCAGGGATTCAGCCTATACTGGTTCTGTGAGTATATGATACCTTTATGCTGTCTGATTGTTCTAAACTCTATTGTCAATCTGTGTTATTGTAAATAAATACAGTTCTTGGTTAAGCATTACAGAACCTCTGGCGCCCAATTCTTGTGCATTGGCACCCAGTTACAGTTACACTACACCCCGCCTCCACCCCGCTGCGAGGGCTTACCCCTGTGTAAAGAGGATCTCATTTGTGGTTCCACACCACATGAAAGTAGCTAGAATTGAATACAGCAGTGTCAATTTATTATAGCGCTAAACTATCAAACAGATGGGCTCATGGTTATCCCTCATTTGTGCCTGGATTCCCCTGCCATGTAAAGAGTAACATAGTAAATTAGGCTGAAAAAGGACACATCAAGTTCAAATGTTTAAGTCTATATATAGACAATACAAAGTAATGCTGATAAGCAGAGAGGTAAAATACCTTTTATACTATGATTAGAGGTAAACAAGTTAGGGACCATCGTGTGGGGTTTTACCTTGACGTGGTATAGTGGCTTATCAATTTAATGATCATAAGTTTGTAACAAAAAACCCTGTTTTTAAAATTACATGCACTTGCATAATGCTTTGAATTTCTTAGACAGGGCTTTAAATATTTTGAAATTCACCTTAGGTGTGCACCCACAACCCCCCTTTTTTGAAACTATCTATAACCTGCCTAACTATCCAGAGGAAGGTGAAAAATCCATCTGAAGTCTCTCCAATTTGCCTCAGAGGGGGAAAAATTCCTTCCTGACTCCAAAATGGCAATGGGACCAGTCCCTGGATCAACTTGTACTATGAGCTATCTCCCATATCCCTGTATTCCCTCACTTGCTAAACACCATCCAACCCCTTCTTATACCTATCTAATGTATCAGCCTGTACCCCTGATTCACTTCCCAGCTCTCCCTGTAACACCCCTTTCCCTCCTCTAATCTCATTGGCTCCCTCCTGTCTGCTGGGAGGAGCTACTGGTGAATAAAGCATCCGACCCTTCCTTGTACCTATCTAATGTATCAGCCTGTACCCCTGATTCACTTCCCAGCTCTCCCTGTAACACCCCTTTCCCTCCTCTAATCTCATTGGCTCCCTCCTGTCTGCTGGGAGGAGCTACTGGTGAATAAAGCATCCGACCCTTCCTTGTACCTATCTAATGTATCAGCCTGTACCCCTGATTCACTTCCCAGCTCTCCCTGTAACACCCCTTTCCCTCCTCTAATCTCATTGGCTCCCTCCTGTCTGCTGGGAGGAGCTACTGGTGAATAAAGCATCCGACCCTTCCTTGTACCTATCTAATGTATCAGCCTGTACCCCTGATTCACTTCCCAGCTCTCCCTGTAACACCCCTTTCCCTCCTCTAATCTCATTGGCTCCCTCCTGTCTGCTGGGAGGAGCTACTGGTGAATAAAGCATCCGACCCTTCCTTGTACCTATCTAATGTATCAGCCTGTACCCCTGATTCACTTCCCAGCTCTCCCTGTAACACCCCTTTCCCTCCTCTAATCTCATTGGCTCCCTCCTGTCTGCTGGGAGGAGCTACTGGTGAATAAAGCATCCGACCCTTCCTTGTACCTATCTAATGTATCAGCCTGTACCACTGATTCACTTCCCAGCTCTCCCTGTAACACCCCTTTCCCTCCTCTAATCTCATTGGCTTCCTCCTGTCTGCTGGGAGGAGCTACTGGTGAATAAAGCATCCGACCCTTCCTTGTACCTATCTAATGTATCAGCCTGTACCCCTGATTCACTTCCCAGCTCTCCCTGTAACACCCCTTTCCCTCCTCTAATCTCATTGGCTCCCTCCTGTCTGCTGGGAGGAGCTACTGGTGAATAAAGCATCCGACCCTTCCTTGTACCTATCTAATGTATCAGCCTGTACCACTGATTCACTTCCCAGCTCTCCCTGTAACACCCCTTTCCCTCCTCTAATCTCATTGGCTCCCGCATGTCTGCTGGGAGGAGCTACTTGTGAATAAAGCATCCGACCCTTCCTTGTACCTATCTAATGTATCAGCCTGTACCACTGATTCACTTCCCAGCTCTCCCTGTAACACCCCTTTCCCTCCTCTAATCTCATTGGCTCCCTCATGTCTGCTGGGAGGAGCTACTTGTGAATAAAGCATCCGACCCTTCCTTGTACCTATCTAATGTATCAGCCTGTACCCCTGATTCACTTCCCAGCTCTCCCTGTAACACCCCTTTCCCTCCTCTGATATCATTGGCTCCCTCCTGTCTGCTGGGAGGATCTACTGGTGATTAAAGCATCCGACCCTTCCTTGTACCTATCTAATGTATCAGCCTGTACCACTGATTCACTTCCCAGCTCTCCCTGTAACACCCCTTTCCCTCCTCTAATCTCATTGGCTCCCTCCTGTCTGCTGGGAGGAGCTACTGGTGAATAAAGCATCCGACCCTTCCTTGTACCTATCTAATGTATCAGCCTGTACCCCTGATTCACTTCCCAGCTCTCCCTGTAACACCCCTTTCCCTCCTCTAATCTCATTGGCTCCCTCCTGTCTGCTGGGAGGAGCTACTGGTGAATAAAGCATCCGACCCTTCCTTGTACCTATCTAATGTATCAGCCTGTACCCCTGATTCACTTCCCAGCTCTCCCTGTAACACCCCTTTCCCTCCTCTAATCTCATTGGCTCCCTCCTGTCTGCTGGGAGGAGCTACTGGTGAATAAAGCATCCGACCCTTCCTTGTACCTATCTAATGTATCAGCCTGTACCCCTGATTCACTTCCCAGCTCTCCCTGTAACACCCCTTTCCCTCCTCTAATCTCATTGGCTCCCTCCTGTCTGCTGGGAGGAGCTACTGGTGAATAAAGCATCCGACCCTTCCTTGTACCTATCTAATGTATCAGCCTGTACCACTGATTCACTTCCCAGCTCTCCCTGTAACACCCCTTTCCCTCCTCTAATCTCATTGGCTTCCTCCTGTCTGCTGGGAGGAGCTACTGGTGAATAAAGCATCCGACCCTTCCTTGTACCTATCTAATGTATCAGCCTGTACCCCTGATTCACTTCCCAGCTCTCCCTGTAACACCCCTTTCCCTCCTCTAATCTCATTGGCTCCCTCCTGTCTGCTGGGAGGAGCTACTGGTGAATAAAGCATCCGACCCTTCCTTGTACCTATCTAATGTATCAGCCTGTACCACTGATTCACTTCCCAGCTCTCCCTGTAACACCCCTTTCCCTCCTCTAATCTCATTGGCTCCCGCATGTCTGCTGGGAGGAGCTACTTGTGAATAAAGCATCCGACCCTTCCTTGTACCTATCTAATGTATCAGCCTGTACCACTGATTCACTTCCCAGCTCTCCCTGTAACACCCCTTTCCCTCCTCTAATCTCATTGGCTCCCTCATGTCTGCTGGGAGGAGCTACTTGTGAATAAAGCATCCGACCCTTCCTTGTACCTATCTAATGTATCAGCCTGTACCACTGATTCACTTCCCAGCTCTCCCTGTAACACCCCTTTCCCTCCTCTGATATCATTGGCTCCCTCCTGTCTGCTGGGAGGATCTACTGGTGATTAAAGCATCCGACCCTTCCTTGTACCTATCTAATGTATCAGCCTGTACCACTGATTCACTTCCCAGCTCTCCCTGTAACACCCCTTTCCCTCCTCTAATCTCATTGGCTCCCTCCTGTCTGCTGGGAGGAGCTACTGGTGAATAAAGCATCCGACCCTTCCTTGTACCTATCTAATGTATCAGCCTGTACCCCTGATTCACTTCCCAGCTCTCCCTGTAACACCCCTTTCCCTCCTCTAATCTCATTGGCTCCCTCCTGTCTGCTGGGAGGAGCTACTGGTGAATAAAGCATCCGACCCTTCCTTGTACCTATCTAATGTATCAGCCTGTACCACTGATTCACTTCCCAGCTCTCCCTGTAACACCCCTTTCCCTCCTCTAATCTCATTGGCTCCCTCATGTCTGCTGGGAGGAGCTACTTGTGAATAAAGCATCCGACCCTTCCTTGTACCTATCTAATGTATCAGCCTGTACCACTGATTCACTTCCCAGCTCTCCCTGTAACACCCCTTTCCCTCCTCTAATCTCATTGGCTCCCTCCTGTCTGCTGGGAGGAGCTACTGGTGAATAAAGCATCCGACCCTTCCTTGTACCTATCTAATGTATCAGCCTGTACCACTGATTCACTTCCCAGCTCTCCCTGTAACACCCCTTTCCCTCCTCTAATCTCATTGGCTCCCTCATGTCTGCTGGGAGGAGCTACTTGTGAATAAAGCATCCGACCCTTCCTTGTACCTATCTAATGTATCAGCCTGTACCACTGATTCACTTCCCAGCTCTCCCTGTAACACCCCTTTCCCTCCTCTAATCTCATTGGCTCCATCCTGTCTGCTGGGAGGAGCTACTGATGAATAAAGCATCCGACCCTTCCTTGTACCTATCTAATGTATCAGCCTGTACCCCTGATTCACTTCCCAGCTCTCCCTGTAACACCCCTTTCCCTCCTCTAATCTCATTGGCTCCCTCTTGTCTGCTGGGAGGAGCTACTGGTGAATAAAGCATGCGACCCTTCCTTGTACCTATCTAATGTATCAGCCTGTACCACTGATTCACTTCCCAGCTCTCCCTGTAACACCCCTTTCCCTCCTCTAATCTCATTGGCTCCCTCATGTCTGCTGGGAGGAGCTACTTGTGAATAAAGCATCCGACCCTTCCTTGTACCTATCTAATGTATCAGCCTGTACCACTGATTCACTTCCCAGCTCTCCCTGTAACACCCCTTTCCCTCCTCTAATCTCATTGGCTCCATCCTGTCTGCTGGGAGGAGCTACTGATGAATAAAGCATCCGACCCTTCCTTGTACCTATCTAATGTATCAGCCTGTACCCCTGATTCACTTCCCAGCTCTCCCTGTAACACCCCTTTCCCTCCTCTAATCTCATTGGCTCCCTCTTGTCTGCTGGGAGGAGCTACTGGTGAATAAAGCATGCGACCCTTCCTTGTACCTATCTAATGTATCAGCCTGTACCACTGATTCACTTCCCAGCTCTCCCTGTAACACCCCTTTCCCTCCTCTAATCTCATTGGCTCCCTCTTGTCTGCTGGGAGGAGCTACTGGTGAATAAAGCATCCGACCCTTCCTTGTACCTATCTAATGTATCAGCCTGTACCACTGATTCAGGGAGACAATTCCACATCTTCACAGCTCTCACTGTAACAAACCCCTTCCCAATATTTAGCTGGAACCTCTTTTCTTCTAATCGGAATGGGTGACCGTGTGTCAGCTGGAAAGACCTACTGGTAAATAAATCATTAGAGAGATTATTATATGATCCCCTTATATATTTATACATAGTCATCATATCTCCCCTTAAGCGCCTCTTCTCCAGAGTGAACATCCCCAATTTGGCCAGTCTTTCCTCATAGCTAAGATTTTCCCTTTACCAGCTTAGTTGCCCTTCTCTGTACCCTCTCTAATACAATAATGTCCTGTTTGAGTGATGGAGACCAAAACTGTACGGCATGATTTTATAGTGAATAAAGTACCCCCTCTTGGAAAATATAAGGATATTATAAGTTACTGAGGAGTTTCATGACCATATAAAAGTACGAGGCCAAAGGCCGATTGTTTTAATAAAGGTCTTGGAACTCCAAGGTAACTTCTAATATCCTCATATTTTGCAACTGGGGGTACTTTATTTATTATAATACACACGTTTCAGTGAGTCATGTGACAGAAATGACATCAGAACTCACCGTTTATAAGGATATCATTTACAAGATATTTTGTGTATTATATGAGCTTCTTGCACAGGAGATACACTGTTTTATTACATCTGCTAAATGATGAGGGGCAGTGAGAGTTTCTGATTGTGCCTCAGCATTGCCTCCTATACAGAGAATGGGCTCCCAGTGCAGGGGGAAAGCACTCAATGGGTTCTATGCTTGTAAACAAGCTACAGCTCTGGTGGAGGAAGCAAGTTCTTTTATCTTTTCTTGTTGTTACTTTTGACTTATAGGCAATTAGTGTCTGTTTGCTTCTAAAACACATCACATTAGGCAGGCACCAATCCGGAGCATCCAACGAAAGTAGATTCCAAAAAATTATATATAAAATTTAATACTTTATTTTACATCACATCTATAAAAGGAGAGTAACGCCTGACGCGTTTCGTGTCACAAGGACACTTAATCATAGGCTAATTCTTTAGGATACAGTCACAATATTTAAAGGATAATGAGCCAATAGGAAAACACTTAGGCGGAGTTAACAGCAAATGGCCTCAGGCACAGTGACCTCTAGTGGCCACTTTATAGAATACACACTATATATTTGAATAAGAAGAATATTAGATTACAAAAATATAAAAAAAAAATTCACAAATATCTTCAATTATTTAGATGTAAAAATGTTTAAATATGCTTAATATAGTATTATAAATAGATAAAGTCAATAAATATAACAATACATCAATAAATACATAATAAATAAATACATAAAGGGCTTCTTTAGATAAAGCAAGAGATATCAAACTCTGAGTTTAACCCATTAGGTTGTCTTGTGGCTGGATAAAAGATCCACTTTGCTTCTTTTTTTAGGAGATCTGAAGTGACACTTCCACCTCGACTATTAGGAATAATTTTATCTATTGCCGTCACACTTAAAAAGGATACATTTCTATTATTGCAATCTGCAAAATGTTTAGCTATAGGCGTAACACACGTAGCTTTTGAAATATTAAGTATATTCTCTCTAATCCTGTCTTTCAATTTACATCCAGTTTGATCTACATATTGTTTTCTGTTTGCTTCTATTCCAGAAACAAGTGGGAATGGACTACATTTCCCAGCAGCCCCTGCGTGACTGCTTATGGACACATTCCTTCGGAAGGGACATCACACCACTTCCAGTGCACAGCTTTTCTGCCGATCTCTCACATTGAATGATGGCTCTTGGTTTCACCAATAAATAACTGTAAGTAGAAACCATTGTGCTGTGCTTTGTGCCAATATATATGAAGCATTGGACTGTTAATATTTTGGGGAGATAGTAATAATACAATATATATGATATATAGGGATGCACCGAATCCAGGATTCGGTTCGGGATTCGGCCAGGATTCGGCCTTTTTCAGCAGGATTCGGATTCGGCCGAATCCTTCTGCCTGGCCGAACCGAATCCGAACCCTAATTTGCATATGCAAATTAGGGGCGGGAGGGAAATCACGTGACTTTTTGTCAGAAAACGAGGAAGTAAAAAATGTTTTCCCTTCCCACCCATAATTTGCATATGCAAATTAGGGTTTGGATTCGGTTCGGTATTCGGCCGAATCTTTCACAAAGGATTCGGGGGTTCGGCCGAATCCAAAATAGTGGATTCGGTGCATCCCTAATGATATATAATTATATGACACTGCTACATTGTATTGAGAGGATTGTTTTATTCATCGGCGATGTTTAATTAATTCAAGGAAGCAAATTATGGGAAACGGGGTCAGAAAGGGCAGCGGCTCTCCTTATTGGCCCAGACCTGCTCCCTCCTGCCCCAGTGGCCACAAGAATACAAACAGGGGGTTCTGAAGGGGGGTTGCACCAAAGACATTCCCCCCCAGTCTGACATTGATGGGAAATAACAGGGGCATTATTACTTACTGTACTGCCAGGGTGCGGCAGGTACAAGTCTTATATGAGAACTTAAGGTCAGGGCTGTCACTAGAAAATTACTTTTTCCAATGGGGCCAGGGAGGACAAGTCATATCAATGTAAAATGGCCCCTTACACAGATAGCCTTAAAGGGGACTATTTTGAAAATGAAAATTTAATATAAACTTCAGCATACAATCAATTTAAAATCCTGTAGAGCTTCTGAAATAATCAAGTTTATGTTCACTATTCCTCTCTCAGCATCTGTTTCTCTTCATTCTCTCTTCATGCAGCAGTTGGGTGTCAGATATTCACTGACAGTTAGATCCAATATATCTTATAGGGGGGCTCATTTTGCCTAGAAGATGTATTAGAGGTCACTCTATTAAACTCACCAGACATCATGGGGCAAATTTACTAAAGGGCGAAGGGGCTAACGCTGGCGAAAAATCCCCAGCGTGAAGTCATTCCGGGACTTTGCTTACTTACTAAATTCGCTAGCGAAGAAAATAGACAGTAGCGCTACTTCGCACTCTAACACAATGCAAATTTTGCTCTGGCGAATGGACGTAACTACGCAAATTCACTAAGCTGCAGATTTTAGGGCAGACTTGCCTTCACCACCTCAGACCAGGGAAGTGCAATAGAGTAGATAGGAGTTCCTCAAAAAAAAATGTGAATATTTTACTAAGTCCCAAAAAATGCCGGCGACTTTTCAGTTTTTCAGAGTGATAGGCTGCAAAAGATCATCATTTTATTTTTTAGGGTACCCGGCTTCCCCCCGACATTTCCTAACATATGGAACATAAACTATACAGTGGGCTCATGTGTAGGGCAATATAACAACTTTATTTTATTTATTAAGGTTCCCTGGACTTGTGTAATGTAATGTATTTGCTGCAACATATACGTCCGTTGAAATTTAACTTCCCGCCGTATGCAAATTAGCCAACGCTAGCGCTACTTCGCTTTGCTTACCAAATTAACAATTCACAACCGTTTGGTGCCGGCAATGAAACTTTGCAACTTAGTGAATTAGCGTTGCCTGAGCAAAGTTTCGCCTGGCGAAGTGTGACGATGGCGGCAAAGCCGTCGCTGGGGAACTTTTACCGGTTAGTGAATTTGCCCCTATGTCTCTCTACATGCAGGATTTGTGCAAAAGGCAATCATTTTGTTAGATTTTGTTTGTACTGGAATCAGTTATACTCTCACCGCTGTGTCAAATATAACACTATCAGCTTTGTTGTGAACTTGATCGGATGGGAACAAATGTATTGGGTTCTTAAACACTTTTTAATGTGGGAACTGGGCACTGCTGGGAGTTGTAGTTGGAGATGGTTGTACACTGGCCCCTTGTTAATGAAATGCATTTGTGAACTTGGTGCTACGTCACAGTTTGGAGGAAAGATGGATATTCCCGCCAAACACTTTGTATATATGGGTCATTTTTATAATAGTTTGTGACTTTGAGAAAGGCTGGTGCGACAGCCGAAATATTAGCGACGGATTCTTAATAAATTATTAGTAGTTCCAGAAGTCCTGTGATTGTGGCTTCTTCAAGGAGGTGTTGATTTCGGATGGTGACGCAGACCCAGGCATGAAATAATATATATATCCACTATAAGTATTTAATACATCACATCTGCATCTCAGAAGTTGGGGGACCCTCATCTTAAAGGAGAACTAAACCCTAAACATGAATGTGGCTAAAAATGTCCTATTTTATATAGTGAACTTATTGCACGAGGCTAAAGTTTGAGCTTGTCAATAGCAGCAATGATCCAGGACTTCAAACTTGTCACAGGGGGTCACCATCTTGGAAAGTGTCTGTGACACTCACATGCTCAGTGGGCTCTGATTGGCTGTTGAGAAGCTAAGCTTAGGGCTCGTCACTAATTATCCAGCAGAAAATGAGCTTCCCTGGCTGTAATATAAGCTGATGCTACAGGTTTGCTGATTATTCAATTCTGATGCTAATTGCACTGGTTTCTGTGCTGCCATGTAGTAATTATGTGTATTAATTACTAATCAGCCTTATATTGTGACATTTCCATTCTATGTGTACTGTATATTGTGAGTGGCTCCCTAAGCTCAGTAAGTGACAGCAGCACAGAGCATGTGCAGTGAATCAGCAGAAAAGAAGATGGGGAGCTACTGGGGCATCTTTGGAGACACAGATCTTTACTACTAAAGGGCTGTGGTTGCCTTGGGCTGGTACAGAAGCACAAAACATCATGTACAACATTTCTACCTACTTCTTTAGTTAGGCTTTGGTTCTCCTTTAACTGCTTTGATTTTAAGGTTAAAGTAACTAATAAGGTTAGATCTGTAATACATTTTGGTTGGTGCAGTTCAGTATAGGTTCGTAAGTGTGTGTAAATAGTTCTGTCTCAACATCAGAGCAGCCTCTTTCTTTCTCCTGACAACTTCCTTGACTACTTGCTGGTCAGACTGGTGGGAAAATGACCAGCAGGTGGCGCTGTTGTAACAAAATTCATTCATATTAACAGTACATGTATCCCTTAATATCTTGGAATTAAAAGAAAATAAATAATGAATGTACATTGCAGAAGTGCTTAGAACAGCCCCCTCATCATTTTTACATTCACCTATTTCAAAGGTTTACTTATACTTTAATATCATGGAATTAAAAAAAAATAATGAATGTAAATTGCAGAAGTGCGTCAATTTTACATTCACTTATTTTAAAGGTATACTTATCCTTTAAGCCTTCCAAACCTTTTTTTGAAAATCTGCCTATGGTAGTACCCCTCCGCCAATGTTCCTTTATCTAATCTCTGTCTATAAATAATAAAGCTTTATCAATACTGTATATAACAAATCTATTGCAGTAATCTCTGTACACCCCACTTGTCTTTCTTCTCCCCCAGCCAATCCACAAGGCAGCACCCCAGAATGGAAACAGAAAACACATCTCACGGGTTTATAGAGCATTTATGGTGTAAATTACACTGTTAACATGGCAAATAATTAACTCTACCATTTAAACATTTATTCTTGAACAAACAAATGTTGTTGTTGTAGGTGCAAAACATGTGAGTAGGTAGCAACGTCCGTACATTGTGCCAGGACTGCACAATAGATAAGTATATAAGTTTCCTACCGAGTGTAAAACAAGTTTCTCCTGCTTGGGTGCTGTTCTCATGTCTACCACTAGGTGATGCCCAGCAGCACATGTAGGAAAGCAAATGATTCTGAATTTGTTTTGATCTCTGTAGAGCCGTGATCTTCTCCGGCCTTCAGAAAACCTGTTTTTTAAAGGAGTAAGGGGGACTGGGGCGTCAGAAGTCATTGCCTTTCATTGTGTATTTAATGTATTTTGGGTGCCACTACTTCTGCCCCTCCTTGTATAATAAATGTAGGATCTGGTGTTATTGTTCACAGAAGTCAGTGTACCATCATTTACAAGTGTATACGGTTATTCTTTTTACCTTCCCATTGTTCTGCTGATGGGCTGCTGGAGGGGCGATATCACTCCAACTTGCAGTACAGCAGTAAAGAGTGACTGAAGTTTATTAGAGCACAAGTCACATGACTGGGGGCACCTGGGAAACTGACAAGTCTGCTGGAGCAGCACTATTAACGGGTGTGTTTTGTAAATATAATTTAAAAAAAACAAAGCAAAAAAATAGATAAAATAGCATAGAATTATATCATAAAAGCATAGAATTATATCTATAAAAGCATAGAATCCCTATAATTTATGGTGACCTAACTGAGTAAGTTACAAAAGAAATACAATGTTACATTGAAATGGAAAGATTATTGGAATGAAAGCCTCAGAGTAACATTCAGTAACATGAAAGCATTTGTCAGTTTGTTTTTAGTCAGTCGAAACGATTTCCTATTTCTGTGTAATAATAAAACAGTAACTTGTACTTGATCCCAACTAAGATATAATTAATCCTTATTGGAAACAAAACCAGCCTATTGGCTTTATTTCATGTTTATGTGATTTTCTAGTGGACTTAAGGTATTAAGATCCACATTACAGAATCATCTGTTATCCAGAAAACACCAGGTCCCGAACATTCTGGATAACAGGTCCCATAACTGTATTGTAAAAAATAATATGGCCCTTTATGTCCAAATAAAGGTTTTTTAATTCTTACTAATTTGGTGTATATATAATTTTTTGAAGAATCTCACACTCAAGCTTTGCAGTATATTCATGTGCACCTGGACTGGGGGGATCTGCGACTTCTTTTCATTTATTTAACCTTTGTCACAATATTACTTTATATTCTGTCAGTGCGTCTGTAACTTTTTGCGGCTTTGCACCATTTTGTCCGATTGATGTCGCTTCTTTCTTGCAAAATGCCAACGATACACATATCTGATTTTGTCTCACACATTCTGTTAAAAAAAAAAAAAAGGAAGTAGTTATAGATACATATTTTCCTAAGCACAATTCAGCAGGAACAGCCCCTAAGTTTGCTCATAGTCTGTACAGAGAGATCCCATAAAACTATGGCAGCATAGGTATTCCCTGTACTAAGCACAATTCAGCAGGAACAGTCCCTAAGTTTGCTCATAGTCTGTACAGAGAGATCCCATAAAACTATGGCAGCATAGGTATTCCCTGTACTAAGCACAATTCAGCAGGAACAGTCCCTAAGTTTGCTCATAGTCTGTACAGAGAGATCCCATAAAACTATGGTACATAGGTATTCCCCTGTACTAAGCACAATTCAGCAGGAACAGCCTCTAAGTTTGCTCATAGTCTGTACAGAGAGATCCCATAAAACTATGGCAGCATAGGTATTCCCTGTACTAAGCACAATTCAGCAGAGAAATCTACAAACATTTAAAGAGCCCCGAAACATTAAGTCTTTATGTGCCCATCAATACAAGGTTTATCTTACTGCTGACAATAAAACACTCACCTAAAGCCGTCTCAGTATTTAGTGCAAATGAACAGTCTCTCTGTGCTGAAATGCAGAGGCACAAATCCAAACTCTTTACTGAAAGTGTTGCAGTTTGAGTCTCTTTGAATTCTGCAGGAATAAATATAACAAAAGAATAAATACAGAATAAGCCTCAGATATACAGTCATTGAGGGTTAAACAGTGAGACGAGTGCAGACCCCTCAGAGAGACAAGTGAAGATGGTTTATTGGTCTGATACCCAGGAAGGTACAAAGATGTGATTAGAGAGTTACATGGGATCAGATACGTAAACACAAAGCAACAGAACAAGAAGATTCTTCTTTTCATTTGAGCTCCCTTAAAGGAACAGTTCAGTATAAAAATAAAGTAAAAACTGGGTAAATAGATAAAAAAAATTCTTATCTAGTTAGTTAGGCAAAAATGTAATGTATAAAGGCTGGAGTGATTGGATGTGTAACATAATAGCCAGAACACTACTTCCTGCTTTTCAGCTCTCTTGGCAGTAACCAATCAGAGACTTGAGGGGGGGCACATGGGACATAACTGTTGCTTTTGAATCTGAGCTGAATGCTGTGAATCAATTACAAATTCACTGAACAGTTATGTCCCATGTGGCCCCCCTTATAGTCGCTGACTAACTCAGAGTTAGAGAGCTGAAAAGCAGGAAGTAGTGTTCTGGCTATTATGTTACACATCCACTCACTCCAGCCTTTATACATTACATTTTTGCCTTACTAACTATATTAGATATATTTTTTATTTTGCACAGTCTATTTACCAGTTTTTATTTTTACACTGAATTATTCCTTTAATACATAAACACAATCAAGAGTTTCCTAAAGATGGGAGACCCCTAAGGTCAATTTGCTAGAAGTGATCTGAAACTTCATAAAAAGTAGCAAGTTTTATAAAGTACTGTCCATGTACAGACTGTGGCCCTTTTATACGCAGAACAGCAGCAGCCACACTGCATCCTAGAGAATATACTCTAACTATGGTCACAGGCAGATATGGGCTCAGGCATAGGGCACACATAGATCAGTAATAGAGTTATTTACCCAAATAGAAATAAGAACCATTGGACAGATCACCTTCTTATTAGCTATGTCAGTAAAACTTAGCACCCTAACAATTTAGTACAAGGGTGAGTCTCATATATACAGATATGGGATCCGTTACGCTGAAACTCCAGAAAGATCCAAATTATGGAAAGGCCGTCTCCCATAGACTCCATGATAATCAAATAATCCAAATTTTAAAAAATGATTTCCTTTTTCTCTGTAGTAATAAAACAGTAGCTTGTAATTGATCCCAACTAAGATATAATTAATCCTTATTGGAAGCAAAACCAGCCTATTGGCTTTATTTCATGTTTATATGATTTTCTAGTAGAGTTAAGGTATGAAGATCCAAATTACAGAAAGATCCATAATCAGGAAAACCCCAGGTCCTGATGTCAGCCTTATATGCCAGCTGGGATGCCATAGAGCTCTCTCTCTCGTGCTTGAGCTATAGCCTTGAATACAAATGTCATTTAATGTGCAGACTTTTTGGGATCCCAAATGTGCCCCACGTTATCTTACCCTAACTGGCCTCCAGGTTGGTACTACCTACCAACATAGTCCCCTATTAACAAGTGCAGCACATAATGCAACTGTCATATGGACCGGCAACACCCTGGCTATGCACCAAAATTCTGGTTCTGTTGCCAGTGTTACCTATTTGTGATCCATTACATAAAACTTATTGCCTATAACTCTGAAGCACAGTGTCCCACATGGGTTATAACAATAATAATAATTTCTTTAGGACTGTCCAGTTTAAGGTTGGATGTGGTCTTCTAAAAGGAATTATTAAGCCCCCAGCACTTCAGCATATCACTGTTGTACAATAATCTGGCCTCCAAATATGTGACCCACAGGTGGTTTATGGTCATTTTTAAAAGTTGCTTATTTCAACGATTTACTTACAAATTGCAGTCCTGTCCAATCCAGTAGTCGTCATTGTCCATTATACAATCCTCTATAGTCTGTAATAAAATGGAACAAGCCCAGTCATGTATCAGTTGTGTATCAGTTTAATACATTGTGTATCAGTTGTGTATCAGTTGTGTACATGGCGTATCATTTTAGTACACGGTGTATCAGTTTAGTACACGGTGTATCAGTTTAGTACACGGTGAATCAGTTTAATACACGGTGTATCAGTTTAGTACATGGTGTATCAGTTTAGTTCATGGAGTATCAGTTGTGTACTTGGTGTATCAGTTGTGTACTTGGTGTATCAGTTTAGTACATGGTGTATCAGTTGTGTACTTGGTGTATCAGTTTAGTACACAGTGTATCAGTTTAAATATGCCAAATCTACACTCCAGGGATACCACAGCCTTGTGTTTGTCACTGTGCTGCTCATAGATGCACCTCTGTATTGTGCTGTGGGGCCACTTTTCAGCTGGGACTGGGCACCTTTTTAAAGCAATACAGCAAATTGAGGGGCTCAGTCGGAATATACGGGGGGTGTCAAAATGTAGCCCAGTCGGAG
The DNA here is from genome assembly GCA_038501925.1 of Xenopus petersii. Classification (NCBI taxonomy): domain Eukaryota; kingdom Metazoa; phylum Chordata; class Amphibia; order Anura; family Pipidae; genus Xenopus; species Xenopus petersii. The sequence goes on along the minus strand of CM076681.1, from coordinate 2,995,291 downwards.
TCACCAAGGAAATGTAGATACACCTTGCGTCTGGTTTATACTATTGCCTGCAGTGGAATTTTCCCAAATACCTTGCAATAATCATTGAGAGAATGAAGACGACTATTCCTGTGTCTGTTTAACTCCCCTATTCACTCGGGTTACCTTGATAAAGTTACTATCAAGCAGCCTGGCATGGTACTTGGCACAGTAGTCTTGGCTTCCCTTCCAGGACAATGCTTGGTTAGAAATATTCAGATTTATTCCATGGCATGGCTTCCAATACAGATCCTCAGTTAATAAACTAGAATCTGAGAAAAAAAATAATTAATGGCTGGAAAATGCAAATGTAAACAGGATCCTTCCCAAAAGACCTTAGTCCTGTCCTGCTTTATGGCAGCTGAGATTCTAGCTATCTGTATAACAGAACATTCTGTCCCAGTGGCTGCACAGATCCTATCTGATCCCCATTGTAAGCAGCAGTCCTGTCCTGCTTTATGGCAGCTGAGATTGTAGCTATCTGTATAACAGAACATTCTGTCCCAGTGGCTGCACAGATCCTATCTGATCCCCATTGTAAGCAGCAGTCCTGTCCTGCTTTATGGCAGCTGAGATTCTAGCTATCTGTATAACAGAACATTCTATCCCAGTGGCTGCACAGATCCTATCTGATCCCCATTGTAAGCAGCAGTCCTGTCCTGCTTTATGGCAGCTGAGATTCTAGCTATCTGTATAACAGAACATTCTGTCCCAGTGGCTGCACAGATCCTATCTGATCCCCATTGTAAGCAGCAGTCCTGTCCTGCTTTATGGCAGCTGAGATTCTAGCTATCTGTATAACAGAACATTCTGTCCCAGTGGCTGCACAGATCCTATCTGATCCCCATTGTAAGCAGCAGTCCTGTCCTGCTTTATGGCAGCTGAGATTCTAGCTATCTGTATAACAGAACATTCTGTCCCAGTGGCTGCACAGATCCTATCTGATCCCCATTGTAAGCAGCAGTCCTGTCCTGCTTTATGGCAGCTGAGATTCTAGCTATCTGTATAACAGAACATTCTGTCCCAGTGGCTGCACAGATCCTATCTGATCCCCATTGTAAGCAGCAGTCCTGTCCTGCTTTATGGCAGCTGAGATTCTAGCTATCTGTATAACAGAACATTCTGTCCCAGTGGCTGCACAGATCAAAAATAAGTATTTGTTTTTTTATTCTGTCCCTCTTCTATTCAGTTTCTTGGCATTCTATACACTGCCTGGTTGTTAGGGTAAAAAGAACATAGTTAGCAGAAGTTAAACCCTAAACTGGATAGCAGTAAGACAGTAAAGACCAAGGAAAATTGCCTCCGCATATCACAGCAAACTAAATGTTCACCTTGATATATTTTTTAAAAAATAGCAAACTACAAAGAGTATTAAATCCATAACATAAAGAAAATAATGGAGGAAACGGGTACGTGGGCAGAGGAAATAGGGGCACTTACTTGGTGAAAGTTCTCTTGAAATATTTGTGGTTGTGTTGCCGTTTCCTATATTATTTGTACTAGAGAAACTCACAGCGAATGAAATTACAACTACTAAACAAACTATGACTCCAGCCAGGATACGGATGATCTTCCAATAATTAAAGAAAATCTAAAAATGAAAAGATCAATTAATCATATGATCTAATTAATCAATCTATGATCTAATTAATTAATCTAATGAGATCATTAGACAGATATAATTGACAGGGGAAATCTCAATATAAATATTCAGGGCTGCTGGGAATGTGGCACCAACTATTTAAATCCAAATCTATCCACTGTTCCCCATTATTCCCACAACCTCAGTGGCTACTCCAGGGCTACTAACAGCCTTACTACAGGTATTTGTTGGTTGCCATTAGGATGGTACAGGAGGAGAGACTCAAAGTATCAGTATCTGGTTCAGTGTAGAAATCCTCAGGCAGAGTCATTGACTGGCAGAAGCACAGGGAATCAGCAAAAGCAAAGCGTGAAGAGCTATAGCAGCAATATCGCAGCAGGGCAGGAAAGCAAGAACCTCCTCAGAAACAGCAGTAGTGATAACCATGGCTGATTGAGACATAGAATAGTGGATAGGGGTTAGTATAGGTGAAGAGAATACACAGCAGAACCCAAACCCACAGGGATGCTGTTTGCTTTTAATTAGGAATGTGTAACCCCCCTCCCCAAAGATTCATGGTTAATTAATTACTGGTCCATGTCCAGTGGCATTTTCAAACCCATGTTAAAGGGAACATATACCCTTTCAGTTGGGTTATGTAGAAAAAGGAGTATGAACGTATCTGACCAGTCAGATGATATGATACATCTGCATAATATTCCGACAAACTATTTGCCAGCCCCCTTAGGCTCACAGTACCATACAGCCTCTCCCTCATCTTGTGAAGTGATGGATTCTGGGACTTTAGGTCCCAATGATTTTCGAAGTGGGCGGTGCACAGATTCTCTGGAAAGCAGAGGGACTTCAGTTTCCAGGGTTCTTTACTTCACAATGGCACAACGTGTGGGAGGGGTTGAATGACACTGTGAGCCCAAGGGATGCTGGGGGGCCCCAGGAGGTATAGGGGCCCCCATGAGGCCCTAATTCGTATAGAAGTTAAAAAAATATTGTTAAAACAGGTCAAATTCTATACATTTTGGGGGCCTGAAAAATAATTTGTTGCGGGGCCCATCATAGGCGGATTTTCAGTAAGGCTAGGGGAGGCTAAGCCTACCCAAACCTGTCTTACCCCTAAAATAAAAAGAAATAAAACCTGCTCCTTTGCTGACTGCACTGTTCCTTTAATCACGGGTTGGTAGCTAAGGTCCGCCTCCAAAACAAGATGCTGAAGAGATCAGTTGCACTCTGATTGGAAATATGTGGTTTGTAGCTTGTCCAATCAGAGCACAGCACAACCGGCATGTAAGCTCTATTAGCCCACCCCTCTGGTGGGGTAAAAGAAATTCAGGGTGACTGTTTCCCTTTAAGTTAGCCAGTATATGGTCAACTTTAGCCTCTCCAAACAAAAACAATCACCCTCCGCCTATGGGGCCCATTAATATTTAGTTACGCCACTGATATTTATATTTCATAGTTCAGATACAGTTTTTGCACCTTTTCTACATGATCCAACTGAAATCGGGGTATATTTTTCCTTTATGTATGATTTATTTTAATTTATTTTTAAAAGAAATGTTACTGTATGGAAGGATCTATTTTATACCTGCACCGATACTTATACATAAGGAATCTATGAAGCTGCTCTGACCCAAAAGCCTCTGGTCTCTGCCCCAGGACAATTAAAAGTGAAAATTGCTATAAAACCGTCTGCAACACATAACAGAGATAATGCATGGGACATTTGTTGGGGGGGGGGGCACATTGAATAAACAAATTAAAAGTCAAATAAATAAATAATCCCCATCACAATAATATTACAAGACTCCCACTCACCTGTCTGTACCTATTGAAGCGAGTCCGTATGCAGCAAGTGGGTCTTATTTGTCCTTCATGTGTTCCCTCCGACTGTGCCTGCTGGGAGGAACAGATAGAAATATCATGAGTAGAATAAAAAAGTAAAATATATATAGTTAAGCTCCATACACTCACATACACACTCACACTCACGCTCACCCCTACTTACAGTCACATCAACTATAAAAAGGTGTAACTACAGATTCCCAGGGGTAAAAATAAAAATCTCCAATGCAATGTCTTGTGCACAATGATGTATAATGCTTTATTGTTTTGAAGCTGTAAAACAAAGTGCTGGATTAATAAACAAATGTTTTTTTTTGTTTTGTTTTTTTTTTTTAAAATAAAGTGTAACTACAGAAATAAAGGCGGCTTTGGGTTAGCCCAACTCCCCAAAAATATACTTAGAAAACATCTGTACAACTAGAAGTCTTGGGATGACTTAAACTCTCCCTAATACACCAACTTCTAGACTATCCCTATAATAGACAGTGTGCCACCTTGTCACATGGAATAACAGGGGTCACAGTGGCTTACACCCCCCCCCCAAAAACATCAACCACAAACTACCCAAGATACCTCCTTTACCCTGTAAGAGGTAAAAAATAAAAAAAATTTAAATAAATCACCAGCTGCCAACTCACCCCCAAAATGCCAATAAATACATCTTGGGTTTATGCCCCTGGAAGTGCTGTATGTGTATTAAATGCAAAGCATTGTGCTTCTCTTCCTCTTGTTCATACGAGTTCTTTATCTCCTGATACCAACAGCAGCAGATTCCAGGCAGAGCCAAGCTCATGTCTCCTCCTGTATTTCTGACCAGTGTGACATGATGCCTTGGAGACCGGCTGTTGCTGCTGCTGCTGTTGTTGCTGCTGCTGCTGCTGCTGCTGCTGTTGTTGTTGTTGTTGCTGTTGTTGCTGCTGCTGCTGATGATGGAATAGTGTTACTGACATGTGCTCCACTGGTCACATCCACTCATGACTCGACTCAGCGCAGAGCAGCAGCCAGGGCCGGACTGGGAGTAAAAAGCAGCCCCGGCAAAAAAAATCAAAGCAGCCCACACATAAATGCGTGCTCTTGTTTTACTTATACACATGCATATTTTATATATGTATATATAGATATCCTTATCATTTACAGTAGGGGGTACATTATACCTTATAATACACAAGTGATACTCAGAGTTCCCTGTATAACTCAGCCTGCAGCCTTGTGCCTTTATATGGTCACAGAACAACCCCTCAGTGACTTCTAATATCCTTATCATTTACAGTAGGGGGTACATTATCCCTTATAATACATGAGTGATACTCAGAGTTCCCTGTATAACTCAGCCTGCAGCCTTGTGCCTTTATATGGTCACAGAACAACCCCTCAGTGACTTCTAATATCCTTATCATTTACAGTAGGGGGTACATTATCCCTTATAATACATGAGTGATACTCAGAGTTCCCTGTATAACTCAGCCTGCAGCCTTGTGCCTTTATATGGTCACAGAAGAAACCCTCAGTGACTTCTAATATCCTTATCATTTACAGTAGGGGGTACATTATCCCTTATAATACATGAGTGATACTCAGAGTTCCCTGTATAACTCAGCCTGCAGCCTTGTGCCTTTATATGGTCACAGAACAACCCCTCAGTGACTTCTAATATCCTTATCATTTACAGTAGGGGGTACATTATCCCTTATAATACATGAGTGATACTCAGAGTTCCCTGTATAACTCAGCCTGCAGCCTTGTGCCTTTATATGGTCACAGAACAACCCCTCAGTGACTTCTAATATCCTTATCATTTACAGTAGGGGGTACATTATCCCTTATAATACATGAGTGATATTTAGAGTTCCCTGTATAACTCAGCCTGCAGCCTTGTGCCTTTATATGGTCACAGAACAACCCCTCAGTGACTTCTAATATCCTTATCATTTACAGTAGGGGGTACATTATCCCTTATAATACATGAGTGATACTCAGAGTTCCCTGTATAACTCAGCCTGCAGCCTTGTGCCTTTATATGGTCACAGAACAACCCCTCAGTGACTTCTAATATCCTTATCATTTACAGTAGGGGGTACATTATCCCTTATAATACATGAGTGATATTTAGAGTTCCCTGTATAACTCAGCCTGCAGCCTTGTGCCTTTATATGGACACAGAAGTCCTCAGTGACTAATATCCTTATCATGTATTAAAGTTGGGGGGGGCATACACACATATATATATATATATATATATATATATATCCCTGTAAGAAGTGTGCAAGTGTCATCATCCCATGGCAGGTGGAATATCCCTAAATAAAATACATTTCCCCCAGGCGCCTTGTCCTGCTCCCTTTACTCAGGCTCAGAACCTTTTGTGATGTTTAAGTGACATTTCCAGGCACATAAAATTTCCTGAGACAATTTGAAAATGAAGCACAGCTCACTGTAAGCATATATATATATAGTATGTCAGCCAAAGAACCGCACCACCCAGGACTTGGTATAAAGTTTCAAAGTACAAAATTTATTTTCAACGTTTCATCTCCATAACTGGAGCCGTCTTCAGGAACCAAAGTGTTGTGTACAAACATGCAATTTTAAATCCCCCAACTAGCTGGCTGGCCTCCTCCTTTGGTAGGATACTTGCTAAGCGGTTCGGGCACCTGAGAACCCAGTAAGGGTTAATGTTGGATAATTGCGCATCGACCAATGGGAAACGGACACGATTAAAGGGATCCAATGAGGGCCAGGCACTCTGTTTGCGGCTGACACCGCTGGCGCTGGACACTCTGGCACGCTACAAGTCTCTAGGTATGGACACGGCAATCGGCAGCACTGCTCACTACCTACACCCTCCGTATCTGCACAGAGAGGCGACATCGTTGAAGGTATGCGCTTTGGTTTGACAGTTACGCCTGGTGTTTAATTACTGCCCGACTTCCCTAGTGAGGGAATGCCGGGGGTATGTGATGCTTGTTAAAAAAAAAATTTAAACACTTTTTTAAATTAATTTTGGGTTGATCACTACTCTTCACTAGTATGGATCCGGGTATTCACGCCAGCACTGATCTGAACAATACGAGGGGCATATAGATCACACGCCTGTAACGCTATCCAATGGAAAAATACTGAAGGCACTCAATACGTCATAAGGGGGGTTACTATGAGCAAAGTATCCAATTACTCACGTCACTCCTGCATTTTGGCGGGCTATGGGGGATTTAAAATTGCATGTTTGTACACAACACTTTGGTTCCTGAAGACGGCTCCAGTTATGGAGCTGAAACGTTGAAAATAAATTTTGTACTTTGAAACTTTATACCAAGTCCTGGGTGGTGCGGTTCTTTGGCTGACATACAATGTAATTTATGTTTGAACCAGCACATTTGATTTTCTCACCGTGTGCACTAGCTGCAAAGTGTTTATATATATATATATATATATATATATATATATATATATATATATATATAGACACAGGGCTACAAGTTAATACATAATCGTGTATGTGTGTATAGAGCATGCGTGTGCAGGGCTGCAATCAGAAATCATGGGGCCCTGTAGTACAACATTATTATCGGGCCCCATACAACAATATTATCAGGGCCTCTCCTATGGCCTATTGTTTAAAAACCAAAACACATAAATTACTGAAAGTGAGTAGGGAAAAGGTGCAAACACCACAAAATATATGGGCCAAATTGCAATGGGCAATTTTAACATAATAAAAAAATTAATAAAAGTTATGTTTTAAACTGTGATCCTAATAGGAGGTACCCTAAGAACATATTTTCTGTTACTTTGGTTCTGTTACTTTGGTGCGCTCCTTAATAACCAAGTGTCTGGATTTTTTTACTAAGGAATTATAAATGCTGGCCCCTACTGTCAATAAGCAGCAGCATAGGGTAGCACACTTTCCAACCACTGAAAACCAGAAAAAGTAACATGCAGTAAAAATTATTATTGTTACACTCACTTTATGGCCACATATCTTTTTTTGCATGGCTGGAATGGCAGCATTAGATGCACAAATTGCAGTGGCATTTTAAGACAGATACCAGTGGCCCTACCAATTTATGACATATTGTGGTGCTAAGCTTTGAACAACACAATGTGACACCTGCATGTTGTGCGACCCGCACATAGTGTTAACCAGATAGTACAGTATATAACAGTAGTAGCACCAGTGCCCAACCATTTTGAAAGCAGACTGATTTGCTAATCATTCTAAATGCTCCCAGAAACTGGGCATGGGAAGGCCATTGTAAATCATTTTTTATATCTCTTTTTTATAAGTTTTACATTTTTCCCATGAAGAAAAAAGTAGTAGAAAAAGAGAGGGATAAAAAAAAAATGGGGGAGGGAAGAATTGTAAATCAATTTAAGCTAAGAATAATAAAGTACAGCATAAATAATATCTCACAATGTTCTTTGAACAATGAAAATGTTTCTTGTACACAAGGCTTTTATTATGCCTACCCTCCATTCCTCTTGCTCTGTTGCCTGAGCCTTTTTTGATGGAAGAGTTATGCTAAAGAGTCTGCTGGCTGCTCGCACACATTCTTATCTTGCAGGCAGAGGACTGAGCATGAAGGGGAGGCACTGGAAAAGCTTTCTGTATTGCTAGCCGCCTGATGATTGGTTAAACTACAGGGTGAAATTTGAACTACCCCTCCCACCTATCCAATTATCATGCAGCTTTTACGGGACTAGCAATACAGAAAGCTGTACGGTGAAAGAAGATTCAAACTCTCCCTCCCCAGTGCATTTAGCTGGGACTGTCTATGAGTCATGCTAAGTTCAGTTTCACTACCCTCTCCAATTCTACCATTTACTCAATACTGATAATGGGGAAGCCATGGCCCGCCCCACTCATCCACCAATCTGTCTGTGATTGGCAGAAAGGCTTTCTTTCTCTCCAATCCCGGGCATGCAGTTGGTGGAGAGGATGTCGCTCCTCAGATATCCCACCCTGGTTAGTCGGGGCTGCTGAAGCAAGGAGGGGATTGTATGAAGCGCATCCTGGCAGAGTCTGTGACCCGGAGGGGAGCAGTACAAACAGGTGCGTGGGGGAGACTGGAGTGGCAACGGCCCCACTTCAGGAGCGGGCACGGGCCCAGCTGTAAGAAAAACATTAGACGCAAAAATGGAGCGCATGATCAGAGCACCGGCAAAGTGCTACTTAGACAGCGTGCGGCCCACTTAAATGAAGGGTAGAGCGGCCCCTCGGGCATTTGCCCGACTTCACAGATTACCAGTCCGGGCCTGGCAGCAGCAGCTCCCACTCCCATCCAGTGAGCCAGACTCAGCAGCCCCGGCAGAAGTAGTCTCTCCTGGACTCCCATTCTCTGCTATGGGAAGAACTCCTGCACCTGCTTGCCAGCCCTTGTCCTTATTGCCGTTAACGCTTTTCTGAATGGGGCCGTCTCCTTTGACTGGTTTTTACTACACCCATATCCACCCACATGGCTCTCCTCTGACACCCTAAATACTAAACCAGTAGGCAGATCTTAGCAGGACATGGGGAGTCAGCTTGACCCCCTTCAAACCCCTTCCACCCTTACCTATATCCTCCCTGGGCTGCCAAGCAGTCAGCAGCCAAAGCCACGTTACCTGCGCCACACTTGGGAGAGACAGGCTGAGCAACTTCCACTTTACATCGCCCGGCGCTACATGTTAGTGACCACACGTGAGAGGGAAGGCAAACAAAGCGCTAGAGATGTTACACAATGTGTCTTTTCCCAGGGTGGACTGCTGTGACCTGGCAGTCTGTGCGCTGACCATGGTGTGGCACGGCTAGTGAGAAGGCTACAGAAGTATTACCTAACGGTCCCACCCATGTTTGCGACGTTGCGTTGTGGGCCAAAACCCTCATTGCTGACGCAGAATCGGCCAACACATTGAAGTGGCAAATTCACTAAAAGTGTTTAGAAAAAAAAGTGTTTAGAAAGACTTGGAATGTTCCAAGTCTGAATCAGAAACGACTCCAGATAAAACCTGCCGAATTCATTTAAGTCAGTGGCAGACGTCCCCTTAACCATTTAAAGATGTTTTAACTATTTTGGATTCGACCGAACCCCCGAATCCTTGGCAAAGGATTTGGCCGAATACCGAACCGAATCCTAATTTGCATATGCAAATTAGGTGTGGGAAGGGGGGAAACATTTTTTACTTCGTTATTTTGTGACGAAAATTCACGCGGTCTCCCTCCTGCCCCTAATTTGCGTATGCAAATTCGGATTCAGATTTGGTTCCTGCTTGAAAAAGGCCGAATCCTGCCCGAATCCTGGATTCAGTGCATCCCTAGTTTTAACCCTCTTGAAATGTTCGGAATTTTCTGAAAAAGTCATGGTTTTTCCCAGTCCAATTTTCTTTTGTTTTTCAGAATCAGCCAACTCATAAGTAAGTGTGACCGTGTACTGGGTTCGGGTGCGGGGCCCCCCATTGCCGCAGGGCCCGATTGCGCCCAATTGACCTAAGAAGACAGGCCCTGTCCCCACCCCAGTTTTCTTAAGTGATAGTCAGTCCACACTTTTTTTAATAAATAACATTTTAAAAAGAATACTCTGGGGCATGTTTACTAACATTGGAGATAAATAACTGGAGAGATTTCTGGAGATGTTGCCCATGGCAACCAATCAGCAATTAGATTTAAAAAGCCACAGCCAAGTTAGAAAACAAAAGCAAAGATCTGATTGGTTGCTATGGGCAACATCTCCAGAAATCTCTCCAGATATTTATCTCCAATGTTAGTAAACATGCCCCTAAAAGTCTGTAGGTGCGGCCCCTGGATGTTGCTGCCCTAGGCAATTGTGTAATTGCTCAGACACACCCGTCCAATTCCAATTCATCTCAGTTATTAAAGGTATCTTACAACCTCAAATAGAAACTGAGAAAAAGGCACAGTAGTGAATGCAGGTGAAAACTTTGCTAAACTTTATTACCGAAAGTGCAACATTTCGGGGACAGATCTTGTCACTGACATGAGATTGAGCAGGAGACACACGGGGATCATCTGGCCCCCGGGCCACTATTGGAGAAGCAGCAGCGTATGTCCGACCCCGGGGGAGGGGCAGTAGATTGTGGGGCGGTGCCAGTCCCTCCCCGGACACTTACCGGCAGTATCAGCAGCGGGTCAGTCCGGTCTGTAGAATTCCGACGAGTCCCGCTACTACCGCTCTCCTCCTCCTCCTCCTCCTCCGCCTCCTCCGCCTCAGTAACGTTGGACTCAGGGGCCGGACTGGAATCCCCAGGCACTGACTGATCAGCTTCACTCTCAGGGCGCAACTCATCCATTACTAAAGTGTCATTTAGCTCTTGTGTACCGCTCTTACTGCCAGACCACTGATAAACTAGCGCTACCTATAACTGTCATCTCTCCGCCCACTGCTCTCTGTGATTGGCTGCACTGCGCTGTCACACACACCCCTTACCTGACGGTCCAGTTCTTCTGGTATTTCTTTTTGTTGACTCTCTTGACTTGGCAAGAAATTCATTGTCCCACAAATAATTCTCACCCTCTTAAGGTGGCCATACACGGGCAGATAAAGCTGCCGATATCGGTCGTTTGGACCGATTTGACAGCTTATCTGCCCGTGTATTGCGGCTTCCGACGGGTCATTCCGATCGATATCTGCCCACGATATCGATCGGGAAGGTTGGATATTTACCCGACCGACCCGTCGGAGCCGCTTGGCGCATCGTAAAGCTGGCCATAGACTTAAAGATCCGCTCGTTTGGCGACATCGCCAAACGAGCGGATCTTTCCCCGATATGCCACTAAACTGCGTGGCTATATCGGGGGTAATTCGAACGTTCGGCCGTATGGCCGAACGATCGAATTACGATGCGCCAAGCGGCTCCGACGGGTCGGTCGGGTAAATATCCAACCTTCCCGATCGATATCGTGGGCAGATATCGATCGGAATGACCCGTCGGAAGCCGCAATACACGGGCAGATAAGCTGTCAAATCGGTCCAAACGACCGATATCGGCAGCTTTATCTGCCCGTGTATGGCCACCTTAATTCGATCGTTCGGCCATACGGCCGAACGTTCGAATTACCCCCGATATAGCCACGCAGTTTAGTGGCATATCGGGGAAAGATCCGCTCGTTTGGCGATGTCGCCAAACGAGCGGATCTTTAAGTCTATGGCCAGCTTTACAATTCCTTCTCCTCCTTGTCGATCACATCTGAGCGATTAAATCAATTCTATTGGACGAATTGTTGAGGCACAAAGTGGCAAATTCACTAAAGGACGAGGCCGAAAGTCTTGTATTTAGAAAGACTTGGAATGTTCCAAGTCTGAATCAGAAACGACTCCAGATAAAACCTGCCGAATTCATTTGTCAGTGGCAGACGTCCCCTTAACCATTTAGGGCTGGGACACACTGGGCGATTTGGGGAGATTTAGTCGCCTGGCGACTAATCGCCGCGACTTTCTGCGACCAATCTTCCCCGAATGCCTCCCCTCGCTCTGTGCCTGGCTGAAATGAAAAATCGCCTGCGCTAGTCACACGCGGCGATTCGTTTTCCGAAGTCGCCCGAAGTTTCCTCGTGAGGCAACTTCGGGCGACTTCGGAAAACGAATCGCCGCGTGTGATTAGCGCAGGCGATTTTTCATTTTAGCCAGGTGCAGAGCGAGGGGAGGCATTCGGGGAGAAAAGTCGCTGCGATTAGTCGCCAGGCGACTAAATCTCCCCAAATCGCCCAGTGTGTCCCAGCCCTTAAAGAAGTTTTAACTATTTTGGATTCGACCGAACCCCCGAATCCTTGGCAAAGGATTTGGCCGAATACCGAACCGAATCCGAACCCTAATTAGGTGTGGGAAGGGGGAAACATTTTTTACTTCCTTATTTTGTGACGAAAATTCACGCGGTTTCCCTCCCGCCCCTAATTTGCGTATGCAAATTCGGATTCAGATTTGGTTCCTGCTTGAAAAAGGCCGAATCCTGCCCGAATCCTGAACCGAATCCTGAATTCAGTGCATCCCTAGTTTTAACCCTCTTGAAATGTTCGGAGTTTTCTGAAAAAGTCATGGTTTTTCCCAGTCCAATTTTCTTTTGTTTTTCTTTATTGATAAATATGGGCAAATTGCGAATTCTAGTTTGGTCAGACTTTTGACTTTCAAAGTTTGGGTTTTGATAAATAACCCCCCTCCAATGTCATCAGTTATATTCATTGGTGCTGCGTGGGGGAACCCAAAAACTGTGTATTAACCAATACATCTTACCCTGTCAGTCTCACTTATCTGCATAATACAAACATTTCATTATCTTTCCTGCACTTGGGATATTAAATAGAAAATATTGTCTCTCACTGTCCTTTTGTGAATCTATGGGGATTGTCCTTATCTGTTATACAACTGACTTCTTGTTAATTGGGGTTCAGTATTTAATTAGGACCTCCAGATCCTTGTTCTTGATTTTTTAATTTTGTTCCCATGACACAACAATCTTATTATAAAATAATAAATTGTATTTAACATGCCAGACATTGTTGCTTTCTCATAGAGCTGTATAAATTAAGCTGTGCTGCTGTATAAAGAACATGTGCAGACATGTTGGAAAACCTCTACAATAACCAATAGTCCTGTCTCAGTTCCTAAGTGTTCCAGTGCAGTTATAGCGCACAGTGTTATAGGGATCTTCACAACTGGGGCTGCTAATATCAACCACAACCACATGATGGCGCCAGGGTGTAGGGGTATTAAACGTCATACGTCATACATTATACGTCATACATTATACATTATACATTATACGTCATACATTATACATTATACGTCATACATTATACATTATACATTATACATCATACATTATACATCATACATTATACATTATACATCATACATTATACATTATACATCATACATCATACATTATACATTATACACATTATACATCATACATTATACATCATACATTATACATTATACATTATACATTATACATCATACATCATACATCATACACATTATACATTATACACATTATACATCATACATTATACATCATACATTATACATTATACATAATACATTATACATTATACGTCATACATCATACATTATACACATTATACATCATACATTATACATCATACATTATACATCATACATTATACATTATACATCATACATCATACATTATACACTATACATCATACATCATACATTATACATTATACATCATACATTATACATTATACATCATACATTATACATCATACATTATACACATTATACATCATACATTATACATTATACATCATACATTATACATCATACATTATACATTATACACATTATACATCATACATTATACATTATACATTATACATCATACACATTATACATTATACATCATACATTATACATTATACACATTATACATTATACACATTATACATTATACATTATACATCATACATCATACATTATACATTATACATCATACATTATACATTATACATTATACACATTATACATTATACATCATACATTATACATCATACATTATACATTATACATCATACACATTATATATTATACACATTATACATTATACATTATACATTATACATCATACATTATACATCATACATTATACATTATACATCATACACATTATACATTATACACATTATACATTATACATTATACATTATACATTATACATTATACATTATACATCATACACATTATACATTATACATTATACATTATACATCATACATTATACATCATACATTATACATTATACATCATACATTATACATTATACATTATACATCATACATTATACATTATACACATTATACATCATACATTATACATCATACATCATACATTATACATTATACATCATACATCATACACATTATACATTATACATTATACATTATACATCATACATTATACATCATACATTATACATTATACATCATGCATTATACATTATACATCATACATCATACATTATACATTATACACATTATACATCATACATTATACATCATACATTATACATTATACATCATACATCATACATCATACACATTATACATTATACACATTATACATTATACATCATACATCATACATTATACATTATACATTATACATCATACATTATACATTATACATTATACATCATACATCATACATTATACATTATACATTATACATCATACATTATACATTATACATTATACATTATACACATTATACATTATACATCATACATCATACATTATACATTATACATTATACATCATACATTATACATCATACATTATACATTATACATCATACATTATACATTATACATCATACATCATACATTATACACATTATACATCATACATTATACATTATACATCATACATTATACATCATACATTATACATTATACATTATACATTATACATCATACATCATACATCATACACATTATACATTATACACATTATACATTATACACATTATACATTATACATCATACATTATACATTATACATTATACATTATACACATTATACATTATACATCATACATTATACATTATACATCATACATTATACATCATACATTATACATTATACACATTATACATCATACACATTATACATTATACACATTATACATTATACACATTATACATTATACATCATACATTATACATTATACATTATACATTATACATTATACATCATACACATTATACATTATACACATTATACATTATACACATTATACATTATACATCATACATTATACATTATACATTATACATTATACATTATACACATTATACATTATACATCATACATTATACATCATACATTATACATTATACATCATACACATTATATATTATACACATTATACATTATACATTATACATTATACATCATACATTATACATCATACATTATACATTATACATCATACACATTATACATTATACACATTATACATTATACATTATACATTATACATTATACATTATACATTATACATCATACACATTATACATTATACATTATACATTATACATCATACATTATACATCATACATTATACATTATACATCATACATTATACATTATACATTATACATCATACATTATACATTATACACATTATACATCATACATTATACATCATACATCATACATTATACATTATACATTATACATCATACATCATACACATTATACATTATACATTATACATTATGCATCATACATTATACATCATACATTATACATTATACATCATGCATTATACATTATACATCATACATCATACATTATACATTATACACATTATACATCATACATTATACATCATACATTATACATTATACATCATACATCATACATCATACACATTATACATTATACACATTATACATTATACATCATACATCATACATTATACATTATACATTATACATCATACATTATACATTATACATTATACATCATACATCATACATTATACATTATACATCATACATTATACATTATACATTATACATTATACACATTATACATTATACATCATACATCATACATTATACATTATACATTATACATCATACATTATACATCATACATTATACATTATACATCATACATTATACATTATACATCATACATCATACATTATACATTATACACATTATACATCATACATTATACATTATACATCATACATTATACATCATACATTATACATTATACATTATACATTATACATCATACATCATACATCATACACATTATACATTATACACATTATACATTATACACATTATACATTATACATTATACATTATACATTATACACATTATACATTATACATCATACATTATACATTATACATCATACATTATACATTATACATCATACATTATACATCATACATTATACATTATACACATTATACATCATACACATTATACATTATACACATTATACATTATACACATTATACATTATACATCATACATTATACATTATACATTATACATTATACATTATACATCATACACATTATACATTATACACATTATACATTATACACATTATACATTATACACATTATACATTATACATCATACATCATACATTATACATTATACATTATACATCATACACATTATACATTATACACATTATACATTATACATCATACATTATACATCATACATTATACATTATACACATTATACATCATACATTATACATCATACATTATACATTATACATTATACATTATACATCATACACATTATACATTATACATCATACATTATACATCATACATTATACATTATACACATTATACATCATACATTATACATCATACATTATACATTATACATTATACATTATACATCATACATTATACATTATACATTATACATTATACATCATACACATTATACATTATACACATTATACATTATACACATTATACATTATACATCATACATTATACATCATACATTATACATTATACATCATACACATTATACATTATACACATTATACATTATACACATTATACATTATACATCATACATCATACATTATACATTATACATTATACATCATACATCATACATTATACATTATACATTATACACATTACACATTATACATTATACATCATACATTATACATCATACATCATACATTATACATTATACATCATACATCATACATTATACATTATACATTATACATCATACATTATACATTATACACATTATACATTATACATTATACACATTATACATCATACATCATACATTATACATCATACATTATACATTATACATCATACATCATACATTATACATCATACATCATACATTATACATTATACATTATACACATTATACATTATACATTATACATTATACATTATACACATTATACATCATACATTATACATTATACATTATACACATTATACATTATACATTATACATCATACATTATACATTATACATTATACACATTATACATCATACATCATACATTATACATTATACATCATACATCATACATTATACATTATACATTATACACATTATATACATTATACATTATACATTATACATTATACATTATACATCATACATTATACATTATACATTATACATTATACATTATACATTATACATTATACATCATACATTATACATTATACACATTATACATTATACATTATACATTATACACATTATACATCATACATTATACATTATACATCATACATTATACATTATACATTATACACATTATACATTATACATCATACATTATACATTATACATCATACATCATACACATTATACATTATACATTATACATTATACATTATACATTATACATCATACATTATACATTATACATTATCCATTTTACACATTATACATCATACATCATACATTATACATCATACATTATACATTATACACATTATACATCATACATTATACATCATACATTATACATTATACATCATACACATTATACATTATACACATTATACATTATACACATTATACATTATACATCATACATCATACATTATACATTATACATTATACATCATACATCATACATTATACATTATACATTATACACATTATACATCATACATTATACATCATACATCATACATTATACATTATACATCATACATCATACATTATACATTATACATTATACATCATACATTATACATTATACATTATACACATTATACATTATACATTATACACATTATACATCATACATCATACATTATACATCATACATTATACATTATACATCATACATCATACATTATACATTATACATCATACATCATACATCATACATTATACATTATACACATTATACACATTATACACATTATACATCATACATTATACATTATACATCATACATTATACATTATACATCATACATCATACATTATACATTATACATCATACATCATACATCATACATTATACATTATACACATTATACACATTATACACATTATACATCATACATTATACATTATACATTATACACATTATACATTATACATCATACATCATACACATTATACATTATACATTATACATTATACATCATACATTATACATTATACATTATACACATTATACATTATACACATTATACATCATACATCATACATTATACATCATACATTATACATTATACATCATACATCATACATTATACATTATACATCATACATTATACATTATACATTATACACATTATACATCATACATTATACATCATACATTATACATTTTACATTATACACATTATATATTATACATCATACATTATACATCATACATTATACACTATACATTATACATTATACATTATACATTATACATCATACACATTATACATTATACATTATACACATTATACATCATACATCATACATTATACATCACACATTATACATTATACATTATACATCATACACATTATACATTATACATCATACATTATACATTATACATCATACACATTATACATTATACATTATACATCATACATTATACATTATACATCATACACATTATACATTATACATTATACACATTATACATCATACATTATACATCATACATTATACATTTTACATTATACACATTATACATTATACATCATACATTATACATCATACATTATACACTATACATTATACATTATACATTATACATTATACATCATACACATTATACATTATACATTATACACATTATACATCATACATCATACATTATACATCACACATTATACATTATACATTATACATCATACACATTATACATTATACATCATACATTATACATTATACATCATACACATTATACATTATACATTATACATCATACATTATACATTATACATCATACACATTATACATTATACATTATACATCATACATTATATATTATACATCATACACATTATACATTATACATTATACACATTATACATCATACATTATACATTATACATTGTACATTATACACATTATACATCATACATTATACATTATACATCATACATTATACATCATACATTATACATTATACACATTATACATCATACATTATACATCATACATTATACACATTATACATCATACATTATACATTATACATCATACATTATACATCATACATTATACACATTATACATCATACATTATACATTATACATCATACATTATACATTATACACATTATACATCATACATTATACATCATACATTATACATTGTACATTATACACATTATACATCATACATTATACATTATACATCATACATTATACATCATACATTATACATTATACACATTATACATCATACATTATACATCATACATTATACATTATACATTATACATCATACATTATACATTATACATTATACATCATACACATTATACATTATACACATTATACATTATACATCATACATTATACATCATACATTATACATTATACACATTATACATCATACATTATACATTATACATTATACATTATACATTATACACATTATACATTATACATCATACATTATACATCATACATTATACATTATACATCATACACATTATACATTATACACATTATACATTATACACATTATACATTATACATCATACATCATACATTATACATTATACATTATACATCATACATCATACATTATACATTATACATTATACACATTATACATTATACATCATACATTATACATCATACATCATACATTATACATTATACATCATACATCATACATTATACATTATACATTATACATCATACATTATACATTATACATTATACATTATACACATTATACATTATACATTATACACATTATACATCATACATCATACATTATACATCATACATTATACATTATACATCATACATCATACATTATACATTATACATTATACATCATACATCATACATTATACATTATACACATTATACATTATACATTATACATTATACATTATACATTATACACATTATACATCATACATTATACATTATACATTATACACATTATACATTATACATCATACATTATACATTATACATTATACACATTATACATCATACATTATACATTATACATCATACATCATACATTATACATTATACATTATACACATTATACATTATACATTATACATTATACATTATACACATTATACATCATACATTATACATTATACACATTATACATTATACATCATACATTATACATTATACATTATACACATTATACATCATACATTATACATTATACATCATACATTATACATTATACATTATACATTATACACATTATACATTATACATCATACATTATACATTATACATTATACATCATACACATTATACATTATACACATTATACATTATACACATTATACATTATACATCATACATCATACATTATACATTATACATCATACATCATACATCATACATTATACATTATACATCATACATCATACATTATACATTATACATCATACATTATACATTATACATTATACATTATACACATTATACATTATACATGATACACATTATACATTATACATCATACATTATACATTATACATCATACATCATACATTATACATTATACATCATACATCATACATCATACATTATACATTATACACATTATACACATTATACATCATACATTATACATTATACATCATACATTATACATTATACACATTATACATTATACATCATACATCATACACATTATACATTATACATTATACATCATACATTATACATTATACATTATACATTATACACATTATACATTATACACATTATACATCATACATCATACATTATACATTATACATTATACATCATACATCATACATTATACATTATACATCATACATTATACATTATACACATTATACATCATACATTATACATCATACATTATACATTTTACATTATACACATTATACATTATACATCATACATTATACATCATACATTATACACTATACATTATACATTATACATTATACATTATACATCATACACATTATACATTATACATTATACACATTATACATCATACATCATACATTATACATCACACATTATACATTATACATTATACATCATACACATTATACATTATACATCATACATTATACATTATACATCATACACATTATACATTATACATTATACATCATACATTATACATTATACATCATACACATTATACATTATACATTATACACATTATACATTATACATCATACATTATACATCATACATTATACACTATACATTATACATTATACATTATACATTATACATTATACATTATACACATTATACATTATACATTATACATCATACATTATACATCATACACATTATACATTATACATTATACATCATACATTATACATTATACATCATACACATTATACATTATACATTATACACATTATACACATTATACACATTATACATCATACATTATACATTATACATTGTACATTATACACATTATACATCATACATTATACATTATACATCATATATTATACATCATACATTATACATTATACACATTATACATCATACATTATACATCATACATTATACATTATACATTGTACATTATACACATTATACATCATACATTATACATTATACACATTATACATCATACATTATACATCATACTTTATACATTATACACATTATACATCATACATTATACATCATACATTATACATTGTACATTATACACATTATACATCATACATTATACATCATACATTATACATTATACATCATACATTATACATTATACGTCATACATTATACATCATACATTATACATCATACATTATACATCATACATTATACATTATACACATTATACATCATACATTATACATTATACATCATACAAAGTGGCGGCATCATTTCACAAAATGGCAGCTGTGCAGTGGGTGGATGAGGCTTTGGCTTAGTGGGAGTAGCTAAGACTATAGTGAAATAGGTGTTGTAGAACTACTCCTCCCTGCTGCTGCTGCTCAGAACACAAACAAGGCGCAGAGGTTATTCAACTCAAAACAAAAGGGCTTTATTTGATATTTTAGGGTAACAGGGGTCCCATGAGACCCTAATTCATATACAGTTTCAATAAATATTGGTAAAACAAGTCAACCTCTAGACATTTTCGGGGCTTAAAAAAATAATTTGCTGTAGGCCCAGTAATATCTAGTTACACCACTGCGGCAGGGTCAGTGTTGTGATCTGCGGGGCACCCAGTCGTTAACTTGCAGGCAGTCAGTACAGAATCCATTGCAGTCTGCACCCGCTATCACTCCCTAGTGGACATGTGTCACATGATATGTAAGTGAGGAGACGGGGGGGGTCTCTAACCCCAGTGTCAGGGTGCAAATTGCAAAAACACAATGGACTGTGTGAATTTTGTATTCTGAACCCTCCTTTGCACATAGCAAGTGACCCCTATATCAGTGGTGTAACAGGAGTTTATGGGGCACCCCTGCAGAGGACCTTTCAGGGGCCCCCTAATGAAGAACGAAGGTGCGGGGCCCAATTGGGTGCAGCATATTAACACCAGCTGTGCAGAGCTGTCAACTTCAAAGTAGAAGAGATCAGGAGAAACACAGCGCAATTCTGCAGATTAATGGAAAGAATGGTACAGGATAATGGATGAAATGATACATGCAAAAGGATAGAATGGTACAGGTGAAGGGATAGAATGGTACACATGAAGGGATAGAATGGTACAGGTGAAGGGATAGAATGGTACGCATGAAGGGATAGAATGGTACAGGTGAAGGGATAGAATGGTACACATGAAGGGATAGAATGGTACAGGTGAAGGGATAGAATGGTATGCATGAAGGGATAGAATGGTACAGGTGAAGGGATAGAATGGTACAGGTGAAGGGATAGAATGGTACAGGTGAAGGGATAGAATGGTACAGGTGAAGGGATAGAATGGTACAGGTGAAGGGATAGAATGGTACGCATGAAGGGATAGAATGGTACAGGTGAAGGGATAGAATGGTACAGGTGAAGGGATAGAATGGTACGCATGAAAGGATAGAATGGTACGCATGAAAGGATAGAATGGTACAGGTGAAGGGATAGAATGGTACGCATGAAGGGATAGAATGGTACAGGATAATGGATAAAATGATACTATTGAAGCGATAGAATGGTACAGGTGAAAACATAAAATACTACAAGAGACTGGATATGTTAACATAAGTCAATACTTAGTGGGTTGTGTTTTTGTTCTTTTGTATCCAAGGATTCTAATGATAATCATCATTCATTTATAATAAATAGGAGTTTTACAATGATTTTATAAGCAAGGGCTATAGAACGTAAATAGGATGAAAAGGGTCCGCTCATAAGAGCTTACAGCCTAAAGGTTTCCAGGACATACCCCCCTAGTAAGAGGGCTGTTCTTCAAGATGGTTTATGACACTTGACTGTGCTTAACAGGAGGGCTGTAGGGTGGGAAAAGCACTGGGGAATGAAAAGGAAACAATGGATTGTATCAAGGGTCGCAATGAATTTCGAAGTAAAAAACTTCGTATTTCGTAGTAATTTTTGGGTACTTCGACCATCGTACAGGCCAAATTTGACTTTGATTCGAAATGAAAAAACTTTGAATATTCGACCACTCGAAAATCTAAGTACTGTCTCTAAAAAAAACTTCGACTTCAACACTTTGCCACCTTAAAGGAGAAGGAGACCCCCAGGGCGCAAAACCCCTCCCCCCACCCCTGTGTTGCCCCCCTCCCTCCTCCCCCCTGGCCTACCTGTCGCCCCGGGAAAATGCCCCGACCTTGTTACTCACCCCTCTGCGCAGGTCCTGTCCACGGAGTTCGCAGTCGCCATCTTCTCCCACGCGCGTCTTCTTCCTGCTCTGACCAGCGTCTTCTGGCGCATGCGCAGTAGGAACAGTTACCGGTACGGCTCTACTGCGCATGCGCCGAATGTCACGAAGTGAAATCGGAAAACTTTGTGACATTCGGCGCATGCGCAGTAGAGCCGTACCGGTAACTGTTCCTACTGCGCATGCGCCAGAAGACGCCGGTCAGAGCAGGAAGAAGACGCACGTGGGAGAAGATGGCGACTGCGAACTCCATGGACAGGACCTGCGCAGAGGGGTGAGTAACAAGGTCGGGGCATTTTCCCGGGGCGACAGGTAGGCCAGGGGGGAGGAGGGAGGGGGGCAACACAGGGGTGGGGGGGAGGGGTTTTGCGCCCTGGGGGTTTTCTTCTCCTTTAAACCTGCTGAATTGCTGTTTAGCCTATGGGGGACCTCCTAGAACCTATCTGAGGCTTTTGGGCAAGTTATGAGAATTCATAGTTTACTTCGATCGAATACGGCCGTTTTTGATCGAAAAAAATACTTAGACTATCGAAGTACTCAAATTCGATGGTCGAATTTCAAAGTTTTTTTACTTTGAAATTTGATCCTTGATAAATATGCCCCTATGTGTGGCCTGTAGATGATGCACTTGTTGTAGGTTTAAGGCCCATGTTACATTAGTTCTGAATAAATACTTACTCAAATCGAGCTTGGCCCCGAAGTTCCCCCTGGGCCTGACTTGAACCATACCTCCCAACATTTTGGAAATAAAAAGAGGGACAAAATGTTTTTTTCCCCAGGTAGCGCAGCAATTTTTTGACCACACCCCTTTCTGTGGCCACACCCCCTAATTACCATGTTCATTTTACAAAATTTGGCAGGTTATGAAAGTTTGAAAATATTTCTCCTTATCTAAACTGTGTTTTTGTGTCTCAAAATTGTTACAAAGTATCTTATTTGCACCTGTTAGCTGTTCTGGGCTCTCTGCTAAAAGCCAATTAAGTGAGAAACTTTCTTTCTTTTTCTGGCTGTTCAGTGCAGAGAAAAGAGGGACTTTCCAGTACAAATGAGGGACTGCGGGTTGAGCTGTCAAAAGAGGGACTGTCCCTCCAAAAAAAGGACAGTTGGGAGGTATGATTGAACCAAACAGATTCTCTCAGGAAATTAACCAGACAGCTTTATTTGAGGTTTACATTAATACAGAGTATTACAATACAGAGTATTAAATAATAGATCACACGTCCTGAAAGCTCGTGAGGATGTTGGGGGACAATTAGCAATACAACAGATGACTATTTAACCATTTCTTCTTCCATGGGGCTGATCCAGAGGCATCCAATCATCATTCTTGTTTTAGCATAACTGTGTCACTATTTCCATCTTAGGGACAAACTCACTAAATTCACTAAGCGCCGAACGCTACCGTCAATTCGCTAGCGTTTGGCATTTTCGGTACTTCGCAAATTCACTAATGAACGCTGGAGTAAGTTCGCTAGTGTTACTTCGCACACTTACGTCAGTCGAATTTTCGCGAACTTGCGCAGTGTACTGAACGCTACCTTTTACGCTAGACTTCCTTCGCCACCTCAGACCTGGCGAAGCGCATTAGAGTAGATAGGGATTGTTTCCAAAAAAGTCAAATTTTTTTCTAAGTCCCAAAAAACGCTGGCATGTTTTCTACATGATGGGTGATAGGCTGAAAAAGATCGAAAATATTTTTGGGGCTCCCCTCCTTCCCCCCTACATTTCCTGACTCATGGCAACTTACCTAGACAGTGGGCACATGTGTAGGGCAAAATAACATTTGTATTTGCTGATTACAACAAAATCACCTGATGCCAATAATGGGCAAATAATAAGGGGCGAATAATGTGGGTAAAAAATAGACGCAAATTATAAGAGGCAAATAAGGAGCAAATAATAAGAGGCAAATACTAAGGGGCAAATAATAAGAGAAATGTAAGTAGTGTAAAATTTGAGTAAAGGAGTAGTTCACTTTGAGAAAACTTCCAATAAAAATAAATGACCCTTTGCTTCTGTTTTTACCATTTTTCTAGGTTATATTTGAAAAATGACTTAATTTCTAACAATCCCCCCCCCAATTCCCAACAACAGCAGCTCAACAATTTGATCACAAAGATGAGCAGAACATATTTCCTCTCCCACGACGGTTGTTACAATTTCTGCCCTTCCATTGTCCAACGTTTCCTCTGCTGCCGCCGCCGCACGGTTATTATTGTCTTTGAGAGAGAAAAGTAACATGAGATTATATCCATTTACATTACATTGCAGCTAGAAATACATATATATAAATAGGAAGGAGTGAAATGAGCTTTTTAACTGATGTGGACAGTAATACTGTGTGGGGTTTGTACTTTATCTATGGACAAGGGAGACCGTCTCTGTTTTTCTGTTGCTTTTGTTGCTCCCAGAACCAACTGTGAACGTAATGGTACTGGCCAGGGTTGCAGGTTGCACGGTGCTATTTATTATAGGGGACGTATTGTGTATAAACAAGAATGTGCCAGTGCATTATATTCTTTTATATATATATATATATATAGCAGAAATGTTATGTTAACTGAACTGTAACTCTAATGATAAAAAAGGACACTTATAGTTACAAAGTTTGTACAACAGATCCATAAGCTGACGCACCCGTCAAGGCAGTGTCCATGCGTCAGTCTTATCTAAGTGAGAAAAAAGTATTATCTTTGGGGGGGAGAAAGACCAAACCTGCTTTTCTCTTTGTTTAGCATGAGCTCTTCCAAAGACACCATTAAAGGGCATGTAAAGTCTAAAATAGAATAAGGCTAGAAATGCTATATTTTGTATACTAAACATAAACATGAACTTACTGCACCACAAGCCTAATCAAACAAATAATTTATACTTTCAAAGTTGGCTACAGTAACTTTGTTATACATCTTTGCAAGACTAAGACTGTGCACATGCTCAGTGTGGTCTGGGCTGCTTAGGGATCATCATAAACAAAGCTGCTTGAGTTCTGCCTGGCTGGGAAGTAAGACAGGGGCTCCCCCTGCTGTTCATAAGTATGATTGTTTCCCTGCAGAGCAGTTAGGGACCGTCTGACAATTCCTATCCACAGCAGTAAATGAAGGGAGAATTTCACTGCATACAGTCAGCTTTCTTATAAAAACTGTACACATTTTTTAATCAAAGCATATTGGAGATAGATTTCTTTTTCATTAAAGAAAGTAAAAATGTTTTTTTTTTGCCTTTACATGCCCTTTAAGCGGGGGGTTGGGACAGCAAGCATTTAAGGAGAGCGCCACCTCCCCGTAATATCATATAATTTAAATAAACAATGAAATGAAGCTCATCCCTTCCTTCATTGGGTGCACATAGTCAGGCTTGTTATTGATTTAGTTTATATATCAAGCCTGACCACGTGCACACAATGAAGGAAGGGATGAGCTTCATTTCATTGTTTATTGGGATAATTTATTGAAAATTTCTGCAAAAACTCTACAAGCCCCGTCCATCTTTTCCTGCCTCCTTTCCCAGGCTGTGCAGGGGAGCCAGCAGCACTCACTGTTGATAGGAACCAATCAGCAGCAAGCAGGACCTGATAGGGAACTGAAACATATCTTGTGTGACAGGGCTGTGATTGGCTGTAACTCTCCGACTGTGCTTCTGGCAGAGATTGTAAGGCCACGCCCACCCCTCATTTGAAACAGGGGCAGTGGCAGATCTATGGGGAGCTCCAAAAAAACAGCACCAGATATTCATTATAACCTACAAGATTGGGGGGATGTTTCATTTAAATAATGAGGCGCACACATATTATGGCCATTATGACAACTGAATTTCATTCTATACAAAACTGCATAAAATATGTAGTTAAAAGGTTTTTGAAGGTATTTTGGGGTTTTCACTCTTCAAATACCAGGGAATTAGTCAATTTAAAGAAAGTAGGGACTGGCTAATGCCAAAGTCTTATTGGCATATTCACATTTGATGACAATGACGCTGCATTTTGTGGGGAAAAATATATTTGTTTTATGTAGTTTAGAGATTTAGGGTGATAATGGTCCATTCTGGGCGCAGATATTTAAACTAAACAAGAGTGTGCTGCCCCTCCCCCACTGGGTCTGCTCTCTCTATAGTTAGGTTACTGCCAACTGACTACCAATCGCCTCTTCTTCGGGAGACTAATCTCCCCGAAAAAGCCTTCCCGGAAATCTCCGGCTGGATGCCACTCGGAGCTCCTTGTTTTCCGAAGTCGTCCGAAGTTTTCTCATGAGGCAATTACGGGCGCTTTGTTTGCCTGCCCCCAGGCGATTTTCATTTTAGCCGGAGGAAGGGAGGGGAAAGCAGATCGGGGAGATTAGACGCCCGTGTGGCCAGACACTAAGGGGCCAATTCATTAACTGTGAGTGAAGGAATAGAAGTAAAAAAACTTCCATTTCGAAGTGTTTTTTTGGCTACTTCGACCATCGAATAGGCTGCTTCGACCTTTGACTACGACTGCGACCTCGAATCGAAGGATTCAAACTAAAAATCGTTTGACTATTCGACCATTCAATAGTCGAAGTACTGTCTCTTTAAGAAAAAACTTCAACCCCCTAGTTCGCCACCTAAAAGCTACCGAACCCAACGTTAGGCAAACCTATGAGCTCTTCCCCATAGGCTTGCCTAACTTCGATCCTTCGATCGTTGGATTAAAATCCTTCAAATCGTTCGATTCGAAGGATTTAATCGTATTTGCGCAAAATTCTTCCACTTCGATATTCAAAGTCGAAGGATTTTCATTCCCCAGTCGAATATCAAGGGTTAATTAACCTGCCCCTAAATCTCCCCAAATCTTCGCGTGTGTCTGCTCTAAGTGCAAGTTATTTATTCTGCATTCTGTGCTATAGGGGCTGCATGCAAGTAGCATTGTTCTTACTCACAGATCAGTGGCATGCGGTTTGGCAGTATTTATTGCATGGGTCAGCTGCAGGCACTCTCAGTCACAATCATTGCATGAAATTTGCTGTCACAACAGGAGCAAGCAAAGCGCACCCAGAATTGCACAACTGCAAGTGCATCCCAAATGCAATAGTGCGAGAGGCACAAGGTTAGATCATTGTCGGGATATTTCCGCCATCTTTAATGACATCACAATCATCTCACCCATCAGTTGGTGCGGCTGATCGTGGATCACAGAGGAATCGTCGCATTGTGGTGAAATCCAAATAGAAAACTCCGTTGTGAGTGTTGTACACCGGGCACTGCTCACTATAGGGAAAAGGTTAATAGTCAATGTAGGGGGAATTCATAGTTAGTTAGTTAGTTGACTGCTGAGAAGTCACGGTATTGATTCATTAATTGATAGTTATTTATTTGGTTTAGTTTAAGGCCTTTATTCCCCACCAAGAAATAGGAGACATGAGGTTTTGTATGCTTGAAACTGTCATTCCAGGTGCAGCTTTTATGACACTTTTTGGCAAGAGTAAATAGAATTGTGAGTAGAGTATTTGTTGCTGAAGGGCTGAATTTGACAAGCGCTTTTATAGTATGATGTCGGACAGCAACGTAACTAGAGGGGGGCGGGCCCTGGCGCAGGACGCGCAGCCGGGCCCCCGCCCCCCTCCGTACACCTGGTTGGAACTGGCCGGAATAAGTGGCGCGTGAGCTGCCGGGGGGCCCTGAGGGGGTGCGGGCCCTGGCCCAATCGCACCCCCTGCTCCCCCGGTAGTTACGCCACTGATGTCGGATAGATAAAACTTTACGGCTGAACTCCATGGTGCGCCTTCTTCAGATCCAACGCGCTGAGAGGAAAAACATGCGACAAAATGGATGCGCTGAATATACTGTAAGTAATAGAACGATGGCGCCTACAAACTGCATGCTTCTGACACGACACACACGACTGTTGGATGGGAACGTCGCATATTTCGTCTTCACTCAACAGTCGTGTTGCGTCGGATGCATTAAGTTTGTAGGTGCCATAGTTCTATTACTTACAATCTAGTCGGCGCATCCGTCTCGTCACATGTGCTTCCTCTCAGCGCTTGGGATCTGAAGAAGGTGCATCGTGTAGTTCAGCCCTTTACATTCCAGCTGGAGGGGCATTCGATTTTATTGCATTCTACAAAATGGTGTGCTGAGTAGTGTTGCGCGGGTTGCATGGTGTTGCATGGCATAATCGGATAAAATCTGATCCAAAAAATGTGATAATCTCCCGTGTAGTGGAACTAAGGTAAAACACCACTGCAGATTTTGTGGGTCGGCTTTTGGGAGGAACAATACGGGCGATTTCGGCTCGATATGATGCGCTGGGCAAAAACGCAGGCATCAAGTCGGATGTGACTGAAATAAGGTAAGAAACAGGCGATGGTGTCACATCATTCGTCCGACGAGACACAACTGTCAGATGCAGATGCTGTGCCTGCATCCGACAGTCATATCACGTCGGATGAACGCTACGACTTCATCTGACATGCCCATTTTTTTTAACCTTATTTTCGTTGCATTGAACTTGACGCCTGCGTTTATTGCGCAGTACATTGGATTGCGCCGAAATCATCCGTGGAGTTCCTCCCTTTATCTGATCCTCCATGCAGTAACATGAGAATGTAAGCATTCTGTATAACAGGTCCCATAGCTGTGTAAGTTTATATAGTATATATATATATATTGGGACTTCATGTAAGTTCCCTGAAAAACTGGTTTCCTATTAAATACCAAAATGAAGACGGCAATTTCTTACAGCTGTACTTGATCCCAACTAAGATATAATTAATCCTTATTGGAAGCAAAACCAGCCTATTGGCTTTATTTCATGTTTATATGATTTTCTAGTAGACAGATTGAAATTACGGAAAGCATTCTAGATAATAGGTGCCATATCTGTACATAAGAAAAAAGGCAATGGCACACTGGGCACGATCAAGCAGGGTAAACCCTTGCAGAGATTTATTTGCACACGATGCAACGTTTCGGGGTGGTCCCCTTTGTCAAGCATGTCGAAGTGAGGCAGTGAGCAACAATTTAACACCATACATTCAAAGTGATTGGTCATTTACATAATTTGCATAATTAATTACACATGTGACATCGCACTTAAAACAAGCAACAAGAAAAAGAGGGGTTAAAAAACCAACAATATCAGTAATCCTCTTCTAATACAAAATGTGATAAAATTTACTACAAAAAAGGTTTAAAAGTCATACGAAAAACTTCCCAGCCAATGTATATTACATTGATTAAATAGCATTAACAGTGAATAATAATCTGTAAAAATGTATCAAAAAAGGTTTGTTTGCTCTAAAACAGCAGATTTCACTTGCTGTGGGAGACAGGTTGTTACAAAAATTAGCAACATAGTATACAATATCTTAACACAAATAACAATGTTGTTTATTTCTCTCTTACCCTACAGGAGGGGATTGCAAAAGGAAAGTCTGACCCTACAGAAGGTCCTGGGTACTGCAAGTCTTGGTTATCTGAAACAATAAAACACATATATAGGATCAAAGGTAACAGGACATACTGAACTCCTCATTTAACCCTTTAGGGTATTTTGTCTGCAGTAGCCATATCCAATAGCATTCGCGTTGTAATAAACATTTTTTCATATCCTGACCTTGCTTGTGTGTTACTTTTTCCAATATCTGCCATCGCACCTGCGAGATCTTATGGCTATGAGCAAAAAAATGTTTGGCTAATAAAGATTCTTTCTTAAATTTATCCATTGATCGATTTTTTGGTAACACATCAGTTTGAGCATCAGGAGGCGGGGGTTGGTAAGTCCGTATATTAGATTTATGTTCATTTAAACGTACCCTAACCGCTCTACTCGTTTGGCCAATATATAACAACCCACACGGGCATTTGATGGAATACACGACTTCCTTTGTGTTACATGAAAATGTACCCTTAATAGGGTGCTTAGTTCCGTGTAATGGGTGTAACACAGATGAACCTGGGATTATCCCATTACAGTGACCACAGTTTCTGCAGGGATAGGTCCCTGTATTGGGGTTAGCCAATGCACCTACACCTGTAGTAATAACTTTCGGCTTAATTAAAGCCTGAATAGTTTTCCCTTTTCTATACGAGAAGACAGGGGTTTGTTTAAATAAATGCCCGATCTTGGGATCAGACTGTAGTATCCCCCAATGTTTTAAGATAGTGCGCCTAATAACCTTATTATTAGTGTCAAAAGAGGATACAAAAGGAATGCCTTGGCTATTATTTGTATTCCTCGGTTTTTTCGCCAAGGTATCCTCCCTCTGATAGGTTTTAACCTCATCCTTAATAGCAATAAGTTCGCTTTCTTTGTATCCTTTGTCAACAAACTTTCTCACCATCTTAGAGGCTTCTTGCTCATAGATAGCATCAGTAGATGCAATCCGCTTGGCACGTAACAATTGGCTCTTGGGCAAACCTTTTAACAAGCCCTGTGGGTGAAAGCTTGATGCCAAAAGCAAATTATTACGGTCAGTTGGCTTATTATATATCGAAGTAACCATAGAAGACCCACTCACACACAAATTTACATCAAGAAAGTGTAATTCCGTCTTACTTTTATCAAGGGTGAATTTAATGGTGGGGTGTGCACTATTCAAATGAAGGAGAAAGGCCTGTAGTTCATCTTCACCTCCATCCCAAATAAAGAAGGTATCGTCCACATACCTCATGTAGGAGTGTATGTGTGAGCAGTATGCGGTATTGGAAAAGATGTGGCTCTTTTCGAAATGGTCCATAATGATGTTTGCGTACGCAGGAGCCATGTTGACCCCCATCGCGCAGCCTTGAAGCTGAAGGAAAAATTCACCATCAAAAGAAAAATAATTTTTACTGAGGACCATATCCAGTAAGTCACAAAGAAAATTGATCTTATAAGTGGGCAAATTGGTGGTACTCAGGTACAATCGCATACACTCAATACCCTCTTCATGAGGGATGGAGGTGAACAGGTCCTTAACATCCAAGGAACACAAATAAAATTCACCTGTTGGAAATTGGACAGTTTTAAGGCGATTTAGAAAATCTGTGGTATCCAAAAGACATGGTTTCAGTAACGGCACAATATCCTGAAGATACAAATCCACATAAATCGCAAGTGGTTGCCACAAGGACCCCACATTGGAAACTATGGGCCTACCTGGTGGATTCACTAAGCTTTTGTGAATTTTTGGAAGAAAATACACATAGGGAGTTTTTGGGAATTGTTGGAATAGAAGCTGATGGGTCTCGTCAGTTATAACACCTTCCATCACTGAAGCATTCAAAAAGGTATTCAATTCGTTCTTAAATTTAGCAGTTGGATCAATAGACAATTTTTTATATAACATGGTGTTATTTAACTGACGAAATGCCTCAGTCTCATAATCAACCTTATTCAGGACCACAACACCTCCCCCTTTGTCCGCCTTAGTTATAACCACATTATCATTCATTTGTAAGGAAGTAAGAGCTTTTTTCTCTGCCTGAGAGATGTTGGATCCACAATTTCTGTGTTTTTCTCCTGCTTTAGACAAAATTTTATTCAATTCAAATAACACCATAGTTTCAAATGTCTCTATAGAGGAAAAATTGCCCGGTGGTACAAATGTGCTTTTGGTACCCAATTTATATTTGAGTTGTCTTGTCAGATCGTTCTTGGCACTGATAGCCTGTTTATCCAAAAAATATGCTTTAAGTTTAAGAGTTCTGACAAACTTGAAAAAGTCAATGGTAAACGCAAAAGGAGCAGCAGTGTATATTGGAACGAATCCCAGCCCTTTATTAAGCAATTAATATTTTTGTAACAACCTGTCTCCCACAGCAAGTAAAATCTGCTGTTTTAGAGCAAACAGACCTTTTTTGATACATTTTTACAGATTATTATTCACTGTTAATGCTATTTAATCAATGTAATATACATTGGCTGGGAAGTTTTTCGTATGACTTTTAAACCTTTTTTGTAGTAAATTTTATCACATTTTGTATTAGAAGAGGATTACTGATATTGTTGGTTTTTTAACCCCTCTTTTTCTTGTTGCTTGTTTTAAGTGTGATGTCACATGTGTAATTAATTATGCAAATTTTGTAAATGACCAATCACTTTGAATGTATGGTGTTAAATTGTTGCTCACTCCCTCCCACCGACATGCTTGACAAAGGGGACCACCCCGAAACGTTGCATCGTGTGCAAATAAATCTCTGCAAGGGTTTACCCTGCTTGATCGTGCCCAGTGTGCCATTGCCTTTTTTTTATGCCATTGGTTTGGGGGGGTGCCGATCCCTCCTGGTATTTGAGCACCTGGCAGAGTTCCTGAAGGCCAGGGTGTGCGAGGTGAATCCCTCTTGTTCGCCATATCTGTACACTCATTATATGCACACACAAAAGAGAAAAAAAATGGCAGCACTCAAAGTCATCGGGTGTGAATTCCAAGAAATAGTTTTTACCAAAACTGAGATGTTACGGGATCCAGAAACCGGTCATGCAAAAAACTCAGAAAGGATTACAGAAAGGCTGTCTCCCTTAGACAACATTTCATCCAAATAATCCACATTTTTAAAAAAGATTTCCTTTTTCTGTGTAATATACATTGTTACATAGTTACATAGTTACATAGTTAAATTGGGTTGAAAAAAGACAAAGTCCATCAAGTCCAACCCCTCCAAATGAAAACTCAGCCCCATACACACACCCCTCCCTACTGTCACATAATTATATATACCCATATCTATACTAACTATAGAGTTTAGTATCACAATAGCCTTTGTATTATGTCTGTCCAAAAAATCATCCAAGTCCCTCTTATAGTCATTAACTGAATCATCACCCGGCAGTGCATTCCCCAACCTCACTGTCCTCACTGTGAAGAACCCCCTACTCTGTTCCTTTAAATGAAACTTCTTTTCCTCTAGTCTGAAGGGGAGGCCTCTGGTACGTGATTCTCTTTATGGGTAAAAAGGTCCCCTGCTATTTGTCTATAATGTCCTCTAATGTACTTGTAAAGTCTAATCATGTCCCCTCACAAGCGCCTTTTTTCCCCCAGAGAAAACAACCCCAACCTTGTCAGTCTCCCCTCATAATTTAACTCTTCCCTCCCTCTAACCAGTTTAGTTGCACTTAGTCTCTGCACTCTCTCCAGCTCATTTATATCCCTCTTAAGGACTGGAGTCCAAAACTGCCCCCATACTCCAGATGAGGCCTCACCAGGGACCTATAAAGAGACACAATTATGTTTCATCCCTTGAGTTAATGCCCTTTTTTATACAAGAACTTTATTTGCTTTAGTAGCCACAGAATGACACTGCCCAGAATTAGACAACGTGTTATCTACAAAGACCCCTAGATCCTTCTCATTTAAGGAAACTCCCAACACACTGCCATTTAGTGTATAACTTGCATTTATATTATTTTTGCCAAAGTGCATAACCTGCATTTATCAACATTGAACCTCATTTTCCAGTTTGCTGCCCAGTTTTCCAGTTTAGACAAATGACTGTGCAAAGTGGCAGCATCCTGCATGGAACCTATAGTTCTGCACAATTTAGTCTCATCTGCACAAATAGAAACAGTACTTTCAATGGCCACCTCCAGGTCATTAATAAACAAGTAGAAAAGCAAGGGACCTAGTACAGAGCCCTGCGGTACTCCACTAACAACACTGGTCCAATTAGAAAATGTTCCATTTACCACCACTCTTTGTAGTCTATCTTTTAGCCAGTTCTCTATCCAGGTACAAATACTATGTTCCAGGCCAACATTCCTTCATTTAACCAGTAACCTTCTGTGTGGCACTGTATCAAATGCTTTAGCAAAGTCTAAGTTAATCACATCCACTGCCATCCCAGAGTCGAGGTCCCTGCTCACCCTGGACTTGGAACTTTACCGTTTCTTCAGGGACATAAAATTGAAAGTACAGTTTGCTCAAGAGAAGGGGGAACAACAAATTAATAATCCCAATACTTTTATGGGAAACAGTTGAATCTGAAGCCACTGAGCGAATTTAAACCTGATGTGGATAACATATTCGATAATGCATTTATGATGAATGTATCACGTGAAATAGCATTGGAAGCATTGTATAGAAGTGGGGGATATCATAAAACTCCATATAATATGAATAATCATG
Source organism: Xenopus petersii (assembly GCA_038501925.1). NCBI lineage: Eukaryota > Metazoa > Chordata > Amphibia > Anura > Pipidae > Xenopus > Xenopus petersii. Next base: position 2,958,736 of record CM076681.1, on the reverse strand, counting down.
AGTATGAGGCACTGCAGGACATATTGCATAATAATTCCATTGTTGTAAAGTCTGCTGATAAGGGAGGAGCCATTGTTATAATGGATAAAAAAGACTACGTAGATGAGATTTTACAACAATTGAATGATGTGAATATATATCGACTATTGGACAATTATCCCATTTTTTCAATCTAAAAAAAAGTCGACAGTTTAATACAGGAGGCCCTGTATATATCAGTAATTGATGGAATATTGGCTAAATTTTTAAAGCAATCCCATCCAGTTACCCCTATCTTCTATACGTTGCCAAAAATTCATAAACGTTTGGATTGCCCACCAGGGCGTCCACTTGTATCATGTATTGATTTGATACTCTCACCATTATCTATTTTTACAGATAGTATTATAAGAGGATATGTGTTAAGAAATAGATCATTTTTGAAGGATACCAGTCATTTTCTATCTAAATTGAAATTGAGGGACTTAGATGAAATCCCAAGTGAAGCAATACTTGTGACGTTTGACGTGGAAAGTCTCTACACCTCCATCCCACATGGATGGGGCACAGAAAAACGTTGTGTTGAAATGTTTGGAGGCTGTGTTACATAATAACTATTTTCTTTTTCAAGATAATTTTTATATGCAAATTCGAGGAACATCAATGGGCTCTAATGTGGCCCCGTCCTACGCAAATATTTATATGAATGGTTTTGATGGGTTTTACCCCATATAAAATTTACCATACATGCTGACCTGCACAAGGTGTCTTTTTTAGACACCATGGTGATAAAAGAGGGAAATCATCTAGTGACTGATCTGTTTGTTAAAGCAACTGATAAAAACACTATATTACATTATAATTAATTTCACCCCATACAAACGCGTCAAGTCATTGCCAAAATCCCAATTTTTGAGGGTGAGGAGAATAGTAACAGATGACCAGAGACGGTCAGAACAACTGGATAATATGGAAGAAAAGTTCCTCCAGAGAGGGTATCCAAAATCCCAAAAACGGGCATTAGTGGAATCATAGTAGGGGGTGCACATAAAGTACAAAAAGAGAAAGTAAAACGTATCCCCTTTGTGACTAAATTTACCTCTGTGAGTGGAGATGTAGCAAAAATGATAAGGAGACTAAGGGATGGGTTACCAGAAATTGATAGCTTCAGACAGCCCCCAGTAATGTCTTATAAAAGGAACAAAACTCTGGGGTCCCAATTAGTTAGATCCCATGTGGGAGGCCTGGGGAAAAAACAACAAATTTTGAGGCATAGGAAAAATGGATTGTTTCCTTGCCTTTCCTGCAATTGCTGTTCCAATTGCCAGAGAGGGGATATTATATATCATCCGGGAAAGGGTAATCCTATAAAAATAAAAGGTTACTATACGTGTTTATCCCCGTATGTGGTTTATTCGATTAAATGCCCGTGTGGCTTGTTATATGTGGGTCAGACCACAAGGATGGTTAAAGAAAGAATAAGAGAGCACAAGTCAGCAATTCAATTAAAGAAATTGGACCAGGCGGTTTCTGCTTATTTTACGGATAAGGCTCATGGGGTTCACCAATTAAAATTCCAGGTTATTGATCAAGTTCCCATACCCCGTCGGGAAGGGAACAGGATAAGGGGATTATTAAAGAGAGAAGGAAGGTGGATACGTCTGTTGGAGACTTTGGAACCCCATGGCCTTAACCGTGAATATGACTTACATCCAATTTTCAGATAAACTCTATACTTCTGCTATAGCCTAATGATAAAATATGTTTTCATTTGGTTGTATTTTAAATTTTGTACATTTTTATATTTTTCAGAATATGGACTGATCTGTAAGGATCCCCAGTATAACCTGATGTATAAAGACTTTGAAGTTGAGTCAGAGAGATAAATCTAACAGTAAAAGAGACAGATAAGTGATACTATGTTGAAATTGTCATTTTGGTTGGAGCAACGAGACAATTTTAGCCAAGAGATGGCGCTGTGATAATAGGTATAAATTGTAGCTCCACAGATGTATCAATAATCAGGGATGGGCGAATTTGACCCGTTTCGTTTCGCCAAAAATTCGCCGCCAGCGAAATGTCGCAGACGCCCATAATCTCGCGGCGAGATTATTTTGTCGCGCGTCTTTTTTTTTTGACGCACGTCTCCATACAAGTCTATGGGCGTCATTTTTTCGGCGAAACGAGGCGAAAAAATTCGCCCATCCCTATGACAGTAATTTGAAAAAGGGCTACAGGTGAGCCCGAAACGTCATGTTTGTTGCAGATCTAAAAGCCATGAGCAAATAAAGGCTTTTTAAAGTTATTATCCTGAATGGAGCTGTGTCGTATATGGGAATATTGGTGAAACCGGTTGGACAGTGGGCCAATGGACACGTGCACCGTCTGAATTACTAAGAGGTGGATAAGTGGGTGTTGATTACAAAAAGTGGATTCCCTGCTCACCTTCTCACTAAAAGAAATTAAGTTAGTCTGGCAAGATCTATTACGCATAAAACCATGCGGCAAAAATTCATAGTATTATGATTTGCTATAGAGTCCAGTATCTGATCCTTTATTAACCCTTTGAAAAGCTTTCCTACCACTGACGTCAGACTAACTGGCCTATAGTTTTGAGGCTGAGAACGGGATCCTTTTTATATCATTAATTAATGATATAAATAAAATTAATTTAATTAATAATAAAACAGTAGTTTGTACTTGATCCCTACTAAGATATAGGGGCCGATTCACTGAGGGTCGAATATCGAGGGTTAATTAACCCTCGATATTCGACTAGGAATTTAAATCCTTCAATTTCGAATATCAAATTCGAAGGATTAAGCGCAGGAAATTCGATCGATCGATCGAACGATTATTCATTCGATCGAACGATTAAATCCTTCGAATCAAACGATTCGAAGGATTTTAATCCAACGATCGAATGAATATCCTTCGATCAAAAAAACTTGGGCAAGCCTATGGGGACCTTCCCCATAGGCTAACATTGACTTCGGTAGCTTTTATCTGCCGAACTAGGGGGTCGAAGTCTTTTTTAAAGAGACAGTACTTCGACTATCGAATGGTCAAATAGTCGAACGATTTTTAGTTCGAATCGTTCGATAGTCGTAGTCGAAGGTCGAAGTAGCCCATTCGATGGTCAAAGTAGCCCAAAAAAAACTTCGAAATTCGAAGTTTTTTTAATTTGAACCCTTCACTCGAATTTAGTAAATCTGCCCCAAAATGAATCTTTATTGGAAGTAAACCCTGCCTATTGGCTTTATTTAGGGGGTTATTTACTAAAACTCAAATTTTTTAAATTTTTATTATCAAAACAACCAAACTCCCATCCATGAATTTAACTCTTTTATCAAAATATCTGCTTGAAAAAGGTTGCAGCAAAAAATGTTGTGACAAAAAATTGAGTGACAATTAGAATTGCACCAATTTTTTTAGATTTGATGTCCAAATCACTATTTTTTTCGACTTGTCGCCCCCAAAAACTCCATCTTTTTCAGATTATTGTACGAAACCCATCCCCGACCACCATATATTCAGATTGGATAAGGGAAATCTGCCATTGCCTTCTGCAAGACCTCAACAGGTTTTAGATGTAGTATTTTTTGATTTTTAGCAACTTTGGGGTATAAGTGGGTTGCCACCTTTACTAAAAAATATTACCGGCCAGTGGGGGGCGGGCACCAAAAGGGGGCGGGCCATGATGTGAAAAAGGGGGTGAGGCTACGTGGTGTGCCGCAAAAGGGGTGGAGCAACATCACAGAGATGTCCACAGCACTGGAAAAACGGTAAGTTCTGTGCGAATTGGGGGAAGGCCAGGGGCTTTTTTTTAAAGGGTATTACAAATTACCGGCAACTGCATTGCCGGTAAATTTGTAATACTGGCCCCGGCCTTGGCAGGTGTTTTTTCTCTAGGTATAACAGAACTCGAAAAATTTCCTCTAACAATGAGAGTTTTACAATCAACCAGAAAAAATCAAGTTTTAATAAACAGGCCCCATTATGTTTACATGATATTAGCAGGCTTAAGATATGGAGATCCAAATTATGGAAAGATCCCATAAAACCCCCCAGGTGCAGACTATTCTGAATAACAGGCCCCATATCTAGACCATATTTTGAGTAAGTTCATTTGGGGGAATTTTTTGTCTGCAGAACTAGAGAAATGGATCTCTGGTCCCCGGCAAATACTTGTTACAGATGTGGCCTTGAATTTGAATATTTAGTTTTAGTCTCAACTGAAAGAACCAACATTGTTGGGGAACCTGAATGTGTATTTTAGGAGTTAGAAGGCTACTATTGTGAAGTTACTACTAATGGATTTTACATATTTGGTTTTGTATTTGGTGCATAGGTGGGGATCTGGTGGGGATCTGGTGGGGATCTGCAGGTGTGGAATGTTCGGGTTGGAACATGAAGGGTGAATGGAGAATAATAATTTGAAGGTCTGGGACATAAGTTTAAAGCAGTTTGTCACAATTCTACCACTTCTTTCATGACTGCATGTATTAATAGGAGTAGTGCAAGAGAAATCATGGGAAGGAATCAACTGGAACCGAATACTTGTTCATTATTCTCATATGTATTTTGTTTTATGATTTCTGAAACCCTTATCAGACTCTCCTTTATTGTAGCAAGGGGCACAATATGCTATTCACTACTAGTTAGCTAAGATAAGATCTCTCTTTCGGAGTTGGGAGTCTGGCCAGATCCTGATGAGCGCATGGGAAGCAACATCTGTTATTAACCAAATCATTATATCTTACTACTAAATTACTATATGAGCTCATTGTTTGCTGAGCCTATATAAACTGGAGGTCTCCATTCGGTCAGTTGAGATTCGCCTGTGGGGATAACACGTGCCCACGCAGGGTCTTCTGGAGACCGTTGGAGGGATTCAATCTGCTGACTGTTCCGGGATCTCCCAGTCTTGGTTGCAGATTGAAAGTGCTTCGCTCTTTTACTCATTCGGTAATGTATATCTTCTTCATTCTAAGTATGTAATAAACCTTTGCTTATACGTAGCTGGTGTGTTTGAATTACTTCCGAGAGACTCATAGAACCACAATTAAAACACTGCAGAAAAAAAGAAAATATCCTGCGCCAGGAAAAAGAATTGAAAAAATCGTGAAAAATTACAGTCATAAGCATTTTTTGGATTTTCCACCTTAAAACTCTTTTTTCCGTTTTTTGCCCGAAAACCAAGAATTTTCAGATTATTGCACAAAACCCAGCGCAGATCAGGATATCTTCTGAACTTCACCCATTGACTTTATATACAACCTCGGCAGATCTGAAATGCCGGATATTCGGGTCTGGACTTTTTTCCATCCTCGGGCTTTAATAAATCAAAAAAAAAAAATAGGATTTTATAGTAAAAACAACTTTTTCGAGTTTTTGGCATTTGGACTATAATAAATAACCCCTTAGTCTTGCACACAGGTGATACAGGGAGTTGCAACTTGCTAATGTATCTCTGTAAAATGGATTAATCAATTTGTTTGTTTATTTAGCTGCTCTCAAACAAAAAAAGGATGGCGTAGCTTGCCGAAATTTTTTTGACCACGCCAATTTTTGTGGCCACACCCCCTAATTACCATGTTAATTTTACAAAATTTGGCAGGTTATGAAAGTTTGAACATATTATTGTTTTCAGTTATTGCAGTTTTGCTAATGAAGGTGAATTGTCCTTTAAGCTATCTTATATTGTTACAATTACTTATTTGCTTATCTCAAAATTGTTACGAGTATCTTATCTGCTGCTGTGGCTGTTCTGGGCTCTCTGCCAAAACCCAATTAAGTTAGACTTTTTCTGGCTGTTCAGTGCAGAGAAAAACGGGACTTTCCAGTACAAACGAGGGACTGTGGGTTGAGCTGTCAAAAGAGGGACTGTCCCTCTGAAAACGGGACAGTTGGGAGGTATGAATTAGATCAAACTCACCAATCATGTTGGCCAGAAATCCAGAAATCCTCTCCTGTGGGAATACAGCGTCTCATTGGCTGTAACAAACAAATAGAGTGTTAGCTGTACAATTACAACACACTGACACTGGGGGATACAACCAGAATCTGTATATATTGTCTGGCTAATTCCATTAATTATTGCACTCGGTTACAATAAGTTTCCTACATAACAATTATCCTGCTGAAATCTCACATTTGGCAAAATAAAAAAAAGCACTGTATTTAAATGCACGATCTCCTGCCAATCAGAATACAGAAATCGACTCCAGCTAGAGCTCCCACCAGTCATGGTTTTTATAACCGGACCCATGCCACAAAGTAAGGCAGAACTGCTGTTATCTATTTAGGAAGTAGATAACTGTATTCCGCCTCCCAAGTTTCTAATCTGGGTCCCAATCATAAATAATTATGTAATGCAAAATCTTCCCTTGGAGTGTCTCATAACTGAACTACAACACTGGGCCTCAGGAGAAAGACGAAGGAAGTAGTGCTGAGCGAATTTTATTTGGCGGATTTCGCCACGGAAAAGACACCCATAGACTCGAATCTCGCTGTGCATCAAAAAAAAATGATACGTGTCAAAAAAAAATTTGACGCCCGTAGACTTTAATGCATTTTGTCAAAATTTCGTCAGCGAATTTTGGGCGAAGTGAAAGGGGTCAAATTTGCCCATCCCTGAAAGGAAGTCTAAGTCACATGATTATATTATATACTGTATATTATATAAAGCAATGTCTATTAGCAGAATCTGCCATCAGAACAGTTAAACGAGTTAATAAAGACCAGTGTTTAAAGATAAGAAAGTCATAAACAATTATAAAACTATGACATACTTGCCTATTCAATGAAGTATGCAATGACTGTGTATTATATGTATATATATATATATATGTGTCTAATATATAGGTTGAGTGTAACATAAGTACCAGGAATATACTGTCCAATAGGAAGGCCATACACAGGTCAGATGTAGGTCTATCTAACCAATCAGCGAATATTGATTGACCTTATACCTATTTAAACCTAATAAAACCTATTCATTTTCTGTTTAGACAGAGGGTGAGCCAATAGGGTTGCTTTATTTTTATTGTTTTTCAAAAATACCCCCCCCCTAAGAACTTGTTCATATTCACAAGGTAGGTTCTATGCCCAAACTGCCTTGTCAAATCTGTATCCTTATAGATCAGCACAGGGGGTGAGAACTTACCTCTATATGGTGCCATTGCAGTAGTTCATGTCCTTTGCTGGCACAGGAATCGTAGCTGGACTGGAAGAAGCCATCACTGTCGGATACATAAACCAGTCTCTCACAGTCTGTAGCAGTCTCATTGCCTCCATCTGGAACTGTCTCTCCATCGGGAACTGTCTCTCCATCTAGAACTGTCTCTCCATCGGGAACTGTCTCTCCATCGGGAACTGTCTCTCCATCTAGAACTGTCTCTCCATCGGGAACTGTCCTTCCATTGCCAACTGTCTCTCTGTCAGCAACTGTTCCATTATTGTTCTGAGCCAGGGCACCTAGAGATAAATATTCAGGAAAAACAAAGTCCTCGGGAGCTTTAAGAAGGGTTTCAGGAATAAATATGTTACCTGCTGGAGGCTTCCATACGACTATGATGATGTGGATGATGATAATGATGACCGTACTTAAAATCCCCCCTATTATCCAGTCAGAGCCGGATTAAGACTAAACAGGGCCCTAGGCAAGGTAGTGCTTCTGGGGCCCCCCCATCTCGAACCACCTAAAGTTACAGTTACAAAAGAAGCACTGCTATACTAGCGCACCTTTATTATGACAGTTCTTTTAAAAGTTCAGTAGTAACACTGTTGGCAATCTGACAGAAGGTATTCCTTCTGTTCATTGTCTTAAGAATACACTCTGCATTAACCTATTTCTTCAGAAAAGACATCAATTGATTGTTGTTTATCCATTCCTATTCTTTAATAGAGTGCTACTCAAATAAAATAATAAGGTTGTAATAGACAAACCTACACAGCATTTACTTCTTCATACTCAAAGTCAGACCAAGGGTTAATTTATAAATTTAATTAGCTAACAAAAAGCAGCATGTCCAGTACTGAACACAAAAAGTATGCCCATAAAATAAATATGAAATACTGCCATTATTATTGCAGAAATAGCAGCAATATGATGAAAATATAGCCACAGTTACAAAAACACTTGAGCCACAGATAATAAGAAACATTGTAAAACAGGGTAAGCTTCCCAAATATAATAACCAATAATAAATTATTAGTTAGCTTTTAATGACTTTGTGAACTTAGATTAATGAATTCTAACAAGAATTATGTCAGGAATTGGGAATCAGTTGCATTAAAGACTTGTTCCACATTTGCATAAAAATTAATCTGCAGCCAGATGAGACAACTAGACTATTAGAAATGTTGCAGCTAATTGGGAAGACTAGAGTATTAGTATTAGAAGTGTTTTGCAGCCAGATGAAGAGATGAGAATATTAGAATTGTTTTGCAGCCAGATGAGAAGACTAGGGTAAAATAATTCTTTTGTAGCTAGATGAGAAGATTAGGATATTAGAATTGTTTTGCAGTCAGATGAGACTAGGATATTAGAATTATTCTGCAGTCGGATGAGAAGAGTAGAATATTAGAATTGTTTTGCAGTCAGATGAGACTAGGATATTAGAATTATTCTGCAGTCGGATGAGAAGAGTAGAATATTAGAATTGTTTTGCAGTCAGATGAGACTAGGATATTAGAATTATTCTGCAGTCGGATGAGAAGAGTAGAATATTAGAATTGTTTTGCAGCTAGATGAGACACTAGGGTATTAGAATTTTTCTGCAGCCAGATAAGAAGACTAGAGTATTAGACTTCTTTTGCAGTCAGATGAGAAGACTTGAGTATAAGAATTATTTTGCAGCCAGATGAGATGATTAGAGTTTTAGAATCATTTTCATTAGCTCTATGAACTCCTCTACTATGGAAGATGACGTAGTTGCTTACCCCTCAGTCTTACTCACCATACGTCTTTTATATGCTGCTCAAGAAATGGATCATTTTTAGCATGAAGCTCTGGTACTCACTGAAATCTCCCATTCTGTGGTGATCCAAATAGCTTATCAGTTCCCCTGAATGGTAGCCTAAGGAACTTTACAACACTGACAATCCAAGCAGATTTCTTTTCATGAGCTAGTTGTTCAAAGAAGAGCATGGTTTTGCAGTCAGGTGAGAAGACTAGGGTAAAATATTTCTTTTGTAGCGAGATGAAAAGATTAGGGTATTAGAATTAGACTTTGTGCACTTAGATTAATGAACTCTAAGAATTATGTCAGGAATTGGGAATCAGTTGCATTAAAGACTTGTTCCAAATTTGCATAAAAATTAATCTGCAGCCAGATGAGACAACTAGACTATTAGAAATGTTGCAGCTAATTGGGAAGACTAGAGTATTAGTATTAGAAGTCTTTTGCAGCCAGATGAAAAGATGAGAATATTAGAATTGTTTTGCAGTCAGATGAGAAGACGAGAATATTAGAATTGTTTTGCAGTCAGATGAGAAGACGAGAATATTAGAATTGTTTTGCAGTCAGATGAGAAGACGAGAATATTAGAATTGTTTTGCAGTCAGATGAGAAGACGAGAATATTAGAATTGTTTTGCAGACAGATTTCTTTTCATGAACTGGTTGTTCAAAAAAGAGCATGGTCTATTCATCATTATTTATTTTCCTTAGTTCTTTAGTCATATAACTTGTAATATCAGTATATGATTGTTTTACATACAAATACATATTTTGAACTAGATTTGTAAAACAATATTCACACACATTTTAAAACAGGGTAAGTCTCCCCAATATAATAACAAATTATGATGTAGCTTTTAATGATTTAAAATAATTCTTACAGCCAGATGAGTAGACTAGGGTACATTTTTTTGCAGCCATATCAGGTGAGTAGGGTTTTAGAAATATTTTGCAGCCATATGAGACAATGAATTAGAATTTCAACATTTAGAAATAAAGAAGCTGGTGAAGGGATTTCATGACTTGTGTACCAAGCCTTGTACTGTTTGCTGAGCAGCTAACAATTACAAATTAACTTTACGTACTTTTTGCTTAGCAAAAGAATCCACAATGTCATCAAAGTCAAGTTGTCTGACTAAAGCGGATTCCACAGCTAGCAAAGAAAGGGCTGATAACCTTTCTTGGCCCATGGTAGTTCTTCTTTCATTTTTTATCCTTTTCAAACAGGAAAATGATCTTTCTCCACTGGCATTGGTTACAGACATGCATAAAAACATACGTAGCAAGGTTTCAGTATTTGGAAATGTTTTTTGCAAGTCCCTGGCAATTATATATTGCCTCATTGCCATTGGGCACACCATGGATTCCTGGGGTATCAATGCAGAAAATTGTAAAAATTCTTCTGTAAAACAGTCTTCGAGATCCTCTGGGTAGTTTTTTTGCAATTTGTCTGCAGAGCTGCGTAAATCTGATATTGGCAAGTTTGTATTAAAAATATCAAAACGGTTATTCAAGCATTCATAGCACTGATTCCTTCTTTTAAGCTCTGCAATAAGAGAATCTGTTAATACATAGAATGTTTCAGTGATAAATTTGTTTCTTGCTGACATATGTTGGTTAACATCATCAAATGGTGATTCATCAGCAAATGTTTTGCGTTTTTTAAGCCGTTTTCCTTCTCCTGCATATGTATGGTCTCTAGTTAGCTTTTTAGCTTCTAGTTCATATGTGTCAAATGAATCCCTAATTATTTGCACATATGCAATCAATGAGTTATAAAGTATGACTACTTCTGAAAGACAGATTTTGGTGTTTTGTAAAGTTTTACTAGTCGCATTTAGCCTTTCTAAGATGTTTCCCCACACCACAAGAAGAATGGCGGTTTCAAAGTGGTTGAGTTTTCCCAATAAGGACTTTGCCTCATGTTGGACTCTTACTTGGTGATCAGACGACTCTAATTCTCTGAGAGCATTTTTCACATACTGAAAACCGATTCTCAGTGCTTTAGTAGCATCAGAACGAGCAGCCCATCTTGTGCCAGACAGACCTTTTACAGAAAGATTTCCAGGAGCTTTGCAAAGCTCATTTTTAAGAATGTTCCATCGATGAGTGGATGAAGAAAAAAAAACATAGATGCACTCCAATAGATTAAAAAATGTAGCTGCTTTAAGACAGGATTCTGCAGCACATGTTCCAACCAAATTCAGTGAATGTGCAGAACAAGGCACATAATATGCCAACTGATTGATTGCACGAATTCTAGCTTGCAATCCATTGTATCTGCCAGACATATTGCTAGCGTTATCGTAGCTTTGGCCTCTGCAATCCTGAATATTAATTTTCAATACAGCCAGGAATGACAACACAGTATTTTCAAGATGTTCTCCTGTATGAGAATAGATTGGAACAAACCCCAGTAACCGTTCCACAGGCCCATCTTTGTTAACATAACGTAGTACAATTGCTAGCTGATCAACATGACTGAGATCTGGTGTGGAATCTACAATTAAAGAAAAATATTTGGCAGTGTATAGCTCTTGCACTATTACTTGAGCAACTTTATTTCCCATTAACTCGATGAACTCCTCTACTATGGTAGATGACATGTAGTTGCTTACCCCTCTGCCTGACCCACCATACTTCTTTATATGCTGCTCAAGAAATGGGTCATATTTAGCAATAAGCTCTAGTATTCCCAGAAATGCCCCATTCTGTGGGGATCCAAATAGCTCATCAGTTCCCCTGAATGGTAAGCCACGTTCACCAAGGAACTTTACAACATCGACAACCCTTCTTAAAACTTCCCGCCAGTACTTCTGTTCATGAACTTCTTGTTCAATAAGAGCGCGGTCTATTCGGCATTCAGGGTTTGCCCTGTCTGTGAATATGAAAACACACTTGCGATGATCAGGTGAATTCTCATGCTCCCTTAATCTTGCAGCAGCATTTTTCCAGTCATTAAAGCCCGATGTTGCAAGGGCATGAGACAAACTACTATAAAGTTTACACGGCACACAGAATATAGTTCCTGTTGAGGGTGAGTAGATCATCCAATCACGAGTAATACATTCAGCATTATTTCTTTTCCGTATGAATAGTTCTTTAGTCAGATACCTTGTAATATCAGTATATGTTCTTTTAGATGCAGAGTAGTCCACATACTTATTTTGAATTTGATTCTTAGAAAAATATTCACGCAAATCTTCAGAAATGTTACTTCCCCACTCAGCAGGATCATTAGAGTAACTCTTAATGATATTTTTGATAGCATTTGAAGTTGTTGTAATTTCTGGTATAGCAGATATGGACTGCTGGGATTGGGAAACTGGGGCATAATCTCCAGTTTCTTCATAGTCCATGGTCAATGGGCTTTGCACCATAGTAGCTACTTCTGTATCTCTAGTGCTTTTGGTGATTATAGTACAAACAGCATGACTGGATGACTGGATGACGACTTCATCATCATCATTAGGATGTAATGCACGGCTTACTATAGTTTGATCAGTGTCAGCAACTTGACTTATGGAGCAACTTGTTCCTTGTTCATCAGGCTGAGGTGTATTAGAATCTACACGGCTTTTGCTGGATTTATGATGAGCAGAAGGAATTACTCCTTGCTCCAAATTGGAGATAGAGACAGCATATGTATTTGTAGCATTAGGATGCGCTGCAGTACTATCTATACTTGTGGTGAAACTTGTTCCTTGTTCATCACCATCAGGCTGAACAAGCTGATGCTTTGGTACTAAAAAAGATTGCATATACGTCTTTTGTTTTACTGTCTCTTTTTGCTCTTTATTTTTCTTTCTCCTTTTAGCAGCCCCTGAGGCATGCCTATACAGATTCTTCGACATACCTTCTATTGTCTTTTTACAACCCTGTTTATAACTGGAAACCCTAGACAACCCTTAGAATTCTTCTGCAGCCAGATGAGATGAGTATTAGAACTATTTTGCAGCCACCAACCAGATTAGACTAGAATATTAGAACTGTTTTGCAACCAGACGAGAAGACTAGAACTGTTTTTCAGCCAGACGAGGCTAGAATATTAAAACTGTTTTGCAACCAGACGAGAAGACTAGGTTATTAGAACTGTTTTGCAGCAACCAGCCAGATTAGGCTAGAATATTAGAACTGTTTTGCAGCCAGATGAGACTAGAATATTAGAACTGTTTTGCAACCAGACAAGAAAACTAGGGTATTAGAACTGTTTTGCAGCCACCAGCCAGATTAGGCTAGAACTAGAATATTAGAACTGTTTTGTAGCCAGATGAGACTAGAATATTAGAACTGTTTTGCAACCAGACAAGGAAACTAGGGTATTAGAACTGTTTTGCAGCCACCAGCCAGATTAGGCTAGAACTAGAATATTAGAACTGTTTTGCAGCCAGATGAGACTAGAATATTAGAACTGTTTTGCAACCAGACAAGAAAACTAGGGTATTAGAACTGTTTTGCAGCCACCAGCCAGATTAGGCTAGAACTAGAATATTAGAACTGTTTTGTAGCCAGATGAGACTAGAATATTAGAACTGTTTTGCAACCAGACAAGGAAACTAGGGTATTAGAACTGTTTTGCAGCCACCAGCCAGATTAGGCTAGAATATTAGAACTGTTTTGCAACCAGACTATGGTATTAGAACTGTTTTGCAGCCAGATGAGACTAGAATATTCTACCCGTTTTGCAACCAAATGAGAAGACTAGAATATTATAACTGTCTTGGAGCTAGATGAGGAGACTAGATGATTTTATACCAGAATAGAATTATTAATTTGCACTCAGCTCAGTTGTAGCTTTGGTTGGTCTTCTTGCAACCTGCATGGCTGCCGGGTCCCCTCCCTCACTCCTTTCAGAGCCAGTCAGACAGTCCCACTTTCAGAGACCCTTCTCAAATTATTTTACACACCGATATTTTGTATTTTTGTTTTTTAAAAAAAAATTTCGTTTTTTTCTGTAGTTTTTAGTTTTTTTCTAGGTTTTTTTTCTCAGTTCTGATTGCCCCCTCACTCACTGCAGAATCAGTTGAACAGTTCCACCACTGCCCCACAGACCCTTTTGAATTATTTTTACCCCCAGATCACACTGTTACTTCCAAATGGCTGCAGCACAGCCTGCCCCTCCTCCACCCCACAAGCCAGTCACAGCCCCACTCCCACAGACTCTTTACAAATTATTTTGCCCCCCAATTTTTTTTTGTATTTTTGTTTTGTAGTTTTTTTGGTGTTTTTTTGTAGTTTTTATTTTTTTTTAGTTTTTTTCTAGTTTTTTTTTCTCAGTTCTGTCTGCCCCCTCACTCACTGCAGAATCAGTTGAACAGTTCCACCACTGCCCCACAGACCCTTTTGAATTATTTTCACCCCCAGATCACACTGTTACTTCCAAATGGCTGCAGCACAGCCTGCCCCTCCTCCACCCCACAAGCCAGTAACAGCCCCACTCCCACAGACCCTTTACAAATTATTTTGCCCCCCAATTTTTTTTTGTATTTTTGTTTTGTAGTTTTTTTTGGTGTTTTTTTGTAGTTTTTATTTTTTTTTGTTTTTTTCTAGGTTTTTTTTCTCAGTTCTGTCTCTGCCCCCTCACTCACTGCAGAATCAGTTGAACAGTTCCACTTTCAATTTCCCCCCTAGCGCCAGAAGCCAGATGCCCAGCCCAAGATCACGTTCAAATGGCTAGAAATTAGAAAACAGCCTGCCAGCCTGGCCTAGTAACTGCCCCCTTCCTCTTCCCTCCCTCCCTCACAAGCCAAGCCAGCAGACAGTCGGACAGTCCCAGACCAGTACAGTAGTCTTCAAAAATATATTAGGCAAGCCGCAATTTAAAAAAAACAATTCGGGCTGCAGGCAGCCAGCAGGCACTGTTTGCTGCACAGGCAGACGGACCAGCAGATAAACAATTAGTTAGGCCGCAACCTGCAAGGATTTGTGGCAAATCAGTCACACAGTGTGTAAGAGAGCTCCTCCAGTCTAAACTTTTAGGCGCCAACTGAACGCTCACTGCGCACAACCGAGCTTTTATAATGTGCGCCATGATGTCAGCGCGCAGGCGCGCCGTGACGTCAGCGCGCAGGCGCGCCGTGACGTCAGCGCGCAGGCGCGCCGTGACGTCTGGGCGCAGGCGCGCCGTGACGGCAGCGCGCACGCCGAGATCAGCGGCGACAGACTGACAGGTGACTGACAACAGCACAACTGTGGGGGGCCCGGACCCGGAAGTTTTTAGAGGTATTTTTTTCCCGGCCCGGGCCCCCTAGAGCTAGGCGGGCCCTAGGCAGCCGCCTAGGGCGCCTAGTGGGTAATCCGGCCCTGTATCCAGTGCCTTCTGCCTTGACATACCTGTTAAAAATATATCACATGTATAAACAAGAAGCAGGATAAGTGGAAGGATGCAGTTAATTACATATTACTAGTGAATTGTACGATTATCGGGTCTGATGGAGAATTTTGATCAGTGGAAAGGAAGTAAAGATGAAGGAAGCTCATCTTGGCTCCTCCTCATTTCTTGCTGTTCTGGTCTTTGGGGTGGTCAGTCTCACTGAACATTGTATGTTTTGTATGTTATCAGCCCATTTGGCACATGGGTCAGTCAGTCGGATACCACAGAGACTGGCATGCGTATGGCCACACATTATGTTGTCTGACATGATCTGTTCTTCATAAAGTCAAATTGATTCCTACCCATAAGTTAATTCTTCAGAACATAGGCCAAGGAACCCCCTATCCCCCCCGGATGTGTCCCTACCATTCAATTAACAGAGACATATTTTGGCAAAAATCTGTGGAGGTCACAGGCTTTATTTAACAGTTTAAGCATCAAGGACTAGGTACACCCTGACCCCAACTGCGGCTCTTCTTCTCCGAACGTGGGCTCACTGCCAGGGCCGGATTACCCACTAGGCGCCCTAGGCGGCTGCCTAGGGCCCGCCTAGCTCTAGGGGGCCCGGGCCGGGAAAAAAATACCTCTAAAAACTTCCGGGTCCGGGCCCCCCACAGTTGTGCTGTTGTCAGTCACCTGTCAGTCTGTCGCCGCTGATCTCGGCGTGCGCGCTGCCGTCACGGCGCGCCTGCGCCCAGACGTCACGGCGCGCCTGCGCGCTGACGTCACGGCGCGCCTGCGCGCTGACGTCACGGCGCGCCTGCGCGCTGACATCATGGCGCACATTATAAAAGCTCGGTTGTGCGCAGTGAGCGTTCAGTTGGCGCCTAAAAGTTTAGACTGGAGGAGCTCTCTTACACACTGTGTGACTGATTTGCCACAAATCCTTGCAGGTTGCGGCCTAACTAATTGTTTATCTGCTGGTCCGTCTGCCTGTGCAGCAAACAGTGCCTGCTGGCTGCCTGCAGCCCGAATTGTTTTTTTTAAATTGCGGCTTGCCTAATATATTTTTGAAGACTACTGTACTGGTCTGGGACTGTCCGACTGTCTGCTGGCTTGGCTTGTGAGGGAGGGAGGGAAGAGGAAGGGGGCAGTTACTAGGCCAGGCTGGCAGGCTGTTTTCTAATTTCTAGCCATTTGAACGTGATCTTGGGCTGGGCATCTGGCTTCTGGCGCTAGGGGGGAAATTGAAAGTGGAACTGTTCAACTGATTCTGCAGTGAGTGAGGGGGCAGAGACAGAACTGAGAAAAAAAACCTAGAAAAAAACAAAAAAAAATAAAAACTACAAAAAAACACCAAAAAAAACTACAAAACAAAAATACAAAAAAAAATTGGGGGGCAAAATAATTTGTAAAGGGTCTGTGGGAGTGGGGCTGTTACTGGCTTGTGGGGTGGAGGAGGGGCAGGCTGTGCTGCAGCCATTTGGAAGTAACAGTGTGATCTGGGGGTGAAAATAATTCAAAAGGGTCTGTGGGGCAGTGGTGGAACTGTTCAACTGATTCTGCAGTGAGTGAGGGGGCAGACAGAACTGAGAAAAAAAAACTAGAAAAAAACTAAAAAAAAATAAAAACTACAAAAAAACACCAAAAAAACTACAAAACAAAAATACAAAAAAAAATTGGGGGGCAAAATAATTTGTAAAGAGTCTGTGGGAGTGGGGCTGTGACTGGCTTGTGGGGTGGAGGAGGGGCAGGCTGTGCTGCAGCCATTTGGAAGTAACAGTGTGATCTGGGGGTAAAAATAATTCAAAAGGGTCTGTGGGGCAGTGGTGGAACTGTTCAACTGATTCTGCAGTGAGTGAGGGGGCAATCAGAACTGAGAAAAAAAACCTAGAAAAAAACTAAAAACTACAGAAAAAAACGAAATTTTTTTTTAAAAAACAAAAATACAAAATATCGGTGTGTAAAATAATTTGAGAAGGGTCTCTGAAAGTGGGACTGTCTGACTGGCTCTGAAAGGAGTGAGGGAGGGGACCCGGCAGCCATGCAGGTTGCAAGAAGACCAACCAAAGCTACAACTGAGCTGAGTGCAAATTAATAATTCTATTCTGGTATAAAATCATCTAGTCTCCTCATCTAGCTCCAAGACAGTTATAATATTCTAGTCTTCTCATTTGGTTGCAAAACGGGTAGAATATTCTAGTCTCATCTGGCTGCAAAACAGTTCTAATACCATAGTCTGGTTGCAAAACAGTTCTAATATTCTAGCCTAATCTGGCTGGTGGCTGCAAAACAGTTCTAATACCCTAGTTTCCTTGTCTGGTTGCAAAACAGTTCTAATATTCTAGTCTCATCTGGCTACAAAACAGTTCTAATATTCTAGTTCTAGCCTAATCTGGCTGGTGGCTGCAAAACAGTTCTAATACCCTAGTTTTCTTGTCTGGTTGCAAAACAGTTCTAATATTCTAGTCTCATCTGGCTGCAAAACAGTTCTAATATTCTAGCCTAATCTGGCTGGTTGCTGCAAAACAGTTCTAATAACCTAGTCTTCTCGTCTGGTTGCAAAACAGTTTTAATATTCTAGCCTCGTCTGGCTGAAAAACAGTTCTAGTCTTCTCGTCTGGTTGCAAAACAGTTCTAATATTCTAGTCTAATCTGGTTGGTGGCTGCAAAATAGTTCTAATACTCATCTCATCTGGCTGCAGAAGAATTCTAAGGGTTGTCTAGGGTTTCCAGTTATAAACAGGGTTGTAAAAAGACAATAGAAGGTATGTCGAAGAATCTGTATAGGCATGCCTCAGGGGCTGCTAAAAGGAGAAAGAAAAATAAAGAGCAAAAAGAGACAGTAAAACAAAAGACGTATATGCAATCTTTTTTAGTACCAAAGCATCAGCTTGTTCAGCCTGATGGTGATGAACAAGGAACAAGTTTCACCACAAGTATAGATAGTACTGCAGCGCATCCTAATGCTACAAATACATATGCTGTCTCTATCTCCAATTTGGAGCAAGGAGTAATTCCTTCTGCTCATCATAAATCCAGCAAAAGCCGTGTAGATTCTAATACACCTCAGCCTGATGAACAAGGAACAAGTTGCTCCATAAGTCAAGTTGCTGACACTGATCAAACTATAGTAAGCCGTGCATTACATCCTAATGATGATGATGAAGTCGTCATCCAGTCATCCAGTCATGCTGTTTGTACTATAATCACCAAAAGCACTAGAGATACAGAAGTAGCTACTATGGTGCAAAGCCCATTGACCATGGACTATGAAGAAACTGGAGATTATGCCCCAGTTTCCCAATCCCAGCAGTCCATATCTGCTATACCAGAAATTACAACAACTTCAAATGCTATCAAAAATATCATTAAGAGTTACTCTAATGATCCTGCTGAGTGGGGAAGTAACATTTCTGAAGATTTGCGTGAATATTTTTCTAAGAATCAAATTCAAAATAAGTATGTGGACTACTCTGCATCTAAAAGAACATATACTGATATTACAAGGTATCTGACTAAAGAACTATTCATACGGAAAAGAAATAATGCTGAATGTATTACTCGTGATTGGATGATCTACTCACCCTCAACAGGAACTATATTCTGTGTGCCGTGTAAACTTTATAGTAGTTTGTCTCATGCCCTTGCAACATCGGGCTTTAATGACTGGAAAAATGCTGCTGCAAGATTAAGGGAGCATGAGAATTCACCTGATCATCGCAAGTGTGTTTTCATATTCACAGACAGGGCAAACCCTGAATGCCGAATAGACCGCGCTCTTATTGAACAAGAAGTTCATGAACAGAAGTACTGGCGGGAAGTTTTAAGAAGGGTTGTCGATGTTGTAAAGTTCCTTGGTGAACGTGGCTTACCATTCAGGGGAACTGATGAGCTATTTGGATCCCCACAGAATGGGGCATTTCTGGGAATACTAGAGCTTATTGCTAAATATGACCCATTTCTTGAGCAGCATATAAAGAAGTATGGTGGGTCAGGCAGAGGGGTAAGCAACTACATGTCATCTACCATAGTAGAGGAGTTCATCGAGTTAATGGGAAATAAAGTTGCTCAAGTAATAGTGCAAGAGCTATACACTGCCAAATATTTTTCTTTAATTGTAGATTCCACACCAGATCTCAGTCATGTTGATCAGCTAGCAATTGTACTACGTTATGTTAACAAAGATGGGCCTGTGGAACGGTTACTGGGGTTTGTTCCAATCTATTCTCATACAGGAGAACATCTTGAAAATACTGTGTTGTCATTCCTGGCTGTATTGAAAATTAATATTCAGGATTGCAGAGGCCAAAGCTACGATAACGCTAGCAATATGTCTGGCAGATACAATGGATTGCAAGCTAGAATTCGTGCAATCAATCAGTTGGCATATTATGTGCCTTGTTCTGCACATTCACTGAATTTGGTTGGAACATGTGCTGCAGAATCCTGTCTTAAAGCAGCTACATTTTTTAATCTATTGGAGTGCATCTATGTTTTTTTTTCTTCATCCACTCATCGATGGAACATTCTTAAAAATGAGCTTTGCAAAGCTCCTGGAAATCTTTCTGTAAAAGGTCTGTCTGGCACAAGATGGGCTGCTCGTTCTGATGCTACTAAAGCACTGAGAATCGGTTTTCAGTATGTGAAAAATGCTCTCAGAGAATTAGAGTCGTCTGATCACCAAGTAAGAGTCCAACATGAGGCAAAGTCCTTATTGGGAAAACTCAACCACTTTGAAACCGCCATTCTTCTTGTGGTGTGGGGAAACATCTTAGAAAGGCTAAATGCGACTAGTAAAACTTTACAAAACACCAAAATCTGTCTTTCAGAAGTAGTCATACTTTATAACTCATTGATTGCATATGTGCAAATAATTAGGGATTCATTTGACACATATGAACTAGAAGCTAAAAAGCTAACTAGAGACCATACATATGCAGGAGAAGGAAAACGGCTTAAAAAACGCAAAACATTTGCTGATGAATCACCATTTGATGATGTTAACCAACATATGTCAGCAAGAAACAAATTTATCACTGAAACATTCTATGTATTAACAGATTCTCTTATTGCAGAGCTTAAAAGAAGGAATCAGTGCTATGAATGCTTGAATAACCGTTTTGATATTTTTAATACAAACTTGCCAATATCAGATTTACGCAGCTCTGCAGACAAATTGCAAAAAAACTACCCAGAGGATCTCGAAGACTGTTTTACAGAAGAATTTTTACAATTTTCTGCATTGATACCCCAGGAATCCATGGTGTGCCCAATGGCAATGAGGCAATATATAATTGCCAGGGACTTGCAAAAAACATTTCCAAATACTGAAACCTTGCTACGTATGTTTTTATGCATGTCTGTAACCAATGCCAGTGGAGAAAGATCATTTTCCTGTTTGAAAAGGATAAAAAATGAAAGAAGAACTACCATGGGCCAAGAAAGGTTATCAGCCCTTTCTTTGCTAGCTGTGGAATCCGCTTTAGTCAGACAACTTGACTTTGATGACATTGTGGATTCTTTTGCTAAGCAAAAAGTACGTAAAGTTAATTTGTAATTGTTAGCTGCTCAGCAAACAGTACAAGGCTTGGTACACAAGTCATGAAATCCCTTCACCAGCTTCTTTATTTCTAAATGTTGAAATTCTAATTCATTGTCTCATATGGCTGCAAAATATTTCTAAAACCCTACTCACCTGATATGGCTGCAAAAAAATGTACCCTAGTCTACTCATCTGGCTGTAAGAATTATTTTAAATCATTAAAAGCTACATCATAATTTGTTATTATATTGGGGAGACTTACCCTGTTTTAAAATGTGTGTGAATATTGTTTTACAAATCTAGTTCAAAATATGTATTTGTATGTAAAACAATCATATACTGATATTACAAGTTATATGACTAAAGAACTAAGGAAAATAAATAATGATGAATAGACCATGCTCTTTTTTGAACAACCAGTTCATGAAAAGAAATCTGTCTGCAAAACAATTCTAATATTCTCGTCTTCTCATCTGACTGCAAAACAATTCTAATATTCTCGTCTTCTCATCTGACTGCAAAACAATTCTAATATTCTCGTCTTCTCATCTGACTGCAAAACAATTCTAATATTCTCGTCTTCTCATCTGACTGCAAAACAATTCTAATATTCTCATCTTTTCATCTGGCTGCAAAAGACTTCTAATACTAATACTCTAGTCTTCCCAATTAGCTGCAACATTTCTAATAGTCTAGTTGTCTCATCTGGCTGCAGATTAATTTTTATGCAAATTTGGAACAAGTCTTTAATGCAACTGATTCCCAATTCCTGACATAATTCTTAGAGTTCATTAATCTAAGTGCACAAAGTCTAATTCTAATACCCTAATCTTTTCATCTCGCTACAAAAGAAATATTTTACCCTAGTCTTCTCACCTGACTGCAAAACCATGCTCTTCTTTGAACAACTAGCTCATGAAAAGAAATCTGCTTGGATTGTCAGTGTTGTAAAGTTCCTTAGGCTACCATTCAGGGGAACTGATAAGCTATTTGGATCACCACAGAATGGGAGATTTCAGTGAGTACCAGAGCTTCATGCTAAAAATGATCCATTTCTTGAGCAGCATATAAAAGACGTATGGTGAGTAAGACTGAGGGGTAAGCAACTACGTCATCTTCCATAGTAGAGGAGTTCATAGAGCTAATGAAAATGATTCTAAAACTCTAATCATCTCATCTGGCTGCAAAATAATTCTTATACTCAAGTCTTCTCATCTGACTGCAAAAGAAGTCTAATACTCTAGTCTTCTTATCTGGCTGCAGAAAAATTCTAATACCCTAGTGTCTCATCTAGCTGCAAAACAATTCTAATATTCTACTCTTCTCATCCGACTGCAGAATAATTCTAATATCCTAGTCTCATCTGACTGCAAAACAATTCTAATATTCTACTCTTCTCATCCGACTGCAGAATAATTCTAATATCCTAGTCTCATCTGACTGCAAAACAATTCTAATATTCTACTCTTCTCATCCGACTGCAGAATAATTCTAATATCCTAGTCTCATCTGACTGCAAAACAATTCTAATATCCTAATCTTCTCATCTAGCTACAAAAGAATTATTTTACCCTAGTCTTCTCATCTGGCTGCAAAACAATTCTAATATTCTCATCTCTTCATCTGGCTGCAAAACACTTCTAATACTAATACTCTAGTCTTCCCAATTAGCTGCAACATTTCTAATAGTCTAGTTGTCTCATCTGGCTGCAGATTAATTTTTATGCAAATGTGGAACAAGTCTTTAATGCAACTGATTCCCAATTCCTGACATAATTCTTGTTAGAATTCATTAATCTAAGTTCACAAAGTCATTAAAAGCTAACTAATAATTTATTATTGGTTATTATATTTGGGAAGCTTACCCTGTTTTACAATGTTTCTTATTATCTGTGGCTCAAGTGTTTTTGTAACTGTGGCTATATTTTCATCATATTGCTGCTATTTCTGCAATAATAATGGCAGTATTTCATATTTATTTTATGGGCATACTTTTTGTGTTCAGTACTGGACATGCTGCTTTTTGTTAGCTAATTAAATTTATAAATTAACCCTTGGTCTGACTTTGAGTATGAAGAAGTAAATGCTGTGTAGGTTTGTCTATTACAACCTTATTATTTTATTTGAGTAGCACTCTATTAAAGAATAGGAATGGATAAACAACAATCAATTGATGTCTTTTCTGAAGAAATAGGTTAATGCAGAGTGTATTCTTAAGACAATGAACAGAAGGAATACCTTCTGTCAGATTGCCAACAGTGTTACTACTGAACTTTTAAAAGAACTGTCATAATAAAGGTGCGCTAGTATAGCAGTGCTTCTTTTGTAACTGTAACTTTAGGTGGTTTGAGATGGGGGGGCCCCAGAAGCACTACCTTGCCTAGGGCCCTGTTTAGTCTTAATCCGGCTCTGCTCACTGCCCAAAAAATTGTATTCTTAAAAAACGTGGGCTCACTTCCCAAAATTTGGTCAAACATGAAGAAGACTTTAATGCATTTGGTCAAAACAGTCTCTCATATAAAAATTGTCGTGTGTCAAAATATTGACACCCATTGACTTCAATGCGTTTCACAAATTTTTCGCCGTTTTCTGAATTTTTTCAGATTTTCGTGATTTTCTTGGTGAAGTGCAACTGAAGAGATTCACCCATCACTATTAAATAGTGCTGTATTATTTCAATGGTACATGAGGTCAGGACCAGCAGTGCAGAAAACAATAATGTGATGTGGAGCAGTAGGGGACTAAGGGACATTCCTTGTGTTTTGGCCACTGTATTTTTTAGCAGGCTTTATTAGAATAAGTGGAAAGCATACCTTCCAACTGTTGACAGCTCAGCCCACAGTCCCGGATTATTACTGAAATGTCCCAACTTTCTCGTTGATCTCCTGCACTGAACAGCCAGAAACAGATACAACGTTTCTAACTTAATTGGCTGGTGGCAGAGAGCCCAGAATAGATACTTTTGTAAAAATTTAAGATAAGCAAGGGAACCTGTGGTTTTCGGCTTAAAGGGCAATTCACTTTCATTAGCAAAAGTGTAATAACTGGAAAAAAAAAACACAGAAATGTGTTCAAACTTTCATAACCTGCCAAGTTAAGTAAAATGGACCTGGTAATTAGGGGGTGTGGCCATAAAAATGGGCATGGTCAACAAAATCACTGCAATCTGCGAGGCTAATCTTTTTTCATTTCCATTTCTAAAGTGTGAGCAGCTCTTGTTTCCCGGGAAATAGATTAGCTAATAGATAAATAAGTGATCCGGCACATTCCTGTGGTCAGTGTTACATTGTGCTGAAGCTGCAAACACCTCTCTCATACACATTCTGCTTCTACAGCTGCTTTCACTTACACTGTGTTTACATTGTGTTTACATTGTGTTTACATTGTGTTTACATTGTGTTTACATTGTGTTTATTGCTTCCTGTGACTCTGTACAAAATCACGTGCACACTCCGGCCCTTACTCAAATGGTTCCGCTCGGTGCTCAGCTCCTCAGGGAGACGACCCTCCCAATTTTCAACTATAGAAAGCAATACAGGCTGCACACAAAGCCATTCAAACCGGGGTGCAACCCCTGGTACGTTTATTGCATCACAACATTTCGGGGGCATTCCCCCTTCGTCAGGTACGTTTCGGGGGCGTTCCCCCTTTGTCAGGTGATCACCTGACAAAGGGGGAACGCCCCCGAAACATTGTGACGCAATAAACGTACCAGGGGTTGCACCCCGGTTTGAATGGCTTTGTGTGCCAGCCTGTATTGCTTGCTATTGCTTGCCGGGTGCCCAATTCTGAATGTTTCAGGAATGTTCCATCCAGGTTGGATTATAAATGACTTTGCTTGACACGAGCCGGACCAGGCCTAGGAGTCAAAATAGGCCCTGTCATTAGTGTTGCCACCCGGCCGGTATGCCGGTAAAACACCTGCCAAGGCCGGGGCCGGTATTACAAATTTACTGGCAATGTAGCTGCTGGTAAATTTGTAATACACCTAAAAAAAGCCCGTGGCCTGCCTCCAGCCTGCTCCAAACTTACCTTTTTTCCTGGGCTTCTTGCCAAATTCACATGTTTGCCTCCGCCCCCTTTGACGTCTCGACCCGGCCAGCCAATAGCACGTCACTGCCCCGCCCCCTTTATCGTCACTGCCCCGCCCTTTTAACTCCGCACCCTCCACCTGCCGGTAAAGATTATTTTAAAAGGTGGCAAGTACACAGGCCCAAACAGCCCCCCTATCAGCCCACTATATGGTAACTTTCTAGGAAGCTGTACAGCAGCCCCTCAGATTGCCAGTCCGGGCCTGAGCCGGAGCCGTAGAGAAGCCCCTCTATGTATCCAGGCAAGGTTAGTGACTGTCCTTCTCTAGTCAACTGCCCCCTGATCAGCTCAGCAGGATTGTGTGGCCCTATGTGGGTGGCTTTGGCCAGGACTTTTGTGCTTTTGTGCTGCCGGCACACTCCTGTGATCTTCCGTAATAAGAGTAATAGTGCTCAAG
Source organism: Xenopus petersii (assembly GCA_038501925.1). Lineage (NCBI taxonomy): Eukaryota > Metazoa > Chordata > Amphibia > Anura > Pipidae > Xenopus > Xenopus petersii. The sequence goes on along the minus strand of CM076681.1, from coordinate 2,933,445 downwards.
GGGGTGTGTGCCTGGACATAATTAAACACCTGCCAGTTGCTCATTGCAATAGCCACCTCAGTTCCTGCATGGGTCTTACACAGGCCCGGACTGGCAATCTGTGGGTTCCGGCTAATGCCAGAGGGGCTGCTATAAGGTCCCATTGAAAGTCAGTATTTAGTGGGTTGTTTGGGCCTCTATGTGGGCTCATTGGGCCTCTGTGTACCTGAAATGCCAGGGCCTATTTTAATTCTCAGTCCGGACCTGGTCTTATGTCCCACTAGAGGTTGCTATAACTGTTTGTATAAAAGAACAGCTGTTAAGAATTGAAGGTTAGCCTATGATTAAGGGACACACTCCCGAAACGCGTTAGGCAATTCACAGCCACCTGCCAATAAAGCCTTGTCCACAAGTGCCGTCCATTCGTCTGGTTTGTTTCACGTCCTACAACCCCCTCACCCCATGTCTAAGGGCCCAATAACTACAGAGAAAGAGGATCCTGTGACTGTAGGGGGGCCACAAGTGTCGAATTAATGAGCCCATGATTAAGTCCCTTACGTATGAAACGCATAGGGCCTATGGGGATGCATTTATACCTTTAACTATGATCAATAAAGACTTGTACTTTTAACTCATACTGTTCTAGAGGCTGCTTAACTCTTTTCCTGTGAAAAGGGAGCTTGGATTTATTTGTGTTTGGACTTGAAGTTTTTTGGGGTTTTTTAACTGGTTTGTTTGGAGTCCTCATGGGACTGTATGTCTGCCAAACACACCTAGTGGGAAGGGTTAACACAGGGATAAAGGTGACATTAAATGAAAAGCAGGATAATAGAGTGAGAGCAAAAGGTTCTTTCTTCTACTACCCAAAATAGAATGAGACATTTACACTCTGTAGTAGGTACAATAATTAAATGCAGTAGTGGAAACAGTCAGTGGGGGGTAAAAGAATTGTGAGATAATAAGAGTAGGATAAAGGGGGAACAAAGTGCAGAAAAATATATAAAAGAAGATAATGTCGTTTGAGGGGCAATAGGAGTAAAGAGTAACAAAAGTGGAAAGAGATATTGTAGGAGGGAATGGAAAGGAGAGCAAAAGGGGTTGGGGGACCAAAAGATAATTAATGTTTTATTTTGTACAAGGAAAAGTAAAGAGATTTGTTTAAAAAATATATATTTATATATTGGGGAAAAAAAACAAGGTTGTGTTTCTGTGGCAATGTTACAGTATTAGTACCTGCCTAAATGCCTGATGTGTCAGTGCCCACTGAAAGGGTCAATATCCACTACCTTAAAGGAGAAGGAAAGCTACTGAAGCAATTTACTGGCAATAGATTAGCGACAATAGTACAAGCTATAAGACTATATTTATTCTGCAGAATGCTTTACCATATCTGAGTAAACAGCTCTAGAAGCTCTCTGTTTGTTTAGTATAGCAGCTGCCATATTAGCTTGGTGTGACATCACTTCCTGCCTGACTCTCCCCCTGCTCACTCATAGCTCTGGGCTCAGATTACAGCAGTGAGGGGAGAGAGAGGAGCAAACTGAGCATGCTCAAGCCCTAGCCCTGGAGGTTTAAGTTGAAAACAGTAAGTCTGATACAGAAGCCCATGAGTACACAATAGAAGGAAAGAAATGTGCTGTTTCTTTTACAGAGGACTCAGAGCAGCATTACTTTGAGGGGTTACTGGTGTATTTATATTTCCACTTTTTATTTCTCATCTTTTTATTCAGATCCTCTTTTATTCATATTCCAGTCTCTTATTCAAATCAGTGCATGGTTGCTATGGTAATTTGGACCCTAGCAACCAGAAATTGCAAACTGCTGAATAAAAAACGAAATAACTCAAAAAGCACAAATAATAAAAAAATGAAAACCAGTTGCAAATTGTCTCAGACTTAAATTTAGTTTAAAGGTGAAACTTGCTAACCGACCTAAGACAACAGGCTTCAATCTTCCATCAAAACCCATGAAAATAAACCAACCAATTTTTAGTCTACAGCACATTTTCATGGGTTTCAATTGTAAAAAGCCCCTTCCTTTTAGTTCAGCGAGTGCTTTCTTTTTCGGTTTAATAATCATTAACCCAAAAAACACTCGTTAAACTAGAACTCCCCAACCCCCCCCCTCTCAGCAGTCCTGATTGTATCACTTGCATATTATAAGAAGTAATATACCCCATACTATAATGGGGAACTATTAAACCCTTGTCGTTTTTTAAATAAAATGTTCAGGGTTTATAATAAATGGCAAATCACCAAAGTGGTTAATATAGACACACTAGATTTGTGCGGTGCCATTAAAGAATATTTTACTGTACTATAATGTAATAAGAATAATAAATTAATAACTGTAATATTTTACATTAATTACAGTCAGGCAGCCCTTTATACACATCACCTATATTTTTGCAGTTTTACCCCAATATACTGTATGAGTGGATGAGTAGAAATCATTGTGTCTTTACATCTGGGCTGCTTTGATTATTTTGCCCGGGCTGTTTTTTACTCCCAGTCCGGCCCTGTGCGAGCCCCTCATGCCTCCCCCCTCTTGCCTACCCTGTGCGGGACGCCTCTGCCCCCCCAACTGTCACTTTTTCCTTGTCACCCCCTCGCTGTCACCTTCATCCCCCGACCCCATCTCGTACCTGTCTGTTCCGACTCCAGGGCCTCAGCTTCCCCCCCTGTTCTACATCATCCCTGGCCGGGGGGTTCTCTGGAAGTTCAGGGTCGTGGGGAGGGTTTCGAGAGCCATTTGCCAGTGGTTCCAGTTCCGCCTGCCCCGCGGTGTCGCTGCGCTGCTGCTCCATCTCTCTGTGGCACAAACACCTTGTGAGGAGCCGCACCTGAGCGCCGAGATATAAAGGAAAAGGGGAGGGGGAGGGGTTTATGGCAGCGCTCCCTGTAACCCGGCTGTGAGGCATTGACAGACATTGAGTCATTCAGGGCTCCGTGTTTAACACTCTCACATGTATTTAATTGCTGCTGAACTTTATTTACACACATTATAGTATTTGCACTGAAATACTTTGCTTACAGGCACATTATGGCGACTAATCTCCCGCACTGCCTTCCCACCGGCTAGAATGTAAATCACCGGCAGGATGGCCGTCGGATGGATTCGGCTTTCCGAAGTCGCCCGAAGTTTCCTCGTGAGGCAGCTTCAAGCAACTTCAGAAAATGAAGCGCTCCAAGTGCCATCCCGCCGGCGATTTACATTCTAGCTGGTGGGAAGGCAGTTGGGGGAGATTAGTCGCCCTGAAGAAAAGGAGATTTGTCACTGGGCAACTAATCTCCCTGAATCTGACCGTGTGTCTCTGCCCTTAATGTGTCTCAAAAATAGCACAATATGTGCAGTGAAAAAAAGTCAAAAAATGTATGAATAAATGTGAAAATATGCCTTTTTCAAATTTTCCCTGTTTCCGCAATTTTTCCATGAAGCAAAATGGGACAGATTCATCCGTCACCAGTAGGCCAAATACACATACGATTTCAATAAATATTGGTAAAACAACTCAACCTCTAGACATTTTGGTGGCCAACAGAATTTTGCCCGCAAATTGTCTAAAATTGAGGAAAGACACCGGAAAACACGAGAATGCTTAAGAGTGACAGGGACTGGAGTACAGAGCCCAAAATCTGGTAACTCCCGACTTCTACACAAGTCAGTCCCATTGCATGCTGGGTATTGTAGTCATTCAACTTGGCATTGGGAAAATTATATTACCCAACATGCACTGGGAGACACAGGCTTGGCACATAGGGCAAGAAAAAACTTTGGCTGGTTTCCAAAATACAAGCCAGAAGGCCCCAAAAGCCATAACTTGGCTAGTTTGTACTTTCAAAACGGGCCTGGGCTTTAAATTAGTAGCCCAATTTGCCTGGAAAACCTCCAACTTGGCAACCCTGTGCCACACAAGTTATTAGTGAACTGTAAAGGGGTTTTTCACCTTTAAAGGTCAACTTCAGTCAGCTTACAGAGGTTGCGGAAGATGGACGCATGGAACTTCGCTGGTAGAATCTGCGCTGAGGGGTAAGTATGGAGTATGGGGCATTTCCCTGGGGGGGGGGAGAGGTGTACCTGGGGTGGAAGTGCAGGGTTTTTTCCCCACAGGTTGATTTATCCTTTGAGTTAACCTTAATGTTATAAAATAACTAATTCTAAGCAACTTTTGAAATGATTTTCATTTTGTTTGTTTTTGTAATAATTGTTTAATAATCGGCCTTCTTCTTCTGACTCTTTCTAGCTTTCAAATGGGGGTCACTGACCCCACTATTTTTTATTAGTCACCTTTCCATTCAGGCCTCTCCTATTCATATTCCCTCTTAGTCTCTTATTCAAATCGGTCCATGGTTGCTAGGTTAGTTTGGGCCTTAGCAACCACACTGCGGAAATTGTAAACCGGAGAGCTGACAAATAAAAAGCTAAATAAGTCAAAAGCCACAAATAATAAAAAATGAAAACCAATTGCAAATTGTCTCAGAATATGACTGTTCATGATACATTAAACAGTTAATCTAAAGGTGAGAAGCCTCATTAAGGTAGGCAAGGGGAGAGGGCACTACAATACAACAGACGCTATGGTCGGGGGGCTCCAATAACCACAGGACCAACTGTATTTGTCTATACGTATGTAGTTATGTATTTGTCTATATGTAGTTATGTATTTGTCTATTAGGGATGTAGCGAACAGCGGAAAAAATGTTCGCGAACTTGTGTCCAAAAATGCGAACGGTTCGCGAACGTCGCGAACCCCATAGACTTCAATGGGAAGGCGAATTTTAAAAGCTAGAAAAGACATTTCTGGCCAGAAAAATGATTTTAAAGTTGTTTAAAGGGTGCAAAGACCTGGACAGTGGCATGCCAGAGGGGGATCAAGGGCAAAAATGTATCTGAAAAATACATTGTTGACACAGCGCTGCGTTTTGTGCTGTAAAGGGCAGAAATCACACTACGTCACAGTCAGGTGATGTTTCTGGACACGGAATGTGAAAAAAATCCCACAGCTAGGTGGCACTTGGTTAAAGACTGGGCAAACAATGCCTGCAAGGGCAACGTATACAGTAGTGGATACGGAATATATTATTGCTGCTGTAAAAACATCACTCAGGTGATGTTTACGGACACGGAATTATTATTGTTATTTAGACAGAATGTGAAAAAGCTCACACAGCTAGGTGGCACTTGCATACCTCCCAACTGTCCCTCTTTTGACCACTCAACCCCCTGTCCCTCTTTTGTACTGGAAAGTCCCTCTTTTCTCTGCACTGAACAGCCAGAAAAAAAAACAGTTTCTAACTTAATTAGCTTTTGGCAGAGAGCTCAGAACAGCTAACAGGTGCAAATAAGATACTTTGTAACAATTTTGACTCTGGTTGGTGCTGGTAGTGGTGAACTACTAGGAGGAGCAGCACACCAGTCCCTCTTTTCTCTGCACTGAACAGCCAGAAAAAAAAACAGTTTCTAACTTAATTAGCTTTTGGCAGAGAGCTCAGAACAGCTAACAGGTGCAAATAAGTTACTTTGTAACAATTTTGACTCTGGTTGGTGCTGGTAGTGGTGAACTACTAGGAGGAGCAGCACACCAGTCCCTCTTTTCTCTGCACTGAACAGCCAGAAAAAAAAACAGTTTCTAACTTAATTAGCTTTTGGCAGAGAGCTCAGAACAGCTAACAGGTGCAAATAAGTTACTTTGTAACAATTTTGACTCTGGTTGGTGCTGGTAGTGGTGAACTACTAGGAGGAGCAGCACACCAGTCCCTCTTTTCTCTGCACTGAACAGCCAGAAAAAAAAACAGTTTCTAACTTAATTAGCTTTTGGCAGAGAGCTCAGAACAGCTAACAGGTGCAAATAAGTTACTTTGTAACAATTTTGACTCTGGTTGGTGCTGGTAGTGGTGAACTACTAGGAGGAGCAGCACACCAGTCCCTCTTTTCTCTGCACTGAACAGCCAGAAAAAAAAACAGTTTCTAACTTAATTAGCTTTTGGCAGAGAGCTCAGAACAGCTAACAGGTGCAAATAAGATACTTTGTAACAATTTTGACTCTGGTTGGTGCTGGTAGTGGTGAACTACTAGGAGGAGCAGCACACCAGTCCCTCTTTTCTCTGCACTGAACAGCCAGAAAAAAAAACAGTTTCTAACTTAATTAGCTTTTGGCAGAGAGCTCAGAACAGCTAACAGGTGCAAATAAGTTACTTTGTAACAATTTTGACTCTGGTTGGTGCTGGTAGTGCTGAACTACTAGGAGGAGCAGCACACCAGTCCCTCTTTTCTCTGCACTGAACAGCCAGAAAAAAAAACAGTTTCTAACTTAATTAGCTTTTGGCAGAGAGCTCAGAACAGCTAACAGGTGCAAATAAGATACTTTGTAACAATTTTGACTCTGGTTGGTGCTGGTAGTGGTGAACTACTAGGAGGAGCAGCACACCAGTCCCTCTTTTCTCTGCACTGAACAGCCAGAAAAAAAAACAGTTTCAAACTTAATTAGCTTTTGGCAGAGAGCTCAGAACAGCTAACAGGTGCAAATAAGTTACTTTGTAACAATTTTGACTCTGGTTGGTGCTGGTAGTGCTGAACTACTAGGAGGAGCAGCACACCAGTCCCTCTTTTCTCTGCACTGAACAGCCAGAAAAAAAACAGTTTCTAACTTAATTAGCTTTTGGCAGAGAGCTCAGAACAGCTAACAGGTGCAAATAAGATACTTTGTAACAGTTTTGACTCTGGTTGGTGCTGGTAGTGGTGAACTACTAGGAGGAGCAGCACACCAGTCCCTCTTTTCTCTGCACTGAACAGCCAGAAAAAAAACAGTTTCTAACTTAATTAGCTTTTGGCAGAGAGCTCAGAACAGCTAACAGGTGCAAATAAGATACTTTGTAACAATTTTGACTCTGGTTGGTGCTGGTAGTGGTGAACTACTAGGAGGAGCAGCACACCAGTCCCTCTTTTCTCTGCACTGAACAGCCAGAAAAAAAAACAGTTTCAAACTTAATTAGCTTTTGGCAGAGAGCTCAGAACAGCTAACAGGTGCAAATAAGTTACTTTGTAACAATTTTGACTCTGGTTGGTGCTGGTAGTGCTGAACTACTAGGAGGAGCAGCACACCAGTCCCTCTTTTCTCTGCACTGAACAGCCAGAAAAAAAACAGTTTCTAACTTAATTAGCTTTTGGCAGAGAGCTCAGAACAGCTAACAGGTGCAAATAAGATACTTTGTAACAGTTTTGACTCTGGTTGGTGCTGGTAGTGGTGAACTACTAGGAGGAGCAGCACACCAGTCCCTCTTTTCTCTGCACTGAACAGCCAGAAAAAAAACAGTTTCTAACTTAATTAGCTTTTGGCAGAGAGCTCAGAACAGCTAACAGGTGCAAATAAGATACTTTGTAACAATTTTGACTCTGGTTGGTGCTGGTAGTGGTGAACTACTAGGAGGAGCAGCACACCAGTCCCTCTTTTCTCTGCACTGAACAGCCAGAAAAAAAAACAGTTTCTAACTTAATTAGCTTTTGGCAGAGAGCTCAGAACAGCTAACAGGTGCAAATAAGATACTTTGTAACAATTTTGACTCTGGTTGGTGCTGGTAGTGGTGAACTACTAGGAGGAGCAGCACACCAGTCCCTCTTTTCTCTGCACTGAACAGCCAGAAAAAAAAACAGTTTCTAACTTAATTAGCTTTTGGCAGAGAGCTCAGAACAGCTAACAGGTGCAAATAAGATACTTTGTAACAATTTTGACTCTGGTTGGTGCTGGTAGTGGTGAACTACTAGGAGGAGCAGCACACCAGTCCCTCTTTTCTCTGCACTGAACAGCCAGAAAAAAAAACAGTTTCAAACTTAATTAGCTTTTGGCAGAGAGCTCAGAACAGCTAACAGGTGCAAATAAGATACTTTGTAACAGTTTTGACTCTGGTTGGTGCTGGTAGTGGTGAACTACTAGGAGGAGCAGCACACCAGTCCCTCTTTTCTCTGCACTGAACAGCCAGAAAAAAAACAGTTTCTAACTTAATTAGCTTTTGGCAGAGAGCTCAGAACAGCTAACAGGTGCAAATAAGATACTTTGTAACAATTTTGACTCTGGTTGGTGCTGGTAGTGGTGAACTACTAGGAGGAGCAGCACACCAGTCCCTCTTTTCTCTGCACTGAACAGCCAGAAAAAAAAACAGTTTCTAACTTAATTAGCTTTTGGCAGAGAGCTCAGAACAGCTAACAGGTGCAAATAAGATACTTTGTAACAATTTTGACTCTGGTTGGTGCTGGTAGTGGTGAACTACTAGGAGGAGCAGCACACCAGTCCCTCTTTTCTCTGCACTGAACAGCCAGAAAAAAAACAGTTTCTAACTTAATTAGCTTTTGGCAGAGAGCTCAGAACAGCTAACAGGTGCAAATAAGATACTTTGTAACAATTTTGACTCTGGTTGGTGCTGGTAGTGGTGAACTACTAGGAGGAGCAGCACACCAGTCCCTCTTTTCTCTGCACTGAACAGCCAGAAAAAAAAACAGTTTCAAACTTAATTAGCTTTTGGCAGAGAGCTCAGAACAGCTAACAGGTGCAAATAAGTTACTTTGTAACAATTTTGACTCTGGTTGGTGCTGGTAGTGGTGAACTACTAGGAGGAGCAGCACACCAGTCCCTCTTTTCTCTGCACTGAACAGCCAGAAAAAAAAACAGTTTCTAACTTAATTAGCTTTTGGCAGAGAGCTCAGAACAGCTAACAGGTGCAAATAAGATACTTTGTAACAATTTTGACTCTGGTTGGTGCTGGTAGTGGTGAACTACTAGGAGGAGCAGCACACCAGTCCCTCTTTTCTCTGCACTGAACAGCCAGAAAAAAAAACAGTTTCAAACTTAATTAGCTTTTGGCAGAGAGCTCAGAACAGCTAACAGGTGCAAATGAGATACTTTGTAACAATTTTGACTCTGGTTGGTGCTGGTAGTGGTGAACTACTAGGAGGAGCAGCACACCAGTCCCTCTTTTCTCTGCACTGAACAGCCAGAAAAAAAAACAGTTTCTAACTTAATTAGCTTTTGGCAGAGAGCTCAGAACAGCTAACAGGTGCAAATAAGATACTTTGTAACAGTTTTGACTCTGGTTGGTGCTGGTAGTGGTGAACTACTAGGAGGAGCAGCACACCAGTCCCTCTTTTCTCTGCACTGAACAGCCAGAAAAAAAACAGTTTCTAACTTAATTAGCTTTTGGCAGAGAGCTCAGAACAGCTAACAGGTGCAAATAAGATACTTTGTAACAATTTTGACTCTGGTTGGTGCTGGTAGTGGTGAACTACTAGGAGGAGCAGCACACCAGTCCCTCTTTTCTCTGCACTGAACAGCCAGAAAAAAAAACAGTTTCAAACTTAATTAGCTTTTGGCAGAGAGCTCAGAACAGCTAACAGGTGCAAATGAGATACTTTGTAACAATTTTGACTCTGGTTGGTGCTGGTAGTGGTGAACTACTAGGAGGAGCAGCACACCAGTCCCTCTTTTCTCTGCACTGAACAGCCAGAAAAAAAAACAGTTTCTAACTTAATTAGCTTTTGGCAGAGAGCTCAGAACAGCTAACAGGTGCAAATAAGATACTTTGTAACAATTTTGACTCTGGTTGGTGCTGGTAGTGGTGAACTACTAGGAGGAGCAGCACACCAGTCCCTCTTTTCTCTGCACTGAACAGCCAGAAAAAAAACAGTTTCTAACTTAATTAGCTTTTGGCAGAGAGCTCAGAACAGCTAACAGGTGCAAATAAGATACTTTGTAACAATTTTGACTCTGGTTGGTGCTGGTAGTGGTGAACTACTAGGAGCAGCACAGTAGCACACCAGTCCCACTCCCCAACACAGCTAGACTAATAGCACTGGGCTCTTACAGTAGCAAAGTAAAAAAACAAAAAAGAAAATAAAAGCAGTCCTTACAAGGACTATTGGGTTATTACAGCAGTCAGCAGATGAGATCAGAAGCAGTGCCCACAGCAGCTACATACAGAGTACTGCAGTAGAAGGTAGATTACTAGTCAGCAAAGCTAACTAACCTAAACTCACTGTCCCTCAAATCCCTGCAGAGTTCTGTCCCTACAATACAGAGCAGTATCAAGTAGATTACTAGCCAGCAAACTTACTATCAACTGTCCCTCAAATCACTAACAGCTCTCTCCCTACACTATCTCTTGCAAGCACACACAGGCAGAATGAAAAAACGCTGCAGGGCTTCAGTTTATATATGGAAGGGGAGTGGTCCAGGGGGTGTGGGGGTGGTCCAGGAGGGAGAGCTTCCTGATTGGCTGCCATGTATCTGCTGGTCTGGGGTGAGAGGGCAAAAATAAGCGCCAGCTAAGGCGAACCCAAAATGGCGAACATCGCGCGACGTTCGCGAACATTCGGCGGACGTGAACAGCCGATGTTCGCGCGAATTAGTTCGCGGGCGAACAGTCCGCGACATCCCTATTGTCTATATGTAGTTATGTATTTGTATTTGTCTATATGTAGTTATGTATTTGTAGTTATGACACTGTTAAAAAATATTAAAAGTGACACATAGCATAATTACCACCCCCCTATTGAATAATGAATAATTTATGGTGCTGGCCTCACTCTGGGCTTAAAAATGGTCATTATCTTTAAAAATAAGGAACAGTTCAGTATTGAAATAAAACTGTATAAATAAATAATGTATCTAATATAGTTATTTAGGCAAAAATGTAATGTATAAAGACTGGAGTGAGTGGATGTGGAACATAATAGCCAGAACACTACTTGCTTTGCTCTGCAACATTCCAGCCGCCAGTGAATGGAACAATCAGAGCCACAAATCACCTCTCAATAATTAAACAAACACTGACACATCCAAAGTGAAACCCGTTTTCCTCCCCTGAGCCCCATTCACTCACAGGCTCTCCGTTTCCTTTCTGATAACACAACTGACTCCATAAACAACTGTATTTGTAGCAAAGCCCCTGAGTGTCCGACCCTCCTCGCCTTGTACCCCGTGTGTCTCACAGCCCCCCATGAGCACATTCCACAGAACATTCTCTGCTCCATTATAACTGGGGAAGTGATATTTGTATCATTGAATGAAGCCGCTGGATTTAACACGATGTGGTTGGTGGGCCCTTGTCAGATGCTTCCCTGGTGGGTTGATGTTGAATATAAACAGGGCCGCCATCAGAAATCACAGGGCCCCATACAAGGCAATTTCCTGGGCCCCCTGGGCTGTGTCCACCATAAGCCCCACCCACAAGTCCGCCCTCCACACCCCACAGGTCCCCCATTAAAAATATTGGTGGCTAGGCCCCCACATGGTAAAAAAAAACATTGGTATGCAGGCCCCCCCACGTTATAAAAACATTGGTGGCCAGGGCCGCCATATTGCGCTTCATTAGTGTGGCCCACCTGCTGTAAGTGAGATGCCAACTTCAGAAGGGAGGAGGGGAGCACCGGGGCCGGATTACCCGCTAGGCACCTGCCTAGGGCCCACCTAGCTCTAGGGGCCTGTCAGGGACACCTGTTCCACTCAACGTGCTGAATTCTCTGTTCCAGGGTAACGAGACTTAGTCCTTCCTCTCCCTGCCGTTTGTGAATGAGTCCCAGCTCCTCGCCGCTGTAAGTCCTTCCTCTCTGGGCCCTGACCTGAGGGCTATTTTGGGAAGGCTTATTCTTCATAACAAGTGAAATCATTATGGATGGGTCATTGCCAATGGCCCACAATGCTTTGGTGTCTCAGCCGTTGCTATTAATGTCCCATTCCCACAGCAGGGCTTCTTATTATACAGAGTCAGAACATTTCTCCCCATGTGACAACTTCCCCTTTACCTGTGTTTTTCCTCCCACTGCCTCTGTTTGTTTTGGATGAAGTTACACGTTACCATTGGCCACTATATGCCAAAATAGATCTGCACCTCCTATTGGCCTTTCTATCTATTCTATCTGTTTTTCTGAGTGTGTTGATGATATCATTTAAAGGATAAGTAAACCTTTAAAATAAGTGAATGTAAAATTGATGAGGGGGTAATTCTAAGCATTTCTGCAATTTACATTCATTATTTATTTTCTTTTAATTCCAAGATATTAAGGGATACATGTACTGGTAAGCATTCTTAAAGGATAAGTAAACCTTTAAAATAAGTGAATATAAAATTGATGAAGAGGCAGTCTGACCAGCAAGTAGTCAAGGAAGTTGTCAGGAGAAAGAAAGAGGCTGATGTTCTTCTGCTTAGGAATAAAATTAGAAACCTTTCTCACATCTTTCCTAAGCAGAAGAACATCAGTCTCTTTCTTTCTCCTGACAACTTCCTTGACTACTTGCTGGTCAGACTGGTGGGAAAATGACCAGCAGGTGGCGCTGTTGTAACAAAACGCATTCATATTAACAGTACACGTATCCCTTAATATCTTGGAATTAAAAATAAATAATGAATGAATGTACATTGCAGAAGTGCTTAGAATAGCCCCCTCATCAATTTTACATTCACTTATTTTAAAGGTTTACTTATCCTTTAAGAATGCTTACAGGCTTAGAATGGTGCATTGCGCATGTGTGAAGGGTAGGTGGTCACAGCTGGAATATCTAAAAGGAAGATGCTGCTGGGGCAGTGTGTGGGACTGTTGAAATGTTGCATGGAGGGGGCTAGACTGAACTGAGAAAAAACTACAAAAAAACCTAAAAAAATTATTTGGAGGCAAAGTCATTTGTAAAGGCTCTCTGGGAGTGGGACTGTCCAAAACTGTAATAACTGAAAAAAACGACAGAAATATGTTCAAACTTTCATACTACCAAATTTTGTAAAATGAACATGGTAATTAGAGGGTGTGGCCAGAGAAATGGGCGTGGTCCAAAAAAAAACTTTTTTATTCCTCTTTCTATTTCCAAACTGTAGGGAGGTGTGCTCTAGCATAGCAGTGTTTCTTTTCGAGGTGGAGGGGATATGCCCAGAAGCACTGCCTTGCCTTGGGCCCTGTTTAGTCTTAATCCGGCTCTGGGGAGCACAGGGGGCTGCATCTTCTTCCAGTGACAGCATTTCCCTCATTGGTCACAGAATTTCAAGTCCCGGGAAAGCTGCATGGTGATTGGATGAGCTGGAGGGGAAGTTCAAACCTCAGCTATCCAATCCCTGAGCAGCTCAACCCAGGACTTAAAATCTGTGACCAATAAGGGAAAGGAATAGGCTAATCAAGTAAGTGCGTCGCGGCTGGACCCCCCTCACCCTCCCAGCCCCCTACAACTCTCCCCCTGTACATATACAGACACAGCAGTGCGAACTGGAAAACTACTGGGAAATGTCATTCACATCAATCTTTAATATAATCCCTGAGCCTGGCCCTGAGGCCTCACAGTATTATATACAAGCCCAGGCCCGGACTGGCAATCTGTGGATTCTGGCAAATGCCAAGGGGCTGCTGTAAGTTGCCATAGAGACTCACTATTTATATATTGGGCCTGCGGGGGCTGTTTGAACCTCTTTGTACTTTAAATGACAGGGCCCAGTCCAGACCAAAGAAAGAAAGAATAACTCCTTGTTTGCCAACCAAGTCCTTTTACATTAAAGGGGACCTGTCACGCAGACATAAAAAGCCGCATAATAAAAGTAATAGGGATGCACCAAATCCACTAGTTTGGATTCGGCTGAACCCCCGAATCCTTTGGGAAAGATTCGGCTGAATACCGAACTTAATCCGAATCCGAAAAAAGTACTTTTTAGGGATACACCGAATCCAGGATTCAGTTCGGGATTCAGGCTTTTTCAGCAGGATTCGGATTCGGCCGAATCCTTGAGCCTGGCCGAACCGAATCCTAATTTGCATATGCAAATTAGCGGCAGGGAGTGATCTTACGTGACTTTTTAACACAAAACAAGGAAGTAAAAAACATTTTCCCCTTCCCACCCCTAATTTGCATATGCTCAAGGATTCGGACGAATCCGAATCCTGCTGAAAAAGCCTGAATCCCGAACCGAATCCTGGATTTGTATCCCTAAAAAGTACTTTTTTTCTTAAACATGAATCCAAATTTCTTCTTTCTATTAAAACATCCATAAATGTTATAAATGCTTATAAAAGTCTCAGCTGTCAATCAAATACTGTCTGTCCCTCCTGCAGGGCATGAAATGACTTTCACTTTCCATTCAGCACTTCCTGGATTTCACTGCTCCCCACATCCCCCCTCCCTCCTCATTATTCTAATTGTTTGGCCACAGCATAGACATGGGCACCATGATGCAACGTTTGCCTTAATAACAGAGTTAGTTTGTAATAACTGCTATGGGCACATCATGTGCCCCGTCATATGCTAATTTATTTTTGGGTCACTGGGAAGAAATCGTGGTTAAGAAGGTGATGTCATCATACTGGCCTAAAATCATTAAGTGGATTCGCTATATTGGTGTGGGAAGGCACTAAGGAGGAGGCTATAGATTTTGTGACCAAATTAAGCGATAATGATCGGAACATTAAGTTAACTATGGAACTTTCCGAGAAATCGATCTCTTTCTTGGATCTCCATATAAGTAACTAATGATGGAAAGTTGGTGACAAAAAACTTTAGGCAAGCAACAGCTACCAATTCTCTGTTAAGTTTTTCGAGCTTCCACCCATACTCAGTAAAAAGATCTGTCCCTACTGGGGAATTCCTCAGACTCAAACGTAACTGCTCGTCTCTCGAATACTTTAAAGAACAGGCTAAGGATCTAAAAATTAGACTTAGACAGAGAGGCTACTCTGGAAAGCTAGTAAAGAAAGCTTATTATAGAGCACTGGTGGCAGAAAGAAGTGAGCTTTTGGTTATAAAGGATAAAGTACAAGAACCCAACAATACTGTAAGATTCATAACCACCTATAATACCAATAGCTCCCAAATACAGACAACTCTGGATAAACATTGGCCAATACTCTTGGAAGACAACACCCTCGGATCCATACTGCAAGAGCGAGCAGCAATATGTTATAAGTGTAGTCCCAACTTGAGAGACATGCTCACAAGAAGTCATTTTCAAAATTCACGGAACAAATGTCAAAAAAATCATGGGTGTTTTCCCTGTGGGGACTGTAACATGTGTAACAAGTTACAAAAAATGACTACCTTTGTAGATCGTTTTGGTAAAACTCACAGGGTTAATGACTACATAAATTGCAGGACCCAAGGCGTAATCTACTGCATTGAATGTCCGTGCACGAAACAGTATACAGGCATGACCACACAGATGTTAAAAACAAGGATGCAGCAACACTGCCATTAGAACAGCAGGAAATGGCAATAAAAATGAAAAAACTATCTCTACTGTAGCTCAACATTTTAAAAAAGTACACCATATGGATCCATCAAGAATGCAATTCTGGGCCTTGGAAAAGGTGGAATTGGGAATTCGAAAAGGAAACCTTGAACAGGCCCTGTTAAAACGAGAAAGTTACTGGATCTTCAAATCAAACACGGTGTCCCGAATGGGATAAATGAAAATAATTTATTTACATCATTCATTTAATAAATCCCACACGATACAGAAATGTTTTTTAATAACTTTTTAAAAACAAAGAAAATTTCAGGAGCTCATATGATAAGCTACATATATGATCATATTGAATTTCATTGAATTAATAATTAATAAATATGTTTTTCGGAGTTATTCATATATATAGTCAACAAGAGCAATTAATGTTTTTTATAAAAATAAACTATGGAATAGAAATATATAAATAATTTGATTAAAAAACTAGTTCATATATAATGGTGATTTGTATAAATGAAAACATCCCTGTCTATATGGAAGCCCCTGATGTGGTATTATTAATGCAGGATTTGCAAGTAGAGAATTTGAGCTAGCCAGGGCAACTAACAGGGGTGTCTCGTCGTGTCATATGGCTCTGAGTTGCGGCGTGGGTGTCATGACAACGGCGGCACCAATAGGAGGGAGGCACACATACTCCTCGCGATAGATCTAATGGGAGCGTGTGAGCGCGCACGATCACGGGGTAAGATCTCGCGAGAACTCGGTAACGTGATGTAGGACGCGGAAGTAACTTAAACCACGCGTCCAAGGGAACATTTTCATTACGCCTTGACAAAGCTAACATAGCGAAACGCGCGTCGGCGTTTCATTTCCTGATCTGGTTATCTTTTTAAACTATTTAAAAAACTTGGGGTAAAACAATTTTCGTGGAGGGTGGTGGAAATAATCTTTGCTCGGTTCAACTCTTTCTCTGCATACTAAACTCCCAGGAGACCGTGGAATTGTGGTTTTATAGGATATTTTAGCCTCTCAAATCAGCTTAGGGCTTAGTTAACTACGAGACCACAGTCCCGGTTACTCTGCCTTCTCCATCTTTGTGGTGTCCCAGGGATAGAACAAACAAGGTAGCAGTTTTGGGACAACTCCAACTCCTTTTATTTCATTTTCCTCCTTTCTTCATGAATTTGAGCATTGATTTTAGTTTTTATCCTATTTATTGGCAGTCTAGTTAATTTATTAAATTGAACCTTATTAATTAGGAAGGATTATTAACTCATACAGCACTGCAGCACTTTATATTTAATGAATTTAATATTCTCATCTCAGTAAATTACTTATACAAATCAATTATATTTTTCTTTATTTTTTTTTATTATTTGAAAATTTTATTTTCATAGAAGAAAAAGAAATTCTTCTAAACATAACAATAGCACATGTATAAGTGGTGCAGATACATTATCTTAGATTGGCACAGTGAAAATTGCAGGCATCGTTATAAACATTACTGTGTGTTATCAATAAACCTTCGTATTGAACATAGAAGCGTATATTTGACTTTATTAGTGCCGTCGTCATGTGCTCAACCTGTAGTATGAGGCAAGTATTGGCCAATCCACTAACAATGCTTCGTGTAGGTCCAAGAGGGGAAGAGAAAGGTGAACAATAGAGATAATAGTTTGGGGAAGAAAGGGGGGAGAGAGTGAGGGAGGGAGGTCAGAGGGTGAGAGCAGAGGAGCCAAACCATTGAATCAATTTGAGTCTGATCGGGGTTGTCTCAAATTCAGCCCAGGGGAGCCATAGCAATGCATGTTTGTATTCTGTACCTAGCAAGTATGCTCTAATGGATTCCATATTTCTTATCCATTGCACCTTGGAAATAAGGGCCTGTTGGTTTGGTAAATAGGTGTTCTTCCACTTGGCGGCTCTCAATGTCTTCGCTGCCGTGAGTACATGTGAGTACATGTGTCGCTAGCTTATTAGAGTCTGAGGTCTTCAGTGCTGTGAGAGGTAGACCCAAAAGGAATGATAAGGGGTCAGGTTTTATGGAGAGTTTAAAAATGGCAGACAAAGTGTGAGCCTCGAACAATCTTGCAGGTCCACCACATGTGGTAAAATGTACCCCGCTCACCGCATCCTCCAAAACATAGTGAGGGAAGGCTGTTACTGGAGAGGTGGGCCAGCTTCGAGGGAGGGCAGTACCATCTGAATATCAACTTATAGGCCTTCTCCAGTACTATGGTGCACACCGACGTTTTACCAGCCTTATCCCAAATTGTTTGCCACTGTTCCTTGTCAATTGACGCTTGTAGATCACCCTCCCACTTATTCATATACGGTTGCACTAAAGTGGTATTGTCTTCCGCAAGCCCGTCGTATATTATTGATATCAAGTGAACAGTCTGATCTGAGTTGTTGCACAGAAGTTCGAATCGAGTGGGAATTATATTTTTCTTTAGCGTTATAATTAACTTAGAAATTAGTGATCAATCCAGGTATCACCCTATTAATTGGCTGAATATTACTGTGGTATTATAGACTTTCTGGCTTTTGAGCTCCTCACAATTAACTCATTGCACTGCACTTTATAATTTATTGCACAGCACTTTATAAAATTTTTAATAAGTGTTACAATCAATCTTATGCACTGATTAGTGGTGTTTATTTAAGTGCTTACTATTTAACCGACTATTAATAAGGGTCCAAAATACTTTGTGACTGCCTTAGTTTAGATTGTTCAAGTGGGGGTTCTTTTCTATTCCTTTGGATATTGGCTCATATATTTTGGCACTGTACCAGAGCACAACGCCTAAGTCAACCTGATCTATTCAGTATTGCAAGTGAATTTACCCAAACGGCCTGAGGAAGCTCTCCTACACAAAAGAATTGACGCTATCTCTAGGGCACATTACTCCTTAATTACGCATTTTTTCACGGCCACAAAGCAGGCGATAGCAAAAGCCTGGCTGACTCCGAAATTGGTTTTCTTTGAAGTAAAAACCAGGATAGATGGAGTGTTCATTATGGAAAAGTTGACGAGTATAGCATTAGACAAACAGGAACAATTCGCGAAGGTTTGGGACCCCTGGATCACCTACCGTCACCTGACCGGATTTAATCGATCAGCACTAGTGTATTGAGGAGGGGTCACCATGATTTTAGGGAGAAAGACAGTGAAAAGCTCGTTTTTGACTAAAACGGTCAGGGTTCATAAAGCAGTGGAATTCCATTTTATTTAGTTTTCTTTCTTTATTTTATTTTACTTTATCTTTTCTTTTTCTTTAATTGTATTTTATTTTCTCCTTTTGTTGTTTCCCTTTCTTTTCTCTTCTTCTGATCTGTACTTTACAGTTCTCCTTTCTCTTATTGAATTATATGTGTAGCGCTATAGTAAATTGAGTGCACCTTACTCTACTATAAGCTTCACTCCTAGGGGCAAATTCACTAAGCGTCGAAGCGCCGAACGCTAGCGTCAATTCGCTAGCGTTGGGCATTTTCGTTACTTCGCAAATTCACTAACGAACGCTGGCGTAGATTCGCTAGTGTTACTTCGCACCCTTACGCCTGGCGAATTTTCGCTACGGACGTAAATACGCAAATTCACTAACGCGCGCAGTGTACTGAACGCTACCTTTTACGCCAGACTTCCTTCGCCACCTCAGACCAGGCGAAGCGCAATAGAGTAGATAGGGATTGCTTCAAAACATTTTTTCTAAGTCCCAAAAAACGCTGGCGTGTTTTCTACATTATGGGTGATAGGCTGAAAAAGATCTAAAAATTTTTTGGGGCTCCCCTCCTTCCCCCCTACATTTCCTGACTCATGGCAACTTACCTAGACAGTGGGCACATGTGTAGGGCAAAATAAAAAATTTTATTTGATGTTTTGAAGGTTTTCTAGGCATTTATAGTGCTGATACGTATTCCTCCATTGAAATTTGAATTTGGCGGCGTATGCAAATGAACCATCGCTAGCGAAACTTTGCTTCGCTTGGCGAATCAACGCTACCGCAACTTCCCAAATTTACGCTACCCCTGTGCACAACTTCGGATTTTAGTGAATTTGCGGAGCGCTGGCGAAACTACACCTGGTGAAGTGCAGCGAAGTTGCGCCTGGCGCAACTTTGAATCTTAGTGAATTTGCCCCCTAGTGCATATGCTCCGGATGAGACCTTAAAAACCTTAGGGAGTGAGCCTTCGCATCGAGGTGGAAGCAGGGTGTAGTGCAACTGTAATCAGGGTGCAAAGAATTGGGCGCCAGTGGTTCTTATAACTTAACCAAATAACAAATTTATTGAGCACAGTATACAATCCTCAGTGGAGTGTACATAGATCAGAACAATGCAGGGTCATACAGTACATTGAATAGGCAGTACTCACAACACTTTTGGTCAGGATGATTCTCCTCAGAGATAGGAACAATACATGCAGCTTTGAGGAGGTACACCCAGCTTTCAGCCTTATCCCTAAGTGGAACCTGAGGGGAATCTATCTACCCTAGGTCTGTACACTTAGTACCTAATTCTGGGCAATGAGTACCCTGGGATCTTAATCCCACTACCAGCGGCGTAACTTCGGATGCCAGGGCCCCCCTGCAAAAAAAAATTCAGGGCCCCCCTCTGCACATATATAATAGTGGGAGAATTTCATGTATAATACCCCCAGAACTCATAGAAGGACGGTACAGTGGCAATTCCATGTATAAATGGCACAATTGCAAATTTGCACATTAAGGCAAGGAAATGGGTTAAAGGACCACAATAAATGTGATTTGTATCCTTACCGACCCTACATTCTTTCTATGCTGATAGTCTGGTAGAAGGGGGAGGAGGGGGGGAATCTGCAGGGAACGAAAATCTGTCCTGCCTGTCTGGCTTGCTTCCCTCCACATGTTATTGAACTACAACTCCCAGCACCAACACCTGGAGAGCTACAACCTTGGCCCAGGGCTAGTGGGGAGAGAGAAGAACCTGCTTCTGGAACTTTAATGTCAGGCCGATGGTAAAACAGAGTGAGTTTATTGCCTGGGCACTGTGTAAGTGAAGTGGGAAAAGGGGCATGAGTGTGGGCACAGCTGGCATCACACACACACAGCAGCAAATGTACCAATCACTCACACACACAGTAACAAACACACAGAAACAGAGAAACACAAACTCAAACTGTAATTAACACACATAGTAGAGCTTGCCTGGCTGCATGGCATCCGATCCAACCTGCTCCCTAAATCAAGCCAGCCCCCAGCCCCAGGTTTCAGCTTAAACAGTTCCAGCAGCACAAACATGGCAGCTAGGAAGATCTGAATGATACCGCTGCCATGAGCACTCACCACTGGGATACATCCTTTGAAAGCAGGCCAGCAGCAAAGAACGTAAGTGAAATTGTGCCACGTGACAGTCGTCTCATACCGGTCCCGGCACTACACTAACTCCTCCAGGCACTGGGCGGAGGGCGGAGTTTAGAATTAGAAGAGCCCATGATCCAAGCACACCTCACCTCTCAGACTGAAGCAGCTGCACTGTACGCTCGGCAGGTTCCGCCCCCCAAGTGACATGCAGTTTAGAAACTGGTTTTTTTCCAAGCTGCACAGGATTATCGGGAATTTAAAGTGCCTATAAGGGACAGCGTGTTGAGCTGTAAAAAAATCGGACGGTTGAGAGGTATGCGGGTAGCTGGGTATCCCCATACTACTGAGGAAGCAGGCCCCGTCCAGGCCCCCTGCACTCCCGGGCCCCCTGCGGCTGCGGGGTCTGCTTCCTCGGTAGTTACGCCACTGCCCACTACAATCCTCGTAGGAGCCTTAAGCTGCTAAGCTAAATAACCTGACTATCACTCCTATGTATGCTATTAAGTTTGGATTTAGCAACTTCACTGTTAGAGAAAGAGATGTTTTCATCACTGTCTTTGTCTGTGAGATAACAGTGACAATACTAACGGATATGTTGTAATGCACGATTTCCTCAATAAAAAATATTGAAATAAAAAAAAAAAAGAAGTGAATGTAAAATTGTAAAATCTAAGCGATTTGGGCATGGATATCTGAGGCAGATCAAATCAAGACAATGGAAGGTGAGAAAGGCAAGTTTGGAGAGAGAAAGGTTTGATTTCTCAACTGCCCTTGGTCAAAGGGGATTTAACAACTTGGTGATAAATAAGGTGTCTTAGAGTCTTGCCTCTGCTATGTCTTCATACCGTCTGATATGTAAATGACACAACATTCTTAAATACAAATCCCAGTGTATAGATAGAATATATATATTGCATATAATAAAGATATGACACTAATGTAACACACACACATGTACATACACAGACAACACAGTATTTATATATAAGGTTATATTAGAAACCTTAAAGGGGCAGTTCATCTTTATGTTAACCTTTAAAGGGATACTGTTATGGGAAAATGTGTTGCTTTCAATATATTGTTTGGGGTGCAGCCCCCCCCCCCCCATTGACCCTCTCCAATGAAACACTCCTGTGGGACATTTTGCTTTAGTTGATAGGGATGGGAGACCCCACTGAGAAGAAGCAAACTAGAAGCCCATATGGTTTGAACAAATGTAGGAATGTAAATTGTTTCCAGTAAAATGTTGTAATGATCTTAAATGGATTATTTTATACCAAGTCCCATTCTGTCTGTCCCAAGTCCAACCCTCTCCTCAGCAAAGCTGGACCCCGGTCACAAATATATACAAATATATATAATATGCCCCTTGTGAGGCCTAAAATAGTCTCCCAAAAATATCAACCTCCTCTGCTTTATGCCAGGGGTGTCCAAACTTTTGACTTCCCTGGGCCACATTGCAGAAAGAAAAATTGTCTGGGGCCACACATGAAATAGACAAACACTTTTGATTTGTAAAAGTAAAGAAAATACACAGAAAAGAACTACAATACCAGTTGGATAACCAGATGGAGCTCTATACTGGAAAATGGGACACCTGGATATTAAACAGACTTATTATTATATTATTATTATTATTACTAACTGGCCAATGGGCAGAGTCTCCATAGGTCACCACATTGTTATAAGCTGGCATAGTAAGCCTGTTCCTGTCTGGACTTAGAGAGCACAAAGTGTTATTTCACTCTATTTCCATACATTTATTTCTTCATTTATTTCTTTTTTCCCCTTCTCTTCCTTTTCTATCTCCTTCAAGCTGGGCCGCACTCATATCCATCCTGGGCTGCAGGTTGGACTTCCCTGCTTTATGCCTTGTAAGTGGCATGTGTATCATATACATCCCGTCGGTGCATCACCAACATATTATATATATATTTATTCACAGTATTGTACAACGCACAGTAATTATTCCACTAGGTGCTGCTTAGTTGTGTTTCATGTGCAACACTGTTGGGCCAAAACCTACTGAGCCCATGGTTAGACCAAGCAATTGGCACCAGCACATATATATATATATATATATATATATATATATATATAGTAGTCCCCCAAGATTGACGCACTCCAGGACTTCATAATGCAGTTAGGAAAGAAAATGTATTGTCAACGTTTCGGTCAGGGCCGGCCTTAGGCCTTTTGGACCAATTGGGCCCAGTAGGGCCCCGCACCTCTGGGGGCCCCGCACCACAGGGCAGCACAGATAATATTTCCCTCAGCCTGCCCCCAACTTCGAGAGTCCAGCCCATCCCCAAATCCATAGGTCCAGCCCACCCTCAACTCTGATAAGCCAGCCTATCCCCCAACTCCATAGGTCTAGCCTGCCCCCAACCTTTAATAGGCCCAACTTTCCTCCAACCTTGATAGGCCCTCCCTGCCCCCAATCCAACCAAGCCTGCTCCCAAGCTGAATCGGCCCAGCCTGCCCCAAACTAATTGGCCCAGTCCACTCTCCTATTTCCTCCCTCTCTCTCTTACCCTGTGTGCCCCTATTATGTGCCCCTATTTCATCCCTCTCACTCTCTTACCTTGTCTGCCCCTTTCCTTTCTATTTTGTGCCTGTATGGCCTTATTTTCCTAAATACTTGCTGTGTCAGTAGCCAGCAACACTTTGTCTAGGGGCCCCGCAAACATGGTCCCAATTGGGCCCCACATTTGATAGGATCAGTCCTGGTTTCGGTCCCGTTCTGGACCTTTCTCAAGACTTTACAAACAGAAAATGCCTCCCCCTTCATTTAAAAGCAAGAGATGGCGCCAAAAATCCCTGTGTGGCGTCACCAGTGGCGTAGAAGCAGTGTCCAAATCATATACCCCCAATGAACACATATTTCAAAACCCACAGAAACATATATATATACATATCCCATAGGCTAATACAAGCCTTAAGTCCCATCCAGGTAGCTGCACAAACTCTGGAAGAAGGCAGGGGGGTAAATCCGGGCACACGTTGTCATGGAGATGTATATCTTATCTCCGAAGCAGGGCAGCCGCAGGAATTTAAAAGGCAGCACGGCTCATAAAAGCCCAGTTAGTCAGATTCTTTAAATAAAATATGAATACTACAAAGTTACTTGTGACTCGTTCGGCTAGCGCACATGGCAACACTTCGCCAGGCGTAAATTCGTCTGGACAACTCTAATTCACGAAGATCCGAAGTTGCGCACAGAGTAACGAACGCTGGCAAAGTTGTGCCAGTGAATATACGCTCAACAGTTCATAGTTGCGCTAGCGTTGGCTAATTCGCATACGATAAGGTGGGAAATGATAAAGTTGAATGGACGTATATGTTGCAGCAAATACATTACATTACACAAGTCCAGGGAAGCTTAATAAAGACAATAGAGTTGTTATATTGCCCTACACATGAGCCCACTGTATAGTTTATGTGCCATATGTAAGAAAATGTAGGGGGAACCCGGTTACCCAAAAAAAAAGGTTTCAATCTTTTGCAGCCTATCACACTGAAAAAGGAAAAGACGCCAGCGATTTTTGGGACTTAGAAAAATGTTGAACTATTTTTTGAGGAACTCCTATCTACTCTATTGCACTTCCCTGGTCTGAGGTGGCGAAGGCAAGTCTGGCGCAAGAGCTAACGTTCAGTAAAATCTGCATCTTAGTGAATTTGTGTAGTTACGTCCATTCGCCAGAGTGAAAATTCGTGTGGCGTTAGAGTGCGAAGTTGCGACAGGGTCTATCTCCTTTGCGAAATTAAGCCAGCGCCTGTTAGTAAATTGTTAGTGCCAAAATGATGTTACGCTGGCGAATTTTCATCTCCATTAGTCACTTCGCCCTTTAATAAATTTCCCTCGCCAGGTCTGGACTGAGAGTTAAATAGTCCCTGCCATTTTAGTTACACAGAGGCCCAAACTGCCCAATAAATAGTGAGTGTCTGTGGCAACTTCCAGCCGCCCCTCTGGTATTTGTCAGTGTCAGGCTGGGGGTGTAAATCAGTAGAAATGTAGTGATGTTGGGGGAGACTCAGACTGAGCTTTGCTGAGAGGCTGATGGTTATTTTCTTCTGAATCAACTGAAATAATCCAATGTAAGATTTGTGCTTATTATGAGCTTTAACCACTTCCACAAACATTCTGCTTTTTCACTCATCAGAAGCAAAACATTTCATCATCAAGTTCAACAAGTTGAGTCATCAAGTGTTTGGTCTGCCAGTGCCGCTATTCGTTCTGTTACAGGGCAGCGAGCCAATAGAAATTACTCATCCCATTGCTTGACACGCCCCCTCCTTACAGAGCTCAAAGCTCTTCTTGTCATTCGCAGTGAGAGTGCGAGACTGTGAGACTGTGAGTTATGGCTCCGTATCCCACTCAATCGTTTCTACCACCGGACGCGAATAGTTCCAGCAGCACCGACCCCACTCTGCTCGCCGACCCACGTGGGGAAGATGAGGAGCTGGTTATTACTTGCCCGGTGCTGCCCGGTGGATCCGCTCACTATACAGCCCGGGACAGGACCCAGGAGCCGGTAAGTGGGACTCACCTGCCTGACCCACATCCCTGTGTCCTTTCTCTTCCACTGTCCTACCGACCCCACCGCTGTGCCCCCGACCCCCGTGTTCCCTGTGTCAGTCACATGTGCTGAGCTTCTGCTGCTGCTTCCAACTGTCATTGTAATTCTAGTGGGGGCACAAGTCACACAGAGGCTGATGGGTCAGTGAGCAGTGTCTGACTGGGACACTAGGGGCCCACCCAAAAACCTTGAACCAGGTGCCCACCAAAAAAACCTTAGACCAGGCCCCCCCCCAAAGAACCCTTAGACCAGGGGCCCACCAAAAACCTTAGACCAGGGGCCCACCCAAAAAACTTGAACCAGGGGCCCACCCAAAAACCTTGAACCAGGGGCCCACCCAAAAACCTTGAACCAGGGGCCCACACAAAAACCTTGAACCAGGGGCCCACCCAAAAACCTTAGACCAGGGGCCCACCCACAAACCTTGAACCAGGTCCCACAGTACTATTATTCTTACTCTCCTCACTGAACCTCTATTCTCGTGGTCTGTTTTCTTAACATACTATAATCTATTATTCCACCTATTTTAGCCTCTTTTCTCATAGAAATAGGGAATAGCCATGAAATAGGCCAAATGTTTGAAACAAGAGGCCCCACTGACATCTGGGCCCACCAAGAGTTTTCCTGATATCCCTGTGGGCCAGTCTGACACTGTCAGTGAGGATGTCAGTCACGTGACTGTGGGCACCTGTATTCATACTGTAAGGACATCTTTTATTCTGGATTTACTCTGCATCGCTTTTTCATTAATGTGAGGTGTTTGACACCAGCCGCTAAATGAATCATCGTTTCTCTGGCTGCTCTGCAGGAAGTCGCACTGGGGACAAAAAGATCTTAGTGCAATTCTTCTGCAAATCAGATGATCATAAGAAATCTGCAATGTGACTGGCGGACATCGCCTTGTCTCCAATTGTACTGGGAATGGAAATAGCTGATAGTTGGGGAAATGCTCACCACTGTATCACTGCCCAAAACAATTAGGGATGTAGCGAACTGCCGTTTATGTGTTCGCGAACGACGTTCGCGAACACCGGCAAAATTGCGAACAGTTTGCGAACTTCGAACATCCGCAAAATCGTTCGATTCGAACGATCGAAGGATTTTAATCGTTCGAACGAAGGATTTTTGTTCAAATCGAACGATCGAATGATTTCATTCGATCGAATGGCTTCGATCGTTCGATTCGAACGAAAATCCTTCGATTTTAGCGGTCGAAGGAATCGAATGGTCGAACGATTTTTGTTCGAATCGAACGCGAACTCCTATTGGCGAACGTCGCGCGATGTTCGCGAACATTCGTCGGACGCGAACAGTCGAAGTTCGCGCGAACTAGTTCGCTACATCCCTAAAAACAATCCAGTAGGGGATACAGGTAAAGGGATCAGCACTAGCCCACAGTATTTGTGGCACTCACTCATTTGCCAACAAACTCACCCAGAAACGGAACTAGAGGGGGGCGGGCCCTGGCGCGGGATGCGCAGCCGGGCCCCCCTCCGTAAACCCGGAACTGGCCGGGATATGCGCGGCGCGTGGACTGCCGGGGGGCCCTGAGGGGGTGCGGGCCCTGGCCTGCTCGCACCCCCTGCTCCCCCGGTAGTTCCGCCCCTGAACTCACCACCCACCTCTCATTCTGCCTTCAACTGACTTGATATTTCTATATACATAGTTATATATATGAGTGTGTATATATAGGTCTATATGTGTATATATGTGACCTGGGCTTCACTCGGAGGGCTTCAACTTGATGCACTTGATTTTGTTTCCCCTTCTAGCCCTCCCCTAGATTTATCAACAGATGACCTCTAGTTTGATTTTTCCTCTCCCTTTTTGTAAAACCCCTTCTGTTTAAAGGGATACTGTCATGTGAAAAAAATTTTTTTACCAAATGAACCAGTTAATAGTGCTGCTCCAGCAGAATTCTGCACTGAAATCCATTTCTCAAAAGAGCAAACAGATTTTTTTATATTCAATTTTGAAATCTGACATGGAGTTAGACATATTGTCAATTTCCCAGCTGCCTCTGGTCATGTGACTTGTGCCTGCACTTTAGGAGAGAAATGCTTTCTGGCCGGCTGCTGTTTTTCCTTCTCAATGTAACTGAATGTGTCTCAGTGGGACATGGATTTTACTATTGAGTGTTGTTCTTAGATCTACCAGGCAGCTGTTATCTTGTGTTAGGGAGCTGCTATCTGGTTACCTTCCCATTGTTCTTTTGTTTGGCTGCTGGGGGGCAAAAGGGGGGGGGGTTTGATATCACTCCAACTTGCAGTACAGCAGTAAAGAGTGATTGAAGTTTATCAGAGCATAAGTCATATGACTTGGGGCAACTGGGAAATTGACAAAATGTCTAGCCCCGTGTCAGATTTCAAAATTGAATATAAAAAAATCTGTTTACTCTTTTGAGAAATGGATTTCAGTGCAGAATTCTGCTGGAGCAGCACTATTAACTGATTCATTTTGAAAAAAATTTTTCCCATGACAGTATCCCTTTAATATCTGTTCCTTTTCTCTTTACCAGTGATATCTCCTTGACACTTTTCGATATATATCCTCTTGCCCCTTGTTTTTTTCTGGTGATGGAGAGGCTGCCCCCTGCCCTGTGATAGAAAACATCACTACCTCAGAGACTGTGTGCTTCGTGAACTGCAGAGTTAAACTGTGTGTCTGGATAAGAATGTTGGAATTTACATTTCTCACAATTTAACACTGTCGCAGCTGTGGTAACGTTTCCTATTACAGGGCACCAAGGGCAGACTGACTGTTGCTTAGAAATATCTAATTTGCTTCCTGCTTCCTCGCTCCCTCCTCTCTAATATTTGTTTTGTGAAGAAACAGTTCTCATTCTTTCCCTGCCGGCCGCCACTGCTGTTAACAAACTATTACAGGACATGCAGTGCCGGGCCAGCGTGGGCAGGTGCCCTAGGCAGCCTGGCCTGGCAAAGCGCCCGATACACTAGTGCGCATGCGCGAAAACACACAAGTGCGCATGCGCGGAAAAACACTTTCGTTTTTCGCGCATGCACACTAGTATTTTTCGCGCATGCGCACTAGCACAAACACGCACGTCGGCCACAGCAGGGACCGGACTAGGGGATAGCAGAGGCAGAGAAGGTGTGTGCCTGGCGCCCCTCCAGCATTGCGCCCTAGGCACGTGCCTACTCTGCCTACCCCTAGTTCCGGCCCTGAGGACATGAAGCGAGTGCAGTGCAGGAACCTATCAGGCGGAGTTATGGTTGTCAGCTGTTCCCCTCAGCCTCTCTCTGATTCCCCCACATGAAGGACCCCGGCCAGTGACATCATCGGCACAGCTAAAACATGTGTACAGGGTGTCACTGCTCCAGAGCCCAACAGCTTTATCAGGTGGAGTAGTGGAGCAGCAGCGGGTTGGGGGCCGGGGGGGCCGGGGGGGCCCATAGCTGTGGGATAGTGCACAATGCAAGCCAAGCGCAAAAACCAGAGCACAGCTCACAAAAGCACTGATAGTGACAGCGTGTGGTCCCACCGGGACTTTTCCCAGTATCCCGGTGGGCCAGTCCAACACTGCCCGCTCTGCTGCACTTTTTGAAATAGCCGGGCCCCCCGTGACAGCACCAAACTCATCCCAAAGCACCGAAGTGCCAAATAGCCGAATCCCAAAACCACAAAAGACCCAAAGTTGAAGTCCTGAAGCTGCGAAAAGACCAGAAGCCACGAAAGGAGTCAATGTTGAAGTCCTGAAGCCGTGAAAAGATCAGTAGCCACAAAAAGAACCAAAGTTGAAGTCCTGAAGCCATGAAAAGACCAGAAGCCACAAAAGGAACCAAAGTTGAAGTCCTGAAGCCATGAAAAGACCCGTAGCCACAAAAGGAGTGAAAGTTGAAGTTCTGAAGGCACAAAAAGAACAGTAGCCAAAAAAGGAGTCAAAGTTCAAGTACTTAAAGGAGAAATCAACCTGTTCTGAAAAAACCCCATACCACCCAACCCAGGTAGACCCCCCTCCCTCCTCCCCCCGACTAACTACCCCCCCCCCAGGGAGATGCCCCATTCTCCATACTTACCCCTCAGCGCAGATTCTTCCAGTGAAGTTCCACGCGTCCATCTTCCGGCTCCTCAGTAAGCAGACTGAGACATTGGTATTTATGAGCAGTTTGCCGGTTTGAACAACTGCGCATTTGCAGAATTACACGGAAATTGCCGATCTCTCAGTCAACTTACCGAGGAGCCGGAAGATGGACACATGGAACTTCGCTGGAAGAATTGTTGGGGTCCTATTCACTGGGTGCAAGTCAGTAGTGTGGGGGCACTGCCCATTAAAGGGTTTTCTTGCAACTCATCAGACCAGACTTAATGGTGCTCACCGCACAGTTCCAAGACAAATTAATTGGTGTGAGTAGTTTTGTGACTATGGGTAAATCACACTCAATTTTGAGCCCATTTAATGCATTGAGATGTTTATAAGGTTAATAGACAATGAAAGTCAAGTTCACTGGGTGCCAGTGTGTTACAAGGCGATTGCTCTAAGGGGCCCAGTAAAATGTAACACTTTTATACCCGGAGGAGTTCCCAGGCAGACAATATGTGGCCCCGGAGGTGCTTAGAGAGGGCCCAATATGGTGATTGCAGGGGTCCCCAAGCACTTTCTGGAGCAGAGCGTATAATTGATATTTGGGGCAGCCAGATCATGTGCCTATGGGGCAAATACCCACTACAATTAACTAGACTGAAACTGACCTTATTCCTTCTGTCTTGTCTGATCTACAGAACTGCACCACTGGCAATGGGCATCTGGGAACCACTGGTAACCATGGCAACGGCTCCTTGTGGCACTGGATCCTGAAGGTGAGTAACAGCTGGGTCTGGAGAATGGGCAAAGGATAGAGTGGGTAGAGAGAGAGATAGATAGATGATAGATAGATAAATAGAGATAGATAGATAATAGATAGCTTAATAGATAAATATTGATAGATAAATATATAGATAGATGATAGATAGCTAGATGATAGATTTATAGATAGATAGATAAGTGATAGAGTGATAGATAGATCAATAGATAGATAGATAGATAGATAGATAGATAGTAGATAAATAGTTAGATAATAGATAAATAGTTGATAGATAAAGAGATAGATGATAGATAGATACTGTAGATAGATAGATAAATAGATATAGAGATGATAGATAGATAGAGAGATAGATATATGATAGATAGATAGAGAGATAGAGAGATAGATAGATAGATAGAGAGAGAGATAGATAGATAGATAGATAGATAGATAGATAGATAGATAGATTTATAGATAGATAGATAGATAGATAGATAGATAAGTGATAGACTGATAGATAGATAGATAGATAGATAGATAGATCGATAGTAGATAAATAGTTAGATAATAGATAAAGAGATAGATAGATAGATAGATAGATAGATAGAAGAGAGATAGAGAGATAGATAGAGATGGATAGACAGACAGAAATATATTTGCCCTTAGGTATTTCCCCCATATCTTATCATAAGATTAATTCTCTGTATCCCACCTCTTATCACTAATTCTCCTTCTTTCCATTTCCAGCACAAATGGTGGCTGATTATCACAGCGATTGTTGGCATTATTATTATTATTATTATTGGTCTTGTTTTCCTCATCAAAAAAGCAGGTGAGGAACTCCATTATGTTGTATCATGTAAAGCAGTACAATAGTAACAAAATATCACCAGCTGAAGTGGCATCTAGTGGCCGTGGGTCAGACATCCGTGTGGTGGTGCCGGAGCTTGGGCACGTGGCTTATATATACTGTTGGTCAGACCCATGAATGGCCAAATTACACTGAAATAACAGGGGGCCCAGTTTGGAAAGTTGCAGAGGGGTGAGGTCCATTTAACAAAATAAAATATAAATGAATTCCTTCTGTGTTTCCAAGTCATACTGGCATTTGTGCTGGGTGGACTGAGCAAGGGGATGGTGTTGCTGAACTATGTCATTCTCCAAGGCCTGCCATCTTACTCTGCAATTCTAGGGTCTGTCGGCCCCGGCCTTCTCCCTCATACTGTGCCCCTCAGCACTTGCCCAGGGTTCCCTTCCACCCTAAATTCCCAAGATCACTCTTACTCACTGGTGTACATACTTTCCCCTACTAAATCAGAAGCCCCGCCCCTGAGGAGCAGTGCTTGTTTTAGATAGTTTGTTGGCCTTTTGGGGCAAAGGAAAACAACTAAACCAGGCCCTTGTTAACTGCTCCAGGGCTGTATCCCTTAGCAACCACTCAGCAGTTACCTTTGGGCACTATATATGTATAACTGTATTTATATAGTTCTACTATACTATAGTACAACATGGGCTGTACCATTTTACAGTATAGAAAAGTACCCACAGGGAGGGCAATTAGTGTAATAAATTAAATAAAAGAATATAAATATAGAGATCAATGTGGTAGACACACATTAGGAATGAAACACTGCCCTGTAGAGCTTACAATCTAAGTGGGTGGATAACATACAGGCACAAGTTTGGGGTATTGGCCCTTAAGTGCCAGGACTGAACTGGACTAGATAATGAGTATTAAAAAGTAGCAATAACATTCAATTTGTAGCCTTACAGAAAATTTGCTTTTAGATGGGGTCAGTGACCCCCATTTGAAAGCTGGAAAGAGTCAGAAGAAGAAGGCAAAAAAAATGTAAACCAATTGAAAAGTTGCTTAGAATTAGCGATTCTATAACATACTAAAAGTTAATTTAAAGGTGAACCATCCCTTTAAGGACTGTGTTGAACTGTAGGACACACTGAAAGGCTGATATACAGTAACACTCCCCAGACACAACTTGGCATATGTTTATGAAGGTGTATTTTATATATTCATTATATTTATATATTTATTTTCCCTGCTTTATGCTCATAACCCTGATAATCAAGGGAGGAATTCTACTGAGCCGCCCGACTCTGGAGGGACCCTAATCTGGCAGAACTGCAGCGGAATCCAACTAAATATCTCGACTGTAGAGGTTTCCTGGGAAGATGCCAATAGCAACTGCACAAAGTATAGAGGACAACTAATAGACAAGTCCGAGGTAACGTATCCCATAATGTGCCCTTACCTGTGTTTATAACAGGCAGGTACAGAAATCCTCTCCTCTTGCCATAAACTTGTTCTTTATTGTATTTTCACTGGCAGATGCCAAGACATCAATTCCTTTTGGTTGAAGGGGCTGTTCTGTATCCTGGGGATCCTATAGGATTTCTGTATAGAGTTGGCTTGTGTATATTGAGGATAGGGATGCACCGAATCCAGGATTCGGTTCGGGATTCGGCCAGGATTCGGCCTTTTTCAGCAGGATTCGGATTCGGCCGAATCCTTCTGCCCAGCCGAACCGAATCCGAATCCTAATTTGCATATGCAAATTAGGGCCGGGAGGGAAATTGCATGACTTTTTGTCAGAAAACAAGGAAGTAAAAAATGTTTTCCCCTTCCCACCCCTAATTTGCATATGCAAATTAGGGTTCGGGTTCGGTATTCGGCCGAATCTTTCACGAAGCATTCGGGGGTTCGGCCGAATCCAAAAAAGTGGATTCGGTGCATCCCTAATTGAGGATCAATGGTCTCTAATAGATCTTATAATAATAATAAAGGGATTCATGGTTCCCTGCAGGGTTGGGAAGCTTTATTTCCCATCTTGACAATCTGCTTTGTGTTACAGATCAATAATGACTGTATAGAATCGGGTGAGGATTTCTGGATCAAGCAAGAGAACACTCAGTCGTGAGTTGTTTTATCGTTATTTTTCCAGTCCTGGCTGAATGAAATCAGATTTTATTAGACAACATTTCAACATCTGAAATAAATAGCAAGTTGAGTTGAGACGGCAGCGGAAAAGGCAATACGTGATTGGTCCAGGCTTCTGCTTATACCCACGTGACTCCACTGCCTATATAATCTTACATATCCATCATGTGACCATTGTTAGACCAATCAGCATCAGATGTGCTGGAAATTCTATTTGTATAATTACACTGGAGGGTTCTTATTGGCTGTACTACCCCCTGCAGAATGGGGAAACATATTAAGGTGTTTGTGTATTTTTATTCCAGAGAGAAGTGTGAGGTTTACAACATGAACCATTCAAACGTGACATTACATTGTGATACCCGGAGGAGATACATTTGCAGGTAAGTGGATTTTACTGATCAATATATATCACCGAGTAGAGGAAGAATGAGGCCTATAGTGATCAAAGCCTGTTCCACCCCATCTTCCCAGCATGCTCAGTGCTCATTTAGTCCATGTGGATAAATCCAGGTTATTAGGGAGGGAGGTTCTAGTTACCCAAAGGTAGTGGGTGGAGGAAGGGTTGGTGAATAAGTGGCCGTATCACGCATGGTTAATTCCAGTGTTTCAATTTATTTCAGCAAATCCTGATTAAATGGCGGCACACTGATCCTGGCACTACATCCATTGCCTTAAGGACTCTCTTTTTCCCGCTTTCTCTGGATATTAAATCTGCGTCACTGTTGGAAATGGAATGAGACAATGCAGAGTATAGAGGGTCTGAGCAGTGAGAGCAACTACAAAGTCTTCCCCCAGTGCCAGTGTTTCCTGTCTTAGGTCCTTGTGAGATTTGTTCCCACTGTAATGACAAGCTGAATGTTAAACAGTCAAACATTTTCTCCTTTTCAACCCCATCCACGTATTTGATACCAGTGGTTCTGCTTTGTCTGAGTCTGTTTCTCGCCACATATTCAGTGTAACCATTTCTAACAACAACTCCCAGATATTGGTCAATTGGTGCACCCATGGGTCTGTCTTGTGCAATGTCCCCTATCCCCCTCATTGCTCCTCCATTCCTGCCCCAATCTCTAACACTAACCTCACACAGTGCCTTGGCCATAGAATCCTGGACATCTGCTCCTAATTCCCAACAATCCCTCCTGGTCCTTACGTTCAGTAACTGGCCACACAATCAGCACTGCCACTCTTTCCCACTCTATTCTCAAACCTCCTTAGGAAACACTTTTTAGAAGAAACACAAAACGTATGCACTTTTTCCCCTCCCCATTGTGTCTCTCTTTGTCTTCAATTCCTAAAAGATTGTAAGCTCTTCAGGGCAATATATTGAAACTGATAGCACTTACATGTTTGTTCTCCCTGTCTAATTTTTAATAACCGTATTCCTGTCTGTGTCGATGCTTTGTACAGCCCATTGCTTCTTCTGGTGCTAAATAAATACATTTATTCTTTCACTTTTTGTGATTCAGAGGATGAATATAATATAAAAGAAATACTCAACGGGGACCACCATTATTGCCATATCGGCTCTGCCTTTCTAGGACACATCAGAAAAACAATTGCAGCTATCAGTGATTTTATACAAAGATGAGCCCCCAAATACTGCTAAACTCTCATCTCCCAACTGAGGGATAAAGGATATAGAGGTCCAGGCCCGGACTGACAATCTGTGGGATCAGGCAAATGCCAGAGGGGCTGCTATAAGGTCCCATAGAAAGTCAGTATTTAGTGGGCTGGTGGGGCTGATTGGGCCTCTGTGTACCTGAGATGCCAGGGCCTATTTTAATTCTCAGTCCAGACCTGGGTGCAGGTTCCTCTAGGGCTGGGCTTGTTCATCCCGGGATCTCTGGATCACATCCAGTTGGGTCACCAACCAAAGAGAAAGATCCTCCCCTAACCAAACACTATATTAAAGTGTGGTAGAACGTGGTCATATGCTTATGGGCCAATAATACAAATATGTAACATGAGCTTTTGCACAGTAAACAGGGGAATAAACAAGTGTAGGGACTAAAGTCATAGGGAGGTATTAAATCTAAGGGTCCCAACACTTACATAGACTGCCAAGCTTATTTGCACCCCACGTCCCCAAACCTGCCTGAACAGAAGTGAACAAAAACCACAGTAATAAATCCTCGGACTCCCTGAAGCCCAGATCTCCTGGAGTGAGGGGATGGGACTTGCTGTTGGTGGGAGTCAGGATTGGAAGTCCACAGACTCCTGCACAGAACTCTGACCCTGCAGCAATTATTCCAGCCTTTTTGCTCAGCATTGCCATTAAAGTTCACTTAGTGATCACCATAAAAGTGATGTACAAGTCTGGTGTAAAGCATCACGGCTCCATTTTCGGAGATTACAGGGTTTTTTTGGATGTTAAAAGGACCCACACGGGCACTGGTGGTGAATGGTCTCTGTGCTGTGATGAAGCGACACAAATCCAAACTCTCTGCTGAAAGCTTTACAGGTTGAGTCTTTAGTTCTACAGACAACACATTAGCCTCAGATATACACAGAAAGAGTTAAAGGGATCCTGTCATCGGAAAACATGTTTTTTTTCAAAACGCATCAGTTAATAGTGCTACTCCAGCAGAATTCTGCACTGAAATCCATTTGTCAAAAGAGCAAACTGATTTTTTTATATTCAATTTTGAAATCTGACATGGGGCTAGACATATTGTCAATTTCCCAGCTGCCCCTGGTCATGTGACTTGTGCCTGCACTTTAGGAGAGAAATGCTTTCTGGCAGGCTGCTGTTTTTCCTTCTCAATGTAACTGAATGTGTCTCAGTGGGACATGGGTTTTTACTATTGAGTGTTGTTCTCATAGGCTTCAGAACCAGGGGGGCCACAGGGGCCGTGGCCCCCCCAGAATTTTCCTCCTCCAGTTTGAAACCATTTTTTAAATAAAAAAAAATTAAATTTTTAGGTTTTTTTTTGCCTTTTTTCTTTTAAGCCGGTGCGTGTCTGGGCTGTCTCCCTTACCTGGCCTCTCCACTTCGATTTTGCACCACCCCCTAGAAACCGGTAGTGGAAGTGGCCAGCGATGGAAAGGAAGCCCCGCCTTTTGCACGGCTACTGTCCGGAAGAGAAGCGAGCATCGCGTTCGCACCTGTGAATAAGCTGGTGCGTATCTGGGCTGGCTCCCTTACCCAGCCAGTCCACTTTCATTTTGCACCACACCCTCCAAGCCGGTAAAGTTGAAGTGGCCAGCGAATGAAAGGAAGCTCCGCCTGCCGCACAGCTGCAGTCCGGAAGAGAAGCGAGCATCGTATTAGCGCCTGTCAGGAGTAAGGAGTACATAGGAATGCACGGATAGGCCTGCACATGTGTTCCATACAGTGCAAATAGAGCGCAGTATCCAAAGTTGTCTCTGTGCAGCACAAATCGTCAAAATGCAGCTTCACCCCTCATCCCTCTCTTACAGTACAATACTCGTCATTGCATGTGATTATTTTAATGGTAAATAATGCTATCTAAAGAAAAATCCCTTATATATTTGTGAAACATGAAGATGCATACATCTTCCATTGTAACAGATATATCTTATACCTGGACTCTGATATACACGTATTGGCACAATTTAAATGGAAATACTGTGCTAAGGTCTCAATCCTAACTTATTATAAATGTATTATAATGTAATCAGAGGCGACAGGAATAAAAGGAACAGCAGACAACTAGAACCGTGTTTACCCCAGGCAAATCTATGTCAAGGAATCTATAGCAAATCTATTTTAATAGCTTTATGCATTTCTTAATGGTGTGGTTCACCTTTAAGTTCACTTTCAGTATGTTATAGAATGGCCAATTCTAAGCAACTTTTCAATTGGTCTTCCTTATTTATTTTTTATAGTTTTTTAATTATTTGCCTTTTTCTTCTGTCTCTTTCCAACTTCCAAAGGGGGTTCACTGACCCCATTTAAAAAGCAAATGCTCTGTAAGGCTACAAATGTATTGATACTACTTTTTAAGTACTACATTTTCTATTCTCTCTTATTCATATTCTAGTCTATTATTCAAATCAATGCATTGTTGCTAGGGTAATTTGAACCCTAGCGACCAGATTGAATTTGCAAACTGGAGAGCTGCTGAATAAAAAGCTAAATAACTGAAAAAACATAAATAATAAAAGATGTAAACTAATTGCAAATTGTCTCAGAATACTATTCTGTACATCATACTAAAAGTAAAAGTGAACAACCCCTTTAACACCCATTGGTGAGGGTGAGTGGCTGATCATTGCCAATTTGTCAATGTGCTCATCTACTTTTCTCTTCTCCTTCTATGGGTTCTGTGGGGTATTTATACAAAGAGTTGCCCCTTTGCCATCCTGCTATGGGTTCTGGGGAGTTTTATACATGGAATTGCCATGGTACCATCCTGTCATGAATTCTGGGGGTATTTATACATGGAATTGCACTGTGCCATCCTACTATGAATTCTGGGGGTATGTATACATGGAATTGCCATGGTACCATCCTGTCATGAATTCTGGGGGTATGTATACATGGAATTGCCCCTTTGCCATCATATGAATTGTGGGGGTTTTATACATGGAATTGCCATGGTGCTATCCTGCCATGAATTCTGGGGGCATTTATACATGGAATTGCCACTGTGACATCTTGATATAAGTTCTGGGGTTATTTATATTTGGAATTGCCACTGTCCCAACTTGATATAAATGCTGGGGGTATTTATACATGGAATTGCCATTCTACTATGAATTCTGGGGTTATTTATAAATGAAATTGCAATTATGCTGTGAATTCTGGGGGATTTATAAATTAAGTTGCCATTCTGCTATGAGATCTAGGGGTATTTATACATGGAATTTCTACTGTGCCATCCTGCTTTCTGGGTGGGGGGGTATACATAAAATACAGGGTTAAAGATCTTAGTACAAAGTTAATCCAGAAAATGGTCAAATTGCATCTTGGAGTCAGGAAGACATTTTTTGAAGCAAATTGGATAAGCTTTAGAAGGGGCTGTTCTCCTTCCTTTGTATCAGCTAGAAGTTAGACAGGTTTTAAAAAGGCTAGACGTGTCTTTTTTTCAACCTAAATTACTATGTTTATATATAATTATTATGCTGATGCTGTTGGATTGGAAAATTTGTACAACTGCCCCATAATAATATAACATTGCTGTCTGACTAGCAGAAAAGGTATCCATGTAGTGAGAGATTTTTCACATTACTTCAGTCACTTCATGGCTTTCCCTACTACAGGTTACACACTGCTCCAGGCCTACAGTTCCTCATACCTTGCATTTTGCTGAGCAATAGAGTGAGGCAGTGCATGGGGAGGTGCTAGAACTTGGGAGAGTGCCTGTGCTCACTGATTCTTACTATATAATGCATTCTTGTACGTTTTTATTATGCTTGGCCTGTCAGTATTCTCTATATCTTACTGCTTGTGTGGCCGTTGTCCATTGTTCTATATGTATGTATTTGGTGTGCCAGTGCCTCGGCTTCTTACTATATAATGTTCTTTATAGTGCTTGTGGTGCCTTCTCTATATTATGTTCTTGGGAGATCAGTACCTACTGCTCCTTTATGTCTTTTTAGTACCCCGTAGTCTCTGCATGTAATGTACTTTAGGTGCCAGAATCTTTTTCCCCCTTTATCCCATAATGCGCTTGTAGTGCAGCATTCACAGCTCTGTTAAAATTGTACATGTGGTGTTATTACCCCCTTCCTGCAGTGCCAGACTTTAAGCAAATTTTGCCCCCACTGCTATGGTTTGATTTTCCTGAAAATTCAGTGAAAGCACACAGGAAAGGGGGTGGAGTCCAAAAGGAGTGACCAAAAAGGGGCGTGGCCAAATTTTGCCGCCGCGCTACATGCGGCACCTTTGCCCT
Source organism: Xenopus petersii (assembly GCA_038501925.1). Taxonomy (NCBI): domain Eukaryota; kingdom Metazoa; phylum Chordata; class Amphibia; order Anura; family Pipidae; genus Xenopus; species Xenopus petersii. The sequence goes on along the minus strand of CM076681.1, from coordinate 2,894,732 downwards.
TCGTCCTGGCCACCCCTGTCAAAACCATCTTCTGCTGCCTATGGTTGTTCTTAGATCTACCAGGCAGCTGTTATCTTGTGTTCGGGAGCTGCTATCTGGTTACCTTCCCATTGTTCTTTTTGTTTAGCTGCTGGGGGGGGGGGGGGGAAGGGAGGGGGTTGATATCACTCCAACTTGCAGTACAGCAGTAAAGAGTGATTGAAGTTTATCAGAGCACAAGTCACATGACTTGGGGCAGCTGGGAAATTGACAATATGCCCCATGTCAGATTTTCAAAATTAAATATAAAAAAAATCTGTTTGCTCTTTTGAGAAATGGATTTCAGTGCAGAATTCTGCTGGAGCAGCACTATTAACTGATTCATTTTGAAAAAAAAATTTTTTCCCATGACAGTATCCCTTTAAACATTGATACAGGCAAGTGCCGCACCCACAGAAGAGAGGAGAGAAGATGCCCTGGAGAAATGTTCCTTCTAATCCCTTGTTGGCTTTGTGAGCAAAGATATTCCTTTGAACCCAGGTCAAAATAAATAACAATCTTTTATTTTCAAAAAAAATTGTGCACCACGATTGTTTGTGTTCAATGGCCAAGAAATTTGTGCATTAACCCTTCATATAATTGTTTGCCCATTTGAACACAGTTAAGAACTTCCCAAAGATGGGAGACCCCTGATAATAATCATCTAAATATCCCTCCTATAAAGGGACAAGATAGTTGTTATATACAGTAGCACTGCGGCCCTTGCCATTCCTGTATATACAGGCACAGTCCCATCACTCTCACTGAGGACAAATAACACTTGTTAAATAAGATTTCTTTACAAATAAAGCCGCTCTGCAAAAGAAATAAGAAGCTTCACACTTTGTACCGAATTTTTCCGCAATGTTATTCTATTTGGAGGATATGTTACAAGTGGGACATTTTTCACTTCTCATTTGCACGGCTAGCCTATAAATTACCCAGTAGCCCTTGTTAAAGGGGAACTATACTGAAAATGAAAATGTAATATAAGCGTAATCATACTGAAATAAGAAACAATCAAATATTCTGCATCATTTCAATCAAGTTTATCGTCACTATTTCATGCCGCAAGGGTCAGATATTCTTTGAAATATGTGAATTTCTAACTTCAGAAGCTGCAAAAGTCACAGTTTCCCCAAGAGAACTGCTTATCTTACATAGTTACAATTGTTTCTGTCTATAGTTACAAACTGTTACAAAAGTATCCAAGTATCTATTCTGGACTCTCTGCCAAAAGGCAATTCAGTTTTAGAAACTGTGTATCTGTTTCTGGCTGTTCAGTGCAGGAGATCAAAGAGAAAGTTGGGACATTTCAGTACAAATGCGGGACTGTGGGCTGAGCTGTCAAAATCCGGACTGTCCGCGAAAAACAGGACAGTTGGGAGGTCTGCATCTAGTGGGACTTGTTTATCTTTTTTCTCAAATTCTCCTTTACTCATGTGGGCACTGCAGGCTGGGAAAAGATTTATGTGACACTTTAGGTAATACAAAAAGACATTTATTTTGGGTCGGACTGGGCTGGCAGGACACCGGGAAAAAATCTGGTAGGTCCCGACGGGGCTCGCTGTCCAAGTTTTCTGTCCCTGCCACAGAGCTCCCTCTCACAGCAAAAATACAGGAGGGAGAGGGTTCTGAAAATGGGTCGCAGCAGGGTCCCCGGCCCCCCAGACTTACCCTGTATTTATTAACCCTTGAGATGCTAAATCAGGGGCCAGCGATAAGTCTAATAACCCAGTTGGATCTTACTCCCTTGATAAATTTAGTGTGGGACTAAATATCGTGGGGCCCAGCAGAGAATTTGCCATTCAGGTGCCACCCTCCCAGTAATTGTGTAGTAATTAGTGATAGTGATTAAGTCTTATATTGCCCCATTATGGGTTGGTGGACATTATACCAGGCTGGGAGATCCTTTGGCGTCTGAATAAACAATTCCAACACCCACTGGGAAAAGCACAATCTCATTATTAGGGATGTACCGAATCCACTTTTTTGGATTCGGCCGAACCCCCAAATCCTTCGTGAAAGATTCGGCCGAATACCGAACCCTAATTTGCATATGCAAATTAGGGGTGGGAAGGGGAAAACATTTTTTACTTCCTTGTTTTCTGACAAAAAGTCATGCAATTTCCCTCCCGCCCCTAATTTGCATATGCAAATTAGGATTCGGTTCGGCTGGGCAGAAGGATTCGGCCGAATCCGAATCCTGCTGAAAAAGGCCGAATCTTGGCCAAATCCCGAACCGAATCCTGGATTCGGTGCATCCCTACTCATTATTCACATTCCAGTGTGAGATGTATATACACTACTACTCACATTGCACACGACGGCACCTGTTTGGCAGATACTTTGGTTCCACCGGTATTTGCATTTTAAATGTTCCTTCAGGGAGAATCCCAAGGTCCCAGACTTGTCAGAAATGGTTTAGTAGTTACATTCTTGCCCATACGCCAGAATTCCTTTATAACATCCGGAGGAGCTAATAATCACTGAGTAGCTGTTTATTTTATTACTTATTGCAACTTACACTGCGCAGATTGGTGGGGTTTCTATTAGGGATGCACCGAATCCACTTTTTTGGATTCGGCCGAACCCCCGAATCCTTCGTGAAAGATTCGGCCGAATACCGAACCGAATCCGAACCCTAATTTGCATATGCAAATTAGGGGTGGGAAGGAAAAAACATTTTTTACTTCCTTATTTTCTGACAAAAAGTCCCGCAATTTCCCTCCCGCCCCTAATTTGCATATGCAAATTAGGATTCGGATTCGGTTTGGCTGGGCAGAAGGATTCGGCCGAATCCGAATCCTGCTGAAAAAGGCCGAATCCTGGCCGAATCCCGAACCGAATCCTGGATTCGGTGCATCCCTAGTTTCTATTAATGCCACGCAAATGTGTTCCATAGACGAGCGGGAATAGTGTGTTGCTGTAACATTTATTATATTTTGGGATTTACTCTGCCAATATATTTTGGAAGTCGCCATTACCAATAGCTGCCAATAAGTGTTGATGAGTCTAGTGCAGATCAGCCAATAAAAGCACATGTGGCCCTGCAGGAAAGCTGACAGTTTGTCCCTTGGTGCCACATGGAGTTTATATTGTCTGAGACTATATATATAAAGATATTACTGTATTAATTAAATATTATTGTATAAGGGATACAGTGATGGGAACACATTTTGGGGCAAATTTACTTACCTCCGAAATCTTTGCCAGGCGTAGATTCACCAGGAGAACACGAATTCATGAAATTCTGAAGTTGCGTCCAGGGTTCCGAATGCTTGCGAAGTTGCGTTAGCGATAATACGATAATCAGTTAATATAGTGATGTTAAATTAGCTTACATTACACAAGCCCAAGTTGTTATATTGCCCTACACATGAGCCCAGTGTATATTTAGGTGCCATATGTTAGGAAATGTAGGGGGGAAGCCAGTTACCCCAAAAACAATTTATGCTCTTTTGCAGCCTATCACCCTGAAAAAAGGAAAAGACGCCGGCGTTTTATGGGACTTGTAGGAACTCCTATCTACTCTATTGCACTTCCCAGGTCTGAGGTGGTGAAGGCAAGTCTGGCGCAAGAGCTAACGTTCAGTAAAATCCGCATCTTAGTGAATTGCCGTAGTAACGTCCATTCACCGGAGCGAAAATTCGCCAGGCATCTCCTTCGCTAGCGAAGTTACGCCAGTGCCCATTAGTAAATCGGCGAAGTTGCAAAATGATGTCACGTTAGTCACTTCGCTCTTTAGTAAATTTGCCCCATAGTGTTTGAAATGAATTTATTACTATTGATCCTCAAGTACAAACCTGAATGTGATATTTGCCAATAAAGTGTAAATATATAGAATGGATTTCTTTGGTTTTGTGTTACTCAAACTGTCCCCCGTCTGTCATCTTTACTGTATCTGATCACAGAGCAATAAATACACTTTATATTAAACCTTTAATGAGTCTGAATGATATTCACCCATTGTTTTAGTAATTCCTATAATACCATTTAATCAGCCATTTGTGATATATTGGGGGTCGGCCAATGGGATCCTGGTGGGGAGCGTTGGAGAAGGAATCTGCAGGCTCTGATGGGGCAGATTTTCAATTGGTCTTCATTGTATATTTTTATAGTTTTTTAATGATTTGCCTTCTTCTGACTCTTTCCAGCTTTGAAATTAGGGTCACTGACCCCATCTAAAAAACAAAAGCTCTGTAAGGCTACACATGTATTGTTAGTGTTACTTTTTATTAGGGATGCACCATATCCACTATTTTGGTTTCGGCCAAACCCCCTTTGGTGGGGAAGGGAAAGCATTTTTTACTTCCTTGTCACTCAATGTAACTCCACGCCCCTAATTTGCATTTTCAAATTAGGATTCAAATTTGGTTCGGTCAGGCAGAAGCATTCGGCCGAATCCAAATCCTGTTCAAAAAGGAAGTATCCTCGCAGAATCCCGAACCCAATCCTGGATTCAGTGCATCCCTACTTTTTATTCCTCATCTTTCTATTCAGGCCTCTCCTATTCATATTCCAGTCTCTTATTCAAATCAATACATGGTTGCTAGGGGAATTTGGACCTTAGCAACCAGATGGCTGAAATTACAAACTGGAGAGCTGCTGAATAAAAAACCAAATAAGTCAAAAACCACAAATAATAAAAAATGAAAACCAATTGCAAATTGTCTCAGAATATCCTTCTCTACATCATACTAACAATTAATTTAAAGGTGAATAACCCCTTTGAAGATGAGTCGAGTCAAGTAGCCCCTTGGCATCTGATTTTCACAAGCTGCCCCATGCCATAAAGCAGGACAGAGCTGCTGTTTTTCCCAACACAGTGAAAGCCTAATAGCAATTGTCTGATTTTGTTGACAACCAGAACAAGCACATGAAATGCCCCAATCACCCACTGACTGTGTCGCCAGCAGATCACATGTTCAACTATGAACAGATTGGGTTGTAGAATATCCAAAAGTGCCCCCTGAGGTTACACCTGCCTCATACTCACACACAGGGGTCGTGCTGTTTATTCAAACCTGGCCAAACGGTCTCTCACAGTCTGTAGCAGTCTCATGGCCTTCATCAGCAACTGTCTCTTCATCAGCAACAGTCTCTTCATCAGCAACGGTCTCTTCATCAGCAACAGTCTCTTCATCAGCAACGGTCTCTTCATCAGCAACGGTCTCTTCATCAGCAACAGTCTCTTCATCAGCAACAGTCTCTTCATCAGCAACGGTCTCTTCATCAGCAACGGTCTCTTCATCAGCAACAGTCTCTTCATCAGCAACGGTCTCTTCATCAGCAACGGTCTCTTCATCAGCAACAGTCTCTTCATCATCAACGGTCTCTTCATCAGCAACGGTCTCTTCATCATCAACGGTCTCTTCATCAGCAACAGTCTCTTCATCAGCAACGGTCTCTTCATCAGCAACAGTCTCTTCATCAGCAACGGTCTCTTCATCAGCAACGGTCTCTTCATCAGCAACGGTCTCTTCATCAGCAACGGTCTCTTCATCAGCAACGGTCTCTTCATCAGCAACGGTCTCTTCATCAGCAACGGTCTCTTCATCATCAACGGTCTCTTCATCATCAACGGTCTCTTCATCAGCAACGGTCTCTTCATCAGCAACGGTCTCTTCATCATCAACGGTCTCTTCATCAGCAACGGTCTCTTCATCAGCAACGGTCTCTTCATCAGCAACGGTCTCTTCATCAGCAACGGTCTCTTCATCAGCAACGGTCTCTTCATCAGCAACGGTCTCTTCATCAGCAACAGTCTCTTCATCAGCAACGGTGCCGTTATGCTTCTGAGCCAGGGCACCTTGAAATAAAAAGAATAATCGGGAAAAACACTCCCACACTTTCCATTTGGGTTTCAGGAAGTCAATAATAAATATTTTACCTGCAGTCCCATAATACACTGCAACAACGATGATGATGATGATGATCTAAAACAAGAAGAGAAATTGCTGCTATTATACACCACATTTTCTCCTTGCCTTGAGCTGCCTGTGACAAGAAAGGGTTAAATACGTGGGGAAATGAATGACAATAAACAGACAGAAGGAGTAAGTGAAAGGAGTGGGGCCCCTGGTGACTTGGGTCCAATCACAGTGTAGAGAACATTATTCAGGGAAATGTGGTGAATCCAAGTGTCATTATATATATATATAATACACAAAAGCCATGAATATCTTGTAAATTATATCCTTATAAACAGTGAGTTCTGATGTCATCAGTTATAAATGGTGAGTTCTGATGTCATTTCTGTCACATGACTCACTGAATCTTGTGTATTATAATAAATAAAGTACCCCCAGTTGTAAAATATGAGGATATTAGAAGTTACCTCGGAGTTCCATGAGCTGTATAACTCGGCCTTCGGCCTCGTACTTTTATATGGTCATGAAACTCATCTGTAACGTATAATATCCTTATATTTTACAAGAGGGGGTACTTTATTCACTGTATATTGTACCCCCACTAGTGCCCCCAGGTAGTTCTTCTTTATCAAGAATTTGCCTAAAAGTATCCAGATATAAGATCCATGTTCTGTATTCGTTTTAACCCCCATATTTATTGGCTGTGGCTCTTATCTGCCAGATCCCTATGGAATAATAACACATTCTGGATCAATTCACTTGTTCTGGACAGTTTTGTATAATTGGCAGAGATAAATTGCTTACAATGGACCCTATACAGAACCCAACAGCTCACCATTTAAAACCCAAGGCCAATCAGAGAATGTACTGATCTCTGTATAAAATACGTCAGCACATTCTTTATCCAAGTAATAGCCCCCCAAAACCTTAGTTTAGATATCAACCCATATAGCAAGTATATTACATTTAGGGACACATTTACTATGGGTCGAATATCGAAGGTTTAATTAACCCTCGATATTCGACCATCGAAGTTAAATTCTTCAACTTCAAATATCGAAGTCGAAGGATTTACCGCAATTCGTTCGATCGAACGATCGAAGGAAAAATCGTTCGAAGGATTTTAATCCATCGATCGAACGATTTTCCTTCAATCAGAAATTGCTAGGAAAGCCTATGGTAGGTTTAAGGTGGCGATGTAGGTGGTCAAAGTTTTTTTTAAAGAGACAATCGGAAGGTCGAATAATCGAACGATTTTTAGTTTCAATCGATCGTTTTGAAGTCGAAGGTCAAAGTAGCCAATTTGATGGTCGAAGTAGCCAAAAAAATACTTCGAAATTCAAAGTATGTTTCATTCTAAACCTTCACTCGAGCTAAGTAAATGTGCCCCTTACTGTCTGACTACTGCACCCCCAGTGTCCGACTACTGCACCCCCACTGTCCGACTACTGCACCCCCACTGTCCGACTACTGCACCCCCACTGTCCGACTACTGCACCCCCAGTGTCCGACTACTGCACCCCCACTGTCCGACTACTGCACCCCCACTGTCCGACTACTGCACCCCGACTACTGCACCCCCAGTGTCCGACTACTGCACCCCCACTGTCCGACTACTGCACCCCCACTGTCCGACTACTGCACCCCCAGTGCCTATCTTTCTACCAGTGGCTGAACTGTAGGAGGGACAGACTGTACAACAGTGTTGAATGCTGAGGATACACAAGTCCTACAGGAGGAGTATTATTCCCTGATACGACACAATCTCCTCCTATGTGATTTTCTGCCATTTCCATTTGTGCTCCAGCAGAACTGTGTAGAAAGCAGGTAAGTTGGGCCCATGTGTTGCTACTGATCATCATACGTCACTACTTGATCCTTTTCCACAAATCCACGACGAGGAGGTTGGTATGGATGTGGCTGGAGTTATGTGACAAGGCAATGTACAAGCAAAATAATCATAATAATAATAATAACTGTTCTCTATGAATAACAATATTCGTATGTGGGTGACAGTTCTATGGTCCCTCCAGGATCAGCTTTAAACCACTAATATTGCTCTTCCTTTCTGTGCCCAACAGTTCTACAATGTCCTAATCCCAACAGCTGCACCTCTTATTCCCCACTAGGTTTGTCTGTCCTAATATTACCGGCCTGCTTTGGGGGTGATGTCACAGGGGTGGGTGGGTGAAATCTTGGGGTTGGGGTGGGAATGGGAGTATCAGGGGCAGTTAGTTGGACCTGGTGGCAGCAAGTAGGGCTTCAATGATTGGGTGATGGAACAGTTGATGGAAGGAAGAAAGGGCAAGTAACACTGGCTGTGGTTGTAGCTGGTGATTAGGCATTTGAAATACCCCCCAAACTCCCACTCCAGCAGGCGCAGCTGCTTTCTGTCCCCCCAAAGGCTATGGGGGTTCTTTCACAGTTGGCTCAATGTTAAGGCAAATAAATCAGTCATTTTAGGTCCTAAGTTTTAGAGGGCCCCTCCAGGCCTGGACTGGCAATCTGTGGGTTCTAATAGGTAAAAAAATCACTGGCACTCAAAAGGGCAGGTGCAAGCATGATGCTTGATAAAGGGGTCTGACCCCGAAACGTTGCTTTTTCTGTGAATAAACGCAAGGGCTTGTCCCTGCTTGCACCTGCCCTTTTGAGTGCCAGTGATTTTTTTACCTATTTGAAGTTGGAGGGTGCCGACCCCCCCGTCACCGTGCACCGGGCAATCAACACGAAGGCCAGGGAGTGCGAGAAGAGCTTTTCATTTGAATCTGTGGGTTCTGGCAAATGCCAGAGGGGCTGCTATAAATTAGAACAAAGGAAAAGATACTCTTTATATTATTTTACTGCTTCAATCTCTAGAGAGGTCTGATTCAATCAATGCAATTAATAAAGAAAGAAAAAAGAAAAGAAAAACCCCTCTTCTGACGGATATATTCAATGGTTCATCCACTTGCTAATACTTATAATTCATTGTATGAAAAAATTGGTAAAAAAAAGTTAAAAAACATTGAGCTAATCACTAACTTTTTTTTTTACCAATTTTTTCATACAATGAATTCTAAGTATTAGCAAGTGGATGAATTTGAATTTTAGAAGTGAACCATTGAATTATCAGTCAGAAGAGGGGTTTTTCTTTTCTTTTTTCTTTATTTAATTGCATTGATTGAATTCTTTATTTATGGGCTGCTATAAATTGCCATATAAAGTGACTATTAAGTGGGCTGGTGAGGGGCTGTTTGGGCCTCTGTGTACTGGGAATGCCAGGGCCTATTTTGACTCCCAATCCAGACCTGGGCTGCTCATAGCCTGAACCCATAAACCCCCACGAATGTGATGGGCTCAATCTCCATCTCTCTAATCCTCCGTCTGCCCAGTTATTTGGGAATCAGTTGGATGCAGACAGGGCTGGAGCGGAACCTGCACTCACTTCCCTCACTCCCTGGATTTGCCAAACTAGAGACAGTTCAATGTACTTTAATAAAATCCAAACTTCGTGGGTCACGTTTCAGTGGTGCTCTATCTGGGAACTTTGCTGCTCAACAGTTCCATTTATACAGCAGTAACCAAGAAGATTCAGATGGCACACACATAGCAAGATGTGACACTTGTGCAGAGATCCAAATAAATCACAACATTTATGCACAATTTGCTATGTGTGTGCCATCTGAATCTTCTTGGTTACTGCTGCAAACTAGAGACTGGTTGGACTGGTACTTAAAGGGATACTGTCATGGGAATTTTTTTTTCTTCAAAACACATCAGTTAATAGTGCTGCTCCAGCAGAATTCTGCACTGAAATCCATTTCTCAAAAGAGCAAACAGATTTTTTTATATTCAATTTTGAAATCTCACATGGGGCTAGACATATTGTCTACAGTTTCCCAGCTGCCCCAAGTCATGTGACTTGTGCCTTTAGGAGAGAAATGCTCTCTGGCAGGCTGCTGTTTTTCCTTCTCAATGTAACTGAATGCGTCTCAGTGGGACCTGGATTTTACTATTGAGTTCTGTTCTTAGATCTACCAGGCAGCTGTTATCATGTGTTAGGGAGCTGCTATCTGGTTACGTTCCCATTGTTCTGTTGTTAGGCTGCTGGGGGGGGGGAAGGGAGGGGGTGATATCACTCCAACTTGCAGTAGAGCAGTAAAGAGTAACTGAAGTTTATCAGAACACAAGTCACATGACTGGGGGCAGCTGGGAAATTGACAATATGTCTAGCCTCATGTCAGATTTCGAAATTGAATATAAAAAAATCTGTTTGCTCTTTTGAGAAATGGATTTCAGTGCAGAATTCTGCTGGAGCAGCACTATTAACTGATTCATTTTGAAAAAATGTTTTTTTTTTCCCGTAACAGTATCCCTTTTAGAACACAAAGCAGGTCGATTTTTCAGCCAATTCCTTGTGTATACCTCCGCCACAGGTACAGTAATTAATTAGAAATCACGATTAGAAAGTACGAGGAATGGTCACGTGACAAACATGTTGTCCTTACAATAAACCACGTTGAGCAGTTTACCTGCCTCCTGGCCATTCCTTGTACTTCTAATCATGGTCTCCATAGATTTGCCCACTTGTCTTACTGTAGTGATGTGCTGGAATGTTGCCTTCCCTGTAATAAACACACCAGGTCTGTGTGGCCTTTATATAGTTCTTATCCATTTACTGCTGTGATCTTTCTGGTATATCTGGGGTAAAAGCCTCCTCTGAAAAAACTGATCTTTTCTGTCTGATGAAGTAACAGAGGGCGATTGGGTAAATTGTGTCTGACAGATTGAACCCCACAAGTTGGAAGGGTCAAAATATAATGGGACTAATGTAAAAATCTGTGTAAACTACAGGGAAGGTTTCCCATCCAATGCAACTGGCCTGTTGGAAGGCAATGCTGCATCGCAATCCAGCAGCTTCAAATCTGATGGCGTCTGAACGACTTTTTCTTCTCTTGAAATACATTTAGGGGCCAATTCACCAAGCTCGATTGAAGGATTCAAAGTAAAAAAATCTTTGAATTTCGAAAGTGTTTTTTGGGCTACTTCGACCATCGAATGGGCTACTTCGACCTTTGACTACAACTTCGAACTAAAAATCGCACGACTATTCGACCATTCGATAGTCGAAGTACTGTCTCTTTAAGAAAAAACTTCGACCCCCTAGTTCGCCACCTAAAAGCTACCGAACCGAATGTTGGAATGGGAAGGTCCCCATAGGCTTGGCTAAGTTTTTTTGGTTGAAGGATAATCCTTCGAACGTTGTATTTAAATCCTTTGAATCGTTCGATTCGAAGGATTTAATCGTTCGATCGAACGATTATTCCTTCGATCGTTCGATTGAAGTTTTTGCGCAAAATCCTTCGACTTCGATATTCGAAGTTGAAGGATTTTCATTCCCCAGTCGAATATCGAGGGTTAATTAACCCTCGATATTCGACCCTTGATGCATCGGCCCCTTACTGTCAGATGTAGATGCAGAAACTTTGTCATTGAAGGGGAACTCCACACAAACATAACTTAAGCTTTTTGAAAAGTAAGCATAATTTAAAGCAACTTTGCAATATACATCAAAAAAATATGCAGACTTTTCATGATTTTAATCATTTCTGACAGTTCCCTAAGCCCAGCCCCCTGCTCTCCTGCTGATCTGTCTGACTACTTTGCTGAGCTGTCTGACTACTTTGTATCAACAGCCATCTGTCCTCAGCCTGCATCCTCCAAACCCCACAATTCCCTGCACACGTGATTTCAATAAGGAACATCCCAGTGCAATGCATTGTGGGTGATGTAGTTCCTGCATGCTGTCTGTAAGCTGTGGAGAAGTTGTTACAATGTGTAACATCAGTGTTTAGTCCCTCCTTCCCTGCCAAGATTTCTAATGATGCAGAAAGAGAAGAAATGTTACACAACTGGATTTCAGCATAGAAAATGCCATTTATTCAGACTTTTTCAAAGAAACCGGTAACTGTGATGGGAATATTAGGAGTTTCTGTGTTATGTGGCCTCTTTATCACATTGTGGTTTTGAAACCAGAGTTCCCCTTTAATGTATCATTGTAAAGTTACATTGTGTTTTTGGGTGGAAGGGCCCTTTTAACCTCATTTTCTACAGGGACCTTTCCACCAGGTCTGGATTATACACTGCTCACTGTAGCAAAGAGATATGCAAAATGTGGGAAGGGTTAATAGTGGTACAAAAATTACTTTTCGCAAAATAGTTATTTTATGACTGAGGCCAGTTAATATAAGGATGATACAGTTTTACAGTTATCTCATTGCATTAAATACATATATATTCCATTACTTCCTCATATATAATTATTATATTTATACATAAAGTTATGTATAAGTCTAGTTGTTATTCAATACAGTTTCTACCTGTTCCTTCTTTATTCTCTGGTTCTGACTGTTTATTCTCTGGTTCTGACTGTTTATTCTCTGGTTCTGACTGTTTATTCTCTGGTTCTGACTGTTTATTCTCTGTTTCTGACTATTTATTCTCTGGTTCTGACTGTTTATTCTCTGGTTCTGTCTGTTTATTCTCTGTTTCTGACTGTTTATTCTCTGGTTCTGACTGTTTATTCTCTGGTTGTGACTGTTTATTCTCTGTTTCTGATTGTTTATTCTCTGGTTCTGACTGTTTATTCTCTGGTTCTGACTGTTTATTCTCTGGTTGTGACTGTTTATTCTCTGTTTCTGATTGTTTATTCTCTGGTTCTGACTGTTTATTCTCTGTTTCTGATTGTTTATTCTCTGGTTCTGACTGTTTATTCTCTGGTTCTGACTGTTTATTCTCTGGTTGTGACTGTTTATTCTCTGTTTCTGACTGTTTATTCTCTGTTTCTGATTGTTTATTCTCTGGTTCTGACTGTTTATTCTCTGGTTCTGTCTGTTTTATAGTTTCAGGGGCAGGAATAGAATCATTGAGAGAGACTTTGCTTTCAATAACAATTCGATAATCAAATGGAAACAAATTGTTTCCTGGTTCTGCCCTTCTTTCACTTTCATTTAGTGTGTTTGCTGCATCCCCAACGCTGAGGGGCCACAAGGATTTACTGTATAGAAGAGAAATGTCCCAACCAGACTGGATTATAAAAGGCTTTGCCCGGCACAAGACTGGTGGGAGAATGTGGGGGGCAGAGATGGAACCAGTAGAGAAGCCCCGTATGTACCCAAACACAGTAAGTGATTCTTCTCTTATATTGAGCCCCACCCTGATCTGGTGCTGGGAAAGTCCTGCAGGAGTTTGTGGCCCTATGTGGGGTGGCTTTGGCTAGCTTGGCTCAGGATTATGGCACAGTTGGCACCCCCACAAACAAGATTAGAAACAAGTCTTAAACTTAAAGGATAAATAAACCTTTAAAATAAGTGAATATAAAACTAACGAGGGCACTATTCTGAGCGCTTATGCAATGTACATTCATTATTTATTTTCTTTTAATTGCAAGATATTAAGGGATACATGTCCTGTTAATATGAATGAATTTTGTTACAACAGCGCCACCTGTTGGTCATTTTCCCACCAGTCTGACCAGCAAGTAGTCAAGGAAGTTGTCAGGAGAAAGAAAGAGGCTGAAGCCGTAATCTTGTTATCTGCTCTCTACAGGCACGCTGGCATGTAAACAGGTTCTTCCACTTTGTTAGTATGATGTAAAGAGAGAAATTCTGAGACAATTTGCAATTGGTTTTTATTTTTTATTATTTGTGGTTTTTTACTTATTTAGCTTTATTATTCAGCAGCTCTCCAGTTTCAGCCATCTGGTTTCTAGGGTCCAAATTCCCCTAGCAACCATGCATTGATTTGAATGAGAGACTGGAATATGAATAGGAGAGGCCTGAATTGATACTCGAGGAATAAAAAAGTATTTGAAAACTGCAAAGAGTCACACGAAAAACGGCAAATAATTCAAAAACTATACAAAATAAATAATGAATACCAATAGAAAAGCTGCTTAGAATTAACCAGAATTAATCTAGAACATACTAAAAGTTAGTTTGAAGGTAAAGCACCTATTTATAGAGATTCTGTCATGATTTTTATGATGTAGTTTTTATTTCTAAATGACACTGTTTACATTGGAAATAATTCACTGTACAATATAAAATGTCATTCCTGAAGCAGCAAGTGTATTTAGTTGTAATATTGGTGTGTAGGTGCATCTCAGCTCATTTTGCCTGGTCATGTGATTTCAGAAAGAGCCAGCACTTTAGGATGGAACTGCTTTCTGGCAGGTTGTTGTTTCTCCTACTCAATGTAACTGAATGTGTCTCAGTGGGACCTGGATTTTACTATTGAGTGTTGTTCTTAGATCTACCAGGCAGCTGTTATCTTGTGTTAGGGAGCTGCTATCTGGTTACCTTCCCATTGTTCTGTTGTTAGGCTGCTGGGGGGGAAAGGGAGGGGGTGATATCACTCCAACTTGCAGTACAGCAGTAAAGAGAGACTGAAGTTTATCAGAGCACAGGTCACATGACTGGGGGCAGCTGGGAAACTGACAATATGTCTAGCCCCATGTCAGATTTCAAAATGAAATATAAAAAAAACAGTTTGCTCTTTTGAAAAATGGATTTCAGTGCAGAATTCTGCTGGAGCAGCACTATTAACTGATGTGTTTTGAAAATTTCCCATGACAGTATCCCTTTAATTTTGAAATCTCCCATAGACTCCATTTTATCCAAATAATCCAAATGTTTAAAACTGATTTCCTTTTTCTGTGTAATAATAAAACAGTCGCTTGTACTTGATCCCAACTAAGATATAATTAATCCTTATTGGAAGCAAAACCAGCCTATTGGGTTTATTTAATGTTTATATGTTTTTCTAGTAGACTTAAGGTATGAAGATCCAAATTACAGAAAGATCCATTATCCGGAAAACCCCAGGTCCTGAGCATTTTGGATAACAGGTCCCATAGCTGTATAATGCTCTTCTGCAATTCATTTTCAAGACATCATATTTCAAGATATTAGCCAATTGAACACTGCTACTAAATAGTTTATATAATATATTCTATATCTGCTTCTCCCAGGTGAGACACAGAAAACACAAATAGATCTGAGACCCAGGGTAACAACACAATATATTTATACAATCTGAGACCCAGGGTAACAACACAATATATTTATACAATCTGAGACCCAGGGTAACAATATATTTATACAATCTGAGACCCAGGGTAACAATATATTTATACAATCTGAGACCCAGGGTAACAATACAATATATTTATACAATCTGAGACCCAGGGTAACAATACAATATATTTATACAATCTGAGACCCAGGGTAACAATACAATATATTTATACAATCTGAGACCCAGGGTAACAATATATTTATACAATCTGAGACCCAGGGTAACAATATATTTATACAATCTGAGACCCAGGGTAACAATACAATATATTTATACAATCTGAGACCCAGGGTAACAACACAATATATTTATACAATCTGAGACCCAGGGTAACAATATATTTATACAATCTGAGACCCAGGGTAACAATATATTTATACAATCTGAGACCCAGGGTAACAACACAATATATTTATACAATCTGAGACCCAGGGTAACAATATATTTATACAATCTGAGACCCAGGGTAACAATACAATATATTTATACAATCTGAGACCCAGGGTAACAATATATTTATACAATCTGAGACCCAGGGTAACAATATATTTATACAATCTGAGACCCAGGGTAACAATACAATATATTTATACAATCTGAGACCCAGGGTAACAATATATTTATACAATCTGAGACCCAGGGTAACAACATATTTATACAATCTGAGACCCAGGGTAACAATATATTTATACAATCTGAGACCCAGGGTAACAACACAATATATTTATACAATCTGAGACCCAGGGTAACAATATATTTATACAATCTGAGACCCAGGGTAACAATACAATATATTTATACAATCTGAGACCCAGGGTAACAATATATTTATACAATCTGAGACCCAGGGTAACAATATATTTATACAATCTGAGACCCAGGGTAACAATATATTTATACAATCTGAGACCCAGGGTAACAATACAATATATTTATACAATCTGAGACCCAGGGTAACAACACAATATATTTATACAATCTGAGACCCAGGGTAACAATATATTTATACAATCTGAGACCCAGGGTAACAATATATTTATACAATCTGAGACCCAGGGTAACAACACAATATATTTATACAATCTGAGACCCAGGGTAACAATACAATATATTTATACAATCTGAGACCCAGGGTAACAATATATTTATACAATCTGAGACCCAGGGTAACAATATATTTATACAATCTGAGACCCAGGGTAACAATATATTTATACAATCTGAGACCCAGGGTAACAATACAATATATTTATACAATCTGAGACCCAGGGTAACAATACAATATATTTATACAATCTGAGACCCAGGGTAACAACACAATATATTTATACAATCTGAGACCCAGGGTAACAATATATTTATACAATCTGAGACCCAGGGTAACAATATATTTATACAATCTGAGACCCAGGGTAACAATACAATATATTTATACAATCTGAGACCCAGGGTAACAACACAATATATTTATACAATCTGAGACCCAGGGTAACAATACAATATATTTATACAATCTGAGACCCAGGGTAACAATATATTTATACAATCTGAGACCCAGGGTAACAATATATTTATACAATCTGAGACCCAGGGTAACAATACAATATATTTATACAATCTGAGACCCAGGGTAACAACACAATATATTTATACAATCTGAGACACAGGGTAACAATATATTTATACAATCTGAGACCCAGGGTAACAATATATTTATACAATCTGAGACCCAGGGTAACAACACAATATATTTATACAATCTGAGACCCAGGGTAACAATATATTTATACAATCTGAGACCCAGGGTAACTATATATTTATACAATCTGAGACCCAGGGTAACAATACAATATATTTATACAATCTGAGACCCAGGGTAACAATATATTTATACAATCTGAGACCCAGGGTAACTATATATTTATACAATCTGAGACCCAGGGTAACAATACAATATATTTATACAATCTGAGACCCAGGGTAACAATATATTTATACAATCTGAGACCCAGGGTAACAACACAATATATTTATACAATCTGAGACCCAGGGTAACAATACAATATATTTATACAATCTGAGACCCAGGGTAACAATATATTTATACAATCTGAGACCCAGGGTAACAATATATTTATACAATCTGAGACCCAGGGTAACAACACAATATATTTATACAATCTGAGACCCAGGGTAACAACACAATATATTTATACAATCTGAGACCCAGGGTAACAACACAATATATTTATACAATCTGAGACCCAGGGTAACAATATATTTATACAATCTGAGACCCAGGGTAACAATATATTTATACAATCTGAGACCCAGGGTAACAATATATTTATACAATCTGAGACCCAGGGTAACAATATATTTATACAATCTGAGACCCAGGGTAACAATATATTTATACAATCTGAGACCCAGGGTAACAATATATTTATACAATCTGAGACCCAGGGTAACAATACAATATATTTATACAATCTGAGACCCAGGGTAACAACACAATATATTTATACAATCTGAGACCCAGGGTAACAACACAATATATTTATACAATCTGAGACCCAGGGTAACAACACAATATATTTATACAATCTGAGACCCAGGGTAACAATATATTTATACAATCTGAGACCCAGGGTAACAATACAATATATTTATACAATCTGAGACCCAGGGTAACAATATATTTATACAATCTGAGACCCAGGGTAACAATATATTTATACAATCTGAGACCCAGGGTAACAATATATTTATACAATCTGAGACCCAGGGTAACAATACAATATATTTATACAATCTGAGACCCAGGGTAACAACACAATATATTTATACAATCTGAGACCCAGGGTAACAACACAATATATTTATACAATCTGAGACCCAGGGTAACAACACAATATATTTATACAATCTGAGACCCAGGGTAACAATATGTTTATACAATCTGAGACCCAGGGTAACAATACAATATATTTATACAATCTGAGACCCAGGGTAACAATATATTTATACAATCTGAGACCCAGGGTAACAATATATTTATACAATCTGAGACCCAGGGTAACAATATATTTATACAATCTGAGACCCAGGGTAACAACACAATATATTTATACAATCTGAGACCCAGGGTAACAATATATTTATACAATCTGAGACCCAGGGTAACAATACAATATATTTATACAATCTGAGACCCAGGGTAACAATATATTTATACAATCTGAGACCCAGGTTAACAATATATTTATACAATCTGAGACCCAGGGTAACAATATATTTATACAATCTGAGACCCAGGGTAACAATATATTTATACAATCTGAGACCCAGGGTAACAACACAATATATTTATACAATCTGAGACCCAGGGTAACAATACAATATATTTATACAATCTGAGACCCAGGGTAACAATACAATATATTTATACAATCTGAGACCCAGGGTAACAATATATTTATACAATCTGAGACCCAGGGTAACAATACAATATATTTATACAATCTGAGACCCAGGGTAACAATACAATATATTTATACAATCTGAGACCCAGGGTAACAATATATTTATACAATCTGAGACCCAGGGTAACAATATATTTATACAATCTGAGACCCAGGGTAACAATATATTTATACAATCTGAGACCCAGGGTAACAACACAATATATTTATACAATCTGAGACCCAGGGTAACAATATATTTATACAATCTGAGACCCAGGGTAACAACACAATATATTTATACAATCTGAGACCCAGGGTAACAATATATTTATACAATCTGAGACCCAGGGTAACAATACAATATATTTATACAATCTGAGACCCAGGGTAACAATATATTTATACAATCTGAGACCCAGGGTAACAACACAATATATTTATACAATCTGAGACCCAGGGTAACAATACAATATATTTATACAATCTGAGACCCAGGGTAACAATATATTTATACAATCTGAGACCCAGGGTAACAATACAATATATTTATACAATCTGAGACCCAGGGTAACAATATATTTATACAATCTGAGACCCAGGGTAACAATATATTTATACAATCTGAGACCCAGGGTAACAATACAATATATTTATACAATCTGAGACCCAGGGTAACAACACAATATATTTATACAATCTGAGACCCAGGGTAACAATATATTTATACAATCTGAGACCCAGGGTAACAATACAATATATTTATACAATCTGAGACCCAGGGTAACAACACAATATATTTATACAATCTGAGACCCAGGGTAACAATATATTTATACAATCTGAGACCCAGGGTAACAACACAATATATTTATACAATCTGAGACCCAGGGTAACAATACAATATATTTATACAATCTGAGACCCAGGGTAACAACACAATATATTTATACAATCTGAGACCCAGGGTAACAATATATTTATACAATCTGAGACCCAGGGTAACAATATATTTATACAATCTGAGACCCAGGGTAACAATATATTTATACAATCTGAGACCCAGGGTAACAATACAATATATTTATACAATCTGAGACCCAGGGTAACAATATATTTATACAATCAGAGACAGGGTAACAATATATTTATACAATCTGAGACCCAGGGTAACAATACAATATATTTATACAATCTGAGACCCAGGGTAACAACACAATATATTTATACAATCTGAGACCCAGGGTAACAATACAATATATTTATACAATCTGAGACCCAGGGGAACAACACAATATATTTATACAATCTGAGACCCAGGGTAACAATATATTTATACAATCTGAGACCCAGGGTAACAATATATTTATACAATCTGAGACCCAGGGTAACAACACAATATATTTATACAATCTGAGACCCAGGGTAACAATACAATATATTTATACAATCTGAGACCCAGGGTAACAATATATTTATACAATCTGAGACCCAGGGTAACAATACAATATATTTATACAATCTGAGACCCAGGGTAACAATACAATATATTTATACAATCTGAGACCCAGGGTAACAATATATTTATACAATCTGAGACCCAGGGTAACAATATATTTATACAATCTGAGACCCAGGGTAACAATATATTTATACAATCTGAGACCCAGGGTAACAATATATTTATACAATCTGAGACCCAGGGTAACAACACAATATATTTATACAATCTGAGACCCAGGGTAACAACACAATATATTTATACAATCTGAGACCCAGGGTAACAATATATTTATACAATCTGAGACCCAGGGTAACAACACAATATATTTATACAATCTGAGACCCAGGGTAACAATATATTTATACAATCTGAGACCCAGGGTAACAATACAATATATTTATACAATCTGAGACCCAGGGTAACAATATATTTATACAATCTGAGACCCAGGGTAACAACACAATATATTTATACAATCTGAGACCCAGGGTAACAATACAATATATTTATACAATCTGAGACCCAGGGTAACAACACAATATATTTATACAATCTGAGACCCAGGGTAACAATATATTTATACAATCTGAGACCCAGGGTAACAATATATTTATACAATCTGAGACCCAGGGTAACAACACAATATATTTATACAATCTGAGACCCAGGGTAACAATACAATATATTTATACAATCTGAGACCCAGGGTAACAATATATTTATACAATCTGAGACCCAGGGTAACAATACAATATATTTATACAATCTGAGACCCAGGGTAACAATATATTTATACAATCTGAGACCCAGGGTAACAATATATTTATACAATCTGAGACCCAGGGTAACAATACAATATATTTATACAATCTGAGACCCAGGGTAACAACACAATATATTTATACAATCTGAGACCCAGGGTAACAATATATTTATACAATCTGAGACCCAGGGTAACAATACAATATATTTATACAATCTGAGACCCAGGGTAACAACACAATATATTTATACAATCTGAGACCCAGGGTAACAATACAATATATTTATACAATCTGAGACCCAGGGTAACAACACAATATATTTATACAATCTGAGACCCAGGGTAACAATATATTTATACAATCTGAGACCCAGGGTAACAATATATTTATACAATCTGAGACCCAGGGTAACAATATATTTATACAATCTGAGACCCAGGGTAACAATATATTTATACAATCTGAGACCCAGGGTAACAATACAATATATTTATACAATCTGAGACCCAGGGTAACAATATATTTATACAATCAGAGACAGGGTAACAATATATTTATACAATCTGAGACCCAGGGTAACAATACAATATATTTATACAATCTGAGACCCAGGGTAACAACACAATATATTTATACAATCTGAGACCCAGGGTAACAATACAATATATTTATACAATCTGAGACCCAGGGTAACAACACAATATATTTATACAATCTGAGACCCAGGGTAACAATATATTTATACAATCTGAGACCCAGGGTAACAATATATTTATACAATCTGAGACCCAGGGTAACAACACAATATATTTATACAATCTGAGACCCAGGGTAACAATACAATATATTTATACAATCTGAGACCCAGGGTAACAATATATTTATACAATCTGAGACCCAGGGTAACAATACAATATATTTATACAATCTGAGACCCAGGGTAACAATATATTTATACAATCTGAGACCCAGGGTAACAATACAATATATTTATACAATCTGAGACCCAGGGTAACAATATATTTATACAATCTGAGACCCAGGGTAACAATATATTTATACAATCTGAGACCCAGGGTAACAATACAATATATTTATACAATCTGAGACCCAGGGTAACAACACAATATATTTGTACAATCTGAGACCCAGGGTAACAATATATTTATACAATCTGAGACCCAGGGTAACAATACAATATATTTATACAATCTGAGACCCAGGGTAACAACACAATATATTTATACAATCTGAGACCCAGGGTAACAATATATTTATACAATCTGAGACCCAGGGTAACAACACAATATATTTATACAATCTGAGACCCAGGGTAACAACACAATATATTTATACAATCTGAGACCCAGGGTAACAACACAATATATTTATACAATCTGAGACCCAGGGTAACAACACAATATATTTATACAATCTGAGACCCAGGGTAACAATACAATATATTTATACAATCTGAGACCCAGGGTAACAATATATTTATACAATCTGAGACCCAGGGTAACAATATATTTATACAATCTGAGACCCAGGGTAACAATATATTTATACAATCTGAGACCCAGGGTAACAACACAATATATTTATACAATCTGAGACCCAGGGTAACAATATATTTATACAATCTGAGACCCAGGGTAACAACACAATATATTTATACAATCTGAGACCCAGGGTAACAATATATTTATACAATCTGAGACCCAGGGTAACAATATATTTATACAATCTGAGACCCAGGGTAACAATATATTTATACAATCTGAGACCCAGGGTAACAATACAATATATTTATACAATCTGAGACCCAGGGTAACAACACAATATATTTATACAATCTGAGACCCAGGGTAACAACACAATATATTTATACAATCTGAGACCCAGGGTAACAATATATTTATACAATCTGAGACCCAGGGTAACAATATATTTATACAATCTGAGACCCAGGGTAACAATATATTTATACAATCTGAGACCCAGGGTAACAATATATTTATACAATCTGAGACCCAGGGTAACAATATATTTATACAATCTGAGACCCAGGGTAACAATATATTTATACAATCTGAGACCCAGGGTAACAATACAATATATTTATACAATCTGAGACCCAGGGTAACAATACAATATATTTATACAATCTGAGACCCAGGGTAACAACACAATATATTTATACAATCTGAGACCCAGGGTAACAATACAATATATTTATACAATCTGAGACCCAGGGTAACAATATATTTATACAATCTGAGACCCAGGGTAACAATATATTTATACAATCTGAGACCCAGGGTAACAATATATTTATACAATCTGAGACCCAGGGTAACAATATATTTATACAATCTGAGACCCAGGGTAACAATACAATATATTTATACAATCTGAGACCCAGGGTAACAACACAATATATTTATACAATCTGAGACCCAGGGTAACAACACAATATATTTATACAATCTGAGACCCAGGGTAACAATATATTTATACAATCTGAGACCCAGGGTAACAATACAATATATTTATACAATCTGAGACCCAGGGTAACAACACAATATATTTATACAATCTGAGACCCAGGGTAACAATACAATATATTTATACAATCTGAGACCCAGGGTAACAACACAATATATTTATACAATCTGAGACCCAGGGTAACAATATATTTATACAATCTGAGACCCAGGGTAACAATACAATATATTTATACAATATATTTAAATGCAGATAAATCCCCTCCATGTGTCGGTTTTGTGTAAAATGATCTGCAGGGTCTCCTGAACTAAAGATGCTGCTGAACTGTAAGTGACTCAGAAATGACACGTGGGAGCCTCTGATTGGGTGAAGTCATTCCAAGACCAATTGTGGGGTTTCAATTTCATGTTTTGCTTTTTTTTTTTCATAAACTCCACTTTTAACCACTGGAGTTTATTTATTTAGAGATTATTTTAAGTTTTTGGTCCTGGCGGGACAGACTTCACTCTCAGCTAAAGGGTAAAAGTGAAAATCTCATTTTAAAGAAACAGCGACTTGAGCAACAGAAACGTTGATATAAAACTAAGAATAATGAGAAATAATAAAAGAACAAAGGAGGTAACGAGACGCACAGAGAGAACAGAAGATCCGGTTCCACAATGAGTTTCCCACAAAACCACAGACACATTTCCCTATGACAAGTAAGTGTTTTGTGTAGGTAGCGCACCCTTGGGTGAAGCTTTTGCTGTGTATTAAGCAGGGCCGGACTGGGGGTAAAAAGCAGCCCAGGCAAAAAAAAATCAACGTGAACACGCAATGTTCTTGTACTCATCCACTCATATATTGGGGTAAAACTGCAAACAATTATGTGCATAAAGAGCTGCCTTTCTCAAAGAGTAACAAACAGCCCTGGACTGGGAGTCAAAATAGGCCCTGCCCATACCTCCCAACTGTCCCTTTTTTGGAGGGACAGTCCCTCTTTTGACAGCTCAACCCGCAGTCCCTCATTTGTACTGGAAAGTCCCTCTTTTCTCTGCACTGAACAGCCAAAAAAAGAAACAAAGTTTCTCACTTAATTGGCTTTTAGCAGAGAGCCCAGAACAGCTAACAGGTGCAAATAAGATACTTTGTAACAACTTTGAGACACAAAAACACAGTTTAAGGAGAAATATTTTCAAACTTTCATAACCTGCCGAATTTTGTAAAACAAACATGGTAATTATGGGGTGTGGCCACAGAAAGGGGTGTGGTCAAGAAATTGCTGCGCTACATGCGGAAAAAAATTTTTTGCCCCTCTTTTTACTTCCAAAATGTTGGGAGGTATGTCTGCCATTCCAAGTACACAGAGGCCCAAACAGCCCCCTACCAGCCCACTATATGGTAACTTTCTATGGAACCATACAGCAGCCCCTCTGGCATTTGCCAGAACCCACAGATTGCCAGTCCGGGCCTGGTAACAAATAAAAAAAAACAAATATAAAAAGTATTGTAGAAATACCTATATTGGCTAACAATAAAAATACATTGCAAGCTTTCGGAGCACCAAGGCCTTGTTTTTTTATTTTGTTATTTTTGCCTAGGCTAGAGAGCAGGGAGGGGGGTCTATGTAGGGTAGGGGATTTTAATAAAAAGGGGTTGGTTCTCCTTTAAAGAATAAGTAATAAAAAAAATGAGTAACAAGTTTAAAGGACCAGTAACGCAAAAATAAAATTATGTAAAAAATCCCTTCTACCCACCTCCAATAACACATCTGACCTTGACAGGGTTAGCAATCTTTCATTTTTTCCACCTAAATAATGACCCAAAATCCCTCTTTTGGTTGTACTGCTGAAGTTAGTTTCTCTGGCTTCACGGAGCCTGGACTGTTCTCCTTCTTTGCATTCCTGCTGGTTTGGGTTTGGAGAGTGTGTGGGTAGTTATATTTGCTCAGCCGTGATTTATATGCAACAGTACAGGCTCACTCCCTCACTGATCGCAGAGTATTACATACAGCAGCCTGTGCAGAAACTATAACTTGTTTATTAACAGAGAACAGTGACAAGGTCATAGTTCACAAGCACTTTCATGTTCACAGTAATCATAGAGTAGCTTCCAACAGCAACATTCCCTCCAGGGGGTACAAGATTCAACAAACGGAGTAAAATTCAATATAAATCAGCAACAATAGACTTGGGGAATAGTTACCACTCTCACTGGGCACTATCCCTCTGGTTGAGCACTAGGGCATGGGTTTCTCAGCCTGGGGTCTTGTATCTTGGCACCGGACTTCGTCCTCACCTCACCCACTGTATTCAGCCTGGGGTCTTGGTACCCTATCTGGTCCTCAACTCACCCACTGTATTCAGCCTGGGGTCTTGGTACCCTATCTGGTCCTCAACTCACCCACTGTATTCAGTCTGGGGTCTTGGTACCCTATCTGGTCCTCAACTCACCCACTGTATTCAGCCTGGGGTCTTGGTACCCTATCTGGTCCTCAACTCACCCACTGTATTCAGCCTGGGGTCTTGGTACCCTATCTGGTCCTCAACTCACCCACTGTATTCAGTCTGGGGTCTTGGTACCCTATCTGGTCCTCAACTCACCCACTGTATTCAGTCTGGGGTCTTGGTACCCTATATGGTCCTCAACTCACCCACTGTATTCAGCCTGGGGTCTTGGTACCCTATCTGGTCCTCAACTCACCCACTGTATTCAGCCTGGGGTCTTGGTACCCTATCTGGTCCTCAACTCACCCACTGTATTCAGTCTGGGGTCTTGGTACCCTATCTGGTCCTCAACTCACCCACTGTATTCAGCCTGGGGTCTTGGTACCCTATCTGGTCCTCAACTCACCCACTGTATTCAGCCTGGGGTCTTGGTACCCTATCTGGTCCTCAACTCACCCACTGTATTCAGTCTGGGGTCTTGGTACCCTATCTGGTCCTCAACTCACCCACTGTATTCAGTCTGGGGTCTTGGTATCCTATCTGGTCCTCACCTCACCCACTGTATTCAGTCTGGGGTCTTGGTACCCTATATGGTCCTCAACTCACCCACTGTATTCAGCCTGGGGTCTTGGTACCCTATCTGGTCCTCACCTCACCCACTGTATTCAGTCTGGGGTCTTGGTATCCTATCTGGTCCTCACCTCACCCACTGTATTCAGTCTGGGGTCTTGGTATCCTATCTGGTCCTCAACTCACCCACTGTATTCAGTCTGGGGTCTTGGTACCCTATCTGGTCCTCAACTCACCCACTGTATTCAGTCTGGGGTCTTGGTACCCTATATGGTCCTCAACTCACCCACTGTAGTCCCTGCTCTAGTAGTTCAAATACCACGGGGTCCTAACCCCACTATCTCTCCTCGGTGGAGCCACATCTGCTCTATAGCTACTCTGTGCTGAATCTCACTCCTAGAGCAACTATTACTGTATTACTATCACTATCTTACACTTAACTAACTTTACCGGCAGACCTGGACCTGTAGTACCTCTCAATAGGGTTGAAGTCCCAGGACAGACCCAGACCGCATGGTGCTAAACCCCTTTATATTGACAAACAGTGACATCTAGTGGACAATCTCCATGAACTAATGTGGACCCAGCCAGGGACAAAGCTGCCTGAGTTAACTGAAGGACCCTTAGGTGTCCAAATACTAAAGGGGAACTGGCTGAGTAATTTACCCCAAATCTCAGGGTCCCTACATGTGTCTGATAACACAATAATGATATAAGAGTATAATAATACACAGACAACTAGTGATTATAGAGAAAGCCGACCCCACGGAGGGATGGAGTGGGACAGCGTCCTCAGTTTAGGGGATCACTTGCACGTGAAATTGTGGGTGACCTGTTGTTTTAGCCAGACGCAGGGGGAAGGAATAGTTTCTTACACTTCTGACAACAGCCGGTAAGTCATTGTCTCCTCACAGACACAACACACACATAGGGGCCGATTCATGAAGCTCGAGTGAAGGATTCGAATTAAAAAAACTTCGAATTTCGAAGTGTTTTTTGGGCTACTTCGACCATCGAATGGGCTACTTCGACCTTCGACTACTACTTCGACTTCGAATCGAACGATTCGAACTAAAAATCGTTCGACTATTCGACCATTCGATAGTCGAAGTACTGTCTCTTTAAGAATAACTTCGACCCCCTACTTCGGCAGCTAAAAGCTACCGAAGTCAATGTTAGCCTATGGGGAAGGTCCCATAGGCTTGCCTGAGATTTTTTGATCGAAGGATATTCCTTCGATCGTTGGATTAAAATCCTTCGAATCGTTCGATTCGAAGGATTTAATCGTTCGATCGAAGGAATAATCCTTTGATCGTTCGATCGCAGGATTTGCGCTAAATTGTTCGACTTCGATATTCGAAGTCGAACGATTTTAGTTCCTAGTCGAATATCGAGGGTTAATTAACCCTCGATATTCGACCCATAGTGAATCGGCCCCATATTGTACAAGGGACTGGACACGTCAATCGTCTTCTTGTTCTGTTCATTTCACCCAACTGCCTCATTGATCAGAACACTGTTCACTTTCTGTATGTTATAGAACTGCTAATTCTAACCAGCTTTTCAATTGGTCTTCATTTTTTATTGTTTTTTTAATTATTTGCCTTCTTCTTCCGACTCTTTCCAGCTTTCAAATAGGGGTCACTGACCCCATCTACAAAACAAATGTTTTTCTATTATTAGATATAAACAATAATAAGCAACAACTTCACCTTCCCAACACTTCAATGCGACTCCTGGAAACTGCTGTAAATCCATCATTTCCCAGTCGCATATTTACTGAAGATTCTCCCATAGACCAAACCTGAGAGCTGATTCCCATATTCACATTCCCACAATTTCATCCAAAGAGAATCGACTTGTGCATTGACAAGACTTTTAGGGATCAGATTCAGTTGGAGTGAAGAAGTGGGGTCCAATTGTGAACTGAACCCTGGACAGGGCCATAATCACGGGCTCCAGTAGTTACTGGGACTGAACTGGGGCCCAGCTGTGCGGAACTTTCTCCATTAACCCCTTGCTGATGTGCCAAATGTCTGCGCTGCGAAAGGAGCCGATGGAAACAGAAGACGCTGTCATCGCCAAGGACAGCGAAGAAGAAACTAAATTAAAGGACCAGTAACATCAATTTTATAAAAAAAATAAAAATTTGTTAGTATACATTGAAAAAAAACCTTTAAAATCGCAAAGTCTTTATTAAGTAATAACCGAAACTCCTCTTCAGAAATGGCGACAGGGCGACAATCCATCGTGCGTCGCTCAATTTCCCCTCCCTGAGTATCTCCTATAAGGATGGCAGGGAGGAGAAATCGAGTGCCGATTTTTTAAATAAATTTTATGAAACCCCTGGCCACCAATGTTCATTTAAAATATTCTATGGGGCCCTTGACCACTAATGTGTTTTTTTTTACTTTTATGGGTGGGGGGAACCATAGCCACCAATGTTTTTCTTTGTAGGGTTTTAACTTGTAGGGTTTTTTTTTTACTTTTATGGGTGGGCACCTGACCACCAATATTTTTTTAGCTTCTAGGGGTGGGGACCCAACAAGTTGTGTGGCTTTTTTATTGTGCTGTGTGTGTGGGGTCTAGGGCGGGGCCTGTGGTGGTGGGCGGGGCCCAGATTTTTTTTCGTATGGGTCTCTAAGAGTTAGGCCACACTGGGTGTTTTGGGCTATTCGTTTTCCATAGATGCCCGACGGCCGCCTTCGGAAAACGAATTGCCGCATATGATTCGCTCCGGTGTTTTTTTCATGTTAGCCGGCACAGAGACAGGGAAGTCATTTGGGGTGATTGGTCGCCGCAAAGACAAGGTGATTAGTCGCCAGGCGACCAAATCTCCCCAAAATGCTCAGTGTGGCCTTATCCTAAATAGCCAGATTGCAGAGCAGGAGCAGAGCACTAAATAAAGGCTCATGTCCATCAAAAAGCAAAACCGCTTGTTTGCAGCAACGACCAACAGCAGAATTTCCACTGTCAAACTTAAAGGATAAGTAAACCTTTAAAATAAGTGAATATAAAATTGATGAGGGGGCTATTCTAAGCACTTCTGCAATGTACATTCATTGTTTATTTTGGAGACCAATCCATGTCTTTATTCCCATAGACAGATTATGATATCCATGGGACACAGTATTTTAGGCGTTTTCTCTATATTATAGGTTTTTATAGAGATTAGATATAGTTATAATAATATTTTTCTTTTAACCCTGGTCCTTTTAGTCTATATAGATAAAAAGGGAAAATAGAAGACTGGGAGGATATTGGTTTATTGTATGTAGGGCCGCTCCGGGCATGAGGCCACAACATATCAAGAAGATTTGGTGCGTCAACATTTTTGGTAATGCCCATTTTTGTGGCCACACCCCCTAATTACCATGTTCATTTTACATAATTTGGCAGGTTATGAAAGTGTAAACACATTTCTGTGGTTTTTATATGTTGTTACAGTTTTGTAAATGAAGGTGAATTGCCCTTTAAGCTGTGAGTCTTCATTCTTATCTTATCAAACTGTCACAAAAGAATGTCAAGTATCTATTCTGGACTCTCTGCCAAGACCCAATTAAGTTAGACACTTTGTATCTGTTTCTGGCTGTTCAGTGCAGCAGATTAAAGAGAACCCTGGGACTTATCAGTACAAATCCGTGACGGCGGGTTGAGCTGTCTAAAGTGGGACTGTCCCGCTCAAAACGGGACAGTTGGGACGTATGGAATGTTGCCTCAGGCAGCACCGGGCGGCCAGTTACGAGTGGCGGCAAAAAGCCAAATTACATTTTTTTTATATGGAAAATCATCTTTTCTAGTGAAACAGCACTCACTCACTACACTAGCGATGCGGCTCCTCCTTGTCCCGCTCCAACTTCTAAACGTTAGAAACATGGAGAGGGAGGGAAACGCACCTGATTGTATGTGTCGGGGCACTTTATTGGATGGTGGTTTTAGGTGTAATATATCAATTATTAGCACATGAATAGTGATGGGTGAATTTCTCCCATTTCGCTTTGCCGCAAAATTCCCGCGAAATTTGCGAAACGCCGAAAACGTTATTAAAGTCAATGGGCGACCTAGAATTGTATATTCAACGCCGGCGAAATTTCGCAATGTGGCAGTTTCGCTAGTTTACTTGCCAGCGGCAAAACGTGGAAATTTTCGATTGCCGATTTAATTTGTCCATCACTAACATGAATATATACTGTGAGAATTGCCGCGGAGATATAAGTATAGAAGTATTTGTACAAATTGTTGTGTAGGGTTCATCACAATGTATTTATGGCAGTGTAGGCTCACACATCGTTGTATTTTTGTGTATGTGGGGGGTAACAAGTAATATATAGATGGGGTTGTGCAGGGATTTGATTGGAGAAGGGAAATATGTTAATTTGTCATCTTGTGATTTATAGATGATCATAGTCTTGTGTGTAAGGAATGTGCTGATTCCCTACTCCCCCTGGTGTCCAACAGCTGTAACTGCAGATTTTAATCAGTCCTTTATTATCCTTTATTTCTATAGCGTCAATGTATTATTGTTATTTATTCAGTGGATCTTTGGGAAATCAAAATATTTCTACATTATTTCCACAATAAGAATGTTTATTTCTGCACTTTATTCACTGCGTATAAATCCGATTTTACTTCCTACAGAGCAGGAATATCTTTCGTGAGCCGAAACGTTTTTTATTGCAAAGCTGTAAATGATTTGAGTTTACAGAAATATAATATAAAGCGGCGTCTGAATGACTCTTGATATTCCTGCACTGCTGGCTCTGACTCCTGAAACAATTTATTAGAAATGTAGCAGAAGGCAGATCCGACATACGAAAGAAAAAGGGACAAACAGACATTGATGTCAGTAGTAAAGAATAAGAGCGAGGAATGAATGGGAACTGGGATTCATTAGACAAAAAGGCAGTTTTTGAGTGGAGTTTAAAGGATAAGTAAACCTTTAAAATAAGTGAATGTAAAATAGATGAGGGGGCTATTCTAAGCACTTCTCTCTAAGTACATTCATTATTTTCTTTTAATTGCAAGATATTAAGGGATACATGTACTGTTACTATGAATGAATTTTGTTACAACTGAGGTTTCACATTTTTTCTCATTTAATATCTCAGTCATAAGTGACAATATATATGGGCATGGAGAATGCAATAGCTGGTGACTTTAGGGTGCTCTCTAATGAGTACTCACATCATGTGTATATAGGGGTACATTCCTATAAATATGACATTTTCCCAACACTAAACTTACCCTTTCTGTACAGTCTGATCCACAGGACTCCAGCAGCGCTGAACATCCAGAAGCATCGAGTAACCAATGGGAGTGCTCGGTATGGACGAGGTTTCAGCAGGGGGTATAAGCGAAAGGCTATGGGAGTCCCGGGTTCTCAAAGGGGTAATAAATTATCAGTGGAATGTGAGTATTAGTGACACAGTATGAAAGCCTGAGTAATACTAATTTAAAACTCTCCCCCCATTACTTTATAAGAACATTGGCCATTCTGGAGGTGTAATTGTGTCTGTATTAGAGATTCATTCCCACTGGTACAGACCTGTAATGTCCTTTTATAACAAAAGAAAGTAGTACTACTATAGTTTATATAAAAAAGCTGCTGTGTAGCCCCCCATGACTATAGTAGTACTTATCTGTTATCTACTGTGTATCCTGTGCTTGAATGGCTGCCCCCATGGCTACACCTGAGCTTGTTTATATAAACTATAGTAGTACTTATCTGTTATCTACTGTGTATCCTGTGCTTGAATGGCTGCCCCCATGGCTACACCTGAGCTTGTTTATATAAACTATAGTAGTACTTATCTGTTATCTACTGTGTATCCTGTGCTTGAATGGCTGCCCCCATGGCCACACAGCAGCTTGTTTATATAAACTATAGTAGTACTTATCTGTTATCTACTGTGTATCCTGTGCTTGAATGGCTGCCCCCATGGCTACACAGCAGCTTGTTTATATAAACTATAGTAGTACTTATCTGTTATCTACTGTGTATCCTGTGCTTGAATGGCTGCCCCCATGGCTATACCTGAGCTTGTTTATATAAACTATAGTAGTACTTATCTGTTATCTACTGTGTATCCTGTGCTTGAATGGCTGCCCCCATGGCTACACCTGAGCTTGTTTATATAAACTATAGTAGTACTTATCTGTTATCTACTGTGTATCCTGTGCTTGAATGGCTGCCCCCATGGCCACACAGCAGCTTGTTTATATAAACTATAGTAGTACTTATCTGTTATCTACTGTGTATCCTGTGCTTGAATGGCTGCCCCCATGGCTACACAGCAGCTTGTTTATATAAACTATAGTACTACTTATCTGTTATCTACTGTGTATGCTGTGCTTGAATGGCTGCCCCCATGGCTACACAGCAGCTTGTTTATATAAACTATAGTAGTACTTATCTGTTATCTACTGTGTATCCTGTGCTTGAATGGCTGCCCCCATGGCCACACAGCAGCTTGTTTATATAAACTATAGTAGTACTTATCTGTTATCTACTGTGTATCCTGTGCTTGAATGGCTGCCCCCATGGCTACACAGCAGCTTGTTTATATAAACTATAGTACTACTTATCTGTTATCTACTGTGTATCCTGTGCTTGAATGGCTGCCCCCATGGCTACACAGCAGCTTGTTTATATAAACTATAGTAGTACTTATCTGTTATCTACTGTGTATCCTGTGCTTGAATGGCTGCCCCCATGGCTATACCTGAGCTTGTTTATATAAACTATAGTAGTACTTATCTGTTATCTACTGTGTATCCTGTGCTTGAATGGCTGCCCCCATGGCTACACAGCAGCTTGTTTATATAAACTATAGTAGTACTTATCTGTTATCTACTGTGTATCCTGTGCTTGAATGGCTGCCCCCATGGCTATACCTCAGCTTGTTTATATAAACTATAGTAGTACTTATCTGTTATCCACTGTGTATCCTGTGCTTGAATGGCTGCCCCCATGGCTACACAGCAGGTTGTTTATATAAACTATAGTAGTACTTATCTGTTATCTACTGTGTATCCTGTGCTTGAATGGCTGCCCCCATGACTACACAGCAGCTTGTTTATATAAACTATATTAGTACTTATCATACTGAGTAACAGCTCTAGACACTGTCTCTGTTTGTTTAGGATAGCAGCAGCCATATTAGCTTGGTTTGACATCACTTCCTGTCTGAGTCTCTCCCTGCTCACTCATAGCTCTGGGCTCAGATTACAGGAGGGAGGGAGAGAGGAGCAAACTGAGCATGCTCAAGCCCTAGCCCTGGAGGTTTAAGCTGAAAACAGTGTTAGTCTGATACAGAAGCCCATGAGTACACAATAGAAGGAAAGAAATGTGCTGTTTCTTTTGACAGAGGACTCAGAGCAGCATTACTTTGAGGGGTTACTGGTGTATTTATATAGACCTTTCTGATAAAGCTTATTTAATTGTAGCCTTTCCTTCTCCTTTAACGTCACTTTCCCTCCCATCAGTCCTACATTGTGTCTGTGCCCCAGTGTTTGCTGAATAATCTCCACCCCCAATAGGTAAGAAACTGCGACCCCAGACACATGGAGGCACATAATGGGTCACTCTTACTTATCTTGCAACACGTCCAGGATTCAGTCATATCTGGGAGATTTTTAGGATTTGTACTTTACTTCTTAGTGTTCACTTTAACCATATCCAACCCCTGACACTCGTGATTTTAACCCTTTCACTGCCCGAACAACAGTCCCTTTACTCTCATCCTGCAGAGTCTGCTTGTAACCAATGTGTCTGTACAGAGAGATCCCATAAAACTATGGCAGCATAGGTATTCCCTGTACTAAGCACAATTCAGCAGGAACAGTCCCTAAGTTTGCTCATAGTCTGTACAGAGAGATCCCATAAAACTATGACAGCATAGGTATTCCCTGTACTAAGCACAATTCAGCAGGAACAGTCCCTAAGTTTGCTCATAGTCTGTATAGAGAGATCCCATAAAACAATGGCAGCATAGATATTCCCTGTACTAAGCACAATTCAGCAGGAACAGCCCCCTAAGTTTGCTCATAGTCTGTACAGAGAGATCCCATAAAACTATGGAAGCATGGGTATTCCTCTGTACTAAGCACAATTCAGCAGGAACAGTCCTAGTCTGTACAGAGAGATCCCATAAAACTATGGCAGCATAGGTATTCCCTGTACTAAGCACAATTCAGCAGGAACAGTCCCTAAGTTTGCCCATAGTCTGTACAGAGAGATCCCATAAAACTATGGCAGCATAGGTATTCCCTGTACTAAGCACAATTCAGCAGGAACAGTCCCTAAGTTTGCCCATAGTCTGTACAGAGAGATCCCATAAAACTATGGCAGCATAGGTATTCCCTGTACTAAGCACAATTCAGCAGGAACAGCCCCTAAGTTTGCTCATAGTCTGTACAGAGAGATCCCATAAAACTATGGCAGCATAGGTATTCCCTGTACTAAGCACAATTCAGCAGGAACAGTCCCCTAAGTTTGCTCATAGTCTGTACAGAGAGATCCCATAAAACTATGGTACATAGGTATTCCCTGTACTAAGCACAATTCAGCAGGAACAGCCCCTAAGTTTGCTCATAGTCTGTACAGAGAGATCCCATAAAACTATGGTACATAGGTATTCCCTGTACTAAGCACAATTCAGCAGGAACAGTCCCCTAAGTTTGCTCATAGTCTGTACAGAGAGATCCCATAAAACTATGGTACATAGGTATTCCCTGTACTAAGCACAATTCAGCAGGAACAGTCCCTAAGTTTGCTCATAGTCTGTACAGAGAGATCCCATAAAACTATGGCAGCATAGGTATTATCTGTACTAAGCACAATTCAGCAGGAACAGTCCCTAAGTTTGCTCATAGTCTGTACAGAGAGATCCCATAAAACTATGGCAGCATAGGTATTCCCTGTACTAAGCACAATTCAGCAGGAACAGTCCCCTAAATTTGCTCATAGTCTGTACAGAGAGATCCCATAAAAACCAGCTGATGTTAGTAATCCTGGAAATAACAGCACCCTGGACAAGGCAGTAATTCTAGATTTCCACCAGCAGGTTCTATCAATATGTTCTATATATATTAAATAAAGTACCCCCTCTTGTAAAATATAAGGATATTATAAGTTACCTGAGGAGTTTCATGACCACATAAAAGTACAAGGCCAAAGGATGGGTGTTTTTATACAGGTCATGGAACTCAGAGGTAACTTCTAATATCTTTATATTATGCAACTGGGGGTACTTTATTTATTATAATACACAAATTTCAGTGAGTCATGTGACAGAAATGACATCAGAACTCACCGTTTATAACTGATGACATCAGAACTCACCGTTTATAAGGATATAATTTACAGGATATTCATGGCTTTTGTGTATTATATGCTCAGAAAGTGAAACACACAGTCAGTCTGATAATGTCACATTTGGAGAATTCTGGGGAGGAAATGCATTTGTGATTAAAAACAACCCAGCAACTTGGATAATGTACTTTGGCCGTAATTGAGGTTTTACTACTTAAAGGCAACCTGACTTTCCTAAGGCTCAAGCCACACATAAGGGAATCTCAGTCTGTAGACAAACACAGGCCGAGAATTTATGTGTCTGTACCTGGAGCCTTTGTGTTGGCCGGGTTAAGGCACATGGGCTGATGCAATGGCTCCAGGTACAGACACAAAAAAGAAACTTTTAGAAACATAAAGGTCAATTCTCGGCCTGTGTTTGTCTACAGACTGAGATTCCCTTATGTGTGACACTTGCAACACCAACTGCCTGTCTTCTTTCTTTTTGCTTCCCAGATGGTTTCCAGCCCGACAGACTCTGCATTTCCCTGTTACAGTCTCAGTCTCTCTCTCTTAATGGACTGAAAATGTTCACTTGCTGCAACTTTATCTTCTGCCTGTACTGATGTCTCTGGGGTCTCTTCTCCTCACTCTCTTTCCAGCCAGTCATTCAGCAGGAGTCTCTCTGGTCTGAGGAAAGAGTAACAAGCCAAGTAGAACAGAGTTACTACTCTCACCCCTCTCCCTGGTTCCCTCACCTTTCTCTCCTATGTGTTACTGTCTGACACTGTCTCTCAGCCCACATCTCACTATATCACCCCCTGTCTCTGGAATATTTTAGGGGATTTCAGTATTTCCTCTGCTTCTTAAAGGAGAACTAAACCCTAAACATGAATGTGGCTAAAAATGTCCTATTTTATATAGTGAACTTATTGCACGAGGCTAAAGTTTGAGCTTGTCAATAGCAGCAATGATCCAGGACTTCAAACTTGTCACAGGGGGTCACCATCTTGGAAAGTGTCTGTGACACTCACATGCTCAGTGGGCTCTGATTGGCTGTTGAGAAGCTAAGCTTAGGGCTCGTCACTAATTATCCAGCAGAAAATGAGCTTCCCTGGCTGTAATATAAGCTGATGCTACAGGTTTGCTGATTATTCAATTCTGATGCTAATTGCACTGGTTTCTGTGCTGCCATGTAGTAATTATGTGTATTAATTACTAATCAGCCTTATATTGTGACATTTATATTCTATGTGTACTGTATATTGTGAGTGGCTCCCTAAGCTCAGTAAGTGACAGCAGCACAGAGCATGTGAATCAGTGAATCAGCAGAAAAGAAGATGGGGAGCTACTGGGGCATCTTTGGAGACACAGATCTTTACTGCTAAAGGGCTGTGGTTGCCTTGGGCTGGTACAGAAGCACAAAACATCATGTACAACATTTCTACCTACTTCTTTAGTTAGGCTTTAGTTCTCCTTAAACTCCTGCCCTCACAAGGACTCATTGTTGTCACTTAAAATATATAATAATCTGATCCCCTTTCCTACAATCTCTCTCTCATCTCTATTTCGTGTAAAACCTTCTGGTCACATCACAGCAGTGCAGCAAAGTAACACTCTTGCGCTGTCTTCACTTTTCCCCTGATTCTTTGGCTCATTACAAAGCACAAACACAATGTGGTGTGGCCTGTGTGTAGTTCTGCTACTTCTTTGTGTATAAACTCTTAACGTAACAATTTTGCCACCCACCCCCTTCGCACTGCAGCACCTTTTTCCTGTTACTAATTTATTCTTGTGATTGTATCTGAATTGTGATATTTCAACTATGTTTTAATTGCTTTAATCTGCAGGAACACCCCCCCCCTCGCTGCCCAGACAAGTGGACCTTATATAAGAGTATCTGATACTTTGCATCTAATGACATTAAACATTATAATTCTTCCAAGAACTTCTGAGCAACACTTCTGCCTCTGAACAATGAGACGATGGTACAGCCTGATGTGCTCTCTCTATAATCCACATTTATATACTGTATGAAATGAAGATCAAGTAATATCTTATGTATAATGTTCTCATCTCAAATTAGGGTCTACAACAGAAATGTTTTCATACCCCGTGCAGAAGAAGAAAGTGTCTCAATGCTAACAACTATAGCACAGGGCTTCAGACATTATGGGATAAAGCTCATCCTCTGTCATTCAATATTTGGTCAGGCTCATAACAAGGTTACACATATATAGAAACATTGGGGTGTCACCCTGCTATAGTTCCAGGGGTACCCAGGGTACAAATAAGCACTCACCCCAAATCTCCCCCTAACTGACCTTCAGACTGGCCCCCCTTAGCTCATAACAAGGTTACAGATATATAGAAACATTGGGGTGTCACCCTGCTATAGTTCCAGGGGTACCCAGGGTACAAATAAACACTCACCCCAAATCTCCCCCTAACTGACCTTCAGACTGGGCCCCCTTAGCTCATAACAAGGTTACAGATATCTAGAAACATTGGGGTGTCACCCTGCTATAGTTCCAGGGGTACCCAGGGTACAAATAAGCACTCACCCCAAATCTCCCCCTAACTGACCTTCAGACTGGGCCCCCTTAGCTCATAACAAGGTTACAGATATATAGAAACATTGGGGTGTCACCCTGCTATAGTTCCAGGGGTACCCAGGGTACAAATAAGCACTCACCCCAAATCTCCCCCTAACTGACCTTCAGACTGGGCCCCCTTAGCTCATAACAAGGTTACAGATATATAGAAACATTGGGGTGTCACCCTGCTATAGTTCCAGGGGTACCCAGGGTACAAATAAGCACTCACCCCAAATCTCCCCCTAACTGACCTTCAGACTGGGCCCCCTTAGCTCATAACAAGGTTACAGATATATAGAAACATTGGGGTAACAGTCACCCAGCTATTGTTCCAGGGGTACCCAGGGTACAAATAAGCACTCACCCCAAATCTCCCCCTAACTGACCTTCAGACTGGGCCCCCTTAGCTCATAACAAGGTTACAGATATATAGAAACATTGGGGTGTCACCCTGCTATAGTTCCAGGGGTACCCAGGGTACAAATAAGCACTCACCCCAAATCTCCCCCTAACTGGCCTTCAGACTGGGCCCCCTTAGCTCATAACAAGGTTACAGATATATAGAAACATTGGGGTGTCATCCTGCCATAGTTCCAGGGGTACCCAGGGTACAAATAAACACTCACCCCAAATCTTCCCCTAACTGACCTTCAGACTGGGCCCCCTTAGCTCATAACAAGGTTACAGATATATAGAAACATTGGGGTGTCACCCTGCTATAGTTCCAGGGGTACCTAGGGTACAAATAAACACTCACCCCAAATCTCCCCCTAACTGGCCTTCAGACTGGGCCCCCTTAGCTCATAACAAGGTTACAGATATATAGAAACATTGGGGTGTCACCCTGCTATAGTTCCAGGGGTACCAAGGGTACAAATAAGCACTCACCCCAAATCTCCCCCTAACTGACCTTCAGACTGGGCCCCCTTAGCTC
Organism: Xenopus petersii; assembly: GCA_038501925.1. Taxonomy (NCBI): domain Eukaryota; kingdom Metazoa; phylum Chordata; class Amphibia; order Anura; family Pipidae; genus Xenopus; species Xenopus petersii. The sequence goes on along the minus strand of CM076681.1, from coordinate 2,855,665 downwards.
ATAACAAGGTTACAGATATATAGAAACATTGGGGTAACAATCACCCTGCTATAGTTCCAGGGGTACCCAGGGTACAAATAAACACACCCCAAATCTCCCCCTAACTGACCTTCAGACTGGGCCCCCTTAGCTCATAACAAGGTTACAGATATATAGAAACATTGGGGTGTCACCCTGCTATAGTTCCAGGGGTACCCAGGGCACAAATAATCACTCACCCCAAATCTCCCCCTAACTGACCTTCAGACTGGGCCCCCTTAGCTCATAACAAGTTTACAGATATAGAGAAACATTGGGGTAACAGTCACCCTGCTATAGTTCCAGGGGTACCCAGGGTACAAATAAACACTCACCCCAAATCTCCCCCTAACTGACCTTCAGACTGGGCCCCCTTAGCTCATAACAAGGTTACAGATATATAGAAACATTGGGGTAACAGTCACCCTGCTATAGTTCCAGGGGTACCCAGGGCACAAATAAGCACTCACCCCAAATCTCCCCCTAACTGACCTTCAGACTGGGCCCCCTTAGCTCATAACAAGGTTACAGATATATAGAAACATTGGGGTGTCACCCTGCTATAGTTCCAGGGGTACCCAGGGTATAATAATCACTCAGCCTATCTGCCCTATGGATTATCTCCAACCTCCTTTTCAACTCTTGGTTTATGGTTAGAGATATAAGAATTATTGAGGAGCCGTGTGATTGGCTGAATGAAGACATATATTGGAGGCAGATCAGGAGTCATTACGTAAAGGTGACACATATTGAGGCTCGTGCTGATTCAGTATAGAATATATACAGGCCTGTGGGTTTATAAAGAGGACTGACACTGGTTATAATGACAAATTCTGTATCTGAAAGCCATGAAAAGAAATGGGCAGTAACGATCACTGGATCAGCCTATGGAGACACCCAGAAGGAAATTGGCAGTGGGAGGATGGGACCTTGTATCCAGGCAATGTGTAAGGCCCATACAATATATAGTGAATAAAGTACCCCCTCTTGTAAAATATAAGGATATTATAAGTCACAGAGGAGTGTCATGACCATATAAAAGTACAAGGCTGAAGACCGAGTTATACAGGTCATGGAACTCCGAGGTAACTTCTAATAATCCTTTTACAACTGGGGGTACTTTATTTATTATAATACACAAGATTCAGTGAGTCATGTGACAGAAATGACATCAGAACTCACCGTTTATAACTAGGGTTGCCACCTTTTAAAAAAATAAATTACCGACCAGTGGTGGGGGCAGAAAATAAAGGGGCAGAACATACCGCAAAATTGGCGGAGCCAAGGAGGCACCCACAAAAGGGGCAGAGCCACGGGGTAGCATCACAAAAGGGGCGGGCCACCGCCCGAAGCCAACTAAAATGTAAGTTTTCATCGGCAGGCAAGGGATTTTGTAAATGGTATTACAAGTTACTGGCAGCTAAATTTGTAATACCAGCCCCGGCAGGTGTTTTACCGGCTATGCCGGCCGATGGCAACCCTATTTATAACTGATGACATCAGAACTCACTGTTTATATTGTGAATAAAGTACACCCTCTTGTAAAATATAAGGATATTATAAGTTACTGAGGAGTTTCATGACCATATAAAAGTACGAGGCCGAAGGCCGACTGTTTTTATACAGGCCATGAAACTCCGAGGTAACTTTTAATATCCTTATATTATACTACTGGGGGTCCTTTATTTATTATAATACACAAGTTTCAGAACTCACCGTTTATAAGGATATAATTTACAAGATATTCATGGCTTTTGTGTATTATAAATATATAACAGTTTCTTCTCTATACTGTCTGGGCTGTGTTGCTAGAGGATTGTGGGAGTTGTGGCTGAAAGATTACATGTGGGGCTATACATAGTATAACTATAATACGAGATATTGAGTTATTGTTATCTGGACCAGTGGTGTAACAAGACTACACTGGGCTAATCTGCAATAAAATCCTCGGTCTTGGCTCACTGAGATCCCCCAACCTAATTCTCCACCCGCTCTCCACCCCATGAGTGCCTTCTCCCCACCCACATTCACCTATTCCCGCCCCCATCTGCCCACTCCCCGCCTGTGACCCCCTTCCCTGGTGCAGGTAACAGAGGAGCTGGGGGGGGGGGGTTATTTTTAGCTATAGACTGGTCTGTGATCTCATTTCAAATCTGTCCCTAAATGTTCAGAAATGTGTAACTGATCCCCATTGTATCCATTATGCCTTATTTATAGGACAGACGCCAATGAAAGTCGCAACTTTTGCTACTTCATTGGCAAAATCAGCGCTCTGGACTGTTCAACTAACCGTAACTTTATTTGTATGAAACGATTCTAAAACGAACAACTAACAAATACGCTGGGAAACAAAAAGCCTTAAAGGGATACTGTCATGGGAAAAGTCAAAAGCAATCAGTTAATAGTCACATGACTTGGGGCAGCTGGGAAATTGACAATATGTCTAGCCCCATGTCAGATTTCAAAATTGAATATAAAAAAATCTGTTTGCTCTTTTGAGAAATGGATTTCAGTGCAGAATTCTGCTGTAGCAGCACTAACTGATTCATTTTGAAAAAATTTTTTCCCATGACAGTATCCCTTTAAATACCTCTTTGTTTTTAGTATAGAATTATTATTGTAATTAACATGTATTTTTAGCTCACCAACATATTCCGCAGCGCTGTACAATAAATAGGCTTATACCAAGAACATAGAGAATTCCATACATAGAGACCAGTAACCAATAGAGAAGATCTTACTTACTCAGGGACATCTTCATGAACTGTAATACCTTTGTATCATCCGTTTAGCCAATAAACACTGGGACTGATACACTGAGCTCAGGGGAACAATTTATAACCCTTTCAAAACCAGTTTCAATCAGTCCTGATTATTTTTTCTAAGCTGTTTCTATATAAATTATTTGTCCAAAAGTGTTGAGACCCCTGTCTGCCCATCTCATTCCAAACCCAAGTCTATTAATATCCAGTCTTTGCTGCTATAACTGCCCCTAATCTTCTGGGACTAGATCAGTGTCAGACCACCCTCAATGGCCCCTGTCCCCCTTACCCCCACTGGCACGTACCTTGTTTATCTTCTCTTCGTGATCAGCGTACGGGGGAGCAGTGATCTGGTGCAGGGAGCACACAATCTAATGTGCCAGTAGGGAGCAGGTATGGGCTGGTGGGACCCACTGGGTTTTTTTCTGGTGTCCTGAAGGTCCAGTCTAACCTGCACTAGATGTTGGGACATACTGGGAGTTGCTTCCATTCAGCCTCAAGAATTAGTGAGGTTGGGCAGTGATGTTGGGGGTCAGGCTGACAGTGGGGGTTTCAGTTTATCTCACAGGGGTTCAGTTGGGTTGAGGGCTCTGTGCCAGAAGAGCAGTGTCGGACTGACCCAGCAGTCTCAGTGGCCTTCTTGCGTCTAACCATTTAACCTACATCATGGATATCAATAAACAATTTCTTCAGCACACCACTTACTTTATTCAGGTGCATTCAACTCCTCAGGTTACTTCCAAACCAGTCAACATATTTGATTTCCCAAAGGAAGGAAGCACACCAGTACTGATAACACTTGGGTTTGTGTAACTGCACTCATACTGGAGGGGGGTACCATCTTTATGCGCTACTTACCTGGCGCTCCCTACAGATTAACTAGAACACATGAAACATTAGCAGTGATCAATGAGACATATGGTGCCGCCCCACAAACATTGAGAAACTACAACTCCCGTCTCCCAACCGAGGAATAAAGTCCATAGCGTTTCCTCCCAGCCCTGGCTCCTATTGAGTAGAATTGGGTGCCCCTTAATAGGTTTAAACATCTGCCTTGTTTGAGTTAAGGTGGCCATAGACGCAAAGATCCGCTCGTTTGGCGACATCACCAAATGAGCCGATCTTTCCCCGATATGCCACTAACGGGCAGGGCTATATCGGGGGTAATCTGAACATTCGGCCCTATGTCTGAACGATCGATTTACGATGAAAGCGCAATGGGCGGTCGGGACAAAATCAAACCTGTCCGATTGACCAAACGACGGACAAAAAATGTCGGGACTCTCCACACACGGTCCGAATATCGTACGAATCCTCGATTCATACGATCAGATCTTTGTGTCTATGGCCAACTTTACAATCCTTATTATCTCTACCTGTGTATGGGGTTCAGCCCCTCTGTCGCCCCCGTGTGTCCACCAGAGAACATGGCAGGCTGCACATTCATTATCACATCAGATTTGGAACTTTATTTTGTAATTGTTTACAAATACAATCTAAATACATTCTAAAATAAAGAAAGAATTTAGAAACTTACATAAAATTATATACACAGATATAGATTTACTTATCAAACATAAAAGTTACCTTTTTCCATTTTAATGATATTGTCCCACAATAGTCTGAAAAAATAGTTTCTCCTCTGTCCGTCTCCTAACGGCTGATTAACAGCCTCGATGGGAAGGAATCAAACGATTGTATTTATCACTCTCCCCCACTGATAAAAATCTTATTGCATTCTGGGTAAAATCCACAGCTTAAAAATCTTCTATCCTGTATATAAACCCTGATCTCTTCCTCACAACTACACAAATATATTATTTAAAATATATTATTTCTCTCAATTTCCATCCAAATGTAAATAGTTACATATTAATGTTTGTTTCCTGTAACAACCAAGTCATTGGGAATATTCTGTTCTGTAACAAGAAGTTGGATGTCTCTTCTCTCATTAATCCCCAACAACCAAAATCTGAACGAATGCTGCACCCACCTATGCTAAACAGCACCCTCTGTGCCACCATCTCTCCCTACTATACACTCCCTTATTATTATCCACTGTTATTATAGACACCATCTCTCCCTACTATACCTGCTATCCCAGTCACACTCCCTTCCCAGAGACTATTATCCACTGTTACTATAGGCACCATCTCTCCCTACTATACCTGCTATCCCACAGTCACACTCCCTTCCCAGAGACTACTATCCACTGTTACTATAGACACCATCTCTCCCTACTATACCTGCTATCCCACAGTCACACTCCCTTCCCAGAGACTATTATCCACTGTTACTATAGGCACCATCTCTCCCTACTATACCTGCTATCCCACAGTCACACTCCCTTCCCAGAGACTATTATCCACTGTTACTATAGACACCATCTCTCCCTACTATACCTGCTATACCACAGTCACACTCCCTTCCCAGAGACTATTATCCACTGTTACTATAGACACCATCTCTCCCTACTATACCTGCTATCCCACAGTCACACTCCCTTCCCAGAGACTATTATCCACTGTTACTATAGGCACCATCTCTCCCTACTATACCTGCTATCCCACAGTCACACTCCCTTCCCAGAGACTATTATCCACTGTTACTATAGGCACCATCTCTCCCTACTATACCTGCTATCCCACAGTCACACTCCCTTCCCAGAGACTATTATCCACTGTTACTATAGGCACCATCTCTCCCTACTATACCTGCTATCCCACAGTCACACTCCCTTCCCAGAGACTATTATCCCACTGTTACTATAGACACCATCTCTCCCTACTATACCTGCTATCCCACAGTCACACTCCCTTCCCAGAGACTATTATCCACTGTTACTATAGGCACCATCTCTCCCTACTATACCTGCTATCCTACAGTCACACTCCCTTCCCAGAGACTATTATCCCACTGTTACTATAGACACCATCTCTCCCTACTATACCTGCTATCCCACAGTCACACTCCCTTCCCAGAGACTATTATCCCACTGTTACTATAGGCACCATCTCTCCCTACTATACCTGCTATCCCACAATCACACTCCCTTCCCAGAAGTTATTAGTGTGTATTATTAGGATTTCTCAAACTCTCCTTACCTTCACCTGCTGCATTGTAGGGGTCACTAGGTGGAGACACGAGACTTACTACCCCTACAGACAAGACCAAGTACAACACTGCTGCAGATTAGAGATTCAGTACAATGGGAACAGAGAAATATCAGTAAGACTAATTATACCTCCTAATACAAAATATGAAAGTGAATAACTCAGAGAAACAGTAAATTAAATGAATCCACAGTATTAACCAGAGGGGACAGTTCCATGAATCCCAATGAGCAGTAACAGCTCTGCCCAGGACTGGACTGGGATTCAAAATAGGCCCCACCATTCCTAGTACACAGAGGCCCAAACAGCCTACACCAGCCCAATTAGTAGTCACTTTCTATGGCATCTTACAGCAGCCCCTCTGGCATTTGCCAGAACTGACAGATTGCCAGTCCGGGCCTGGCTCTGCCCCTTTTGCAGTGGGATAGACAGAACTGGACTGCTCTAGCACATGCCAGATAAACAGAACTGGACTGCTCTATCACACGGCAGATAGACAGAACTTGACTGCTTTTAAACATGTCAGATAGAAAGAACTTGACTGCTCTAGCACATGGCAGATCCAACTGGACTGCTCTAGCACACGACAGATGCACAGAACTGGACTGCTGTAAAGCACAGTGAAACCGATTCCTAAATCTCTCCCTGTGTTCAGCAGAACTATAAAACCAAAATGTGCTCTAGCGCCAGCTGTAACTTATAAGTATAACAAAATTTTAATACACAGAACCTGACCAAGCTCTAGCAGAACTGATACCTAGAATAGTTCTGGCACACAGAAAAGAAACCTTTTTTTGCCCTGACACACCATAGCTTTGATATAGGTTTTAGTGCCCAGCAGCAAGGTTGGAGAGGCCCACTATAATACCAGAATACCCTCTGGGTTATATATTGGAAATACGTGCAACTGCGGAGATTTAGAGCTGCCGTTCCATTACAGAACTAGGACTATATGAACCTCTTCTCATGCTGGAACACATTATATTGTACTACAGGCTTACTTTAAACACTGTGTTACTGCCATGGCACAGCCTGGGCACTCAGTGGGCACATAAATGACCGGGCCTTATATACTATTTATATACTATATCCTATAGGCCCTTATAGATGCCCCTTACGGTCTCATGTAGGCAGATGAGAGAGAGTGTGATGCATTGGGACAAAAGAAATGGGGATTCAGTTCTATAGAGTGACAGGAATAACGTCCATCCAGCGTCTCTAATTCAATTACCGAAACTGAAGATAAAAAGGAATCTATTCTATAAAAAAAATGGGTAATCTCCCAGTAATACGTTTCAGCAAATGCAGCTAAACCTCGGGACGTTTCCATGGCAACTAAGTCAGTTTAGTGTTGATAAAGAGCTCCGCCCCTTGTCTGTACTTGCTGATAGAGTGTTGGATGGATAGCCAATGGGCTCTCCGGGTGGCCCTTATTCTAGCCCTGTATTTAAAGCCGTTTTCCATTGATTTTATTGCTATCAGGCTAAACAGTAACTGTCATTACAAATCACAATCATTGCTAAAAACACCTTTTATTTACAAAACGTGTCCATTGGGAGATGTATATAATTTAACGGGTGAGTATCTGTGCCCCCGGCTGTAGTTGGACTATAACTCCAAACACTGACATGTGACTGCTCTTTACTTGGTTACCCTTATATCAAGCCCCCTCTGTCACATGAGCAAGGCTCTGCCCCCTATATATCATATTTTGGACCTCTAAGGGATGAAATTGACTTAAGGTTAAATTACTGACCATTATCAAAATCCGCCGAATACATTTAAATCACAAAAACCTAATGGTGGAGGTCAAGGCAGACACAAACCTTGAGCTGAAATAATTCCTATATAGCTTTTAAATGATTTAGATTTCAAAAATGGCAGGAGCCCAGGCTTTGTGAGCTTCAGCAGCCCATAACAACCAATCAGGAGTCAGCCTTGCTCAGCCAACGGCAATTAGATTGTTGAAAACCTTGTGCTTTTTCCCTAAAACATTTTAAAAACTCCTTTAACCATCTACATCTGTTCCACAAGATAAAAACAACCCTCGGCAATGGTATAGAAGGTCAGAGAGGGGACAATAGACATTGAACTCCCAACAGAACGGACAATATAAAATTATTGCTTCACCACAGCCACCCCCCCCCCCCCCCCAGCCCTCCTATAGTGCGCTCTGTTCCTGCAAATCTAAGGGCAAGAAGCTGGGGGATATTGCTATGGATTTAGGGGACATATTCTTTGGGCAGTATTTCTTAAAGGATAAGTAAACCTTTAAAATAGTGATTGTAAAATTGTTGAGGGGGCTATTCTAAGCACTTCTGCAATTATTCAATTATTTATTTATTTTAATTGCAAGATATTAAGGGATACATGTACTGTTAATATGAATGAATTTTGTTACAACAGCGCCACCTGCTGGTCAGTTTCCCACCAGTCTGACCAGCAAGTAGTCAAGGAAGTTGTCAGGAGAAAGAAAGAGGCTGATGTTCTTCTGCTTAGGAAAAAAATGAGAAACCTCAGATAACTTTTCTCACATCTTTCCTAAGCAGAAGAACATCAGAGCAGCCTCTTTCTTTTATTAAAAGAAAATAAATAATGAATGTATATTACAGAAGTGCTTAGAACAGCCTCTCATTCATTGTACATTCACTCGTTTTAAAGGTTTACTTATCCTTTAAAATCTAAAAAAGGCATATTCTGACCCCTCACTCTCACACACACACACATATATATATATATTATATACAGGATTTCATAAGTGCAAACATGTCAACATTGCTGATTGATGAGAGTACCCTCCTTCTCCGCTGCAGAACCAATGAGATTGGAACCATGGATCACCGCACCACCAGACAGGAGACGCAGAGATTCGAGGGCCCGATGCAATCGTCATGGCAGAAGGCTCCGCAGCCTTTACAAATGATCATGGCTTTTAATCGACAGTAGCATTTGGAAGGAGCTGAGTCCGCGCCGGGCTCATCGGTGAAGGCCTGGACAGACACGGGTTGATCGTGATCACCTGAGTTTACAATGTGGCCCGATGGGATGGTGGTCACAGTTACAGAGAAGGAGACCAGATTGTCGGCGTTAGCTGGAACGACGTGGGCCCCTGTAGGGACGGAGGGTCCGTGCATTCCCTCGGGTGAAGTGGTGATATTGATTGTGCCTCCGTAACTGGATCCAATGGGCGTGTGCATGTGATCAGAATGGGGTGGCTGGGAGCCCTGGTGGGACTTGAACAGCTCAGAAGCCTCACCTTTCAGCTTTATGCCCAATACATTCACCATCTTGGCCTGTGCCGCTTGGATAAAGTCTCTGGCTATGTTGGACTCGTTATAAATGTCCCCCCTTGATAATGCCTGGACAGTTTCTTTCAGATCAAATATGGGGCCCTCGGGTTTTGCAGACCTGAGTGAGGCTGAGGAGTATTGGGGGGCAGCCTCACATTCCTCTGGATTAATCTCACTTTTGCTTTCTTCCTCTTCGCTCTCTGTAACGGACTCTGATTCGTCGTCTCTGGTTTGACACTTCTCAGGATCGTTTAGGCTCATGCCCCGCTCAGGACTTACAGTCTGTGTCCGTCTGAAGCTCTCGGGAACCCGTCCATACGTAGCGATGTTTAGCAAGTAGTGCCCGGACATGGCGGGTTTAGACGTTCGCCTGCCCACAAAGCCAAGTCTTTGGCTGGCGGATACGTTCTCACTGAGTTCAGCTGGATTAGGGCCGACCAATGATTTCTCTTGTTGAACTTTTCTGATCAGGGATTGGAGAGATTGCTCTTGGGCGGCACTGCCGGCTGCTTCCTGACTCTGTGATTGGCTGCTGCTAATATTGCTCAGATCTCTTCCAGAGAAGAGCTGCAGGATCCTTTGACTGGAGGGCAGCTGGCGATTTTGGATAAGAAACCTTTCCAGCTGTTGGACAGCCATGTGCGAGGGTTTTACTGAATCCTCTCCACTTACCATGTTGCTGCCAGGAGGGAAATGAACTCCAGCAGTGTTAGTTCCCCTCTCCGTCTGAGCTGAACCTAGAGGAATAGTCTTCATTTCTACCTTGTTGAGGGGTCTGGGCAGTATCTGCTCCATGGGGACATTCTTGCCCTGCAGGAGTTGGGTTACCAGAGGGTTATTGGCGGGTATGCTGGATCCCGTCTTTGTAGGTCCTCTCTGAGTGCTTGCAACTGGAGCTGCTGCCTGACTGGGTGCCTGATCTTTGGCTGGGGCAGAAGGGTTAAAGATCACTGGCTGAGACATGACAGGCCTTGGTGGGATTGTCTGAGTCCCCGAAGAAATTCTAGGTCTGATTTCATTGGGAACATTGGACCGGTTGCTTTTTACATTCTGTGGTGATGGACAGGTTGTGCTTGATGGAACTATGTCTGCAACCCCAATGACTGCACTACCAGATATTGCTACCAGCCTATCAGCATTGCCAGATATTGCTACCAGCCTATCAGCATTAGCAGATAACGGATTGGGCATTCGGATGCTGGCACAGCTTTGGGCTGGTAAGAGGCGGTTGGAGGCTGGAGATGTTTGGGCTCCTGTTATTGGGGTTCTGGGTTGTAGACTGGGTTTTTGCAGTAGCTGTGCTCTTGCTGCACTGTCAGGTGATACCTGCACTGCATTCTGGGTCTCCCTGGAACTCTGGCTACTTGATGAATGGGCTGAATTTCCCCTCTCACCTCTCCAGCTTCCAGTACGTCCCATGTCCAGTACTCCAGCCCTGTGTCCTGTTTCACTGGCGCCATCTGCTGGATTCCTCGCTCCTGTCCCAGGCCCAGCTCCTCCTCCTCCTCCTCCAGGCCCTGGCCCTGGGACTGATGAAGTAACGGAGAGGCCGGCTGATGTTGCTGCTGCTGCTGCTGCTGCTCTCTGGGCTCGAGCCAACTGGGCTTTGGCTTTGATGTCTGCCAGGGTCCTTGCTCCAGTTCTACTGGGACTGGTACCGGTGCTCGGAAAATAGGGCCTGGAAGAGACCTGGTTGCTGGGAAAGGGCTTTGAGGAAAACAAAGAGACAGGGATCTAAAGGAGAGAAACGATACACTCATGAGTACACGGTCAGTACAGTATGGTAACATCAGCAATAAATCACTGAGCCAGTCAATGACTGACAAATAATGTCCAAAATAATAAATGAGCTTCAAGATAAAAAAAGTCCCTCAACTTATTCTAGGTTAAAGGATTGGTTTAGATAAGTAAACCTTTAAAACAAGTGAATATAAAATTGATGAGGATGTTATTCTAAGCACTTCTGCAATGTACATTCATTATTTATTTTCTTTCAAATCCAAGATATTAAGAGATACATGTACTGTTAATATGAATGAATTGTGTTACAACAGCGCCACCTGCTGGTCATTTTCCCACCAGTCTGACCAGCAAGTAGTCAAGGAAGTTGTCAGGAGAAAGAAAGAGGCTGCTCTGATGTTCTTCTACTTAGGAATAAAATGAGAAACCTCACATAACTTTTCTCACATCTTTTCAGAGCAGCCTCTTTCTTTCTCCTGACAACTTCCTTGAGTACTTGCTGGTCAGACTGGTGGGAAAATGACCAGCAGGTGGCGCTGTTGTAACAAAATTCATTCATATTAACAGTACATGTATCTCTTAATATCTTGGAATTGAAAGAAAATAAATAATGAATGTACATTGCAGAAGTGCTTAGAATAGCCCCCTCATCAATTTTACATTCACTTATTTTAAAGGTTTACTTACCCTTTAACACTCCACGTGGCATAGGCAACTGAATTTGAAGAAAATTTGCAATTAAGTATTTTCTTTTGTGATTTTTCTTTAATCATCGATACTTTTTGGTTCATCAGGTAAGAATCTGGAAAAGGTGCAGGTTTTTGAAAAGAGCTGGGTCTATAGGCAGGTGCACCCATGTTTTGCACTTTACCCTGCACTTTATAAAGAAGCCCTACTAGTTTTATTCTCACTGGGCACCTGTACACTGATCCTGATACACATACAAAAGCCTGGTGACAGGGACTGATGCAGATTTATTTTCTAACAAGTGTGTGCAGTAATACATAGCTAATCTGCCTCAGACCAATAAGCCCTAGCATTCATGCAGGCAAGATTCTAAAAGTAAGCGTCTGATTGGTTGCAATGGATTACTGCACAAGATTACCACTTAAAGGAGTAGGAAAGCTACCGAAGCAGTTTATTGCCAAAAGATTAGCCACAATAGTGCAAGATAGAACACTATATTTATTCTGCAAAATGCTTTATGGTACCTGAGTAAACAGCTGTAGAAACGCTGTTTGTTTAGGATAACAACTACCATATTAGCTTTGTGTGATATCACTTCCCGCCTGAGTCTCTCCCTGCTCACTCATAGCTCTGAGCTCAGATTACAGAAGGGAGGGAGGGAGGACTGAACTGAGCATGCTCAAGCCCTAGCCCTGGAGGTTTAAGCTGAAAACAGGAAGTCTGATACAGAAGCCCATGAGTACGCAATAGAAGCAGCATTACTTTGAGGGTTTACTGGTGTATTTATATGGACCTTTCTGATAAGGCTTACTTAATTTTAGCCTTTCCTTCTCCTTTAAGCCAATTAAGGTGGAAATTACGTGTAATAATGGAGCCAATGGAAGTGCTGTAAGGGGAAACAGACAGTTGTGCGTTACCTTAAGTGGGGGCACTTTTTGTTCCGACACCTGCGCTGTCCCTTTGGTACTGGGGCTGCACAAGTCACGAAATGGCCGCTGGATTTCTTGCTGCTCCGACATTCGTATGAATTTCCCAGACGGATCAGAATCCCCGGCGCCTACATCCAACTTCCTCTTGACTCTTGTGCCGAGCGCGAGCTCCGCCATCTCCGTAGACCCCTCCTCTGCAGAATCCTGAGACAGCGCAGCCGTGGCTGGAGGAGCACTGGGAGTTTGTATAGGTACTGGGCTGTTTAGTGGGCTCGGTGCTGGTGGGTTCTCTGAGTCCATCTCCTCAGGCTTAGGGGTTATTAATTGCACAGTCTCTTTGCTGGGAACTGGGGTTATAACCTCTGCAGTGCCCTCTGTCACCTTCACAGGAATGGTAGCGACTTTCTCTTTGGTATCCGTGATATCTGGGGGATGCACTGTATCACCAGCTGTTGGTAAATCTGCCTTCACATGAACCATGACTTCTTCATTTTCTTTCTTTATCGGGGCACGTTCATTTATTTGCTTCTGGGTTGTGATCTCAAGCTTGGCTTCAGTCGGCTGGAGATCGGGGCTCTGGTCGGACTTACCCTGTTCCTTTGGAGGGGAGACGTGGGTTCCGGTCACATTATCACTGGTTTCTGCAATCAGCTCTCTGTAATCGTCTGGGTTTAGCCCAGAGCTGGTAAGAAGTAAGAAAGATAAAAATGATTAGTAATAATTTCTGCCCATTGTTGGGCACCATCTATGATTTGTCAACCGTCACCCACTGGGACCAAAAAAGTCTATGGGCCAGCACCAGTATTACTAGGCCTCCCCAGTGCACAGTACACCTTCAATAAACAATACTGGGAGTCATTTTTAAACACTGGGCAAATTTGCAACCAATCAAGATGATTGCTTTCACTGTACAACCTGCAGCTGGCTGAATAAAGCTAATTACTGATTGGTTGCTATGGGTTACGTCCCAGGTGCAAATTTGCCCAGTGTTTATAAATGAGCCCCACTGAGGTCAGTGCCACCCCTTTAGCCCCCCCCCCAGGGACACACACATATAAATGGATAGGAATGTGCCCCACTTACTTCTCCCCATAGTAACTCTCATAGAATCGTTCCTTCCACGACTCCACCTTCTTCTCTTTCTCAATTTCCTGGCGAATCCGAAGCTGCATCTCTGGGGTGAATTCCCCTGAATGGAACAGAAAGAATGCCAATCATATCCCCTGCTTTTTTATTGGTCAGGTTCTTTGTGGCTTGGAATGTACTGGCCCATGTAGCGTGTCCCTATCCATGTAGCGTGTCCCTGTCCATGTGTGCTGATTAATGGTAACTATGGTTACACTGTACAAATGGGTATTGCTATTTTGGGCAGATCAGAGGCATCCAGGAATGATAATGCAGATGTGAGTGTTCTTACCCAAGCCCTAGTTATATAGCAGAAGTATGACAGCCCGGTACAAATAGGGTATCAGGAGACAAGGGTTAAACCCCCTGAAACCCCTCTTGGATTCCATAACCCCCCATCTCTCACCTTCTGAGAGGCGCTCCTTCCAGCTCTGGGATGCAGAAGTAAAGAATTCATTATTTAGGGCTGAACTGTTCAGTTTCATCAGGCCGTCCGGAGCAGTCTGGAAAGAAAGCTCAGATCAGAACCAAAGGTTTACAGAACGTGAACAGACATTTAATTTTGCTCTCCTCTATCACGGACACAGTATATGAAGTGACATGGGGCAACTGGACACTACCTGCTCTCAGGTACAGGGACACTAACCCCAGGTACAGGGACACTAACCCCAGGTACAGGGACACTAACCCCAGGTATAGGGACACTAACCCCAGGTACAGGGACACTAACCCCAGGTACAGGGACACTAACCCCAGGTACAGGGACACTAACCCCAGGTATAGGGACACTAACCCCAGGTACAGGGACACTAACCCCAGGTACAGGGACACTAACCCCAGGTACACTAACCCCAGGTATAGGGACACTAACCCCAGGTACAGGGACACTAACCCCAGGTATAGGGACACTAACCCCAGGTACAGGGACACTAACCGCAGGTAAAGGGACACTAACCCCAGTATAGGGACACTAACCCCAGGTACAGGGACACTAACCCCAGGTATAGGGACACTAACCCCAGGTACAGGGACACTAACCCCAGGTATAGGGACACTAACCCCAGGTACAGGGACACTAACCCCAGGTACAGGGACACTAACCCCAGGTACAGGGACACTAACCCCAGGTACAGGGACACTAACCCCAGGTACAGGGACACTAACCCCAGGTATAGGGACACTAACCCCAGGTACAGGGACACTAACCCCAGGTACAGGGACACTAACCCCAGGAATAGGGACACTAAACCCAGGTACAGGGACACTAACCCCAGGTACAGGGACACTAACCCCAGGTACAGGGACACTAACCCCAGGTATAGGGACACTAACCCCAGGTACAGGGACACTAACCCCAGGTACAGGGACACTAACCCCAGGTATAGGGACACTAACCCCAGGTACAGGGACACTAACCCCAGGTACAGGGACACTAACCCCAGGTACAGGGACACTAACCCCAGGTACAGGGACACTAACCCCAGGTATAGGGACACTAACCCCAGGTACAGGGACACTAACCCCAGGTACAGGGACACTAACCCCAGGAATAGGGACACTAAACCCAGGTACAGGGACACTAACCCCAGGTACAGGGACACTAACCCCAGGTACAGGGACACTAACCCCAGGTATAGGGACACTAACCCCAGGTACAGGGACACTAACCCCAGGTACAGGGACACTAACCCCAGGTAAAGGGACACTAACCCCAGTATAGGGACACTAACCCCAGGTACAGGGACACTAACCCCAGGTACAGGGACACTAACCCCAGGTACAGGGACACTAACCCCAGGTACAGGGACACTAACCCCAGGTACAGGGACACTAACCCCAGGTACAGGGACACTAACCCCAGGTACAGGGACACTAACCCCAGGTATAGGGACACTAACCGCAGGTAAAGGGACACTAACCCCAGTATAGGGACACTAACCCCAGGTACAGGGACACTAACCCCAGGTATAGGGACACTAACCCCAGGTACAGGGACACTAACCCCAGGTACAGGGACACTAACCCCAGGTACAGGGACACTAACCCCAGGTACAGGGACACTAACCCCAGGTACAGGGACACTAACCCCAGGTATAGGGACACTAACCCCAGGTACAGGGACACTAACCCCAGGTACAGGGACACTAACCCCAGGAATAGGGACACTAAACCCAGGTACAGGGACACTAACCCCAGGTACAGGGACACTAACCCCAGGTACAGGGACACTAACCCCAGGTATAGGGACACTAACCCCAGGTACAGGGACACTAACCCCAGGTACAGGGACACTAACCCCAGGTATAGGGACACTAACCCCAGGTACAGGGACACTAACCCCAGGTACAGGGACACTAACCCCAGGTATAGGGACACTAACCCCAGGTACAGGGACACTAACCGCAGGTAAAGGGACACTAACCCCAGTATAGGGACACTAACCCCAGGTACAGGGACACTAACCCCAGGTACAGGGACACTAACCCCAGGTACAGGGACACTAACCCCAGGTACAGGGACACTAACCCCAGGTACAGGGACACTAACCCCAGGTACAGGGACACTAACCCCAGGTATAGGGACACTAACCCCAGGTACAGGGACACTAACCCCAGATACAGGGACACTAACCCCAGGTACAGGGACACTAACCCCAGGTATAGGGACACTAACCTCAGGTCACCGCGTGACAATACTCACCGGTCGGTCCACTTCAGGCAGAAGCAGGAGGAGCCGTTGCTGACAGTCGCCGGGGAGAAGGGAGAACGTGTGTTTGTTTATCAGCGCCCGTAGGTTGGTATTCACCAAGATGGAGTCTGGAGTCTCTACGTCGATCTCTGCACATTTGGTTCTTTTTATATGTCCTGTACACAAATGTAAATGTCATATTAAGAGAAGCAACTGCATGGCACAATACTCCGTCTAACCCTCACACAGCACCCACAGCTGTGCCACTACCACCCATAGCACCCACATTAGTCACACAGAACCCCCCTACCATTCAGACACTGCGCAAAGCATGCAGGGACAGATTTGTAATGCTGCCTGGCCACATTTGACAGATTCAGGTTGGCAGTTGCAGTAACGGTTACTTACTGGCTTGCAGCCGGTCTGATCTGGGCAGTGGCTTCTTCCCCAGTCCATGGAGAGATGTTAGAGAGGTGCCGGATGGAGCAGAGATGGGGGCACTACTTGCTTGCACTTCTGTCTGTTTTGCTTCCCACGCTGCACACAAGGAACAGAGAGTAGAGATTATATGTAAGACCCTCATGCTAGAGTCCTGCAGCAGGTTGGGTACCGGCAAAAAAGCAGAAAACCTGCGGGTAGAACTTTTGGGTGTGGATATAGATGCAGGTCGGCTGTTCTGCTGGTTTGCGGGTCGGGTTGCTGATCTTCTCAATAGCGAGTTTTACTTCTTTACATATGTTTTAAAAGGAGAACTAAAGTCTAACTAAAGAAGTAGCTAGAAATGTTGTACATGATGTTTTGTACTTCTGTACCAGCCCAAGGCAACCACAGCCCTTTAGCAGTAAAGATCTGTGTCTCCAAAGATGCCCCAGTAGCTCCCCATCTTCTTTTCTGCTGATTCACTGATTCACATGCTCTGTGCTGCTGTCACTTACTGAGCTTAGGGACCCACTCACAATATACAGTACACATAGAATAGAAATGTCACAATATAAGGCTGATTAGTAATTAATACACATAATTACTACATGGCAGCACAGAAACCAGTGCAATTAGCATCAGAATTGAATAATCAGCAAACCTGTAGCATCAGCTTATATTACAGCCAGGGAAGCTCATTTTCTGCTGGATAATTAGTGACGAGCCCTAAGCTTAGCTTCTCAACAGCCAATCAGAGCCCACTGAGCGTGTGAGTGTCACAGACACTTTCCAAGATGGTGACCCCCTGTGACAAGTTTGAAGTCCTGGATCATTGCTGCTATTGACAAGCTCAAACTTTAGCCTCGTGCAATAAGTTCACTATATAAAATAGGACACTTTTTTTAGTCATTTTTAGGCTTTACTACTCCTTTAAAACTTTTTTCTCTGACTATGCCTGCTTCTAATGATATCACTTCCAGTTTACAATGACAGCACTTCCTGTTTCTTGACGCCCAGCGGGACTCGGATCGGGTTGTGGATAAGGCACTTGCCGATTGGGTAGCGGGTCCAATCGGGTACGAATGCAGGTCCGGTTTCAAAAATTAGTTTGGCGCAGGACTCTACCTCATGCAGCTATAAGGAGCACCCAATGGGTGGGTCTGTTATACAGAGAGGGCAGGTGAGTGGCTATCCTCCTGATACTATATTACACAAGCACAGGACTCACACCTACTGATTGTACCTACTGTACTTAATACCCAGGACCCCTGCACTGCAATGATCAGAGTCCATTATAGTGAAGAGGGGATGGATGAGGGGAGGAGCTAGGAAGGTAAGCTGTACAGGTACATACTGTGGGTTGGGGTGGGCTTAGCAGGTGGCACGTTGCTTGCAGTCTTCACTGTAGTCAGCAGGAGGCGCTGGCTGGCAGGGACTGGCATACCCACCCTCTGCTGCTGCTTCTTCCTCTGCTGTTGCTGCTTCAGAGCCTGTGGGGGGCGACAGAGAGAAATACATGGCAGTGAGGATAAGAAGATTGTACACAGGCACCTGATGCCCAAAGACTGAGCTAAAGGCTGCCCTTGTTAATAGAATAATAAATGGGGTCACGTGGGAAACCTGTCCATTGTCACCCTCCTACTCCGGCATTCACTGAAACACGTAAATACTGTGGACTAGTGATATATATTTAAAGAAAAACGAACGATTACAAATGGCTGACAGTTGGAGTCAGTCTCTTCGGCTGACAGTTAGAGCCAGCAGTGCCCTGTTACTGCCTCAGCACCACACCGATCAGTTATTCATGAATGTAAATGAGATGCTGAAAGAAGGGGAAGAAAAACCAACAGACAAACAGAGCAGAAAACAATAACGGTTGTACATGGATACACTTCTGATGTCATCACAGTGATCTCATAGTATTGGTTTTAGGGCAACTTTAAGCACAGATATAAGGGGAGCAACTGCAACTCCAAACTGCTCTACAGCTCAGAAAGAGATTTAGTATTTCCTGATGTATTTTCCTCTTGCTTTACTACTATTTGCATCCATTCACCATCCTCTCTGCTCTTAGCTGCCACTGTCTAACTGTCAGTCTTCGGTTGCAAAAGTATTTTATCTTTAGCCCCCAAAATTTGCTCATAGTCTGTACAGAGAGATCCCATAAAACTATGGCAGCATAGGTATTCCCTGTACTAAGCACAATTCAGCAGGAACAGTCCCCTAAGTTTGCTCATAGTCTGTACAGAGAGATCCCATAAAACTATGGCAGCATAGGTATTCCCTGTACTAAGCACAATTCAGCAGGAACAGTCCCTAAGTTTGCTCATAGTCTTTACAGAGAGATCCCATAAAACTATGGCAGCATAGGTATTCCATGTACTAAGCACAATTCAGCAGGAACAGTCCATAAGTTTGCTCATAGTCTGTACAGAGAGATCCCATAAAACTATGGCAGTATAGGTATTCCCTGTACTAAGCACAATTCAGCAGGAACAGTCCCTAAGTTTGCTCATAGTCTGTACAGAGAGATCCCATAAAACTATGGTACATAGGTATTCCCTGTACTAAGCACAATTCAGCAGGAACAGTCCCTAAGTTTGCTCATAGTCTGTACAGAGAGATCCCATAAAACTATGGTACATAGGTATTCCCTGTACTAAGCACAATTCAGCAGGAACAGTCCCTAAGTTTGCTCATAGTCTGTACAGAGAGATCCCATAAAACTATGGCAGCATAGGTATTCCATGTACTAAGCACAATTCAGCAGGAACAGTCCCTAAGTTTGCTCATAGTCTGTACAGAGAGATACAATAAAATGATTCCAGTGTGTGATATGAATAGTGTTGCGAGCATACTTGGCAAGGAGAGAAAGTAAATATGGCATCTCTAGAGCATTATTGCAGGTATGTAGATGAGACAGACTGTCTGGTTACCTGTTTGAGGGCCTTCTTGCTGTGCTTCTGGGATGGAGAGATGACTTTCCCCGCAGGGATGGAGGGAGATGGACAGCCTGATTGGGGAGAGGATGGCTGGGATATTCTAGATGCGACTACGGAAACAAACATAAAATAAAAATAAAAAGCATGAGTTTTGGATCACACAAACCATGGAGCAAAAGAAACAAAAATGTTAGTGTGAGTGGCCTATGGAATGCAAATACACACCTGTGAGCTACAGAGGCTGCAGGGGTCACTGATCTGGCTGCACTTCAGGTGATAACACACAAGGCTGCTTCAGGCACTTTAAGAGCCTTAATTTTTAGATATGCCAAAACCGAACAGCCTTGGGGGTTCCTTTGGATGATTAAATGCCACATTGGCCTTTTTAAAAACACGTCTCTTAAAGTGCTAAGAACATGCTTGTGTGCCATTGCTCTACGGGACTCCTTGCCCCTATGGAACAGGTGAAGCATAAATGCACCAATCAGCTGCCCCAGTCACTGCCAGGAACAGGACAATGGAGGGTAAAAAGAAGGAAGTATGGAAGCTGCCACTAGATGGTGCTAGTCCCATAACATTCAATGGAATCCACAACAAATCTGTAACTTTTGACTTTAGAGGATCCAAGCGGGCCATGCAACAATACGGGGCCTGGCAGTGTAGCAGTAGAAGTAGTAGTAGTAGCAGTAATAGTAGTAGTACACATAGGGCCTGGTAGTGTAGCAGTAGAAGTAGTAGTAATAGTAGTAGCAGTAATATTAGTAGCAGTAATAGTAGTAGTAATAGTAGTAATAGTATTAGCAGTAAAAGTAGTAGTAGTAGTAGTACACAGAGGGTGTGGCAGTGTAGCAGTAGAAGTAGTAAAAGTAGTAGTAGAACACAGAGTTGGAGAACTACAGCTACAGTAAAGCAAATGGTGACAGAAGGGCAAGATGGTAATAGGAACCTTTAATATCAGAGTGGTGCCCAGCCTACATTTGGTACTAGTATATACTCGAGTATAAGCCGACCCGACTATAAGCAGAGGTACCTTATTTACCTAAGAAAACTGGGAAAAATGTATTGACTCGAGTATAAGTCTAGGGGTAAGAAATTAATTTTAGGACATGGCCAATTTAAAGCTATAAAGTTGCTACTTACTCACTGATCTGAAGCATGCAGTGACGCCTCCGTGCTGCCCGTACTTCTCCCCCCTCCTCGCTTGATTCTGCTTCCTTAGCCCTTGGCCCCTCCCCTCTTCTGGCAGTACCTTTTCTCCACAGATTGAACCATGCTTCGCCTCTCTTCTTTCTGACAGGTGCCATATTTAAAAAGTATAACTCCAGAGCTGCAGCCCCTCCCGCAACTATGTGTCACGAAGGAAGCAGGGCACGTCACAAAGGGAGAAGACGCGCGCCTCCGCTCCCTGTACAGGTGCACGCTCGTATCACAGAGTGAGCGTGCACCTCGTCCAACTGTCATCTCGAGCACTCCTCTTCTAAACTCGCATGCTCCTATTAAAAATAATGCGCACACATTTTCCCCACATCTCCTGCACACTATGCGGGGAAAAAAAAGGGGAAGGGATGAGGAGCGCGAGTACTGAGTGGGGAGGGGCTAAGGAAGCAGAATCAAGCCACGAGGGGGGAGAAGTATGGGCAGCACAGAGGAGTCACTGCATGTTTCAATCAGTGAGTAAGCAGCAACTTTTTTAGCTGACTCGAGTATAAGCCGAGGTAGACTTTTTCAGCACATTTTGGGTGCTGAAAAACTCAGCTTATACTCGAGTATATACAGTATGTCCCGTGCATGGCTCTGACTGGCAGGTGTATCCTCCTATCTGTCAAAAGTCTATGCCCCATAGCACGCCTCCGGAACTCTGCAGAACAGAGAGCACACGCTACATAGGAAATTATATATACAGTGCCCAGTTGGCATTGTAATTTATTCATACAGCACCAGCAAATTGTGCAGCGCTAATGAAGGGTTTTAACATAGCCCTACTCGCAAGAGCTTACAATCTAAAGGATGATAAAGAAATATAGTTCATGGCAATATGGCAGAGGCCCACTTCCCATTGGTGCTGTAGTTGCTTCATGGTATAACAATGTTTGCTCTTTGGATTTTATCGTCACAGAATTAAACTTCTCAGCAATAAGCATGGACCAGTAATAAGCATTGGGTAATACAGAATAAGCTTCCCATTGGTTCATCAGATTCCTACCAAACACCACCAGCCAATGGATTTGCACAGGTAATACAGACTAAGCTTCCCATTGGTGCATCAGATCCCTACCAAACATCACCAGCCAATGGATTTGCACAGATAATACAGACTAAGCGTTGCATTGGTGCATCAGATTCCTACCAAACACCACCGTTAATGGATTTGCACAGGTAATACAGACTAAGCGTTGCATTGGTGCATCAGATCTCTACCAAACACCACCAGCCAATGGATTTTCGCAGGTAATACAGACTAAGCGTTGCATTGGTGCATCAGATTCCTACCAAACACCACCAGCCAATGGATTTGCGCAGGTAATACAGACTTAGCTTCCCATTGGTGCATCAGATTCCTACCAAACACCACCAGCCAATGGATTTGCGCAGGTAATACAGACTAAGCTTCCCATTGGTGCATCAGATTCCTACCAAACATCTCCAGCCAATGGCTTTGTGCAGGTAATACAGACTAAGCTTCCCATTGGTGCATCAGATCAATAATTTAACTAATAACTTTACAACCCATGGCCCAGGCCTAACTCTTCCCTAATGAGTGTTTATAGTAATGGCCTTACCAAGCATATCCAGAGTGTAAGCTCTTTTACGCAAATTCCTACGGAGTGAAAGGACCGGGTAACACTTCCTGCCACATACACTGATAAGTGTGCGACTGCCTAACAATATTAGCTCCAGCAGCAGTGCACAGAAACATTGTGGTGTTTTTAGCATTAGCTCGGGGGGGGGGATGATTGATTTGCCACAAGGCGTCGGATGGAAACGCACTCAGTTTGAACCGGAGCAGAGTTTCAGCTGCACTAAAAATACAGGGCTAGGTTCCCTTCTCTCTCCCAAAATCTGTGCAGTCAGCAATCCAAAATAAGCCAGCTTTATGCTCAAGCGATTAACTGTATCCAGATGTTCAGAGCTAGCACAGCAACCACACCGGCATTTATTGGGTTACACTCGCCTCTTGCAGGGAGACAGGGGCCCTAACCTCACAGAACCATCCCTGGCATATAATAAGGCAACTTACTAACAACACTTACAGTACTGCTGCCTGGAAACAGCATGACCAACTGAAACAGAAGAGTGCAAGAGAAAAGTAGGGGTTGCTAAGCAACTTGCTCCTCTGAGCACTTTAAATAAACTGCTTCTTCCTTTCATTTTCACGATATGGGCAGGGTTAATACCATGACAACCAAAGGTAAATGTAATTGATCGAAATTACAAAAATGATCAGATTAAATCTACATTAAAGTGGAATAGAAAACACACCTTTCACCATCCTAATCATTAACACAAGGCATAAGATATATAAATGAGAACTGGTGCACAGAGGTTACTGAAATACTCCCCAATGTCCCCTTTGAAGTTCAGCCTGGGGGAGATTTGGGGTGTACACTTATTGGATGCCCCTGATATTCTTGCAGCTATTGGTTAACAGGGTCATTGGATATCAAGCAGGGGCTTGAAGTAAGTCTGGGAGTGACTGGGTTACTTGTTGCCTAAATACTCTGCTGGGCACGTCCTCAGCATGCCTATAAATTGTTTTATAATGAAACAGGATCCACCCTATGGGAACAGCTTTTAGAGAGATTTGCAACACACATTTCCTAACTGCTTGTAATGAACTATCAGGATACTTCAGTCCTACACTACAGTGTCTATAATAGCAGCACACTAACACCTACTCCTCATTTATATTTCACCAGAAATCATAATGATTGTGAACCAGATTCCAATAGTAACAGTGATATAATTGTCTCTGGGAAGGGAGTGTGACTGTGGGATAGCAGGTATAGTAGGGAGAGATGGTGTCTATAGTAACAGTGGGATAATAGTCTCTGGGAAGGGAGTGTGACTGTGGGATAGCAGGTATAGTAGGGAGAGATGGTGCCTATAGTAACAGTGGATAATAGTCTCTGGGAAGGGAGTGTGACTGTGGGATGGCAGGTATAGTAGGGAGAGATGGTGCCTATAGTAACAGTGGATAATAGTCTCTGGGAAGGGAGTGTGACTGTGGAATAGCAGGTATAGTAGGGAGAGATGGTGCCTATAGTAACAGTGGATAATAGTCTCTGGGAAGGGAGTGTGACTGTGGGATAGCAGGTATAGTAGGGAGAGATGGTGTCTATAGTAACAGTGGATAATAGTCTCTGGGAAGGGAGTGTGACTGTGGGATAGCAGGTATAGTAGGGAGAGATGGTGCCTATAGTAACAGTGGATAATAGTCTCTGGGAAGGGAGTGTGACTGTGGGATAGCAGGTATAGTAGGGAGAGATGGTGCCTATAGTAACAGTGGATAATAGTCTCTGGGAAGGGAGTGTGACTGTGCGATAGCAGGTATAGTAGGGAGAGATGGTGCCTATAGTAATAGTGGATAATAGTCTCTGGGAAGGGAGTGTGACTGTGGGATAGCAGGTATAGTAGGGAGAGATGTGTCTATAGTAACAGTGGATAATAGTCTCTGGGAAGGGGGTGTGACTGTGGGATAGCAGGTATAGTAGGGAGAGATGGTGTCTATAGTAACAGTGGATAATAGTCTCTGGGAAGGGAGTGTGACTGTGGGATAGCAGGTATAGTAGGGAGAGATGGTGTCTATAGTAACAGTGGGATAATAGTCTCTGGGAAGGGAGTGTGACTGTGGGATAGCAGGTATAGTAGGGAGAGATGTGTCTATAGTAACAGTGGATAATAGTCTCTGGGAAGGGAGTGTGACTGTGGGATAGCAGGTATAGTAGGGAGAGATGTGTCTATAGTAACAGTGGATAATAGTCTCTGGGAAGGGAGTGTGACTGTGGGATAGCAGGTATAGTAGGGAGAGATGGTGCCTATAGTAACAGTGGATAATAGTCTCTGGGAAGGGAGTGTGACTGTGGGATAGCAGGTATAGTAGGGAGAGATGGTGCCTATAGTAACAGTGGATAATAGTCTCTGGGAAGGGAGTGTGACTGTGGGATAGCAGGTATAGTAGGGAGAGATGGTGCCTATAGTAACAGTGGATAATAGTCTCTGGGAAGGGAGTGTGACTGTGGGATAGCAGGTATAGTAGGAGAGATGGTGCCTATAGTAACAGTTGTACAAATAAATCCCTGTGCTCCATGCAATACAATGCTCAGGGCAGATCTGTATAGTTGCAGACAGAATGAATCATGTAGAGTCTATTGGGCAAGTCAGACCCAGCCTCTGTGCAGTTGATACAGGTCTGGAAAGGAAAATAACATAGAGGAAACTGTACAGACTTCAGATTTAACGCTTATGGGGCACAAAAAGGGCACAGACAGCCCAGAGGAGCCCTGCATGTTACCTGACCCATGGAGAGTTGAGCTCGCTGGGGAGAGAAGGTCCCTCTTTCCTGGGGTTGCAGAGAAAATTGGGGAAGGAGTATCAGGAAGTAGAAGAGTCGGCTCATGTCTGGGCAGGGACAGTTCTGCCTCCAGGAAGAGCAGTGGGTTCTGTGTGGGTAAAATGGGAATTTTGCACTGCCAGGAACAGAACTAGATGCTCTTTAATAGACAGGCTGGTGTATTGCTGGAATACTCTATAGTTCTGTGCAGACTTGCCAGGAGGGGGCCACACCGGCAGTCTCTTGTCTGTTGTAAATCTCCAACACACCAAATTCTCCAAAATTTGTTTAAATCCCTATCAAAGACTGAGAAGGAAAACCTTCATTTACTTGCCTGAATGGAAATCCTGGATCATGTTTCCTTGTATTTAGACACAGGCAATATAGTATAGAGATAGGGGAGGTCACTATGTATCACACTTCATATAATATAAGCTCAGGTTTCTCAATACTCACTGACAGCACTCATTGCATTCTGTCCCAGTGGCTGCACAGATCCTATCTGATCCCCATTGTAAGCAGCAGTCCTGTCCTGCTTTATGGCAGCTGAGATTCTAGCTATCTGTATAACAGAACATTCTGTCCCAGTGGCTGCACAGATCCTATCTGATCCCCATTGTAAGCAGCAGTCCTGTCCTGCTTTATGGCAGCTGAGATTCTAGCTATCTGTATAACAGAACATGTGGTTTAGCTGCAGATCAGAGTAGACTGGGTATAACAGGGAATACAGACAGAGCTGCATAATGGTGACCTTTTCTTACCTCTTTGCTGTTCCCCTTCTCGCTGCTCTATGTCTCTGTGCATGGTACTTCACTCTAAAGGCTGTTACAACCTTGTCACATTGAACTCCAATTCGGATCCCCCTGATCTGCTCCCTCGCTGGTTGGATTATTAACAAACCCCGCGCTTACATTAATTATCCTTCTTCAATTTAAATAGATTTTTGAAACCGACAGTTGAATCCTCGCTGTGGCGGAACGCACTATATTTTTGCTCATATAAGGAAGTGGGTAGTTGATCATATCGAACTTCCTGTTTCAGTACATTTGAAAAAAAAGGTGATGTAACTGAGACCTAAAAGTGCTAATTCTAAAGAAAAAAACAGGGCCTATGAAATAGTGCTGCAGAACCCAGAGAGCATGCAGCGGGGCAGAGCTTCTCAAAAACAAAGGAAACGGTTAGAGCGGATGTAAATACTAATATTAAACAAAGAGAATCGAATTCTAAGCAACTTCCCAATATGTATTCATTCTCACTGGCAGTTATTTGTAAATGCAAGTGTTATTGCAACAGGATCTGTCTGTCGCTTTCTATCCTGCAGGTCTGACTCTTGAAACAATGTGTCAGGTTTCTTTCTGCCTAAGCATATGTCTTAATTTGCTATAAAATTTCAGGAGTCAGAACCAACAGTGCAGAAAATATAAACACTCTGTAATGAATGCACACTGGGAAGTTGCTTAGAACTACATTCTCTTGTGTCTGAGACAAACCCAAAAGAACACAATGATATCTGCCCCACGGATGTAGAGTGCAGAGCTGGGCAAGGCCAAGGGTTCGGCTGTGGAGTGCAGAGCTGGGCAAGGCCAAAGAAACGGCTGTAGAGTGCAGAGCTGGGCAAGGCCAAAGAAACGGCTGTAGACTGCAAAGCTGGGCAAGGCCAAGGGTTTCGGCTATAGAGTGCAGAGCTGGGCAAGGCCAAGGAATCGGCTGTAGAGTGCAGAGCTGGGCAAGGCCAAGGAATTGGCTGTAGAGTGCAGGGCTGGGCAAGGCCAAGGAATCGGCTATAGAGTGCAGAGCTGGGCAAGGCCAAGGAATCGGCTGTAGAGTGCAGAGCTGGGCAAGGCCAAGGAATCGGCTGTAGAGTGCAGGGCTGGGCAAGGCCAAGGAATCGGCTATAGAGTGCAGAGCTGGGCAAGGCCAAGGAATCGGCTGTAGAGTGCAGAGCTGGGCAAGGCCAGGGAATCGGCTGTAAAGTGCACAGCTGGGCAAGGCCAAGGAAACGGCTGTAGAGTGCAGAGCTGAGCAAGGCAAAGGAAACATCTGTAGAGTGCAGAGCTGGGCAAGGCCAAGGAATCTGCTGTAGAGTGAAGAGCTGGGCAAGGCCAAGGGTTCAGCTGTAGACTGCAGAGCTGGGCAAGGCCAAGCAATCGGCTGTAGAGTGCAGAGCTGGGCAAGGCCAAGGAATCTGCTGTAGAGTGCAGAGCTGGGCAAGGCCAAGGAATCTGCTGTAGAGTGCAGAGCTGGGCAAGGCCAAGCAATCGGCTGTAGAGTGCAGAGCTGGGCAAGGCCAAGGAATCTGCTGTAGAGTGCAGAGCTGGGCAAGGCCAAGGAATCTGCTGTAGAGTGCAGAGCTGGGCAAGGCCAAGCAATCGGCTGTAGAGTGCAGAGCTGGGCAAGGCCAAGGAATCTGCTGTAGAGTGCAGAGCTGGGCAAGGCCAAGGGTTCGGCTGTAGAGTGCAGAGCTGGGCAAGGCCAAGGAATCGGCTGTAGAGTGCAGAGTTGGGCAAGGGCAAGGCCAAGGAATCGGCTGTAGAGTGCAGAGCTGGGCAAGGCCAAGGAATCGGCTGTAGAGTGTAGAGCCGGGAAAGGCCAAGGAATTGGCTGTAGAGTGCAGAGCCGTGCAAGACCAAGGGTTCGGCTGTAGAGTGCAGAGCCGGGCAAGGCCAAGGGTTCGGCTGTAGAGTGCAGAGCTGGGCAAGGTCAAGGAATCGGCTGTAGAGTGCAGAGCTGGGCAAGGCCAAGGGTTTAGCTGGGTTCTAGATTGCACCTAACCAGCTCTCCAGCCTCAGGTTTCCTGCTCTTTCTTCACATAAACTGAAATGTGATTCACTAAAAAAGAAGGGAGAAAAATACTAACAGACATAGTGTCCCTTGTTCACCGGTGCTGTAGTAACATAGGGGGTCTCACTGTGCTGTATCCAGGCATTTGCTCCTGTGCTACAATGGAGTACATGTGCAAAAGTATTAAACTGCTTTCTGGTTGCCAGGTTACTGAACCTATGAACCATTTGGAATATTACCTTTTCGATACTGGAGCTGAACTTCTGTGTATAGGCAGACAGGGTCCATATACAGGTACATACAGTACATATATATATACAGGGTACGCATAGGCGGCAGTCAGTCCAGATGGCAGTGACATACATACAGACAATACTAGATAAGGAACAAGGAAGTGTCATGATACAGTATATTCAGTCTGTTGCTCCAAATAACCTGCTGCTTTTGCTAGTAGCCAAGAGCCCAACAAAAAAATCAACCCTCCAGGGGCCCTATATAATCTATACAAGGGCCAAGCATCACCACATGGGTGACGGATCAAAGTTGTACTTTAAAGGGGTTGTTCACCTTTTAACTGTTAGTATGATGTAACAAAGGATATTCTGAGACAATTTGGTTTTCATTTTTTAGTACTTGTGTTTTTTTAGTCATTTAGCTTTTTATTCAGCAGCTCTCCAGTTTGCAATATCAGCCATCTGGTTGCTAGGGTCCTAATTACCCTAGCAACCATGCAATGATATGAATAAGAGACTGGAATATAAATAGGAGAGGCCCGAATAGAAAGATGAGTAATTAAAAGTAGCAATAACAATACATTTGTAGCCTTACAGAGCATTCGTTTTTTGGATGGGGTCAGTGACCCCCATTTGAAAGATGGAAAGAAGAAAAATAATTAAAAAACTATAAAAAAATAAATATATTATGAAGATCTATTGAAAAGTTGCTTAGAACTGGCCATTGTATAACATAGGAAAAGTAAACCACCCATTCACGTAATTATCTGCTCAAGTAATAGGAAAGCGCAGGAGAAATACGGGAAAATAATGACCTGTTTAAATCTAGTTTACTCCTCTGAAATATTATAAGTAGTCAGGATAGAAGGCCCCACGGGAACACTGATGAAACATAAGGGGGGCCACCAGCAGGGCATTCATTTAATATATGTACAAGTATCAATATAACATTAATGCCCCTTGCAGACTGGATGTTTTGTCTGCTACTGCCCCCAGACGAGAAGTACCGTGGGTAAAACTCCCATCATCACCCCTAACGCTACTACTGCACCCAACTATTGGGCACAAGCGCTGAGATGGGCACGTTCCAAATAAAACTGCTGTGGCACATTGGGGGCAGATTCCAATAAAAAGGCAGTGGCACATTGGGGGGCACTGAGTGGGTTGATCCCCCCAGTATTTACAAGAGCTCAGGTACCTTTCCTTTGCCATCGGCTGCTGCGTCTCTCCTTTGTGCTGTCGCTGCTGTTGCTGCTGGTGCAGGTGCTGCTGTTTTCCGATGTCTGGGAGTCGGAATGGGCCTCGCTGCTGTCTTCTGAGCAGTCGGAAATTTCCTTCACCCCATCCCCAACGATATCTTTCTGCCAAAACAGACACACAAGGAATTTCAGTATAAAGGAGTAAAGTTGCTTTGTATTCCCTGTACTGATGTGAATCCCATGCCCTGCTTACCTCCCACAGCATAATAACAACCTACCTACACCCATGCAATAGCCCTACCTGCTCATAGCTGTATGGAGAAGAGACTGGGGCTAAAGCTACAAGGAAATAAACACAGAAATCCTGAGTCTCCCGTCACAGAATGAGGCACCACACCTGATAACTGGAGGCTGTTGTTTATATACAGACAATAGGTGTAAGTCACGTAAGTTCACAGTATGTGTGATGTGAATCACATACAATAGGTTATAGCCGTGGGAAAGGCTTGAACAGGCACAGAATAAGTCCCATAGTAATGTACACACATACAGGTACACACACATACAGGTACACACACACATACAGGTACACACACATACAGGTACACACACATATACAGGTACACACACATACAGGTACACACACATACAGGTACACACACACATACAGGTACACACACATATACAGGTACACACACATACAGGTAACACACATAAAATTACACACACATACAGGTACACGCATAAATGGTACACACACACACATACAGGTACACGCAGGGCCGTCATTAGAAATCACGGGGCCCTGTACAACAAAATTTTTGGGGCCCCCTGGGCCCGCCCACCCTAGCCCCACCCCAGATACCACCCACCCCAGTACGGATTGGTTGATTTACTGGTATAAGTTGACGTCATCGGAGCGTGGACCTCTAACCAATTGGCTGAGCGTAGGGTATTCCGGCGTAGGCGGCACGGTTTCAGTGCTGCAAAGGGGGGCCCGGCCCCCCTTTAGGCCCAGGCCCGGTACAGTTATACCCCCTGTGCCCCCTGATTGTGGCCCTGGGTACACGCATAAAGGGTACACACACACACTCAGGTACACACATACAGGTACACACACACACAGGTACACACACACACAGGTACACACACACACATACAGGTACACACACACACACACACAGGTACACACACACACACACAGGTACACACACACACATACAGGTACACACATACAGGTACACACACACACAGGTACACACACACACAGGTACACACACACACAGGTACACACACACACACACAGGTACACACATACAGGTACACACACACACACAGGTACACACACACAGGTACACACAAACACACAGGTACACACACAGGTACACACACACACAGGTACACACATACAGGTACACACACACACACACACACATACAGGTACACACACACATACAGGTACACACACACAGGTACACACACACACAGGTACACACAGGTACACACACACACACACAGGTACACACATACAGGTACACACAC
This sequence comes from Xenopus petersii, assembly GCA_038501925.1. Taxonomy (NCBI): domain Eukaryota; kingdom Metazoa; phylum Chordata; class Amphibia; order Anura; family Pipidae; genus Xenopus; species Xenopus petersii. Next base: position 2,824,645 of record CM076681.1, on the reverse strand, counting down.
ACATACAGGTACACACACACATACAGGTACACACATACAGTACAGGTACAGGTACACATACACACACACACACACATACAGGTACACACATACAGGTACACAGACATCAAATTGCATCACATTTTCAGCCCAACAGGATAGCTCTGGGTGCCCGAGTCACAAGACAGAGCTTGAAGTAGGTCAAGATACATTCAGGTGTAAGTGAGACTGCACAGCTTGTTGGATGGGTAATTATACTGCTATGAAGGAGCTAAATCAGATCTCTAGCGGGGGTTACTTTCAGCTCACTCATTACTACACAAGTGCCCCTAAGGAGGGCAGAAAAGACACCAATGAGAGGGCTCCAATGGGATGCACAATGCAGCCCCAGCAACTTACTACAGCGGTGTATTTTGCCAGCAGACAGATGTATTTCTATAGACGGTGCCATTATCCCTTTAAAACAAAGTTCCAGAGTTCTCTGCTAGTCTTTTTCACAGCTTAGATCTTATTCTAAGCAGCACCACCCCAGAAAAGCTAAGTGCCAACCTACTGTATACTCACCCCTACTCCTGGGAAGGAGCCACAGAGAGGGCTAATGACTACCTATAGATCACCCCATAGAATACATACACTATTTCACATACATTCTGCCTTAAAGGAGAAGGAAAGCTACTGAAGTAGTTTATTGCCAATAGATTAGCCACAATAGTACAAGCTATAACACTATATTTATTCTGTAGAATGCTTTACCATACCTGAGTAACCAGCTCTAGAAGCTCTCTGTTTGTTTAGGATAGCAGCTGCCATATTAGCTTGGTGTGATATCACTTCCTGCCTGAGTCTCTCCCTGCTCACTCATAGCTCTGGGCTCAGATTACAGAAGGGAGAGGAACAAACTGAGCATGCTCAAGCCCTAGCCCTGGAGGTTTAAGCTGAAAACAGTTAGTCTGATACAGAAGCCCATGAGTACACAATAGAAGGAAAGAAATGTGCTGTTTCTTTTGACAGAGGACTCAGAGCAACATTACTTTGAGGGTTTACTGGTGTATTTATATAGACCTTTCTGATAAAGCTTACTTAATATTAGTCTTTCCTTCTCCTTTAAATGTTAAATCCCAGACGCAGACCATATGCACCTCGATGGCAATGGCCAGCAATCAAATGCCCCGGGGAAGGGATAGTGGCCACTTGTTCGCCCATTGATAATGATATAAATATAATGAATAATAAAAACCTTTTAAATAAGCAAAATGACAGAAGAGGCAGAAATACAGCTTTTTGGCAAGGGGAGGAGAAATTGGGGCAGATGCTTTATCCTGGCACACTCATCCAGCATTACATACACTTTTGCTTTAAAGGGATACTGTCATGGGAAATTTTTTTCTTCAAAACACATCAGTTAATAGTGCTGCTCCAGCAGAATTCTGCACTGAAATCCACTTCTCAAAAGAGCAAACAGATTTTTTTTTATTTAGTTTTGAAATCTGACATGGGGCTAGACATATTGTCAGTTTCCCAGTTGCCCCAAGTCATGTGGCTTGTGCTCTGATAAACTTTTACTGCTGTACTGCAAATTGGAGTGATATCACCCCCCCCCCAGCAGCCTAACAACAGAACAATAGGAAGGTAACCAGATAGCAGCTCCCTAACACAAGATAACAGCTGCCTGGCAGATCTAAGAACAGCACTCAATAGTAAAATACAGGTCCCACTGAGACACATTCAGTTACATTGAGTAGGAGAAACAACAGCCTGCCAGAAAGCAGTTCCATCCTAAAGTGCTGGCTCTTTCTGAAAGCACATGACCAGGCAAAATGAGCTGAGATGCACCTACACACCAATATTACAACTAAATACACTTGTTCAGGAATGACATTTTGTATTGTATTGAGTGAATTATTTGCAGTGTAAACAGTGTCATTTAGAAATAAAAACTACCCACTAAAAATCATGTCAGAATCTCTTTAAAGAATTAGACTTTAGCCAGGCCCTTCTGCCTTTTATTTTTGGTTATATGATATAACTATAACCACCATAGGTTATAGTGATAGCCCCATTTAAACAGGCCTACACCTGGAGTGATAATTATTTAACTGTTTCTGTGCCAGAGGATCTGCTGTTACCCACTGACTGAAGCAGGATTGTGTAACAGGACAAACTACTGATGCAACAAGTGTCTCCTGACGATTCTCTGCTAAGTCCTATGACCCCTGTCACACTGAGAGGTAGAACTGAGAAGGGAAGTGCAAGAAGTCGCTTCCTGCCTCATAAATGAAGCTTTTGGCACCAAATCAACAGCAGAAAGCACCCCTGCTACACAGTTGTGGCATAAGCAGTGTAATAACTGCTGCAGTCATGAAAAAGAAAAATTAATGTAAATTGCAGGGGTGCTCAGAAGAGCATGTGACAGCTACATGGAAATGGAAGATAACCACTATTTTATAATGATTCAAATAAGCCCCATACATGTAAAATCACTTTAGCTCCCCCTCTGTGCCATAAAGCTGATGTGCCCCTTCAGAGGTATATTAACTTTAGTGTATGGCCCAGGTTTCCAGGCCCTGGCTCTATTCCCTTCAATCTCTCTCATTCTATTCTTATGGAACAATAGATAAATATTCTATAGCAATTCACATTCATTGGTTTTGATTGTTGAATGTCTTGGTGACTAAGCAATGACACGTCAGTTTCTCCGATTCACAAGATGCAAGGGCTCGAAGGCCTTAAACGAGAACTAAACCCTAAACATGAAACATGGGTAAACATGTAATATTTTATATAGTGAACTTATTGCACGAGGCTAAAGTTTGAGCTTGTCAATAGCAGCAATGATCCAGGACTTCAAACTTGTCACAGGGGGTCACCATCTTGGAAAGTGTCTGTGACACTCACATGCTCAGTGGGCTCTGATTGGCTGTTGAGAAGCTAAGCTTAGGGCTCGTCACTAATTATCCAGCAGAAAATGAGCTTCCCTGGCTGTAATATAAGCTGATGCTACAGGTTTGCTGATTATTCAATTCTGATGCTAATTGCACTGGTTTCTGTGCTGCCATGTAGTAATTATGTGTATTAATTACTAATCAGCCTTATATTGTGACATTTCTATTCTATGTGTACTGTATATTGTGAGTAGCTCCCTAAGCTCAGTAAGTGACAAAAACACTTACTGGGCTGGTACAGAAACACAAAAAATTACGTACAACATTTCTACCTACTTCTTTAGTTAGGCTTTAGTTCTCCTTTAATACCTTTATTTTCATTACAACCTTCAACCCTGAATTCAAATGCATTCAGAGCCTGTAAAGAGAGACCGGGCAAGTCAGTCCAGTGCTGCATAATAATGTTTTTTTGTTATAAGCGCTCACAGACTTTCCTGCCTGTGTGTGTGCAGCTCCATAAGGAATAATGTACCCTGTCCTCATCTTGTTGCTGTTCATCTGAACACTACAGACAGGCCCCAAGCCTAGTGAAATCCTATTCATTCCAATGATTGCCTTTGCAAAAAGATGCGTTGTTGTGATCTCCTGCTCTGCTGTACCCTACCTGATGCCCTTGCCTATTCCATACTACACTCAGACAACCAACTCTTCTACTGGAACATCAGCTCTTCATGTCATCTGCTTGGCTGGCCTGCTAATGTGCCCTTTATCTAGATTAATAACCAATGTTTTGGAGTTTAGAGACGACTACTGGTCAAACATGGAAGATCTAGACTGTCCGTAGTCATGGAATAACTTCCCTTTAACTGAGCCGAGACGGCTATTACTGATGAAGTGTTTGGAGAGAAGGGCGAATGAGAAGACAAGAGACTGCACTAAGTAACACAACATGTATGTGTCACATGAATATCCAGCACAAAAGCACAATTATACTCTGGGAACACTATTACTGCCCCATGGAAGTGCACTGAGCCAGATATGTGTAATAAATGCGTCTCTGGGGTGGGAACATTGATTGTGATGTGCAGTTGTGTCTCTGGTGCTACCAAAGCATGACAATCTAACAACAGCCACTTCTACTCTTCTACAGCCCTGTACTCAGTCACTGCAAGTTGGGGATGTTCACACTGGAGAAGAGGCGCTTGAGGGAGGATACGGTAACTATGTATAAATATATAAGGGGATCATATAATAATAATAATAATAATAAGGGGTTGGATGGTGTTTAGCAAGTGAGGGATACAGGGATATGGGAGATAGCTCATAGTACAAGTTGATCCAAGGACTGGTCCCATTGCATCTTAGGGGCAGATTTACTAAAGAGCAAAGTGACTAACGCTGGAGACGAATCGCTAACATTGCCACTTTCAGGCACTTTGCCGATTTACTAACGGGCGCAGGCGTAACTTCGCAAGCGAAAGAGACAGACGCTAGCGGTCATTCTCACTCTATTGACAGGCAAATTTTCGCTCTGGCGAATGGATGTTACTCCGCAAATTCACTAAGATGCGGATTTCACTGAACGTTACCTCTTTCGCCAGATTTACCTTCGCCAGCTCAGACCAGGAGAAGTGCAATGGAGTGTATAGATCTTCCTCATTCTTCTGTTACTTACATCATATTTTTAGTGGAAAAAGTCACAAAAAACGCTGGCGTCTTCTCCTTTTTTCAGAGTGATAGCCTGCAAAAGACCTTACATTTTTTTTTTGGGTAACCTGGATTTTCTAACATATGGAACATTAACTATACAATGGGCTCATGTGTAGGGCAATATAACAACCCTATTGTCTTTATTATGGTTCCCTGGACCATATGATTCGCTGCAACATATACTTCCAGAATTAGGCAGAATTGAACGCTAGTGCATCTTCGCTGTGCTTGCTGAAGTAACGATAGTGAAAATTCGACAGCATTCGTCGCCCTGGACGCAACTTCGCATTTTAGTAAATTAGTGTTGGCTGAGCGAATTTTCGTGTAGCGATGGGTGCGAAGCCGTCGCTGGCGAATTTTCGCTGCTTCGTAAATTTACCCCTTGGAGTCAGGAAGGAATTTTTCCCCCTCTGAGTCAAATTGGAGAGGCTTCAAATTGGATTTTTGCCTTCCTCTGGATCAACTGGCAGTTAGGCAGGTTATATGTAGACCTAAATGGTTGAACTTGATGGACGTGTCTCTTTTTTCAACCTAACTTACTGTGTTACAATATGTATGAGTCCCTGATCTCCAGAGCTTACAATCTGTTTTTTTACACAGTTTCAATTCACTTACAATGGATTGTGCCCAAAGGTTTGCTGGAGAGCGTGTTCAGACCTGAAGGCAATAATCAGATTATACAGGAAAGTTGTATAATAGAAGCCAGTTGGCAGTTTTGAAAAACTCATATCATCCATGGGCACCTAAAGTATCTAGGGATACCTGTTGAACAACAACTCCTCAAATCTTTAGAGTCAACTGGATACATGGACAAGGTGCATATGCCTTGAAAACACTCAGCTTGTATGTCTGTCTGAGAAAAAGCCCTCTAAATAAAGGCTTGTTAAGAAAAATTGCCTTGTTTCGGTGCTGTCTAATCCAAATAGAGTTGAAAACACTCTACAAATGAATTCCAGGGTCTAAAGGTGGCCATACACGGGCCAATAAAAGCTGCCGACAGACCGTGTCGGCAGCTTATTGGCCCGTGTATGGGGGCCCCCGACGGGCTTCCCCGATCGAGATCTGGCCGAAAGTCGGCCAGATCTCGATCGGATGGGGCTAAAAATCCCGTCGGATCGCGGCCGCATCTGTTCGTTGATGCGGTCCGGCGATCCGACCGCCCGTTTGTTAAAGCTAGGATCCGATCGTTGGGCCCTAGGGCCCACGATCGGATCTGCCCGATATTGCCCACCTCAAGGTGGGCATATCGGAGGGAGATCCGCTCGTTTGGCGACATCGCCAAACAAGCGGATCTATCCATGTATGGCCACCTTTAAACACACATTGTAAAACATTTCTTGTTCATTAAAACAAGGTGATTCCTATGTCTTATATCTACATGCTTCCACTGATCACTATTATGAATATAAATGACAATTATAGTTTGCCATTAACAACAGTCGCTAACCTTTCTCCCAGACCAGTGCTCTCCTTTTTTTAAAGTGATACTGCCATGAAACTACTTTCAAAATATGAATGTACATGAAAAGTTACCTATAGGTCGAGTTATTTGTTTTTCGCTAATAGGACTGATTTTGTAATTGTTACTAGTTCATAAACCTGACTGTCCTTTCTCAAAACTGTCAGTTAGAATTTCTAACACTAAGGGGGAACTCACAAAAGTGTAGGGGAAAAAAACGACTTTAAAATGTCGTTGAAAGTGTCGTAGTAAGAGCCGACAAATTCACAGAGCATTTAACCGCCAATTTTCCGACGTGAACGTCACTTTTGAAATAGTGACGTTAAAAGTAGCCGTGGTTTTTTTCATTCACCATTTTTCCAGACATTTTTATGAATTGCTCATAAACTTATTTGTTTTGCCGACAATTTTTCCGACACATTAGGCTCTCCAAAATGAAAATGTTGGTCAAATTGTCTTTTGAAAAATCTCGGTAAAATGATGTCTGTCTGACGAAAAGATATACAACATTTTAGAAAACTGTCGGACTAACGGGACATTCAGAGATGGTAAAATCTGACTTTGTGAATTTGCCGTCGGAACGACATTTTACAAATTTGTCGACCGCCACTTCTGAGTTACTTATTTTACTGACACTTTTGTGAATTCCCCCCTAAGTGGCAGATTTATTAAGGTTCCATTTGTAAATTTGAATTTTTGAGTTGGATTATTGGTCAAAACTCACAAACTCGAGTTGGGTTTTTGCCAAACTCGAATTCTAAAAATGATCATACCTGGACCCTAGAAACATCTTGAATTTGACTATTCGCCACCTAAAGCCTGCCGAGTTCATGTAGAAGCCAATGGCAGAGATGCAGTGAAGATGTTAATAGCCTTCCTGACATCCACGTTTTTTTTTTTCAGAGAAAAAAGTCGATTTGAGTATAGTTGAATTTGATACGAGTTTTCAGGTCGGTAATATTAGATTGAATTTTAGAAGTTCAAGTTTTTTCTTAAAAAGATACTATTCGAGTTTCGAGGTCATTCGAGTTCATTAGAGGTGAAATAAAACTCTATAACGCAACCTTAAAAGGCCACGTAAAGGCAAAAAAAAAAGGAAAAAAAAAAAACCTAACCTAATATACTTTAATTAAAAAACGTGTACCGTTTTTATAAGAAACCTGACTGTATGCAGTGAAATTCTCCCTTCATTTACTGCTGTGGATAGGAATTGTCAGACGGTCCCTAACTGCTCTGCAGGGAAACAATCATACTTATGAACAGCAGGGGGAGCCCCGCCTTACTTCCCAGCCATGCAGAACTCAAGCAGCTTTGTTTGTTTCTCTGTAGTGCAGTCGGCAACTGTGTAAGTATTTGTATTGGATTTTATTTTTGCCTTTACATCCCCTTTACTGTTTCCAACTCCAGCTGCAGGGACAAAGATCATGGAGCCAGATTTAAACAGATAAACTGGGATTCTATTTGGAGGATTATTTTGCTGCAGCCACTGGTTCTGCAGAGTTGGAGAAAGTTTGTATTAAACAATACAAAAACCATAAAATCCACATTAGATTACATGACAACACAGTACCCAGTGCAGTCTGTATATTCTGATTATTAATCAGTCTTGTTGTATCGGCTTGTGGCAGATATTATTTGAATTGTGCTGTTTTCATCATTTATGACGATCCCTAAGCAGCCCAGACCACACTGAGCATGTGCACAGTCTTGGTCTTGCAAAGATGTATAACAAAGTTACAAGATGGTGACCCACTGTGGCCAACTGTGAAAGCATAAATCATTTGTTTGATTAGACTTGTGGTGCAGTAAGTTTATGTTTAATATACAAAATACAGCATTTCTAGCCTTATTCTATGTTACACTTTACTACCCCTTAGACTACTGCCTGCACAAATATGGCAGCCCCCATCACAGAGGAACTTGGGGGATCTGATAAAAGCATCAGAACAAAACTGGCCCATTACTTTGCTTTAGAGTGTCATGGCCTCATCCTGCAACAACATGGATGGTTTGGTTACTGTGTCAGTGTATAGTAAACATACTAATCTTACCTTAAGTGTATAGACTCCCATCCTCCCTGGAACTTTGTAGAATATTCCCTCTTCTCCCCGGGAGTTGGTGTGCAGCATAGCGTTCAGGCAGGCGAGGGGGGACGTGCCGCTGTAAGTGTAAATAAAATTCTCTCATGTCACAAGTGCAGGACTTTAGTAAGAGGAAGTTGCTTTTTCATAAAGCATTTATGGATAAACAAGGAAAAAGTCCACTAAGATAAAGTGTATGGATTAGGCAATCAGCCCGGGGTGTATAATATTGTCACACTGTGATACCAGTCTGATACAAATATTACTGTAACAGTCACCCTGCTATAGTTCCAGGGGTACCCTGGGCACAAACACTCACCCCAAATCTCCCCCTAACTGACCTTCAGGCTGGGCCCCCTTAGCTCATAACAAGGTTACAGATATATAGAAACATTGGGGTGTTACCCTGCTATAGTTCCAGGGGTACCCAGGGCACAAATAAGCACTCACCCCAAATCTCCCCCTAACTAGCCTTCAGACTGGGCCCCCTTAGCTCATAACAAGGTTACAGATATATAGAAACATTGGGGTAACAGTCACCCTGCTATAGTTCCAGGGGTACCCAGTGCACAAATAAACACTCACCCCAAATCTCTCTCTGACCTTCAGACTGGGCCCCCTTAGCTCATAACAAGGTTACAGATATATAGAAACATTGGGGTGTCACCCTGCTATAGTTCTAGGGGTACCCAGGGTACAAATAAGCACTCACCCCAAATCTCCCCCTAACTGACCTTCAGACTGGGCCCCCTTAGCTCATAACAAGGTTACAGATATATAGAAACATTGGGGTGTCACCCTGCTATAGTTCCAGGGGTACCCAGGGCACAAATAAGCACTCACCCCAAATCTCCCCCTAACTGACCTTCAGACTGGGCCCCCTTAGCTCATAACAAGGTTACAGATATATAGAAACATTGGGGTAACAGCCACCCTGCTATAGTTCCAGGGAAACCAAGGGCACAAACACTCACCCAAATCTCTCCCTAACTGGCCTTCAGACTGGGCCCCCTTAGCTCATAACAAGGTTACAGATATATAGAAACATTGGGGTAACAGTCACCCTGCTATAGTTCCAGGGGTACCCAGGGTACAAATAATCACTCACCCCAAATCTCCCCCTAACTGACCTTCAGACTGGGCCCCCTTAGCTCATAACAAGGTTACAGATATATAGAAACATTGGGGTAACAGTCACCCTGCTATAGTTCCAGGGGTACCCAGGGTACAAATAAGCACTCACCCCAAATCTCCCCCTAACTGACCTTCAGACTGGGCCCCCTTAGCTCATAACAAGGTTACAGATATATAGAAACATTGGGGTGTCACCCTGCTATAGTTCCAGTGGTACCCAGGGCACAAATAATCACTCACCCCAAATCATCCCATAACTGGCTAAACTAAAAGTCAACTCAATGGTGAACCACCCCTGTTTTCATGGGGTGCAGTAAGAGATGTATGCTGAAGAAGTGTAAGGCCCAATGCAGAACGTGTTCCGTGAGTTTTAATGGAGAATAAAAGGTACAATGAATTATACAAGTCTGTGTAACTTCTCTATGGATAGCCTTTAGACGGGGGGAATGTCACACGTGTAGCAGATAGTGAAGCTCAGGTCGGTTGTTGCTCCCTTAGTATTTGCGTTTTATTTTGGGGACCCACCTGATCTCTTTCAGGCCTTCACGCTGGATCACTTGCAGGATCTCCTTATGGCTCATTGGGGTGTTGTGATATTTCTCTAGGACCTACAACATGATAATTGAATTATGATTATATTCCATAAAGCAATGTAATACACAGAGACATGTGATCATTGATACATACCTATTTATATAGGTCCCTGAGGGACTCTGTACTATAAGTGCAAAAAAGTATCTTGTGCTGAGTACAAATAAGGATACTCGGTATCATTCAATCTCAGCACTACGGTTTAGGGAAATTAAAGGGCCAGGGTTTATTTGCATCACTGGACAAGGCCTCTAATGGACACCATTCTCGCCCGGGAACTGATTTTGTACCTGCCAGGGTGCCTCCCCTCCTCTATATTCCATGGCTAAGGTATAGTGGCTAAATCTAAGTCCAGCAGCAATGTGGCCCTTATATACAGTGGTGTGCAAAACTATTTGCCCCCTTCCTGATTTCTTATTCTTTTGCATGTTTGTCACACTGTATATATGGTAGGTGCAAACTGCTGCCTACATTATGCTCACAGGGGCCTTACTAAAGGGATTACTAAAGGAATTAAGTCTTAGGGGCTGAGTATGGGCATTTTCTTTTAATGCCCAGGGCAGCAATTAGACCCTTAAGGGTTTACCGTTATAGGGATTGTTCACTTGTGGCGTTTGGGTTATTCATCTTTTTATTCAGCAGCTCTTCAGTTTGCGATTTCAGCCATCTGGTTGCTAGGGTCCAAATTACCCTAGCAACCATGCATTCATTTGAATAAGAGACTGGAATATGAATAGGAGAGGGGTCTGAATAGAAAGAGGAGTAATAAAAAGTAGCAATAACAATAAGGGGTTATTTATTTAAGTCTGAATGCCAAAAACTCAATAAATTCATGTTTTTTTTAACTATAAGATCCAACATTTTAATGGAAACCCCCCTTCCCCCACATTTTTGAAGATTTATTATACCCCAAGGATGGAAAAAGTCAGAATCCGAAAAGCCAACATCTCAGACCTGCCAAGGTTGTATGTAAGTCAATGAGAGAAGTCCCTATCCTATTTGGAAGGTTCTGTGGTCTGCGCTGGAATTAGCCTGAAAATCCGACTATTATGGACTTTTTGGACAAAAAGGTTAAAAAAAATCGAACGATTCGAAAAAAAAAAAAAAAATTGTATGTTTTGGATTTTTGCTCAAATTTTTCGTGTTTGTCCCCAATCTGATTAAATTGTACTTTTTTTTAATAATAAAAGTTCGAATTGTGGATTCTAGATTGGTTACTTTTTTTTAATATAATTAGTCAGAAGAATTCAGATTTTAATAAATGAGGCCCTAAATATGTAGTCTTACAGAGCATTTGTTTTTTTAGATGGGGTCAGCGACCCCCATTTGAAAGCAGGAAAGAGTCAAAAGAAGAAGGAATAAATGATTAAAAAGCTATAAAAAATGAAGACCAACTGAAAAGTTATTCGGAATTAGCCACTCTATAACATACTAAAAGTTAATAAAAAGGTGATCCCTTTGAGTGTCAGGTGTTGCTGGACTACTAATCGCTGCAAGACTTGAATCTTTATGTTGGAAGTTGTAGTCCAGCAACATCGAGGGTAAGATTTAAAGGGACACTGCCATTATTTTTTTTAAACACATCAGTTAATAGTGCTGCTCCAGCAGAATTCTACACTGAAATCAATTTCTCAAAAGAGCAAACCGATTTTTTTAAATTTAATTTTGAAATCTGATATGGGGCTAGACATATTGTCAGTTTCCCAGCTGCCCCCAGTCATATGACTTGTGCTTTGATAAACTTCAGTCTCTCTTTACTGCTGTACTGCAAGTTGGAGTGATATCACCCCCTCCCTTCCCCCCAGCAGCCAAACAACAGAACAATGGGAAGGTAACCAGATAGCAGCTCCCTAACACAAGATAACAGCTGCCTGGTAGATCTAAGAACAACACTCAATAGTAAAATCCAGGTCCCACTGAGACACATTCAGTTACATTGAGTAGGAGAAACAACAGCCTGCCAGAAAGCAGTTCCATCCTAAAGTGCTGGCTCTTTCTGAAATCACATGACCAGGCAAAATGAGCTGAGATGCACCTACACACCAATATTACAACTAAATAAACTTGCTGGTTCAGGAATGACATTTTATATTGTAGACTGAATTATTTGCAGTGTAAACAGTGTCATTTAGAAATAAAAAACTACATCATAAAAATCATGGCAGAATCTCTTTAAAGAATTAGGCCCTTCTCCCTTTTATTCCTTGTCTGTGCCAGGGAAGCTCATCCACAGGCTTCCCCCCAAGACTCCCAGCAGTAGTAGTCATGTGTCATAGAAATAGTAGTAGTAGAAGTATTAGAAGTAGCAGCAGCAGCAGCAGCAGCACCGCAGGCTGAAAAAACACACACCTGTCACGTTCACCAACTATATTTATCCTTCTAAACTTTATTGGAAAGGATTGTGGTGGAATCTGTTATGTTCTCACATTAATGATCTTCTGCTTAGGAAAAAAATGAGAAACCTCAGATAACTTTTCTCACATCTTTCCTAAGCAGAAGAACATCAGAACAGCCTCTTTCTTTCTCCTGACAACTTCCTTGACTACTTGCTGGTCAGACTGGTGGGAAACTGACCAGCAGGTGGCGCTGTTGTAACAAAATTCATTCACATTAACAGTACATGTATCCCTTAATATCTTGCAATTAAAAGAACATAAATAATGAATGTACATTGCAGAAGTGCTTAGAATAGCCACCTTCATCAGTTTTATATTCACTTATTTTAAAGGTTTACTTATCCTTTAACCACCCACAGATACCAGACATGGCCTGCAGCCCTGGATCACAGGTTCTCACTTATTATCAATACTGTAGTGTCAGACAGGCCGGTTAATCTCTATCCTGTGGGATCAAGTCAGACTAATACCCTGCAAATAAATCTGTCTAATCCCCTGTGACCAATCTGTCCTCAAGTTTCCTCTCTGTGTGATTTCCTTGCAGCCCCCCGGCCCATTGCCATATAATCCTATGTGTGTATTGGTGCTGAGCAGTGGGTGCAATAGGCAGGGCAGCACAATGCCTGGGGGGTCACACTGTAACTATATTTCCCTACACACTTTGGATAAATCAAAAGTGATAAAGGTGTGAGCAGCGACACACAAATACCTGTGTTTAATGGCAACTGCCTGTTCTTGGCATCTCACTGCCAGCAACATGAGCAATATCAGTAGCCTAAACACAACCCTCACCATGTCCCTCCCAATGCAGCCAATGGCACAGCGGCTAAAGATACACAGTATTGGACCGGGCCTTGCTACAAGGGCACCCGGCATAAAGGACGAGGTCCACTGGTACCATGGCTGACACAGGCCATTATCTCTTATGGGACATGCCACACAGACTCAATTTGTAGCACACACTGTCAATGTAGGAAACAACAGAAGTTTAAGCATGCGACCCTTCATTATCACTCACACAAAACTTATATACATATGTCATAAAAAAGAGCCATGAATATCTTGTAAATGATATCCTTATAAACGGTGACTAGTGATGTCATCAGTTATTAACGGTGAGTAGTGATGTCATTTCGGTCACATGACTCACTGAAACGTGTGTATTATAATAAATAAAGTACCCCTTGTTGCAAAATATGAGGATATTAGAAGGTACCTCAGAGTTCCATGACCTGTATAAAAACACGAGGCTGAAGGCAACTTATAATATCCTTATAATTTACAAGAGGGACTACTTTATTCACTATATAAACGGCTCTTAATGATGTCATCAGTTATGAATGGATGTTAGCGATGTAATATTTGTCACGACTCACTATAATAAATAATAATGATATTAGACATAACCTCAAAATCCCATGACCTGTATAAAAGCACACGGCCGAACTCCTCGTGACTTATAATATTCTTATATTTAATAATAGGGGGTACTTTATTCATTATATAGTACACAAGGACCATGAATACCCTGTAAATGATATCCTTATAATACACAAAAGCTATGAATATCTTGTAAATGATATCCTTATAAACGGTGAGTTTGAATGTTGTCACTTATAAACGGTGAGTTCTGATGTCATTTCTGTCACTTGACTGTATTATAATAAATAAAGTACCCCCAGTTGTAAAATGTGAGTATAGTACAAGTTACCTGGGAGTTCCAAGACCTTCAGCCTCCTGCTTTTATATGGTCATGAAACTCCTCAGTGACTTATAATATCTTTATATTTTATGGGGGGGGCACTTTATTCACTATATAAGGTGTTTAGTGATGTCATCAGTTATAAAAGGTGCTTAGTGATGTCATTTCTGTCTCATGACTCACTGAAACTTCTCTACAGATATAGGGTCCGTTATATGGAAACCTGTTATCCAGAAAGCTCCGAATTACTGAAAGGCCGTCTCCCATAGTCTCCATTTTATCCAAATAAACCAAATTTTGAAAAATGATTTCCTTTTTCTGTGTAATAATAAAACAGTCGCTTGTACTTGATCCCAACTAAGATATAATTAATCCTTATTGGAGACAAAACCAGCCTATTGGGTTTATTTAATGTTTATATGATTTTCTAGTAGACTTAAGGTACGAAGATCCAAATTATGGAAAGATCCCCTATCCGGAACACCCCAGGTCCCGAGCAGTCTGGATAACAGGTCCCATATCTATTAAAAGAAATAATGTACCCCTGTTGTAAAACATGAGGATATTAGAAGTAACCCCCTTGGAGTTACATGACCTGTATAAATACACTAAGCCTTCGATCTTGTATCTCTATATTAGGGATGCACTATTTTGGATTAGGCCGAACCCTCGAATCCTTTGTGAAAGATTCGGCTGAATACCTACCTGAATTTGCATATGCAAATTAGGGGTGGGAAAGGAAATTTTGTTTACTTCCTTGTTTTGAGACAAAAATCACGCTATTTCCCTCCCTGTCCCTAATTTGCATATGCAAATTAGAATTCCAATTCGGTTCGGCACGGCAGAAGGATTTGGATAATCTGAATCCAGCTAAAAATGCAGAATCCTGGATCTGGTGCATCTGTATATTTTACAATAGGGGGTACGTTATTTACTATATATGTGTGTGTATGTATAATGTAGATTAACTCTTTCACTGCCAGCCAATTCGCCCAATTTGGTACTTTTATTGGCAGACCATTTTTGCGCTTTTTCACTTTAGGGGCCTTTTCTGGGAGGGTCTTTTAGTTTAGTCAGGAAAACAATATATATTTTTTTTCGGGAGAACCTAAGCTTTCAAAATATGCTAGAACTTTGGTGTAATTCCTCTACTGTAACAAGATATTGGCTTCTTAGTGTCTAGAAATAAAACAAAAATAATTTCCAATAATACAAACACAGATATCAGAAACATAATTAATTGTATGCACAAAAACACAGCAGATTTGGAAAGTTCCATGTCTCCTGAACACACCAATACCAAATAGATTTCACACTTGTATAGGACAAAAACAACAAGCAGCACACTACCAAATATTCAAAGCACCGCTCTACAAAATGGCATACTTCCGATTAGGGATGCACCGAATCCAGGATTCGGTTCGGGATTCGGCCTTTTTCAGCAGGATTCGGATGAATCCTTCTGCCCGGCTGAACCAAATCCTAACTTGCAAATTAGGGGCGGAGAGAAAATCTCTTGACTTTTTGTCACAAAACAAGGAAGTTTAAAAAGTTTTCCCATTTCCACCCTTAATTTGCATATGCAAATAAGGATTTGAATTCAGTTCGGTATTCGGTCGAATCTCTCATGAAGGATTCGGGGGTTCGACCGAATCCAAAATAGTGGATTCCGTGCACCCTTACTTCCGATTTCAAGGCCAAACACCCCACTAACGGTAGATTACGCCTAGAAAACTACACATTATTGGAAAGAACAGATTCTGGTGAATACAAAATGGGTGAATAGATCTATGTACTCCAAATTGCCAGGTTGCTATTGTTTCCTAAAGTTATCATTTTTTATAAAAATTTGTGCCATTTTTGAAAAATGACCTCAAAGCTTCCAGTCTGCAGCATCATATCTCCCACACATCATTAGGTACCAATGTAAAACACCCTAAATATGAATGCCAGGAGTACAAAAGTACGTTCACCCCAGAAAACCATATATTTTCAGAAGTACACATTCCCCTAAATCTAAAGTGAGTATGCATGTCTTACTACCACAAAGCACTGAGCCGCAAACCATTCCTAAATTTGGTGATTTTGGTGACATTTACAAAAATGACCTCAAAGCTTCCACCCTGCAGCATCTTATTTCCCACATACCATTAGGTTTCCAAGATAAAACACCCTAAATATGACCCTAAACAGTTTGATTTCCAATGTACGTGGGTTTATCAAAGTATATAGCATTTAAAAAAAAACAAATCTACCTTGTGTATACTTTTTTGATGGCTTGCACTTACACTACTTTATTAACACTGCCAGTTTTATGTGGGATAAAAGCTACAAAAATTATGTTGATCCCTAAAAACATATATTTTTGGAAAGTACATATTCTGATGAATGCAAAATGGGTAATTATGTCTTTCCACTCCAAACTACCATACTGCAAAATTACGCTAAAGGCAGCGGTTTTTATGACATTTCTGAAAATCGTCTAAAAATATTGCAATTGGTCACATTTATCTCACCCAATTTCTTACATACAATTACATAAATATTGACTCCAGGGGTCTACTGAACAGTCTGATGCCCAATTTGAATAAATATTCCAAAGCAGGAGGGCATGTGCGGACCCCAAATGAACATAGTGCATGTGAATTTTCTCGGCTGTCAATTTGCCTTCTGTGAACAAAGACCCCGACTGCGTATTATGTGCCATAAGACCCTTCTAACAGCACAAAGACCCCCACCCAAAAACATCTATTTTTGGAAAGTACACATTCTGACAAATCCAAAATAGGTAATCATGTCTTTCTACTCCAAACTACCACTGTGACCACTGCAAAGTTACACTAAAGGCACTGGAAGTCAAGTCCTTTCGATGATCTGGTAAGTAGTCAGTCCTGTGGCAATCTCGTTGCAAACCTAGGTGTACACTTAGCTCATTGTGTAAGGGGTTGGGGCCCATCGGACTTGCTTCCCAGCAGCAAACAGTCGCTAGTGCAGCAAGGAAACCCTTTACTAAACAGCACGTAGGCACTATGTGTTTGGCAGTTTTTCCCTGCCAGACAGTAATAGCTATGATCGTGGCAGTTAATGGGTTAAATATATGAATTGCGATTTCGTTGTGATATATGTTTGCATGACATAAATTGGGGTGGAGAGGTCAACTTTCTTGGAGCCAATTAAACAAACATTTCAATAACGGTTCTGCAGAATTCTAAATCACGGTTCTGTCAGGTCCAAAGTGGCTTTTCCTCCCTGAAACCGGAGCTGTAAATGATATTTATAAGACTCGCCACAAAATCTGCTGTTATTCACACTATGGGAGAGAAGGTGTTGTTCTCAGTCGGATTTCTGCTCTTTATTCCCCAGCGACCGACACCAGGAGAGTCTCACACACACAACACAACACAAGAGGAATGTGAGAAGCAGCTCACTCACTGGCTGCCAATGCTGCATATTTAAATAAGAGGAAACAGATAGCACTCAGTGCTGATTCCTGTACATAAATAAACACAATTTCCGCAAGATTGGGGCACATTTGCACTTTCTTTAAGGTTGTATTGCCCCCATTGTGCCCCCTAGTGACCGCCGAGTAGCAAAGTATGGGTAAGTACCAGTCCAAGGTTGGAGTAAATACTCAGGGGCGTGTTTAGTACCCTGCCCATTAGAAGGGTCCATAGAGGGATAAATGATCAGAGCAAAGTTGCAGATAATATGGGGGACACTGTGAATGACAGGGAGAAGTAGTAAGTGCCACGTGTTGTACAAACCAGTTATCAATTACAGGTAGATACCCAGTGTACTGTGGCAATAAATAGTAAATAAAGTTCCACCTCTTGTAAATTATAAGGATATTATAAGTAACTGAGGAGTTTCATGACCATATAAAAGTACAAGGCCGAAGGCCGAGTTATACAGGTCATGGAACTCCGAGGTAACTTCTAATATCCTCATATTTTGCAACTGGGGGTATTTATTTATTATAATACACAAATTTCATTGAGTCATGTGACAGAAATGACATCAGAACTCACCGTTTATAACTGATGACATCAGAACTTACCATTTATAAGGATATGATTTACAAGATATTAGTAGATAGATAAGATATTAATGACTTTTGTGTATTACATATATATATATATATATATATATATATATATACCCAGCATCAACTATATCTAAATGCTCAGAGCAAACCCGGTGCCTATGAGAGGCAGACACCCAGCAGCACTAAACAGGTAAGTAGCCAGTGCCTATGTACCCATGCCAGTCCAGCCTTCAGTAACCAGTCTCCTATGCAGAGGTAAGTGTTCAGCCAGACTCCCATGCAGAAGTATATAGTGTGTTTCCATGCAGAGGTAAGTGGTCAGTCTCCAATGCAGAGGTAATTAGTGTGTCTGCCATGCAGAGGTAAGTGTGAGAGGTAAGTGGTGCGTGTGAGAGGTAAGTGGTGAGAAGTGAGTGGTGAGAGGTGAGTGTGAGAGGTAAGTGGTGAGAGGTAAGTGGTGAGTGTGAGAGGTAAGTGGTGAGTGAGAGGTAAGTGGTGAGAGGTGAGTGTGAGAGGTAAGTGTGAGAGGTAAGTGGTGAGGGGTAAGTGTGAGAGGTAAGTGGTGAGTGAGAGGTAAGTTGTGAGTGTGAGAGGTGAGTGTGAGAGGTAAGTGGTGAGTATGAGTGTGAGAGGTAACTGGTGAGAGGTAAGTGGTGAGTGTGAGAGGTGAGTGTGAGAGGTAAGTCTGAGAGGTAAGTGGTGAGTGTGAGAGGTGAGTGTGAGAGGTAAGTCTGAGAGGTAAGTGGTGAGTGTGAGAGGTGAGTGATCAGTCAGTGCAGGAGAGACAGTAGCGAGTGGTCAGTCCCAGTAGCGCCGGGTGAGACAGGCCAGGTGAGACTAATAGGCGGGCGCATGCGCGAAAAGGAGGCGCGCACAAAAAAGGACGCGCACGGTAGGCACAAGCTGACCAGAACGGAGAGAGGGGACGGGACTGGGGTATGAGACAGAAGGCACGTGACTAGTCCTAGTTCCGGCCCTGAGTCCCAGTACAAGAATGACACCTGCTCCTCAGTCAGTGCCAGGCCTCCCTCCCCCACAAACTCTCACTCACCGTCTTGGCGGCCTCGGCCCACGTCCGTCCCTTCTTCTTCCTCCGCCGCCTCCTCCTCTTCCTCCGTGCCGCGTCCCTCATGTCCCGGCCGGGGCCCAATCGGTATCACTGGCAGTCGCTATTGCCCGCGCTCAGCTGCCCGCTGCCATGTTGGCTCCGTACTGTAAGGGGATCAGATCATGTGACCCTACCTGACGTCACAACTCTTACTGTACCCGCTGTCAAACACAGGGGCTGGGCTGTTATGCACAGGGCGTGTCCTCTAGCATTAAGGGCGTGTCCGGGGAGCTTCAAGTACTTCAGGCGGGGAATGTTGCGCGCAAGCGCAGTTAGAAGTGGTGGCATTGAGGTAGAGGCGCTTCTACAGGTGCCCTCACTGGGGCGGGGACAGAACGTAGTGCTGTGTGAGTCTTACTGCTGTAGCGTCGTGTTCTCTCACACAAACTGCTCCGTTATATGAGGGGCGAGGGACTCGTGGTCAGACCAGTGTCTGAAATCATATGCAGGTGCTTTTTCCCGCTAACTAATGATACATGAGCGATATGGTGCTGGCAAGTTGAAGCTTTCAGGCAATTTTCAGGTAATCCACCAAAACCAACAATTTTGGCAAAGCCTTGCGACTTGGAGCAGAAAGACATGGAAACCATTTTAGATTCAGTACAATGTGTACTTTCCAAAAATATATGGGTTTGAGGGCTAAACATATATTTCTCTCTTTTTACCCCCAAAGATACAGTCAATGTGTTCATTTTACCCACAGGATTATTTGTAGGCGCCAACTTCATTTCAGGGCCTCGAAATGCCACATACTGTGGTAAATCTATGCACCGTGGGCACCAAACTGTTTGGAGGACCCCTGACAATCATATTTAGGTGCTTTTTCTTAGTACATAATGATACATGGGCTATATGGTGCTGGGAAGTTGAAGCTTTGAGGCAATTTTCAGATATTTAATCAAAATAAAAAAAAAAGCCTTGGGACTCATTTGGAGCAGAAATACATAGACACCCATTTTAGATTCAGTAGAATGTGTACTTTCCAAAAATATACTATATATATATATATGTATATATATATTATATTTTTTTCTGTGGGGTAAACATATTTTTCTGTGTTTTTACCCCCCAAAAATGTGTTGATTTCTCATTAGCTGAAGTTACCCACAGGACTATTTGTATGCACTAACTTCATTTTGGGGCCTCTAAATGCCACATACTTTGGTAAACCTATGAACAGTGGGCTAAACCCCTGGCAATCATATTTAGGTTCTTTTTCTTGGTACATAATGATACATGGGCGATAGGTGCTGGAAAGTTGAAGCTTTGAAGCAATTTTTAGGTATTTCACCAAAACTGCCAATTTTGGGAAAGCCTTGCGACTCAGTCGTTTGGAGCAGAAAGGCATGGGATTCAGTAGAATCTGTACTTTCCAAAAATATACTGTTTTCTGCGGGGTAAACATATTTTTCTGTGTTTTTACCCAGGTCTGGACTGGAAGTCAAAATAGGCCCTGGCATTCCAGTTACACATAAGCCCAATCAGACCACACTAGCCCACTAAATAGTGACTGTCTATGGCATCTTACAGCAGCCCCCAGATTGCCAGTCCGGGCCTGTTTTTACCCCACAAAAAGTGAGGGCAATGTGTTGATTTTTCATTAGCTGGATTTACCCACAGGACTATTTGTATGCTCTAACTTCATTTTGGAGTTTGGGGCAGAAAGGCATAGGTACCGTATATACTCGAGTATAAGCCGTCCCGAGTATAAGCCGAGGTACCTAATTTTACCTCCAAAAACTGGGAAAGCTTATTGATTCGAGTATAAGCCGAGGGTGAGAAATGCAGCAGCTTCTGGTAAGTTTCAATCTCGTTTTTGGATGACTATTCTTAGGCGCTGGCTATTATTCTAAGCGCCGGCGAATATTCTTAGGCGCTGGCGAATATTCTTAGGCGCCGGCGACCGTTTTTGCGCTTGACCCGAGTATAAGCCGAGGTAGAGTTTTTCAGCATATTTTGGGGGCTGAAAAACTCGGCTTATACTCTAGTATATACGGTAACTATTTTAGATTCGGTAACATAGTAAGTAAGGTTGAAAAAAGACACATGTCCATCGAGTTCAACCTTTTTTTTTTTTTTTATTAACTACCTATCTGCCAGTTGATCCAGAGGAAGGCAAAAAAACCCATCTGAAGCCTCTCCAATTTGCCTCAGAGGGGGAAAAATTCCTTCCTGACTCCAAAATGGCAATCGGACTAGTCCCTGGATCAACTTGGACTATGAGCTATTTCCCATAACCCTGTATTCCCTTACTTGCTAAAAAGCCATCCAACCCCTTCTTAAAGCTATCTAATGTATCAGCCTGTACATCTGATTCAGGGAGAGAATTCCACATCTTCACGGCTCTCACTGTAAAAAACCCCTTCCGAATATTTAGGCGGAACCTCTTTTCTTCTAATCGGAATGGGTGACCTCGTGTCAGCTGGAAAGACCTACTGGTAAATAAAGCATTAGAGAGATTATTATATGATCCCCTTATATATTTATACATAGTCATCATATCAACATCATAACACATCATCATCATACCAAAACTGTACGGCATATTCTAGATGGGGCCTTACCAGTGCTCTATACAGTGGAAGAATGACCCCTCCTCCCTTGACTCTATGCCCCTTTTAATACAGCTCAAGACCTTATTTGCCCTTGATGCTGCTGACTGGCATTGCTTGCTACAGCCAAGTTTATCATCTACAAGGACTCCAAGGTCCTTTTCCATAATGGATTTGCCTAGTGCAGTCCCATTAAGGGTATAAGTGGCTTGGATATTTTTACATCCCAGGTGCATGACTTTACATTTATCAACATTGAATCTCATTTGCCACTTAGCTGCCCAGATTGCCAGTTAGTCAAGATCCTGTTGCAAGTGCCACATCATGGATGGAATTAATTGGGCTGGATAATTTTGTGTCATCTGCAAACACTGATACATTACTTACAACACCCTCCCCTAAGTCATTAATGAACAAGTTAAATAAAAGTGGACCCAATACTGAGCCCTGAGGGACCCCACTAAGAACCTACTCCAAGTAGAGAATGTCCCATTAACAACTACCCTCTGTACCCGATCCTGTAGCCAGTTTCCTATCCATGTGCAAACGACTTCATTAAGCCCAACAGACCTTAGTTTAGAAAGCAGTCGTTTGTGGGGCACAGTATCAAACGCTTTGGCGAAATCCAAATAGATCACATCTACTGCCCCCCCACTATCCAGAATCTTACTTACCACATCATAAAATGCAATCAAATTTGTTTGACATGACCTATCCTTCATAAAGCCATGCTGATTGTTGCTCATAATGCCATTCATTAGGACAAAATTTTGAATGTGATCCCTTAACAAGCCTTCAAATAATTTGCCCATCACAGATGTCAAGCTTACTGGCCTATAATTGCCAGGCTGAGATCGTAATCCCTTTTTAAATATTGGAATAACATCAGCTTTTCTCCAATCCATAGGCACCATACCAGATGACAGTGAATCTGAGAAAATCAGAAATAAGGGCTGGTCTAAAACTGAACTAAGCTCTCTTAGAACCCGGGGGTGTATGCCATCAGGCCCTGGAGCCTTGTTTACATTAATTTGTATTAAAGCTTTTTGAATCATATCCTGAGTCAGCCACTGACTAGATTGAGCTGAACCATTCGTGCAGTTATTAAGTGAGCCTGTGAAACCAGACTCCTCTATTGTATACACTGAAGAAAAGAACTGATTTAACACATTTCCCTTATCTGTATCTGTTACAACCATACTGGTACCATTATTTAATGGAGCAACACTCTCAACCTGCATCTTTTTACTATTAATATATTTAAAAAACTTTTTAGGGTTAGTTTTCACCTCCACCGCAATTAACTCTTCATTTCTTTTCTTAGCCTTCCAGATAGCTGATTTACAACATTTATTACAGTGTTTATATTCATTAAATGCAGCTTCTATCCCTACAGATTTGTAGTTTTTAAATGCCTTTCTCTTCTGTCCCATTAACTTCTTTACTTCTGTATTAAGCCACACAGGATGATTCTTAGAGCTTCTACGTTTAGTCCTTAAGGGAATAAATTGAGAACAGTAATGATTTAATATCATTTTAAAGGACAACCATTTCTGTTCTGTGTTTTTAGCTGAAAACCTAATGCCCCAATCAATACTCTGTAGGGCAGCCCTCAAGGCACTAAAATTAGCTTTTGCAAAATTCATGGTTTTTGTTGCCCCAGTATATTTTTGTTTTTTGCACCAGACATTAAAAGATATAACCTTATGGTCACTATTACCCAGGGGTTCAATGACTTGCACATTTGCTATAAGTTCTGGGTCATTTGAGATCACTAAATCAAGAATAGCATTTTTTCTGGTAGGCTCCTCAACAACCTGTGCTAAAAAATTGTCGTGCAATAAGTTTATAAACTTGTTCCAATTAACTGATCTAGCAGTACCGTTGCTCCAGTCAATATCTGGGTAATTAAAATCCCCCATTATCATTACTTTACCTAAATTAGTAGCCTTTTCTATTTGCATTAGGAGCTTTGTCTCTTCCTCCTCACTTACATTAGGGGGTCTATAGCGACGCCTACAATTAATTTGCTGGATTCTTTACAATTGGTGAAGAACTCCACCCATACGACTTCTGCCCCCTCATTTTCTAACATAACCTCCTCCTTTATATGAGCTTTTAAATCCTGCCTAACATACAGGCATACCCCTCCTCCTTTTCTATTGCCTCTGTCCCTCCGAAACAAAGTATAGCCACTGATATTTACTGCCCAGTCATGCGACTCATTCAGCCATGTTTCGGCCACACCAATCACATCATATTTTCCTTCCATCACCAGCAGCTCCAGCTCTCCCATTTTACCAGCCAGACTTCTTGCATTTGTAAACATACATTTAATACTGGCACCATATTGAACATATGACATGTGGTCCTCCCTCTCCTTAACAGTATCCCCAGCCAAATCTCCTCCCCCATTTTCCCTTTCTTTGCCCACTAACTCATCTAACCTGTCTACCACTGAATCTTTTACTGAACCCTCCCCCCCACACCTAGTTTAAAATCTCCTCCAACCCTCTAGCCATCTTCTCTCCCAAAACAGCTGCCCCATCATCATTGAGGTGCAGCCCATCCCTAGCAAAGAGCCTGTAGCCGACTGAAAAATCAGCCCAGTTCTCCAAAAACCCAAAACCCTCCTCCCTACACCAATCTTTCAGCCACGCATTAATCTCCCTACGCTCCCGGTAGAATGTGTCCTTTTCAAAAATATTTGGTTTTGGGGGTTAAACATATTTCTGTGTTTTTACCCCACAAAAAAATGCAGTCAGTGTGTTGATTTTTCATTAGCTGGAGTGACCTACAGGACTATTTGTTTGCACTAGTTTTTCATCATAAATAACATTCAGTTCTGGGGTATTTTGCTGAAATACTCCAAAATACTCATATTCCGTTCTGGGGCAGTTGCCTGAAACCGTGTAATTGTTGAGAAGAGATAAGATTCTTTATTTGTCACATGCATAGTTATACAAGTACAACGTGCAGTGAAATGCATCCTGATCCACTTTGTGTAAAATGAAAACATACTAGTTAAATACTACAACGAAGTAAGTATAGCAGCAGAGCATATGTAGTACAAGATGAACCATGTTATTTACATAAGTGACAGTGAGTGAAGAGTGTATAAAAACAGCAGTTCACCAAAACCTTGTTACGTGAGGGTAAAAGAAAACGGTACAGAACAGTACACGGTATTAAAGTGCATAGTATGTGGATTGTATAGTACTTATAGTATTGTATTGTGGTAACGTAATGTGTCACATAGATCAAGTAGGTGCAAGTGAAAAAAGGGAGAGGGGGTAGGAGATATGGATAAGGTGACATAAACCATATTATTTACTTTAGTGACAGTGAGTGAAGATTGTATAAAAATATAAAAAAAACCCAGCAGTACAATACTGTATTGTGGTGATGTGGAGTGTCACATAGGTCAAATAGGTGCAAGTGAGAAAAAGAAGGGAGGAAGAGATATGGGAATATGGGTAAGGTGGCATGTTGCTTGAAAATTCCAGCATTTCCCTGTGACGATCCCTTGACCCAATAGTGTCCCAGCAGAGCGTCCACGACCCTGGGGTTAAGTGACTCCACTGTCGGTGGTTAGAGTTGCTGTCACTCTGACTCTGGTAGAGAGCTGCTGAGCCCAAAGCTTGGTATTGGTCTAAAACTGCAAACATCTCAGAAACCATGACAAAATAAATGTAAACTTGAAAAAATATGGTCAGGCAGATGAGGAAGGAGGCACCAAGGTGAGTGGTCGGGAAAGTGGAAAGTTTCACAACAAAAAAAGTAGCATGTCTTTCATTCTGTCTCACAACTATTCAAAGCATGCATGGAGTGTATATGCTTAAAATAGGCACCAGGTGGAGCTATAATAGCACATAAATATAGGAGCTGTGTTCCGATTTTTAGCTAAAACCTATAGACAGCTGCAGTAACCTGTTACCTGACATAAGGTTCATCAGTAAGAGGCCGACTGCTCTATAACACTTTGGAGATGACGGCACTTACAATCTGCACATGGGTCAAATACCGGGGTAAGAGGGTAGAGAAACGGGAACCTTTGGCTGGTGGCAATTCTGTGAGTTGTAGTTTAAAGGAGAATTCAACCTGTTTGTAAACCGAGGGGTACGTATGGGGTGAGTTAGCCTGGGGGGAGGAGGATGAGGGGTACAGGTTTTTTTATGAACAGGTTGAATTCTCCTTTAACCTCAGCTGGAGAGATTCCTGAAGTAATAAAGTACTGGAAGGCACGTTCAGTACCTCTATGAAAAGTTTGCACCCTATGTTAATAACTAATAAGGAACCCAGCACCTTAGGCTGGTGCACCCCTAGCTGAGGATCAGCCCCTGGAAACAGTTGTCATGACACCCAATCAGCATGCACTGCCTGTAATCCCTGCATCCTGGCCAGGAGATTGGGCTCCCCTCGCTGTGCTCTCAGAAATTTAATTGGTGGGGGACAGTTTTAAGAGAATCACTTGGGAAATTGTGCGTGTGATTGTGGTGCCACCGTCTTGTTGCGCCTGGGCACATCACTACACAAATCTTTTGCCTCTGGCCTGAAACCTAGACTATAAGCTCTTTGGGGCAGGGACATGTGCTGCTTCACCCTATGATTCTGTATTGATATACATATAGAATGTAGGGTTGCCACCTTTTGCAAATTTTTTTCCGGCTGGTGGGGGGCGGGTACAAAAAGGGGAGTGGTGTGACATCAAAGGGACGGTATTGTGACGCAAAGGGGCGGGGGCACGGCCAGGACAAAAACCGAAGGACAAGCTAAGTTTACAGGGGATGGGGGGGCGGGCCAAGGGGTCTTTTTAAGGGTATTACAAATTTACCGGCAGCTACATTGCAGGTAAATTTGTAATACCGGCCTCAGCAGGTGTTTTACCAGCCAGGTGGCAACCCTAATAGAAGGTCTGTAATGTGATGGCAAATGATACATTCATAGTTGCTGTGGTTGAAAAATGCCTAAACCCTTATGATCAGAGATCACTCCAAGGCTAATGGAATACAAAGCGCTATCTGATTATAAGGGCAGAGTATTTTTCTGTTGCTCCCCCCCCCCCCCTTTGCAATGTTTACAGGTCATGGTTTTTTTTTTTTTTAGAGTATAGATTGTTCCATAAATAATGGTGCACTCACACAGAGACCTTGAACAGAAGCACATTCGGGTTTGCACCAGTGATCCTTTCCCTTTTATTCTTGGGAATGGTGCAAGATCTCACAAGTCACAGGTGCTTGTTTATACACATACAGGATTAGTCATCTGTACTGCAAATTTATTACAACCAAACCTGACTGCAGTCACTGACAGGGCTAACTGCCCTCCCACTGGGGTGGGACCTACTTAACTTCAGTTCCATCCGTTGCATTGAACAGAGATACATCTCAACAGCTACAGACAGATTAACAGTTAACACAGTTCTGGGATATAAACAACTATATTTTTTATTATTTATATATGTGATCATATACAAGTAAACAAAAAAACATTGGTGTTTGGTGGAAACTTACCTTCAGCTTCAGTTCTTTTCAGCGGCTTCCGCTTTTTCTCCTATTCAACAGCTTCCTTTTTGGCCCCCATTCATCTTCGGCCCCATTTGGCTTCATCCCCCAGTTCATCTTTGGTCCCCATTCGGTTTCGGGTGAAGCTCCCATTCTACCGCTACACCGGCCTATAAATGGAGCTACTAGGGTTGCATCCTTTTAAAAAAAAAAAAAAAAATGACCGGCTATTGGAAGGGGCAGGGGTGCAAAAAGTGGCGGAGCCGATGAGACGCAACACAAAAGGGGCAGAGCCATGGGGGTAGCGCCACAAAAGGGCCGACAGAAATGTAAGTTTTCATCGGCGGGCAAGGGATTTTGTAAATGGTATTACAAATGACCGGCAGCTACATTGCTGGTAAATTTGTAATACAGGCCCCCGCCCTGGCAGGTGTTTTACAGGCTAGCCCGGTACCGGCTGGGTGGCAACCCTAGGAGCGACCCATCAGGCATTTATACAGCCCAATGGCTAGTTCTGGCCTGTTCAATTGTATCAATAGTTCTACATATGAACTAGGGATGCACCGAAGGATTCGGTTTGGGATTCGGCCTTTTTCAGCAGGATTCGGATTCGGCTGAATCCTTCTGCCAGGCCAAACCGAATCCTAATTTGCATATGCAAATTAGGGGAGGGAAATCGCGTGACTTTTTGTCACAAAACAAGGAAGTAAAAAATATTTTCCCCTTCCCACCCCAAATTTGCATGTGCAAATTAGGATTCGGTATTCGGCCGAATCTTTCGAGTAGGATTCGGGGGTTCGGCCGAATCCAAAATAGTGGATTCGGTGCATCCCAAATATGAACTCAAAACGATATACATATATATAATGCAGATACATTTGTATTTAGAAGGCAACCCATATTAGAAGCATATTAGATTTAAATTAAATTTGGGATCAGATTATGACTCCTTATAGGTCAACTGGGAAACTCAACTAAAAAAAAAAAAAAAAGCTACCATTATTAGTGAAGTCAAACAAACCCCCATCAGACGGGAAAGGAAAAAGTGGAAAAAATTCTTCTTTTGTGAGGAAAAATCACATGTATTCCCTACCCGCCGCTAATTTACATATGCAAATTAGGATTTAGTTTCGGCCAGGCACATCGATTCGGCTGAATCTGAATCCTGCTGGAAAAGGCCGAATCCCGAAATGAATCCTGGATTCGGTGCATCCCCAGCCAAAATGCATCGGAATCTTCACGCTGGTAATGATAATTATTGCAAGGGCAAATACAAGAGGTCCTCTGCACTCAACACATTTACAATATATTTAAGACATTGAGACATTTTGTGCCTTAAAGTGATACTGACACTAAACAGCTATTATTAAAAATATTAATGTACATCACAAGTTACCTATAGTATAGGTTATGTTGACCATTTTTCACTGATAGCTCTGCTTTTGTAAGTAATTGTTACTTGAAGTTCCTAAACCTGATGTTTCGCCGACCTGACTGTCCCTTCTCAACTCTGTCAGTTAGAGCAGGGGTCCCCAACTTTTTTGGACCAGGGACCGGTGCAAAAAAATGTTTTTTCTGCAAGGACTGGGGGGTGGGGTTGGCAGCAAGTTTGGACGCGTCGGTGTCCAATTCGGCATGCCTTGTTTCTGTTCGCTGGCCTCGGCGGCCCAGTGCAGGAGTGTCCGCGGCTCAGCCGTTGGGGACCCCTGAGTTAGAGTTTCTAATGCTAACAGACTACTGAAGCTCAAATATGGCAGCCCCCTCATACAGGAACATGGGGGATCAGATGGGTAATGTAAAAGCATCTGTGAATACTTTCATGGTAAAATAATAAATAGCATGCAAAGACAATGTTATGCTAGATAAAAAAAGGTTCACTTTCTGATGTCGCTATCGCTTTAAAGGGATACTGTCATGGGAAAAACAATTTTTTTCAAAATGAATCAGTTAATAATGCTGCTCCAGCAGAATTCTGCACTGAAATCCATTTCTCAAAAGAGCAAACAGATTTTTTTTTTTATATTCAATTTTGTAATCTGACATGGGGCTAGACATATTTTCAATTTCCCAGCTGCCCCAAGTCATGTGACTTGTGCTCTGATAAACTTCAATCACTCTTTACTGCTGTACTACAAGTTGGAGTGATATCAACCACTTCCCTTTTTCCCCCCCAGCAGCCAAACAAAAGAACAATGGGAAGGTAACCAGATAGCAGCTCCCTAACACAAGATAACAGCTGCCTGGTAGATCTAAGAACAGCACTCAATAGTAAAATCCAGGTCCCACTGAGACACATTCAGTAACATTGAGAAGGAAAAACAGCAGCCTGCCAGAAATCATTTCTCTCCTAAAGTGCAGGCACAAGTCACATGACATGGGGCAGCTGGGAAATTGACAATATGTCTAGTCCCATGTCAGATTTTAAAATTGAATATAAAAAAATATGTTTGCTCTTTTGAGAAATGGATTTCAGTGCAGAATTCTGCTGGAGCAGAACTATCTGATTAATTTTGAAAAAAATTTTTTTTCCCATGACAGTATCCCTTTAAGCTAACTTAAAATGTCTTACCTTGTAAACATAACAGGGATTGTTTGTCCATATATTTAAGCTGGCCACCCCACTCAAATTGCATCTGATTCATTAAGAATTCTATTGCTAAATTATACATTTTTACAACATTCCCTTGTTAATTATTGTTAGGGGACTGGAGTGGTGGGTCCATAGCTCAGACTTTCTGATGGACTTCATCTCCCCAGTCTGACACTGCACAAAAGATTATAAAAGAGTGTGAGGCTGCTTAGCAATTGTGACATCACTGCCTGCTCCTTGCTCTTCTGTGTGTACCCGTGGGACCTGCCTGGCTGGGCTTGATCTTGCCATTTCTCTACCCCTGCCAGTTCCGGGGGTTAAAGTGCCAAACACATACGCACCATTAGTATTGCACTGAAAGGCACTTCCACTCCAGGTACTTAATGGCACCCCGGGCACCAGCGTCCCACTCTAAATCTCCTGCGAAACAGATAAAGAGAGTAGTATAAGACCGAGCCAGGAACTCTGACCTCCTCGTGTTGTTCGATTTTTCTATCAATTTTTACAGGTTATGATTTAGTGGAATGTGATCAGTAGTGGTGGGGGACTATTCTTGGACGCCCGCGACTATTCTTGGACGCCGGCGACTATTAATTAGACGCCGGCGACCGTTTTTGCGCTTGACCCGAGTATAAGCCGAGGTAGAGTTTTTCAGCATATTTTGGGGGCTGAAAAACTCGGCTTATACTCGAGTATATACGGTAGCCATAAGAAAAAATGCACTTTCTTAATGCATTTAAATTTAAAAAAACAACCATTACCTAATGCATTTGGACAAAAAGTCACAAAAAAAAAGGCTCCACAAGAAATAACGCCCATTGGGGTGAATGTATTATGTTTCACTAGCTCAAAAAACCTGCACAAAGATGCTTGCGAATGTTAGCGACCATGTTTGCGTCCTTTTTGACTGATTAAAGACATCAAAGACTTCTTCACAAAGTTTGTGACCAAATCGTTTTTGCAAACGTTCACAGTGGATGTAATAAAATTTCGCAAACCGCAAAACTTTTTTAGCGACAAAATATTTAACAAAACTCCAGGTGTTACCGCTTAACCTTTGCTTAGCGAAAATGCTATTCGCCAGCGACTGATTTTAGATTGCGAGCAGTGCTAAACATTCGCAAAGACGCTGTTTTAAAAACCAGTGCCCACAGCCCAGCCCTGAAAACACGTGGCTCCAGCAAAAATATCCTCCTGCTGCAGATCTGGGGTGGGCACCGGGCCTGGAGCATCGGGGGCCCACCAGGTTTCCTCCCGGAGTCCATCTAGCCCAGTTTGATACTGGGGGCTGATGAATCTCTGGGCCAGTGCAGTAAGTTCACTATAGGAAATGCAGCAATTGTTGTTGTTCTTTTTCAGGCTTTAATTCTCCTTTAAACCTCAGGGTAAATGGGTTGATTTTGGCCACCTTGACTCTGTATCCCAAAATTGTACTGACCCATATAGTGCCTCCTGCATTCATTTTTTTTCTATAACTGGCTTTTTTGTTCTGATGACAGTTGTATCCGGATTTCCTCTAATCTCTTCAGGAACTCCTCCCCTTATTATATCATAGGAAATGTGTTAGGGATGCACCGAATCCAGGATTCGGTTCGGGATCCGGCCAGGATTCGGCCTTTTTCAGCAGATCCTTCTGCCCGGCCGAACCAAATTCATATGCAAATTAGGGGCGGGGAGGGAAATCGCATGACTTTTTGTCACAAGCAAGGAAGAAAAAATAGTTTTCCCCTTCCCACCCCTAATTAGCATATGTAAATTTGGATTCGGATTTAGTTCGGTATTCGGCCAAATCTTTCGTGAAGGAGTCGGGGGTTCGGCCTAATCCAAAATAGTGAATTCGGTGCATCCCTTGTTCATTCCTTGCTTTGGATTACATTAGCTCAGTTTGGAGGTGTCAGGAGGGGTCCCAGGCTTGGTTGACCTATTATTAGGCTTATAATTTGCATTTGGAACCCATGCTTGCAGACTAGCAACATACAGGGGCAGATTTACCTAGGTTCGAATATCGAGGTTTAATTAACCCTCGATATTCGACTGTCGAATGTAAATCCTTCGACTTCGAATATCGAAGGTCGAAGAAATATCGTTCGATCGATGGATTAAAATCCTTCAAATCGAAGGGTTTTTTTTTTTTTTTTTGAACAATTAAATCCTTCGAATCATTCGATTCGAAGGACTTTAATCCATCGATCGAACGATTTTTCTTCGACTTAAAAATTGTTACAAAGCCTATGGGGAAGGTAACATGGCACCTCAGTAGGTTTTAGGTTGCGAACTAGGGGGTCGAAGTTTTTTTTTAAAGAGACAGTACTTCGACTATCGAATGGTCGAATATTGGAGCGATTTTTAGTTCGATTCGAAGGTCGAAGTAGCCAATTCGATGGTCGAAGTAGCCAAAAAAAAACATTCGAAATTCAAAGTTTTTTTTATTCTATTCCTTCACTCGAGCTAAGTAAATGGGCCCCACAATGTTTGTGCAATTCACCATCCTGTCTCTGCATCATGGTTTCTGACAACCTGCCCATTGGGCCCTAAATACTAAAAGGGGCCCCTTTCCTCCCAAAATAATGTTCTTGTATTGCATAAATACTGTTGTACTGTCACCTGTCATGAGCACAAGCCCATCTGCAAATGATAAAGGGGAAGTTAACTTTACAATTTAATTTTTGATTGTGTAGACAGTTTGCACTTGGACTTTATTTGTGTGTGTGTTTTTTTAATTAATTTATTTTTGCAGCTATCCAGTTTGGAGTTGCTCTCCTGGTTGATATGCCTGTTGATGCTAGGAACCAGGTCTTTGTCTGAATGTCAATAGGAAGGATGAAGGGCTTGAACTGGAAGGTAAGCCTCATAGTGAAGCTACTCTCTATCTGCTGGTTTCTCCTTCAAGGGTCAAATATAAAGATAAAACACTGACAACCAATCGACCAATGGTAGAGTTGGTCAGATTACTGCCATCTGCAACATACCAAGAGTTAATATAAAGGTCAACATTCCCTTTAATATTTTGCATTGAAAGCTTAATTGAAATTCCTTCCTATGAAGCACCAGGGCTCTGGGCACATTAGAGTAAAGTAGATTCGACTGCGGGGCCACTGGGAGCACTTCACTTCTACAGAGCCGAGTGCCGACGCATTTTACACTGAGAAGAAGATTAAAGCTCGTCGCATGCACAAAACAAAAGAATTTATTGTATCAAAAAGACAACCCCGCAGCCCCTGCTGGATTCGCTGTAAGAAATGGCAAGTGGTTTTATGTGAAGGTTCTTAGATTGGAGCATTTCTTTCCACCCTGTGCCCATTATCTGCAGTGAATGGAGGCAAGACAAAGGCTATTAGATTCTCTTCGCTAATCCCAGCTGGGGCCTCTCATGCACTAATTCACTTGCGCACTCTCTCTCCCTCTCTCTCTGTCTCGCTCCCTCCCTCCTGCTCCGAAGCACAACATAAGCAGCACTGAGCTACATTGCAGCCATGTTTAATGCACACAGGGAAATCCGCATTGAGCAACGCTGCAGCCATGTTTAATGCACAGGTAGAATCACACTGAGCAACACTGCGGCCATGTTTAATGCACAGGGAAATCTACACTGAGCAACACTGCTGCGATGTTTAATCCACAGGGAGAATCACACTGAGCAACACTGCGGCCATGTTTAATGCACACAGGGAAATCCACACTGAGCAATACTGCGGCCATGTTTAGTGCACAGGGAAATCAGCACTGCGCAACACTGCAGCCATGTTTAATGCACAAGAAAATCCACACTGAGCAACACTGCGGGCTTTTTTAGTGCACAGGGAAATCAGCACTGAGCAACACTGCGGCCATGTTTAGTGCACAGGGAAATCAGCACTGAGCAACACTGCAGCCATGTTTAATGCACAAGGAAATCCACACTGAGCAACACTGCGGCCATGTTTAGTGCACAGGGAAATCAGCACTGCACAACACTGCAGCCATGTTTAATGCATAAGGAAATCCACACTGAGCAACACTGTGGGCTTTTTTAGTGCACAGGGAAATCAGCACTGAGCAACACTGCGGCCATGTTTAGTGCACAGGGAAATCAGCATTGCACAACACTGCAGCCATGTTTAATGCACAAGGAAATCCACACTGAGCAACACTGCGGGCTTTTTTAGTGCACAGGGAAATCAGCACTGAGCAACACTGCGGCCATGTTTAGTGCACAGGGAAATCAGCACTGAGCAACACTGCAGGCTTTTTTAGTGCACAGGGAAATCAGCACTGAGCAACACTGTGGCCATGTTTAATGCACAAGGAAATCAGCACTGAGCAACACTGCGGCCATGTTTAATGCACACAGGGACAACCATAGTGAACGACATTGTGGCCATTTTTAATGCACACAGGATAATCAATACTGAGCGACACGGCAACTTTTTTTTATGAGACAACTGGTGAAGGCCTGATTATCATGATGGAAATGAATGGACACAAAACATCTGTACATTTCTGCGGCTGCATAGACATACTGAGAATTATTGCACCGTACATTATACACATGAATACCCCTGCAGTTAATTCCCCACCCTCCATTGTTGTACATCTGAGTTCCATCAGCAGATCCAACACGGCACAATGTCATCGCTCTCCTCTTGTGTCACTCATAATCATTATATTGTTATTATTATTTAAGTTTTAATAACCTGTTGGGGTGGAATTAAAGTTATCAAATTAATGATGTTTATAAACATATAACTCTATAGCACAAGCTTCCCTAAATGACAGGCATTCAAGGGGAAGTATACACTGTTTATATGTAGCTGCTCTCTTCCATTGACGTTTCCATTGATAGCGGCCAGGAGATGGAGGAGCTATATTGATTTTCACAAATTTCATGTATTATGCATTGGCACAAACAGCCCTAAACAGTTAAAAATATTGTTGTTTCACTCTCTACTGAAATGATGCAGCACAGTCCTCCTCATCTCACAATTTAGTGTTAAAGGACCAGTAGCAACAAAATATTTTTGCGCATGTATGTATATATATAATTTTCAAAAAGTACTTGCACTCTGTCCACCCTGCTTTGTGGGTGCTTGGTCAAATAAATCATATATATTCATTCAGGATGGACCAGCACACCATTTTCATCAATCAATAATTTTTTATTGTATAATCACTGTGCATCCAACGTTTCGACCCACATTGGGGCCTTTATCAAGTCAAGGCCCCAATGTGGGTCGAAACGTTGGATGCACAGTGATTATACAATAAAAAATTATTGATTGATGAGAATGGAGAAAAAACAAATAAATATATATATATATATGAAATGGAGCATTCCCCTGCACTGATATAAATGTGTGGATGGATATAGTTATATACAAATTTGCTGGCAGTCTACTTTCCCCTTTTCTACCCTCCCTAAGCTATTTTGCTGCCCAACACTGTCTTTTAAGTCCTTCACGCCAATCTCCACTTAATACAGCCAAAGACCCTGCCCCAATCTGCCCATTCCCCACCACTGATATGCCCCATGACATCTCTCATCAGCCACAGCGTCATCCCTTCCCCGAAGAACAGTAAGTTTTCTTTGGAAAGATGACAACCCTATTGCCACAAAACCGTTTATTTGTAGTTACTGGAGGAACAGATAATAACTTTGAAATGTAAAAAATATATATTTTCACGTTATGGTGCTACTGGTCCTTTAAGGATAAAAGAAGTGAGGGGTGCCAAACTGAAAGCCAGTAAAGCTGGCCATAGAGGCAAAGATCGGATCGTACGAATGGAGGATTCGTACGATTTTCGGACCGTGTGTGGAGAGTCCCGACATATTAATCCGGCGGAGATCGGTCGTTTGGTCAATCAGACAGGTTAAAAGATTTTTGTTGGCTGCCAATAATATCTCTGCATGTATTGCAGATCGTGCGATTTTCAGAGGGAGACTGTCGCTAGCTTTTGTCGGACATAACTTTCGTACGATTGCTGTCAGGGGCAGAACATCGGCTGATCTGTTCTTTTGTACTTTATTTGATCTGAATGGTTAGTGGCAGGTCGGGAGATGGTAAAGTCCGATCGTACGAGGATTCGTACGATCGAATCTTTGCGTCTATGGGCAGCTTAAGAGTTTAAATTGAGGCCTTAATAGAAATGGGACTATCTAGCTCCTAACCAAATATAAATCCTCAAAAGGGTAGCTTTTAACTACTTGCTTAGCAAACAAATATGGAAGATAAAAGCCACTAAATAAATACAGTATATATATCCCCTTTGAAGCATCTCATTTCACCTTGGATACAATAGTAAAGAAGCCAAGACCATACCTGTCCCACATAAATCATTTTACACATTGGTTTAGCATGGGGGTTACACAAAAGGTAAGCAGTACCGATAATTATCTAAATACAACTCCTTAGCTGTACCTGCCATTATATGTTTGCTTGGACATGCAGGTATGGTACATGCTAGGTACTCTCGAGAACTAGTTCTGTTTACAGTCTTGTGATTGGTGGCAATGACATTAACTTGGTCCATACTTTCGACAAAGGATTTATAAAGACCTAATTTTATACAAAACTGAAAGACAGCTATTGAACACTAAGCTTGCACTTGGATCCTTTAAGATGAAAAAGTTCACGAGTGTCCAGGCATGGAAATTTTGGTTGGCCTGTTTCAAGAGTGAACGAAAACCCAAATGGTGCCTCCTAGCGTGTAGTAAATATAAGCAGGATGGTCAAGTCTGTAGCAGCAGGTCTCCTTCTGGACTATGATCAGTGCTAAGCTCAGCCGGAAACTACTTGGGATGACATGTCTCAAGTGTGCTTCATCTCCAGGCAAGCTTGTGTCATAGGACTGGAGAAAGGTATCTTGTAAAACATTCGAGAGGCTTTTTCAGAGACTGAGCTGTAGATGGAAAGCCTTTGAGTTAAGGCACTGGCATTTGTAAAATGAGACTTGGCCAAATCCTGATGACCATCACTTGCAATGATGTCTGCCAGGAATTCAAGGCTGGGATGCAAGTCACACACACTGGCTGGAGATAAGAAAGGACACAGCAGTCCTGGTGGTGGGAAATATATTGATGAAATATAGACTGGGCTGAACATGTTCCCCTTTGGTTTCTGGATGTATGGAAATGATTTTTTTCTTGGCTGTCCACTAGGACTTTGTAGAGAGTAATGTTTGGAGCCTCTGTTGGGCACTAACAACACAACATTAATCACTTTACTGTACAGCTTTGTGGCCTGTGGCCCTACTGAGAATGCAGAGGTAACAGTCAAGACATATCATCCCGTTCCTACCAAACTCTTGTGGGAGCTGTGACTACCCATGCCCTTAATTCTCTGCATACCAGGATGTGCCAAGAGAAGACGGCACAAGCCCATCCACATAAATAAATAAATATGATCATCCATTAAATTATAGCGTTCTTTTTTCAGCCGAGATCCAAGCTCCATTGAGAATAACAAGGATATCAAGAATAAGACCCGGCTGGTTAGTCTGTTGGAAGCAAAAGCCTGGAATAAAGTTTAGTGCTTGGGTGGGGCTATCGAGGGAAGGCCGTGTTACTCATGGGTGGGAGACAGAGGGCACCTTTGGCTGCTCGAAGTCAGGGAGATGTGGGTGGTTGAGGATGGGAGAAGCTTCGGCTGCTGACACCTGAAAACACAGAATATATTACAGGGTTAAAAAACATTCTTGAAAGTCCTTGTAACATACTAGTATGTAAGTTACAATTTTAGGCATCTTGTATTTTTTTGGTGGCAAAAGTTGGTAAAAATAACATATCTTCTAATATCAAAATTTAGGCAAGGCTGAAACTGTACACTGCAAAATAAAATGTATAGTAACTCCCACCCAGAACAGAACAGGCATAATCCCAGTAGTAATAACATCTAACCCACCAGGACCTGGATTTCCTAACTCGTGCTGCAGCCGGACGCTCAATGAGACTGTCAAGGCGAGTGAGTCTTTCCAAGTGAAGGGCACGGGGGTCTTGTTCACTCCGATCCTTAGAGAAGTCCATCTCGAACACTGTAGGAGGGGTCAGGTCCAGTTCAAGGAACATAATATTTTCAGCCTAAAAGGAAGATGCAGTAATGTTTGACACACCATCCATGAGTAAGATCATATCTACTACACAGTTAGTTTGGACATGGATGGAGCCAGTCAATAGCTTGTTTGCCAAAACAGTGGACTCACTGCTCAGTTGGGACTCAGCACTAGGGAAATTGTAAAAACAGGCCCTGGATGGGGTTCTCTGCCATGGAGCCAAACTACTGAGTGCAACATACTTTGGTTTGGCAGTCTTGATCATATGAGAGAATCTTCCACATATGGCCAAATTTAGAAGCAGCAGTATGGACGAAATAGCAAGGAATTGTGGGTTCTTTCTAGCTGGGGGATGGCTATAGCCATAGTTATCTGCAAAAGTCTCCTGACCTGTTTTAATTCAAGTAGTGCATTGATCTCAATAAAAATGTATACACTTGCAACTCACCCGATATCTGGGATGATACCCCATTACCATGGCGACCCGTGCATACTGACTTATTGGTCTCTTATACCCCACGGCAGATGATGGACGCCTCTTCATTGTGTCGTTCCCTCCACTGCCACTGAGAGAAGATAGAATGTTAGGGTTTCTCAGTAACCAGCATGAGACGTAATAATAGCCATTTATGGATAGGTGGGAGTTGCTAGCCCAGGGCAGAGAAGTTACAGGATAGTGTTATGTATATTTTTGCTACTTACATGAACAAACATATTCCATGAAATGAATGAGCAGTTTACGGTGGCAGTTTGGCTGTTACCATCCCATTGGATCTACCCTTAGACGTGGCATGTAGGTTTCGTCACAAAGGATTTCATACATTGGAACAAACAGGAGAGGTGTTAAGAACTTACTTTCCAGGGGGCACAAGAGGCTGGAATTTCCACTGGTCCTCTTCAGAATCATAGTAAATTCGGTTCATGATCTTATTTTTCTCTTCTGGTGGAATGAAGTTCTCAATGATCAAGTACCTAGAAAGGGCAATGGAGACCAATCTATCATATCAACCAAGGAGGCAATGGTAAAATACAAATGAGGCACGAGATGCACAGTTTAAAGATGGAGATGCATGGGTTTTATTACATGGGGGCTTAAAGATGGCCACAGATGGGGTAACTCTCTTGGGATCCATTCATATTCTACCCATAGCCTCTGAAGAAGTAAATTGAGATCAGACACATCTATGACACCATGACAGAGGTTGACTAGCCCTGCTGTAGAGGAACACATCAAACATACTTGAATTTCAGCTCCCTGGTCTGTTCATTCTGAGCCTGCTCGAGGTCCTGTCTCACCCGCACATATTCATCATGTTGGTCTTGGATCTCACCCTTCACTGCCTGCAGTTTAGCATAGAGCTACAATAGAAAACAGAGGTTACTTGGCAACAACACAACAAATGTATTATTTTGCTTTGCATTGGAGGAGACAGGGCTCAAAGCGGACACATAGCCGCAAATAAACACTTGCTTCAAATGGACACTTTGTGGTTGTGTTACTGGCTCTGTGCAATATATTTCTGAGGAATAATGTACTGAGGTTTTTCCATGAGTCCTGATACATTTTGAGTCCTGATATCTGTAAATTAGCCTTTAATGTGCAATATCCACAGCAACGTGTTGAGGAGACACTTACAGCAAGGCTAATGCAGGTGAAAACAAGAGAACACAAGATGCATAGAGAAGGGGAAACTTGTCAGTCGGGAAAATAAGGGCAAAGGGACACAGAATTATCAGGGGCTTCCTTGGGGGCTACCTCTGTGGGGTGTCTAGCTCAGTAGCAGGCAACAGTGGGAAAGCATCGGGGTACAAATAAAGTTTATAAATAAAATAAACACTTTTAAGGTTTCATGGACTCCACTTTGTCTGGGAAACAAATACTATGGTCTTTGGTAGATTATGCCTAACCTTGTGGTCAACCTGCAGCTTTAGGGTCAGGGCACACGCTCAGATTCTGGGAGATTAGTCGCAACTAATCTCCCCGAATGCCTCGGGCGACTTCGGAAAACGAATCGCCAGAATGTAAATCGACGGCAGGAGGCAGTTCGGGGGGTTTGGCCCAGAAGAAGAAGAGGAGATTTGTCGCCGGGCGACTAGTCTCCCCGAATCTGAGCGTGTGCCCTGACTCTTAGAGCTCAGGTCAGTAAAACAGAAAGCCTGTCTACCCACTGTTTTGGAACTACAATTCCTGTCTCCCCTAGTTATAGGTAGAAGTAACTCACAGTAGATAGAAGGTGGGATATACAGATGAGAGGCATTCACTTACAGTAGCTAAAATGCTTTGCCTGTAGGCTCCTGGGTAAAACAGACAGTGTGGCAGTAGCACAAAGGATCCCGATCAAGATAAACATGATCTTTGTCTTATAACACCTATTTTCTGTTTCTTTTAATACACACATGAGATCAGCTCTACCAGAAATGATACCCATATCCTTCGCTTACTGAAGACAAAGCTATAAGGTTCATATTCATCTCACTACCTATTTCCTGCAGTGATTAGGTTGCTGGCACCTGACATCAGTCACCGCATCACCCCCCCCCCCCCTTATTTAGCTATAAAGCCAATTAGAGGATATTCAGCTTTAGGCAAAGCAAACATTAAGATATAGGGATAACCGACCTTTAGGCTAAGGTCTCACTGGGCGATAAGTCGCCCGCAATTTTTAAAAGCGAGTGCTGGCGACAAGTTGTTTGTTTTGTCGACACATCAAGATTCATACAAATCACGAGCTAATATGTACACAGCACGATTTGAGATCGCCTGTAGCTTTAAAACGCGCAGAGACCCTTTTTGGAGCCATAGCTGAGAAATAGCATGTACATAGCGAAGCACAGAAATATTCCACAAACAAACACACACAAAGAAAAGTAGCCCCGATAATATGGAAATGTTCGCGCTGACGTCAAGACGCTACGTAACAACGATACGAGAGGCTGCACCAGTACAAACAAACAGAGTATGGACGTAGCTCACATCACTATGGGATTATAATCGCTTCCTGGTAAAAGTTGCTCTAAACTTTCCTTCTGCACAAAGGCGATCGCCTTGTCGCCGCGACTTTCTTATATCGCCCAGTGGGACCTTAGCTGGAAAGCAGCAGGTGGTATCGCCTCCTTGACTCACTCATTATGTAACTTCTCTAAGAATGTTTCAAAAGGAGGACGCCTGGTTGCTTTACAGTAAAAAAATAATACATGGAGTGTCATTCTGCTTCTGAAGTTATTACATAGGCTCCTCCTCACCTTCTTGAGTTTCTTGGTCTTCATTTCTACCTCCTGCTGCAGAGACGTGTAGGTTCCCCTAAGCTCCACCGCCTCTTCATCACGCAGGAGCATTTGCTGCAGAATCTCTCGTTCTCTGCGCTTCTGCAATGAGATGTGCCGTATAAACATATGTTCATTCCCTATGTACATGACACATCTTCCTTTCTCCATACTTTAGAACTGGACTTTACTAAGCTATATTGCATATATATATATATATATATATATATATATATATATATATATATATATATATATATATTGTATGTCGTTCCATCCCAAATCACTGAATTGTAGGGATGCACTGAATCCACTATTCGGGATTCCATTGAATACCTGAATCCTTTGTGAAAGATTCGCTGAATCCTAATCTGCATATGCAAATTAGGCTCAAGAAAGGAAAAAGTGAATTTTTTTTAATTTACTCGTGTTGTGACAAAAAGTCAGTGATTTCCCTTCCCGCCCCTAATTTACATATGCAACATAGGATTCAGATTCGGTTCGGCCAGGCACAAATCCGAATCCTGCTGAAAAACGCCAAATCCCGAACCAAATCCTAGATTCAGTGCATCCCTATTGAATTGTAATGAATATCTGTATTTGGCATTTATAGGCTGATTTACTGTTCATCATTATATCAGATTTAATCTGTGACTCTGTAGCTATTTCTCTTCTTTCACTCCCTATATCTTAGCCAGCTATGTCATAGTTGGGCAACAGTTGGAATAAAGAGGACTCTACAGCGAAGTGCAATACACCCATCAAGAAAGGGACTCTGTAGAAGCTAAACCCATATCTTTGGAAAGTTCTCAACACAATAACCCAGGGTTCCCCAACCTTTTTTTTAACTGTTAGCCGCATTCAAATGTAAAAAATAGTTGGAAAGCAACACAAGCATGAAAACTTTTCCTGGGGATGCCAAATAGGGTCTGTGATTGGCTATTGGTAGCCCTTATGTGGCCTTACAGCCTACAGGAAACTGGCAGTACACCTGGTATTTATACAACCAAAACATGCCTCCAAGTCAGGAATTCTAAAAGAAGCACCTGATTTGATGTCACTGGGAGCAACACCCAAGTGGTCAGAGAGCAACATGTTGCCCGTGAGCTAATGGTTGGGGATCACTGAAATAACTATTTGGTTTGTCATTGTAGAAAGTTTCTAAATGTAGACCTTAACTCAGTTTGGTGGCCCTTACCCTGTACGATTTTCTATTGCTTGGGCTAATGGCATGTATGTATTAAGCCAGTGGAGAAACACCCAAACCACCAATGTCCCATTGCTCTGACTAATGGAAACTGCTTAAATGAAGGCTGCCATTGGCATTACGCATGTTTTTAGGCAAAGACCCACCTGTGTCAGGTGCTTTTCATTAAAGTCAGTGGTAAAAGGAGGCAGCATGGGAGGTTTTGGATGTTTCTCCACTTCTTGATCCCCAACCAGTGGTTTCGCGAGCACATTTTGCTCCGAGTGGCCTCAAAACAGGAGCTTATTTTTTCATTCCTGGCTTTTCATTAAAGTCAGTGGTAAAAGGAGGCAGCATGGCAGGTTTTGGATGTTTCTCCACTTCTTGATCCCCAGCCAGTGGTTTTTTGAGCACATGTTGCTCCGAGTGGCCTCAAAACAGGAGCTTATTTTTTCATTCCTGGCTTTGAGGCAAGTTTTGTTGCATAAAAACCAGGTGTACTGCCCAATAGCCAATCATAGTCCATAATTGGCACCCCCAGTAACTTTTTGCATGCTTGTATTGCTTTCCAACTTTTTTTTTTACATTTAAATGATTAAAAAAAAAGTTGGGGATCCCTGCCTTAAGTTGACCAAAACACACGTTATTTGGCTTAAAAAGAGTTATAGTTTGGAAAGACTTCAGGGTACTTAGAAAGAATGAATTGATTGATTCAGTTATGTCCCCATTTCTGCATTCTTATTCTTTATGGGATTTAGTGAAATAAAAGTAGAGAAAGTGACCTTAATTTTATCTCTTATCCAACTTGTCCACCTGGCAGGCTAGTCTCAGTCTAAAGTAGGGGTCCCCAACCTTTTTTACCCATGCGCAACATTCAAATGTAAAAAGAGTCGGGGAGCAACACAAGCATGAAAAAGTTCCTTGGGGTGCCAAAAAAGGGCTGTGATTGGCT
This sequence comes from Xenopus petersii, assembly GCA_038501925.1. Classification (NCBI taxonomy): domain Eukaryota; kingdom Metazoa; phylum Chordata; class Amphibia; order Anura; family Pipidae; genus Xenopus; species Xenopus petersii. The sequence continues at coordinate 2,781,485 of CM076681.1, read as the reverse complement.
ATTTGGTAGCCCCTATGTAGACTGGCAGCCTACAGGAGGCTCTGCTTGGCACTATACTTAGTTTTTATGCAATTAAAACTAACTTCCAAGCCTGGAATTCAAAAATAAGCACCTGGTTTGAGGACACTGAGAGCAACATCCAAGGGGTTGGAGAGCATGTTGCTCACAAGCTACTGGTTGGGGATCACTGGTCTAAAGGGTCAATAAGCATAAAAAAGGCACTGACTCTAATGCTTAGTCTGGAAGCACTTACCTGCTCCGCTATCTCCTGCCTCTTTATCTCCAACATCTTCTGCTGCTCATTGGTGTGGTCCATGATGTTTTTCCCTCCCACCAGAAGCTTGCTCTCCATTGCCTGCAATAGAAAAAATAGGAACAATACAGTGATCACGATATTTTTCCCTGGGAACACTCAACATATTCCCATTTTGCACACTGTTTCATGGGTTAGGAGATTATATCGGAACATGTTGCCATGGAATAAGGGACCCAAACAGCAACTGCAAAGAACTGCATATACTGCCAAAATAGATTAAAATACTGAATCATTGGGGTACAATGAACATTATAATAGGTGTATGCTTTATTGTAGAATCACTAGTGACAGTTAAAAATATATCTAGGGTTGCCCCAGTGGCATAACTAGAGTGGGCCAGGCCCCCCAGCAATAAAATCTTTAAAGAGGCCCAGCGCACTCCGATCTCCATCCTCCCGCCCACTTAGCGTCCTGCCTCTGCACCCACCCACTTCCTGTCCCAACTCTGCCCACTCCCGCCTGACTAGCATCTCTCTTCTTGCCACAGGTAAGAGAGCGGCTGGGGAGGAGAGATTTTTTTATTGTCTATAGAGGAAGCAGACCAGGCCTGCGACTGCGGGGTCTGCTTCCTCTGTAGTGACACCACTGGGTTGACTATGTTCCTGACCTCCAGTAGCAAAGGGATGAAGTTCTCTTAAAGGATAAGTACACTTAAAAATAAGTGAATGTAAAATGAATAAGGGGGCTATTCTAAGCACTTCTGCAATGTACATTCATTACCAGTCTGACCAGCAAGTAGTCAAGGAAGTTGTCAGGAGAAAGAAAGAGGCTGATGTTCTTCAGCTTAGGAAAGATGTGAGAAAGGTTTCTAATTTTTTTCCTAAGCAGAAGAACATCAGAGCAGCCTCTTTCTTTCTCCTGACAACTTCCTTGACTACTTGCTGGTCAGACTGGTGGGAAAATGACCAGCAGGTGGCGCTGTTGTAACAAAATTCATTCATATTAACAGTACATGTATCCCTTAATATCTTGGCATCAAAACAAAATAAATAATGAATGTAAATTACAAAACTGCTGAGAATAGCCCCCTCATCAATTTTACATTCACGTATATTAAAGGTTTACTTATTCTTTAATCTAGGATACAGCATCAGGATTTTCAATGAGCAAAATCCAGATGTGAAACAAAGGAGTTGTAATTAAACAGTGCGGAATTCCGGACCCACGGCCTCCTTTGTTACAAGCCCCTTCTGCATCCTGCTTTCCCTCCCAGTGACTCGACAGACATTCAGTGCAGCTTCTGTTGTGTGTTGTTTAGTGGCAAACTAGGTGTTGAGGTGCTGTATTACAGTTTTTGGATAAACTTATTTCCTATTTCCAGTACAAAGGCATAATAGAGAGGTAAGCGGGTGAGAGCAGAAAGGGGCAAGAGAAAAGGATAGATTAAAAAGAACATGAGAGCAGAAAAGTGTCAAAATAAAAGATCTGTGGTGTGCAACCCTAATGCCATCAAACTGCACAAAAGAAACTGCACTGGAGCCTGTCCCTTTTAATTAACCAGGGCCTGTCCCAGATATATCATATAAATCTATAGCACATTTAGTAATCTTTGTGCAGAATGGAGAAATGTTTGTCTTTCTGCTTCAAAGCAAATTCCACAACAAGACGGTGATACAGTTCCCTTTGTTAGAGCTTTATCATTCATAATTTATTTGCTTTCCACTAATGGAGATGTCTGCAGATGTCTGCTCCAAAAATATCCTCTCCAGCACTAGTGCCAATCCTGGTACAGCCTGAGCCAGAAAATTACTGGTGTCTCAGCATCCCAAATCCTAGAATTACATTGCTTCACTTAACCAGATACAGCCAAAATATATCCCGCTTTTGATATAAAAAAAAAATCAACTTTGTATGCAATGTTTTTGTCTCTGTAACAAGAAATTAAGCTAGCAACAGTCATGCCCTGCTTTATGGCATCTGAGATTCTAGCTATCTGTATAACAGAACATTCTGTCCCAGTGGCTGCACAGATCCTATCTGATCCCCATTGTAAGCAGCAGTCCTGTCCTGCTTTATGGCAGCTGAGATTCTAGCTATCTGTATAACAGAGCATTCTGTCCCAGTGGCTGCACAGATCCTATCTGATCCCCATTGTAAGCAGCAGTCCTGTCCTGCTTTATGGCAGCTGAGATTTTAGCTATCTGTATAACAGAACATTCTGTCCCAGTGGCTGCACAGATCCTATCTGATCCCCATTGTAAGCAGCAGTCCTGTCCTGCTTTATGGCAGCTGAGATTCTAGCTATCTGTATAACAGAACATTCTGTCCCAGTGGCTGCACAGATCCTATCTGATCCCCATTGTAAGCAGCAGTTCTGTCCTGCTTTATGGCAGCTGAGATTCTAGCTTTATAACAAAGTAATCTGTTGTGGTGGGCATCCGAAATGTAAACTCGAATATACTGTTAAGTTAAACAAAGCGAAGTAAGACAAACCCAAACCATTATTGTTTAATGTAATGTCATGAACATGTATAATAAAAAAGTAAATGGAGATGCCGAAAGGGGAAATAATAGGGTAATTGTATGGCTTTAATGTCACTGTTTATAAGTGTGTGTGTGTCTTTGTGACAGATGAGTGGGACTCTCCAGGAATCAGAAGGAGCTGCCAATAATAGGAGTGCAAGTGAAAGAGATAAGCCAAGCAGAAGCAAGAGAAGCCTGGAACCCAGCCAAGCACTAATGGAGCCTCCTTACAATGACAGAGGTCACACTCATCTCATTCAGTGTCTCTTATCCACGGTGAGAAGATTCAACCTGCGCCTATGGCACCATCCCACTCACTCTTCCAGGTATTTCATTTGCTCATCTTGTTCCAGTTCAGAGTACAGTAGTAACATTGTGGAGATTATTTGTTCATATGGCTTTGTAACCAGGGCAAGTGCTAATTCCTTGGGCAGCTGCCATGACAGTGTCCTGGTCCCACCCACTGCTTGTGTTAAAGCCTTTCTGCCCCTCCCTCTTCAGCATGGATATTCAAGATGGTGCCAAGGCCTCTGCTCATAATCGCAATATTAATGTGGATAATTAGGGTATAACAAGGTTACCATCTGTTGTAGCAGCGATTCCCTAACTGTGGCAATGGCTCCACCTAATCCGTGGTTTGGGTGCCCAAGTTCAGGGCCAGCATCAGAATTTGCAGGGGTCCTGTACAACAAAATTTTCTGGGGTGCCCAAAAAAAACATTGGTGGCCAGCCCCCTCCAAGTTAAAAATAAACATCATTGGCCAGGGTCCCCCCCAAATTAAAAATAAATTTCATTGACCAGGGTCCCCTGGCTCCTACTTGCAACTCAGCTTCTACTTTAGGGCAAATTGCCTCCTACTTTGCTGCAACTTAGCTTCTACTTCAGAGCAACTCGGCTTCTACTTTGTCGCAACTCGGCTCCTACTTCGACAGTTAAAGGGGTCCTGGCTGAACTACTGCTGCTTCCACACTGTAAATGTGTAACCATGTTGTGATCTACGGGGGCTAATCTCAGGACCTTAAATAGGAGTTTTGAAGTAAAAAGTGCTATTGTTTAAAGTAGGGGGCTATAGGATAAAAGGGGGGGTGGGGCATGGGAATGTAGGGATATAGCGGTTATTGCTGGAGCAGTTCCCAGTCAGTATAAGGACATAGAGATTCCAGATGAGTGTGAGCTCTGTGTGTCTCATATCTCTCAAGTTCCCAAGATGATTGGGCTTGTGATCCCGTGCCAGGGGGAGCCATGACTTATGTGCAACATCTGCCTCCTCTGCACCACAGCAAGACGGGGGGACGCCACTCCAGATGTGAGACTAACGCATGAGGATTCCCATGGAACGGCTATGATAAAACATTGCTATTTACTGTCGTTTCAAGGAGAACTAAAACTTCACAGAAAGGGCTGGAAATGTTAATTATATTTTGTGCTTCTGTACCAGCTCAAGGCAACCACAGCCCTTTAGCAGTAAAGATCTGTGTCTCCAAAGATGCCCCAGTAGCTCCCCATCTTCTTTTCTGCTGATTCACTGATTCACATGCTCTGTGCTGCTGTCACTTACTGAGCTTAGGGACCCACTCACAATATACAGTACACATAGAATAGAAATGTCACAATATAAGGCTGATTAGTAATTAATACACATAATTACTACATGGCAGCACAGAAACCAGTGCAATTAGCATCAGAATTGAATAATCAGCAAACCTGTAGCATCAGCTTATATTACAGCCAGGGAAGCTCATTTTCTGCTGGATAATTAGTGACGAGCCCTAAGCTTAGCTTCTCAACAGCCAATCAGAGCCCACTGAGCATGTGCAGTGCCGCTGACACACAAAGATGGCCAACAAGATGGGGGCAACTGGGAAGGTCTGGATCATTAGTTTTATATGGCTTCTGAACCTCTGGGCTGGTACAGTAAGTAAAGTATGTAAAATACCAAATTCCTAACCAGCTTATTTTAGGCTCTTTTTTTCCAACCTATCATTAGTCAACTGAATTGCAATTGTCCTCTCTATTAACTCATCACTTGCCTCCCCACTCGCACGCTCAGCCCGGCTCACAATAATGCTATTTATCACTTTCTATAAATCCATTTATGGCTGCTCCATGTTAATCCAATCCTGTAGTCCATCCGGGGGGCATGTTGCCAGCTTGCCTCCCACTCAATGCAAATTGACACGACACAAACACACTAGTCATTCCATGTATTATAATAGTACAGTCATTGTCTTACTGTATATATCACTAGGGACACTATTAACTAGAAAAAAAGTCATTCTTTAAAGGAGAAGGAAAGGCTAAAAGTAAGTAAGCTTTATCAGAAAGGTCTATATAAATACACCAGTAACCCCTCAAAGTAATGCTGCTCTGAGTCCTCTGTCAAAAGAAACAGCACATTTTGTACTCATGGGTCTTTACTATGCTATATAATGCTAAGCAATTTTCAGTTGGTCTTGATTATTTCTTTTTTATAGTTTTTTTGATTTTTCCAGCCTTCATATGGGGGTCGCTGACTCCATGTAAAAAAAAAACAAATGCTCTGTAAGGCTACAAATGTATTGTTATTGCTGCATTTTATCACTCCTCTTTTTATTCAGGCCTCTCCTATTCATATTCCAGTCTCTTATTCACATCAGTGCATGGTTACTAGGGCAGTTTAGACCCTAGCAACCAGATGGCTGAAATTACTGGAGAGCTGCTGAATAAAAAGCTAAATAAGTCAAAAACCACAAATAGTAAAAAATGAAAAACAATTGCAAATTGTCTCAGAATCTCACCCTCTACATCATACAGTTAACTCAACAGTTAACCCCTTTTATGGGGGCCCAATAATTTTGTTTCTGTGCCCGCTCTATCTTGTGTATTGTGCTCATTCAGGCAACAAAAGCTCAGGGAAGGGTCCCCATATATTGTGCAACTGATATACATTCACGTGTCAATGTGACATATACACAATTAAAGGGGAAGTAGAGTCCTAAAGTCTGTTAATGTTGTTACTAAAAGGCAAAATAAGCCACAGTTTAATATGTTCAAGCGCACAGTTGAGCTCTTATATGGCAGCTCCTGCACAAAAGATGCAATACAAATCTACAGAGAAGGAATAAACGCTACCCTGCACGGGGGATAATCCCCTTTAAAAAAAAAAAAAAAAGTCAAATCAATTTCTAATGACTGCCCGTTTGCTGTGATCTTTTTATCCCATGAGTGTGTCTTGACCCCAGTGTTGTATTACACTAGTATTATTAGTTATTATTAGTACAAGTGCTAAGGAGATTCTTCCTTTTCTACTAATCCTGATAATAACCTGAGTGTAATGATGTAATGACCCAGCCCGGGTGTTACTCCCATTAAGGGCTTTATCCATTGTATCTTTTTTTATTTTCTGCCTCCCCCGAGGCCCGAGATGATAATGTGTCCCATTTGCTAATCCATTGTGTTATCAATTGTCAGCGACACCCCTCCGAGCAGCCCCTCCGGCCATTATCCCTGGGAGCCATTAGCCTGGGCTGTGGGCGTATGTCACTAACACATGGATGATGTCACTATTAATGACAAGCTGCATTCATTTCAATAGTGATATCATTCTGTTATCATGGCAACTCAGCCTAACGACAGCACGGCCTGGAGTAGGATATGAATCTAGATAAGGCCTCGTGTGCTTTATTCCCTGACCCTGAGAGGAGTGATGCACTCTGGGAAATATGAGCAGATGGGGCAGGAGGAATACATGCAGGCGTGTTAGTGGTGTGACAGGGCCCCTCAGGCACGTTACTGTGATACATTACTCACACGGCTCCTTTCATCCATCTTTTTACATGAGGACATTCAACCACCCCTCCCCCATGTGTCTGGGGAATTAGTCTTTTCAGGCTTTTTTTTTTACGCAAACTAAAATATATAGATATAAATGACAATAGTCAGTTCACAGTATTGCCATGGATTTGCGTCAAAATTCCGCGTTTTGCCATCTGCAAATTTTTTCGTGAAACCGCGGCAAAAATTTGCAGCGACAAAAAAAATCAATAAAAATACCCATTGACTTTGCATTTGGAGTGAGAATAATTGTCAGACGTGTAAACCATTGTCACACGTAAATCAAAATTTTGATGCCCATTGACTTCACACATTTTTTGCACAGATTCGCAAATTTTTCGGCGAAGCGAAATGGGACAGATTCGCTCATCACTAGTTCACAGTCACATTTGCTAGCGCTGCTATGGGATATCTAGCCAAGGTTTGGGGTTAGATCACCATCTGGGCATCATGGGTAATATCAATGTTGTATTCAGTGTGTTCCTCCACTACAGCACAATCTTGGCCTTCTCTCTCCTGCTAAGGGCAAAATGGTGCAGAATTTTCTCCCATTGTGGCCTCATCCACAGACTCAAAAGAAATCCCTCAACTCAAATAACAAGCACCCAGTGTCATACTCAAACATTTGGGTTTCTGGACAAGAGAATTCACCCTACACTTGTACCCCAGCACCCCATGAAGGTTGCCCCGAACTTTTACCCACACTTATCCAAGCACTCTAACACCCACACACTCTCCCTCCCAGTGACATGAGATACTCTTTGGGGCAAATTCACTAAAGGACGAGGCGCCTAACGCTAGCGTTAATTCGCTAGCGTAGCGCATTTTTGTTAATTCGCGATTCACTAACGGACGCTGGCGTAAATTCGCTAGTGTTACTTCGCACCCTTACGCCTGGCGAATTTGCGCAACGGACGTAACTACGCAAATTCACTGACGCGCGCATTTTTCTGAACGCTACCTTTTACGCCAGACTTCCTTCGCCACCTCAGACCAGGTGAAGTGCAATAGAGTAGATAGGGATTGCTTCCAAATAAGTTAAAAAATTCTCTAAGTCCCAAAAAACTTATGGGTGATAGGCTGAAAAAGATCGAAAATTGTTTTTGGGGCTCCCCTCCTTCCCCCCTACATTTCCTGACTCATGGCAACTTACCTAGACAGTGGGCACATGTGTAGGGCAAAATAACATTTTTATTTGATGTTTTGAAGGTTTCCCAGGCTTGTGTAGTGCTGTTACATATACCTCCATTGTAACTTCAATTTGGCGCCATATGCAAATTAACCATCGCTAGCGTAACTTCGCTTTGATTGGCAAATTAACGCTAGCGCAACTTCGCAACCTTACGCTTCCCCTAAGCCCAACTTCGGATTGTAGTGAATTTGCGTAGCACTGGCTAAAATATGCCTGGCGAAGTGCGGCGAAGCGGACGCTGGCGCAACAATGAATCTCAGTGAATTTGCCCCATACTCTCTCACACTCGCAGCATCGATCTGATTCAGTCGCAGGTGTATACTATGCAGCTGACATATTTACTGCAGTCTCCTCCCCCAGCTGAACATGCACCAGATGCACCGGATGCACAACTGATGGTTATGATCTCCCCCGATATATATTCATATCTATACACCGGGCCGCTATGTATCGGAGCCTGAGGAGGGGCAGTTGGTCACTAATTACAAAACTGTGATTTAGGAGGATTTAGAGGCTCCCTGGGTGGGAACCTGATGTAGCAGAGAAGGTCCCATGCCGAGATAATCCATCTTGTACATGATGGGCACTAACTGTGCTAACTGTCATGCCTGGACTAACTGTCAGAGTGGCCCCCTGCCCCAGCCACAAATTACTCTCTGCCCTGCTTACCCAAACCCTCCCACCAGTGACCACCTTTTTCTTGTGCATCATTTCATGTGTTTGGATGGGGGGAGTGCAGAGCTTGTGGGTAGCGGGTCTTACCCTGTCTGAACTGTGCCAAAAAGATCATTGCTACACAATACACATCTCCAACACTACTCTCTATATCCATATACAGTAAAATGATACAGGGAGTCCTCGGGGTAACCGTATGTACCATGGGACTAAACATAGGAACTAGTCTGTATCAGCTTCTGACTGCTGCTGCAGGGAGATTTTATAAAACTATGGCACAATAGGTATTCCCTGTACTAAACACAATTCAGCAGGAACAGCCCCTAAGTTTGCTCATAGTCTGTACAGAGAGATCCCATAAAACTATGGCACAATAGGTATTCCCTGTACTAAGCACAATTCAGCAGGAACAGCCCCCTAAGTTTGCTCATAGTCTGTACAGAGAGATCCCATAAAACTATGACAGCATAGGTATTCCCTGTACTAAGCACAATTCAGCAGGAACAGCCCCCTAAGTTTGCTCATAGTCTGTACAGAGAGATCCCATAAAACTATGGTACATAGGTATTCCCTGTACTAAGCACAATTCAGCAGGAACAGTCCCTAAGTTTGCTCATAGTCTGTACAGAGAGATCCCATAAAACTATGACAGCATAGGTATTCCCTGTACTAAGCACAATTCAGCAGGAACAGTCCCTAAGTTTGTTCATAGTCTGTACAGAGAGATCCCATAAAACTATGACAGCATAGGTATTCCCTGTACTAAGCACAATTCAGCAGGAACAGTCCCTAAGTTTGCTCATAGTCTGTACAGAGAGATCCCATAAAACTATGGCAGCATAGGTATTCCCTGTACTAAGCACAATTCAGCAGGAACAGTCCCTAAATTTGCTCATAGTCTGTACAGAGAGATCCCATAAAACTATGGCAGTATAGGTATTCCCTGTACTAAGCACAATTCAGCAGGAACAGTCCCTAAATTTGCTCATAGTCTGTACAGAGAGATCCCATAAAACTATGGCACAATAGGTATTCCCTGTACTAAGCACAATTCAGCAGGAACAGTCCCTAAGTTTGCTCATAGTCTGTACAGAGAGATCCCATAAAACTATGACAGCATAGGTATTCCTCTGTACTAAGCACAATTCAGCAGGAACAGCCCCCTAAGTTTGCTCATAGTCCAGAGGTGGAAAATGCTATTTCGGCCTCTCCCACTGGAAAAACCCCGGGGTTGGATGGTATACCCATGGAGTGGTACAAGAAACACGTTAAACTGATTGCTCCGCTTTTGGTAAAACTGTTTAACGGGGTGCTTTCAGGGACTTACTTACCAGCCTCTATGAGAGAAACACTAGTAATTTTACTTCCAAAACCGGGAAAAAATCCTATAGAATGCTCGTCATACAGGCCTATATCCCTAATTAACGCCGATGCAAAAATTCTGGCGAAAGTTTTGTCCCTTAGACTTGTAGACCATCTCTCCGTTGTCATTTCAGCAGATCAAGCGGGTTTTATGCCAGGTAGAACCACAGATACTAATATTAGGCGTTTGTACACAAATTTAGCCATAGACCATGATAATCCAGGGCATAGGTTGGTAGCCTCTTTGGATAATGAAAAGGCCTTCGACTCAGTAGAGTGGGAATATCTTTGGGCTACTATGCTTCAAATGGGCATCCACCCCAATTTTGTAAAATGGGTGAAGGAATTGTATTATTTTCCAGTGGCGAGAGTACGGACCAACTCTAACGTTTCGAACTCTTTTTCCATTACTAGAGGTACGCGCCAGGGGTGCCCTTTGTCCCCACTCCTCTTCGCCATTGCCATGGAGCCTATGGCTTGCCGCATTAAACAACATGTAGCTATTGAGGGATTGCAGGTAGGCCCGCTAAGAGAAGTGATATCCATGTATGCGGATGACACACTGCTGTACTTAGCTAACCCGGATCGAGCCTTACCGCTAGCCCTAGAAATAATTAATCGGCATACTATGTATTCGGGCCTGAAAATAAACTGGGCGAAGTCAGTACTCTTTGCAATTGACCCTCTCCTGCCAAACGCTCCTACACATTCACATGGCTTACAGTGGGTGGAATCATTCAAATATTTAGGTATCCGGATCCATCTGGATTTAACAAAATTTGTGGAACTTAATATATCCCCGATTCTCAGATATATAGAACAAAAGATTGAGGCATGGTCCCGCTTACCTTTGACCCTTATGGGACGAATCAATCTGTTTAAAATGGTAATTTTACCTAAACTGACTTATGTATTCAGACAGGCCCCACTTGGAATACCGAAAACTGTCTTTGCGAAGTTAAGGAGTTACATGGTTTCGATGTTTTGGAATAGTACCCCCTCGAGAATTGCCTTGCGCACGCTGCAATTGCCATCACATCGAGGCGGCCTAGCGGCACCGAACCTGTTTCTTTATTATCTAGCCACTCAGTTGGCAGTGGCCCGGCAATGGGCAACCCCAAATTTAACGAATGCAGTAACCCTCCTAGAGGCCCAAATATTGGGTTCACTGGAAGCACTAAAAAATCTATTATACCGGGGTACGAAACATACTAAGAACTGCTCCCCATTAATGAGAGCAACGGTTAGGGCTTGGAAAACGGCTTCTCAATTTTTCCCAAAAACACATCAGGGCTGCTCGATTTATACCCCTCTGTGGTGTAACCCACAATTGCAGCATCTCCGCAGTATACCGGACCCGCAAGTGTGGGCTAAATTTAATATCAAGTACATAGCAGATATTGTGGAAGACAGCAATTTATTAACATTTCAGGCACTTAAACAAAATTTTTCACTTCCCAACCATATGTTTTTCCGTTACCTCCAACTAAGGCACGCTATGGTGGCCCAGTTTGGGAATCAGCCCATGGATACCACGCCGACCACTCTGGAGTTGGGGGCTCATTCTCCAGACTTTAAAAAGCCTATGTCCAGATTTTATGCGCAACTTATCCAGGCGGGTAGCACCCCTCTTAATCAGTTATGTGCGAAATGGCAAAGGGATGTTCCGCAGATTACTGATGAGGTATGGGAGTCGGTACTTGACGCGACATTTGAAGGGGTCATTAGTAGTAGGGATAAAATGACTCAGCTGAATTACTTGCATAGGACATATGTTACCCCACAGAGGCTTACTAAATTTAAACCTGATCTAATACCCGAATGCCCCAGATGTAAACATGACCCGGCAGGCTTTCTGCATATGGTGTGGGAATGTCCGAATATACATGTTTATTGGAAGGAGGTGCTGCAGGTCATTCGCATAAGAACGGATATCTCACTACCACTGGACCCTATTGTTTTACTACTGAACCGGACTGAGGAGTTACCCCTTGGCAGGGCGCATCGCACCCTCATATCAATTCTTTGTATGTATGCTAAAAAGTTAATTGCTATGCACTGGAAATCGGATAGAGGGCCTACTTCACAGTTGTGGGAACGATATGTTGAGAATGCTATTCCTTTGTACAAATTGACATATATGAAAAGAGGGTGCCCGGAGAAATTTACTAAAGTTTGGGACCCCTGGTTGGATGACGACCCTGAGGTTGAGACGCCTTGATTGAGATATAGTGGGTACTATTGAGGTACAATTTGAATATCATTGGTCCAGTATGGGGGGGTCTTTTCTATCTGTATTTACCGCTGGCGCCCAACTTAGGACCCTGGGGGGAAAATGTGGGTAAGAATGACACCAAATCTTTTGTTTTCATTTATGTTTCTTTATTATTTACAGTTTAATTTTGTTTGACATAATTACCTATGGAACATGTATAAGCATCCTTCAGCATAATTGTACTACTGTTCTGCGAATGTCTGTATAACCATGCTTTTGTGTGCTCAATAAAGGAATTGTTAAAAAAAAAAAAGTTTGCTCATAGTCTGTACAGAGAGATCCCATAAAACTATGGTACATAGGTATTCCCTGTACTAAGCACAATTCAGCAGGAACAGTCCCTAAGTTTGCTCATAGTCTGTACAGAGAGATCCCATAAAACTATGACAGCATAGGTATTCCCTGTACTAAGCACAATTCAGCAGGAACAGTCCCTAAGTTTGCTCATAGTCTGTACAGAGAGATCCCATAAAACTATGACAGCATAGGTATTCCCTGTACTAAGCACAATTCAGCAGGAACAGTCCCTAAGTTTGTTCATAGTCTGTACAGAGAGATCCCATAAAACTATGACAGCATAGGTATTCCCTGTACTAAGCACAATTCAGCAGGAACAGTCCCTAAGTTTGTTCATAGTCTGTACAGAGAGATCCCATAAAACTATGACAGCATAGGTATTCCCTGTACTAAGCACAATTCAGCAGGAACAGTCCCCTAAGTTTGCTCATAGTCTGTACAGAGAGATCCCATAAAACTATGGCAGCATAGGTATTCCCTGTACTAAGCACAATTCAGCAGGAACAGTCCCCTAAGTTTGCTCATAGTCTGTACAGAGAGATCCCATAAAACTATGGCAGCATAGGTATTCCCCTGTACTAAGCACAATTCAGCAGGAACAGTCCCTAAATTTGCTCATAGTCTGTACAGAGAGATCCCATAAAACTATGGCAGTATAGGTATTCCCTGTACTAAGCACAATTCAGCAGGAACAGTCCCTAAATTTGCTCATAGTCTGTACAGAGAGATCCCATAAAACTATGGCAGCATAGGTATTCCCTGTACTAAGCACAATTCAGCAGGAACAGTCCCCTAAGTTTGCTCATAGTCTGTACAGAGAGATCCCATAAAACTATGGCAGCATAGGTATTCCCTGTACTAAGCACAATTCAGCAGGAACAGTCCCTAAGTTTGCTCATAGTCTGTACAGAGAGATCCCATAAAACTATGGCAGTATAGGTATTCCCCTGTACTAAGCACAATTCAGCAGGAACAGTCCCTAAGTTTGCTCATAGTCTGTACAGAGAGATCCCATAAAACTATGGCAGCATAGGTATTCCCTGTACTAAGCACAATTCAGCAGGAACAGTCCCTAAGTTTGCTCATAGTCTGTACAGAGAGATCCCATAAAACTATGGCAGCATAGGTATTCCCTGTACTAAGCACAATTCAGCAGGAACAGTCCCCTAAGTTTGCTCATAGTCTGTACAGAGAGATCCCATAAAACTATGGCAGCATAGGTATTCCCCTGTACTAAGCACAATTCAGCAGGAACAGTCCCTAAATTTGCTCATAGTCTGTACAGAGAGATCCCATAAAACTATGGCAGTATAGGTATTCCCTGTACTAAGCACAATTCAGCAGGAACAGTCCCTAAATTTGCTCATAGTCTGTACAGAGAGATCCCATAAAACTATGGCAGCATAGGTATTCCCTGTACTAAGCACAATTCAGCAGGAACAGTCCCCTAAGTTTGCTCATAGTCTGTACAGAGAGATCCCATAAAACTATGGCAGCATAGGTATTCCCTGTACTAAGCACAATTCAGCAGGAACAGTCCCTAAGTTTGCTCATAGTCTGTACAGAGAGATCCCATAAAACTATGGCAGCATAGGTATTCCCTGTACTAAGCACAATTCAGCAGGAACAGTCCCCTAAGTTTGCTCATAGTCTGTACAGAGAGATCCCATAAAACTATGGCAGCATAGGTATTCCCCTGTACTAAGCACAATTCAGCAGGAACAGTCCCTAAATTTGCTCATAGTCTGTACAGAGAGATCCCATAAAACTATGGCAGTATAGGTATTCCCTGTACTAAGCACAATTCAGCAGGAACAGTCCCTAAATTTGCTCATAGTCTGTACAGAGAGATCCCATAAAACTATGGCAGCATAGGTATTCCCTGTACTAAGCACAATTCAGCAGGAACAGTCCCTAAGTTTGCTCATAGTCTGTACAGAGAGATCCCATAAAACTATGGCAGCATAGGTATTCCCTGTACTAAGCACAATTCAGCAGGAACAGTCCCCTAAGTTTGCTCATAGTCTGTACAGAGAGATCCCATAAAACTATGGCAGCATAGGTATTCCTCTGTACTAAGCATAATTCAGCAGGAACAGAAAATATAAGAAAACACAGAAAAAGTTTAGTTGACTGACATTTGCTGAGACCTGGATCATGGGGCAAGAAGCCGTGTATTAGCCCAAGTGGCATAATGATACCCCCTGCACTCAGGCCATTATAGTTCAGTAGAGAAAAGAGACGGATACCATTAGTGAAGTCTGTCATTTAGTGTGGCCGGGAGGTGGGGAAACTCTCGCAGCTGCACATCTCATTTGGGAAGGGGAAATCCTCAGAGGAAGATGCAGCTGCCAGCAGGGCCGCCATCAGGGGGGGACAGGGGGGACAAGCGTACCGGGCCCGGGCATGAAGGGGGGCCCGGCAGCGCTGCATTTTTTGAAGATCCGGGCCCCCCTTACGAGCGCCCGAGCCGTACGTCTTGCCTCTGTGCTGCCGAATGCGGAAGTGCCGAAAAGCCGAAGCCGATGCGCCGAAAAGACCCGAAGTCACGGAAAAAGCCGAAGTCCCGAAGTCACGAAGCGCCGAAAAGACCCGAAGTCACGAAAACAGCCGAAGCCGATGTCCTGAAGCAGCGCAAAGACCCGAAGTCACGAAAACAGCCGAAATTGAAGTCCTGAAGCAGTGAAAAGACCCGAAGTCACGAAAGGAGGCGAAGTTGAAGTACTGAAGCCGTGAGTTCAATTCTACTGAACACCAGTTTGTGTTTTTTTTTTTTTTAATCCCCTGGCCACCAATGTATTATTTTAATATTCTATAGGGCCCTGCCACCAATCTTTTTTTTTAAACTTTTTTTTTGGGGCCCCAATTTTTTTTTTAACTCGTAAGGGGCCACTTGCCACCATTGTATTTTTTTGTTTGTTTTTTTTTTAAAAAAATTTATTTTCTTTTTGGTGGTCCCAAATTTTTTTAACTTGTAAGGGGGCCCCTGCCACCAGTTTTTTTTTGTTTTTTTTCAAAAAAAAATTATTTTTCTTTCAAATTTTTTTTTGGGGCCCCAATTTGTTTTTAACTTAAAAGGGGGCCCCTGCCGCCAATGTTTTTTTTTTTTTCAAAAAAAAAAAATTTTTTTCAAATTTTTTTTTGGGGCCCCAATTTGTTTTTAACTTGTAAGGGGGCCCCTGCCACCAATGTTTTTTTTTTTTTTTCAAAAAAAAATTATTTTTTTTTCAAATTTTTTTTTGGGGCCCCAATTTGTTTTAACTTATAAGGGGGCCCCTGCCACCAATGTTTGTTTATGTTTTAGTTTTTTTACATTTTTTTTTGTTGGGGCCCCAAGTTTTTTTTAACTTATAAGGGGGCCCCTGCCACCAATGTTTTTTTTTTTTAAAAAAAAAATTTAATTTTTTTTTTTTGGGGCCCCAATTTTTTATAAGGGGGCCCTGACCATCAATAGCTTTTTACAACTTGTGTGGGGGGGGTTACTTTTCTGTGGTCTTTTAACTGCGATGTGGAGTAGGCGGGATATGGGGTGGAGCTTGGTCGTCAGCGTGGGCGGGGCCCAGGGGGGCCCCAAAAATTTTGTTGTACGGGGCCCCGTGATTTCTAATGGCGGCCCTGGCTGCCAGTGTAAGAGATACACAGAATTATAGATCCTTATTAGCCACTCACAGGGGGATTCATCACTCATACCTTTGTTTGGCTTTATGGGATTAACTAGAAAATCAGATTTTTATTTTACAGCTTTGTCAAGAGAACTTGTTATGTAAAGTTTTGCTCAGTATAGGATTAAAGGGGAAGTTAAAGGGATTCTGTCATGATTTTTATGATGTAGTTTTTATTTCTAAATGACACTTTTTACACTGCAGATAATTCACTCTACCATATACAATTTCATTCCTGAACCAGCAAGTGTATTTAGTTGTAATATTGGTGTGTAGGTGCATCTCAGGTCATTTTGCCTGGTCATGTGATTTCAGAAAGAGCCTGCACTTTAGGATGGAACTGCTTTCTGGCAGCCTGTTGTTTCTCCTACTCAATGTAACTGAATGTGTCTCAGTGGGACCTGGATTTTACTATTGAGTGCTGTTCTTAGATCTACCAGGCAGCTGTTATCCGGTTACCCTCCCATTGTTCTGTTGTTAGGTTGCTGGGAGGGAAAGAGAGAGGGTGATATCACTCCAACTTGCAGTACAGCAGTAAAGAGTGACTGAAGTTTATCAGATCACAAGTCACATGACTGTGACACATCTGGGAAACTGACAATATGTCTAAATATAAAAAAAAAGCAGTTTGCTCTTTTGAAAAATGGATTTCAGTGCTGGAGAACAATGTTTTCCCATGGCAGTATCCCTTTAACAATTGAAAGAGCTCTAGGGTGAAGACACACAGAGGTACTAGTAGCAAGTACTTGTCACGGCTACAAAATAAACAATAGTGCTAATTGGCTTTACTAAGGCCCTACAGGCCTTATTTATGAAAATCCAAAATTTTTGGAGTATTCAAATAAAAAAGTCAGACCAAACTAGAATCCACAATCGGACCCCTTATTTAAAAAAACGCGATTTAATCGGATCTGGGACAAACTCAATAAAATCGAGTAAAATCGATTTTTTCCTATTTTTGCCTGAAAAGTCCAAAGTAGTCGGATTGTCGGGCTAATTTCTTTTCAGACCACAGAAACTTCCAAATAAGATAGTGAGCTCTCCCATTGACTTATATACAACCTCGGCAGACCGGATTTTCACATTCTGACTTTTTTTTCCATCCTCGGGGTATAATAAATCTCAAAAAATTTGAGTTTCTTTTTTCCCCACTAAAAATTCAGATTTTAGTTTAGTTAAAAAACTAAAAAATGTTCTTGTTTTTGGCATTTGGACTTGAATAAATGACTCCCTATTTTAGCAGAGGCAGTTCTCAGTATTGTCTATGGCAGGGAATTTTGAAGCCACAAAAAGTAGCTGCTACTAGTAGCTCTGTGTGTCTTTGCCTTTAGACTAATATAGACTTGGATCTATGTCATTTCTAGCCATGGGGGCAGATTTATACCCAAATCATATTCCTACCATGTCACATCAGTATTAGTCAGTATTATTAGTATTAGAGGAGCATCAAGATGGAGGGATACTGTTTCTATACACACGCAGGTGATTCCCATTTACTCCACATAATGTAACGTCCCTAAGGGCCCCTGAATGGGACTGAGGCTGCTGTGGGAGCCAATGGAGTTTGTATGGGAAGAGCAGAATAGATATGTAAATGAATTGCAGGGAAGGCAATGGATCAATACACACTGTAGATGAGACATGAAGTGGGCTCTGCTATTAATGGCTAGTAAATCACTCACGCTGCCCAGCTGAATACAAAGGCTAATGGGCAAGCAAAGTGCCAATCAGAGGCTAATGTATTTCCCAGCGAGAGCCTGAGCTGATCAGACAAAGAGAGTCACAAACACGGGGAAGCGAATGTGAGTGATCAGCCGCCCCGCAGAGCCGTTCCCATGCCCTGTCTCATTACTGGCCCCATTCCTGGCTACCGGGAAACTATCCAGCTGGAAAGCAGAACCAGCATTGGGCTCATATACTGACCTGTCAATCAGAAGCGTTAGTGCAATCAGAAGCACACCCGGGGTAGTTGGACTCAGTCAGGGGATTTGTGTAGTTGCACAAGAGCAATACATAGGTGTAGGTAACTGAGCTACTGACCTTCCCCAGTACATTTACACCACCCAGTTCTGCTCCACACTCCCCACCCAGCACATTTCTACAGGACACCCCATTGCTAATTGCTGTTTTTCACTTTTATCTACCCACCATTTGAGGCAAGTAGTAAAGTGTCAGCTCTTCTGTTAGCATGAGTAAGGGTAAGTCAACTAGAGCAGATTCATTCAGCCCCAGGGCTCCCATGTCCTCGGGGAGAGATCAGTAGGAGTAGTAGCAGATCAGTATATTCCCAGTGTATTCCCAGTGTATTGCCAGTATATTCCCAATGTATTTCCAGTATATTCCCAGTGTTTTCCCAGTGTATTCCCAGTGTATTTCCAGTATATTACCAATGTATTCACAGTATGTTCCCAGTGTATTGATGGTATATTCCCAGTATATTCCCAATGTATTCCCAGGGTATTTCCAGTATATTCCCAGTGTATTGCCAGTATATTCCCAGTGTATTTCCAGTATATACCCAATGTATTTCCAGTGTATTCCCAGTATATTCCCAATGTATTCCCAGGGTATTTCCAGTATATTCCCAGTGTATTGCCAGTATAGTCCCAGTGTATTCCCAGTTTATTCCCAGTATATTCCCAGTGTATTGCCAGTATATTTCCAATGTATTCCCAGTGTATTGCCAGTATATTTTAGTATATTGCCAGTATATTCCCAATGTATTTCTAGTGTATTGCCAGTATATTCCCAATGTATTCCCAGTATATTCCCAGTGTATTGCCAGTATATTCCCAATGTATTTCCAGTATATTCCCAGTGTTTTCCCAGTGTATTCCCAGTGTATTTCCAGTATATTACCAATGTATTCACAGTATATTCACAGTATGTTCCCAGTGTATTGATGGTATATTCCCAGTATATTCCCAATGTATTCCCAGGGTATTTCCAGTATATTCCCAGTGTATTGCCAGTATATTCCCAGTGTATTTCCAGTATATACCCAATGTATTTCCAGTGTATTCCCAGTATATTCCCAATGTATTCCCAGGGTATTTCCAGTATATTCCCAGTGTATTGCCAGTATAGTCCCAGTGTATTCCCAGTTTATTCCCAGTATATTCCCAGTGTATTGCCAGTATATTTCCAATGTATTCCCAGTGTATTGCCAGTATATTTTAGTATATTGCCAGTATATTCCCAATGTATTTCTAGTGTATTGCCAGTATATTCCCAATGTATTCCCAGTATATTCCCAGTGTATTCCCAGTGTATTCCCAGTATATTCCCAATGTATTTCCAGTATATTCCCAGTGTATTTCTAGTATATTGCCAGTATATTCCCAATGTATTTCTAGTGTATTGCCAGTATATTCCCAATGTATTCCCAGTATATTCCCAGTGTATTGCCAGTATATTCCCAATGTATTTCCAGTATATTCCCAGTGTATTCCCAGTGTATTTCTAGTATATTGCCAGTATATTCCCAATGTATTTCTAGTGTATTGCCAGTATATTCCCAATGTATTCCCAGTATATTCCCAGTGTATTCCCAGTGTATTGCCAGTATATTCCCAATGTATTTCCAGTATATTCCCAGTGTATTCCCAGTGTATTTCTAGTATATTGCCAGTATATTCCCAATGTATTCCCAGTGTATTGCCAGTATATTCCCAGTTTATTCCCAGTATATTCCCAGTGTATTTCTAGTATATTGCCAGTATATTCTCAATGTATTCCCAGTGTATTGCCAGTATATTCCAAATGTATTTCCAGTGTATTCCCAGTGTATTTCTAGTATATTGCCAGTATATTCCCAATGTATTGCCAGTGTATTTCCAGTATATTCCCAATGTATTCCCAGTATATTCCCACTGGGCAGAGGATGAAAATGCATCAGACCATGTTCTTCTAAACCCACGCATGGCTGGTGATTGTTGAAAGGTCACGATAGATACAAATCAACTGGCTTGTTCTAAAGTAGATGCTGAACTACAACTCACATCATCCAATTTGGCAACAGATGATCAGTAGCTGGAGGGTCACTGGCACGGCTGCACTTCAGGAATAAAGGGCTACACTATGGATATACAATATGCACCCTATCTCATCCAGCTGCACTGACATGGGACACAGTAAGGATTTGTGCTTTGCTCTATATCACTCAATAAGCTCCTTGTTAGTAATGACCCCTCCCTGTCCCTCATACTGAGAATCATATTGTAGCACATCCAACAGTCCCCTCAGTTTCCTCTAAAAATATTACAATCATTGTAATCCTTGTCTTAAAATACAAAGTGCGTGTTAGATTATATGAGTCACGCAACTCTCAGAATCATACATTGTGTACCCCCTACTGTAAATGATAAGGATATTAGAAGTCACTGAGGGGTTGTTCTGTGACCATATAAAGGCACAAGGCTGCAGGCTGAGTTATACAGGGAACTCTGAGTATCACTCATGTATTATAAGGGATAATGTACCCCCTACTGTAAATGATAAGGATATTAGAAGGAGGGATTCTGTGACCATATAAATGCACATGGCTGTTATACTCTAAGTATCACTTATATACTGTATTTATGCTTAAGTTGTGTAGTCTCAGCATATTTACTCAGTATTTATACAAGGGGGTGTTAGGAGGTTATCGGTGTATTATAACAATATTATTTAACAAGCAGTTGCCCCTGTTGCTCCCCGGCCCTCACCCTGAGATGCCACCCTGGCCCCTTTGCTTCACAACAATATTCCCACTCATCTGTTTATAAAGGAATTAAATCAAACAGACTATGACTGACAGAACTCACTCATCAGTGGCACAGGGAGCAGGTTGTGGTACAGCATTGTGGATAAGAGGTCCCATACCTGTATATTGTAGCATTGACGTGCCCCCTATAGTAAAGTCTTTTAGGGTTCTCAGATGGAAGTGCACAAGCACCAAGGGGCACTCTGTAACTCACAGCAGATTTGGCAAATAGCAGTTCTCTTTCTATGTGTACTGAGTAACAGCCTCCAACTCCCTGTAACCTGCTGGGAGTAAAGGTGGCAAAGTGCTTTTTCCCCCAATATAGCCGCCATGAGGTCACAATGATGGGATACAGCCTGTTGGAGGGAGGACTGGGTGACCAAGCTGATTCACTCACTGATCATATGGGGTTGTTAAACTTGCCCAATTAACATCTTGTGGATTTTTAGTCCGGTAGGGCGGTTGGAGGGCCCCAAACACATGAATGGATCATCTTTAGTGATCTGCCAGGACTGGGGGTCGGGATTCAGGCAGGTTTCGGCCTTTTTCAACAAGATTCCGATTTGGCCGAAACCTTCTGCCCGACCGAACCGAATTCGAACCCTAATTTGCATACACAAATTAGGGGCGGGGGGGAATTGCGTGACTTTTTGTCACAAAACAAGGAAGTAACAAAATGTTCTCCCCATCCCACCCCTAATTTGCATATGCAAATTTAGATTCGGTTTGGTATTTGGCTGAATCTTTCGTGAAGGTTTCAGGGATTCGGCCGAATCCAAAATAGTGGATTCCCTATTTGTTAGCCATGTCTGGACTGGAGCAGTTGATGATTATCCATGTGGATCTATTAGTAGCACCCAACTACCATATAAACTGTCAGCCAATCAATATCCACCAACAAGCAGCAGCTGTTCCATTGCAGATAATTGGACAATGAGAGAGCCAATAGACAGCAATGTATATCTCTTATTTACAGCGAAACGGCAGCAGTGTTACTGTACAGGGCATGGGCCCAGAGCAACACGGAGTGTGTGTGTGTGGGGGGTCTATTACCCACAATTCTGCATTAGCCACAGCTCAGCTGTCATTTTATGGACTTTGTATGTTGGGGGCCCCAAATACAAACAATGGTAACAGCCCTCAACATACAATATAAAAGGAATGTTCTGGGCACACAATAAGCTATACCCTCATACTGTACTGTCTAAGTGAATCAATATGGCACCTCCTCCTCCCATATGTATAAATACAAATATACAGAGAAGGAATGTTCTGGGCACACAATAAACTATACTCTCATACTGTACTGTCTAAGGAATCAATATGGCACCTCCTCCTCCCATATGTATAAATACAAATATACAGAGAAGGAATGTTCTGGGCACACAATAAGCTATACCCTCATACTGTACTGTCTAAGGGAATCAATATGGCACCTCCTCCCATATGTATAAATACAAATATACAGAGAAGAAATGTTCTGGGCACACAATAAACTATACTCTCATACTGTACTGTCTAAGGAATCAATATGGCACCTCCTCCTCCCATATGTATAAATACAAATATACAGAGAAGGAATGTTCTGGGCACACAATAAGCTATACCCTCATACTGTACTGTCTAAGGGAATCAATATGGCACCTCCTCCTCCCATATGTATAAATACAAATATACAGAGAAGGAATGTTCTGGGCACACAATAAGCTATACCCTCATACTGTACTGTCTAAGGAATCAATATGGCACCTCCTCCTCCCATATGTATAAATACAAATATACAGAGAAGGAATGTTCTGGGCACACAATAAGCTATACACTCATACTGTACTGTCTAAGGGAATCAATATGGCACCTCCTACCATATGTATAAATACAAATATACAGAGAAGGAATGCTCTGGGCACACAATAAGCTATACCCTCATACTGTACTGTCTAAGGAAATCAATATGGCACCTCCTCCTCCCATATGTATAAATACAAATATACAGAGAAGGAATGTTCTGGGCACACAATAAGCTATACCCTCATACTGTACTGTCTAAGGGAATCAATATGGCACCTCCTCCTCCCATATGTATAAATACAAATATACAGAGAAGGAATGCTCTGGGCACACAATAAGCTATACCCTCATACTGTACTGTCTAAGGAAATCAATATGGCACCTCCTACCATATGTATAAATACAAATATACAGAGAAGGAATGTTCTGGGCACACAATAAGCTGTATGGTTGTGCTCACCCCATATATGAGTTGGTAAGTTATACCCCATACTGCACCTTCCAATACAGTGGCCTGTGGCTATATACTGTCTCCTAGATCTCAGTTATATGTCCCGTACATTTACTCTTTCAATATTATTTGAAGCCTACAGGCACTGTGCTCTACATTGTGGAAGAATTGCCTTATTCAGAACACCCTACGTCTCAAGCATACTGCATAACAGATCCCTTTCAGCAGCATGTGACCCAGAGCTGTGCCTTGTATCCATGCTTCCCTGCCTCTCTGCTTATTAATATTGATCCCAAGCTCTTACCCTGCACCCCTGTGTAACCAGTCACATCATATCAGTGTCTCATGCATTAGTCTGTCACTCACACTCTAATTCACTCCCTCTCCAGCCACTCTAATGTCTCCTCTGTCACACACAGACCTGCCTGCCAGACACAAGGGCAAACAGAAAGAAATAAAAAGAAGGAAAACCTAATATTCAGTTTACAAAGATTCCTTTTGTTGCCAATATTTTCAAACAAACATCCTCTTTAAACATTTTGTATTTGTGCCCCTTCCATACCCTTTCTCTGTATTTTTTTCCAAGCAGCAGTCCTGTCCTGCTTTATGGCAGCTGAGATTCTAGCTATCTGTATAACAGATCATTGTGTCCCAGTGGCTGCACAGATCCTATCTGATCCCCATTGTAAGCAGCAGTCCTGTCCTGCTTTATGGCAGCTGAGATTCTAGCTATCTGTATAACAGAACATTCTGTCCCAGTGACTGCACAGATCCTATCTGATCCCCATTGTAAGCAGCAGTCCTGTCCTGCTTTATGGCAGCTGAGATTCTAGCTATCTGTATAACAGAACATTCTGTCCCAGTGGCTGCACAGATCCTATCTGATCCCCATTGTAAGCAACAGTCCTGTCCTGCTTTATGGCAGCTGAGATTCTAGCTATCTGTATAACAGAACATTCTGTCCCAGTGGCTGCACAGATCCTATCTGATCCCCATTGTAAGCAGCAGTCCTGCCCTGCTTTATGGCAGCTGAGATTCAAGCTATCTGTATAACAGAACATTCTGTCCCAGTGGCTGCACAGATCCTATCTGATCCCCATTGTAAGCAGCAGTCCTGTCCTGCTTTATGGCAGCTGAGATTCTAGCTATCTGTATAACAGAGCATTCTGTCCCAGTGGCTGCACAGATCTTATCTGATCCCCATTGTAAGCAGCAGTCCTGTCCTGCTTTATGGCAGCTGAGATTCTAGCTATCTGTATAACAGAGCATTCTGTCCCAGTGGCTGCACAGATCCTATCTGATCCCCATTGTAAGCAGCAGTCCTGTCCTGCTTTATGGCAGCTGAGATTCTAGCTATCTGTATAACAGATCATCCAGAGAAAATATACCTGCCTGCTGCACATGTCCAGTAAATTCAATAGACACAGGTTATTTCAGCAGCTGAACTCTGCTGGTAATGATTACAGCCTATTATTAGCCCTGATATGCTATTATAAGGGGCTTCATGCTGACAGTAATCTGAGTGTATGTCTCTCAGGTTAGGTGATATCAGCATTTGTCATTACGTGTGAAAAGCAATATACTGCAGGTATAGGCTTTGGGGGATGCTGGGTGATGTTGCCTGGCAACAGTTCAATTCCCAGCATGTTCACCAACATCACAAAGCATAGGATGATCCTGTAACTTGTAGCCTAGCAATAGAAACATTCCCAGAATCCACCAGTCCTAAGGCATAGTTATCAAACAGGAGAAACCTTTAACAAAAAGCAAAATGTCAGGCTCCTATTCCAGATACAGGTCTGCTTCTATATGGCCAATGGCCACCATGACGGGGGCAACGCATGTGCATTATGTGTTGCCTGTACCAGAAAACCACACTGTTAATTAATTAAAGCACCAGAAAAGGGGGCTAGGGAAGGATGAAGGACCCAGTGGAGGGGCACAGTGTTGGACTGGCCCACTGGGATAACAGGAAAACTCCCTGTGGGCCCAGGAGTGAGTGGCCCTGTGGCCTATTTCATGGCCATTCCCTTTTTCTATGGGAACAAAGAGGCTAAATAGATGGAATAATAGATTATAGTATGTAAAAAAAAGAGACTAGGAGAATAGAGGTTGACTGAGGAGAGGAAGAAAATAGTACTGAAAGTGGGCCCCTGGCCTAAGGTTTTTGGGTGGGCCCCTGGTCTAATGTTTTGGGTGGGCCCTTGGTCTAAGGTTTTTTGGTTTGCCCCTGGTCTAAGGTTTTTAGGTGGGTTCGTGGTCTAAGATTTTTGGGTGGGTCCCTGGTCTAAGATTTTTGGGTGGGCCCCTGGTCTAATGTTTTGGGTGGGCCCTTGGTCTAAGGTTTTTTGGTGGGGCCCTGGTCTAAGGTTTTTAGGTGGGCCCCTGGTCTAAGGTTTTTAGGTGGGTTCCTGGTCTAAGGTTTTTGGGTGGGCCGCTGGTCTATGGTTTTTGGATGGGACCCTTGTCTAAGGTTTTTTTGGTGGCCCCTGGTCTAAGGTTTTTGGGTGGGCCAACCACCCAATCCCTCTGCTGCCAGGGTCCCAGCTCTACCATAAAACTAGTCAAGTGATGAGTACTGAGGAAACAGCCCCAGATTAGGCCACACCATATCCATGCACTTCTGTTCTTCTGGTGATGTTACAGACCAAGTTCTGATTGGCCCTTGGGCATGTGGAATGTTGGTATTTGGGGGCTCTGTGTACATGAAAAAGCAACTAAGTTTATTGGTGTCTTGGGTTCACTCTTTAGGTGCTACTGTTTGGCCCAACTCATCTGTGTGAATGCTCTTCAGCTCATCTTGTGTGAGTAACCACCAAATATGCACGGGGGGGGATACGGACTGGACATTTCCTTTGTCCTCAGACATGCAGCTAATTCATACAACTGCACTGATATATGTGCGAATAAAAGTGATTGGGGGCTGGTGGGGCTGCAGCACATAGAATTGCCTGGTCACAGGGAGATGCAGAAAGAAGCAGGCGAGGGAGAAGGAAGAACTATAAGGGTGCTGAGAGTAGCGCTGCTGGGAGTGTGTGTGACATATAGTTGTTATTGTGCAGAACAGCAGTGTGACATTATCCAGGGCTCAACTACACAACACTACCTGTCACATTGGAAGAATTGGGCCTCCATGATGTTGCTGCTTCTTCCCTCCCCTCATAAAAAAAAAATACCTTCCTATATATTTAGATTTTTTCCCTATTAATAACTTTGGGGTCAAGTATCATTTTTACCAGTTAAGCCGGTAAAATACTGGCCAGGTGGCAACACTACTCATGGGCTGCTACATGGAACACTGCAGTATCCCCCTTACAGAAGCTAGTCCTTAGGGTCACATATACTAACTCCAAGCCATCATTATAAATCCCTTATTCCATGCTTCCATTCAGGGGCCACATCCAGATTAAGGTGAGAGACCTGTCCGAGTTTAACATGATCACCACTGGGAATATCTAAAGTGTCACCTGACTTTCAAACAAGCCACCCAAAGCATGAGCAGTGATTGTTGGACTTTTTTGGTTCAAGGTTGGAGGTCCAGCCTTTAATCAGGGCCCAGCCACAGGTTGTAGAACATCATCGTATCAGTAACGCAGCCATAATAACAAGAAGAGTAACAGATACAGTATGTGTTCAACCCAATTTTCACCCTAACTGACCTTCTAGCTGGGTTTTAGCAGTCTCTCCAAATCCAAATTATGGGACAACCCCAGGCCCGGATTTGTGGAAAGGCCACCTAGGCCCGGGCCTAGGGTGGCAGGATTTTAGGGGGGCAGCATGCTGGTCAACTACACCCACATTGGTTCAAAAACACTGGGGATGCGCTGGAGATACAGTCATTTTTTCAATTTCCTGTGTGCCAATCCCCATTGCTCTTGTCCCCCTGGAGGAGACAGGGGCGACGAACGGTAGTGGGCCTAGGGGTGCCCACTATGTAAATCCGGCCCTGGACAACCCTTTGTTCTCCAGTGACTTTCTAACTACCTCCACCCCACTAGGTAAATCCAAGTACATAGCTCCTGTCTGTAATCACCAGGTATCAATCTAGAGACCATAATCTCACCTGTATCTGTCCTGGCTCCTCTCTGGCCCCTCACCTTCCCTATAAACAGGACATGCATCTTCCCGTTCAGGAGTAATCATTATTTATAAAGTGCCAAAGTGTTGTAAAGTGCAGTGTTGTACAACAGAAGGGAGTATCCATCAAACATACAGATCTGGCCAATACAGGAGGTCAAGAAGGTCCTGTTCAATAGAGCTTACAATCTAAAGACATCAGATGTTGGATGTGTGTGGACTTTCACAGATACACATGGCAAAGCATTCTGGGAACTGTAGTTCTGAGCCATTTATTGAGCCATTTATTGAAATGTCAGAATTGCCAACTGCCTCTCATTTCAGAGCCTAGGAAATTCCGTCTCTAGACAGGTCCCTTGTATTAAAAATTGACCAACGTATGCCAGCTACAATAACCGTTCTCTCTGTTGCTCCGACTCTATCACCTATAGCACAAGTGCACTATTGTAACCATGACCATTAATTGTACAGTATATAGTGTGTGTGGCATATTTCAATGCAATTGTCTTGGCAACATAATATGCTGATTCCCCTGTAACCGGGCCACATTAAATAAGGGATCATTAAGCCAGTTATGAATTGAATACACCCAGGCCAGGGTTAGTATTTTAAGTGCCCAATGGTTAAAGCTATGTTTACTTTTTACATCAGGGATTTTCAGCCGGAACCTCCATTAAACTACAACTCCCAGAATCCCTACAGAGCTAAAGGGCTGCAGGCTGGATATTCTAAAATGGCATCTGCTGCTTTACTATTATGTAAATCCCCCCCCCCCCCACCCTGGGGTCCAGAGGTTAAGATAACCCTTTAGGGGTGTACATTAACTTTGTGTACTAAGAGAAGGCACAGAAGTCGTGTAACCCCCATGACATTCGGGTAATGATCTCTTTACACTAAATGGTAAACTGAAATGCCCAGAGTGGAATATTTAACATCTAGGAGAAAGATCTTAGTCGGTAGTTCCTGTGTATGATGTCCTGTTTAAAATCACTGCCTCGCCCTATTATTGGGCCACAGCTGTGAACATGATCAAATAAGGTGTGTTGCATGGCTGCCTAGAAACCAGTGCAATCTGCAGCATACACTGTGGATTTTATATTTGCCCAGTACTAATGGGAGGAGGTGGCAGCCCTAGTCCTATTTGATCACAAGAAAGCAGACCTTTGTGTTCAGCCCTCCTTTGCTATTATTCTACAACTCCCAGAATCCCACTGACAGCTGGACTGATAAACAGATACAGGTACTTGTAGCTCAACAACATTAGAGGACTGCAGGCTGATCACCTCCCCCATGGTTCACCTACATCTAAGCAAGTAAACAAATACATGTTTTTCCCAGTGGACTCCCAGTGTAACTTACCTTGAATTTCACAGCCAGCATCTCTGTAGCCTTCTGCTCCTTAGTCAGATCATCCATCATCTTCTCTTTCTCTTCTATCAGCTTCAGTTTCTCCTCTGCCAATAGACTGTGATCGTCTTGGATTGCGGCCTTCTCCTGCTCAATCCTCTCTGCCTGCTCCTTCAGGTAACATCCAACGTTCTTCTCGATGAGTTTGTCTTCATTGTCTTCTTCTACCTCTGTATCTGGAGTTCCGTCTCCATCGACTGACTTTAATCTGCGGCTGTTCCTTCTTCTCTTCTTACTCAGCATCCCTCGTTTCTCCAGCTGGGCTTTTAGTCGAGCAATTTCTTCTTGGAATTCCCTCAATAAGGTGTCCTTTGGGTCCTCGTTGATTCTAGGCTTGTTCTTGATGTTCTTAGCCCTATTGGCAAATCTGAGGGTGGACAAGGTCTCATCATAATTGACTGAAGCTGGACCCAAAGTTGCCACCATAATTGTTTTTGCGTTGCCACCCAGAGAATCCTGAAGCAGGCGGGTGAGTTTGGAGTCTCTGTAAGGAATATGGGTGCTCCTTCCATCAACCAGAGCCGAGATCACATTTCCCAGTGCTGAAAGTGAGAGGTTAATTTTTGAAGCTTCTTTAGGCCTTTCGCCATTTACTCCTGTTTTGTTTTGTCTTTCACTGCCAGCTAAATCCACCAGGTTGAGTTTGCCCACTCGTATATGCTCTTCCCCATCCACTCCCATTTCACTGCATTCCACCGTTATAACAAAAATGGTGTGGGACCTTGAACTGTGCTCATTCATGTTGGTGCAGGCTACAGACCGTGACTGGTTGCCCAAATTCATGACATGTTCGATCTCCTTGACATTCTTTGTCACATAAGAAGAGAGGTCCTTAATGTAAACCCCGGTTTCGGGATTCTCCTTGAGTTCTAGCTTCTTGTTCTGGTCTTTGCACAAAAGGTCTCTGATTTCCTCCTGGTAGATTTCGAGGTAAGACGCCCTGACCAAATACTGCTGGTTTTGGGACCGGGAGATGTGAGTGAATATATGGTCGAAAGTGTTAGGGATCACCCCTCTTTTCTCGGCCTCGGCCCAAACACCTTGCATAGTGTAGGTCTTTCCGGTGCCGGTCTGCCCATAAGCAAAGATGGTGCCATTGAATCCCTGCAGTACCGAGTCAATCAGAGGCCTAACGGTCTCATCATACAAGTCTGCCTGCTTTGAGTTGGCATCATATACAGCATCAAACGTGAACGTCTTTGGCAGTTCCCCTGGATTTGCCCTTGGATGCCTCATAGTCACCTGCCCCAGCTTAATATCCATAGCCACAATGCTGTCGTACCCAGCTGCCTCCTCTCTCCTGTTGGTAGGGCGGCATCGGACCACTACCTTGAGGGCCTCGCTGCTCTTGGCTTTGCTACTCATCTTGACTCTCCTCCTCTAGTGCTGCCCCTGTCTGGTGCTTTTGTTTATCCCAAGGCAACACTCAGACACACCTCAGAAATCTCGGAAGCTCCGGTACATCTATAGTAAGGATTTGCCCTCCTCCCCTCCTCACCTTTGCTTTCTTGAACAGAAGGATCTACTGGGCGTAATAATTCCCTGGTGGCATCTCCTTAACAATTGCAGGAGCTTCATTGCTCGGCTCCCATGAGATAGACAGCAGCCGTTCTAGCCTGTACGGAAAGGGAAGGGGATCTGCAGCAATAATGAGAAAGGGGGTAAATGAGAGAAGAGAACTGTACCCAATCCCCCCGGTGTGCGGGCAGTCAGTGGCAGTGCCAGAGACAAATCCTGGGCAAGGTTCCTGGGAGGCATCTGGAAACGCCTAGCCTTCTCCTCAGCTGTGGATGCTCATTCATTGCAGTGCCGCGGCTGCTGTTCTGAGTGTGTGAGAGAATGACAGGCAAAAACAAGGACGGGGATGAGGCGGGGTCTGGGAATGATGCTCTTGCTGCTGTGGTGCTCTGGGGGCGAGTGGGTGGGGGGCAGATGCCTCTACTGAATGCTTTGCTGAGCAGGAAAACTGCCAGATAAGACACAATGCTCAGCAGCAATGCCTGCCCACCAGCTCAGCTCACTCCCACGAGAGATGTTATCCTGCAGAGGAATTCTGGGGGCTGTAGTTCTCAGCTGACTGCTGTGTATGACAGCTGTACCACTAAGTGCAAGCTCTTACTCTGCAGAGATTTTAAAAAAGGCCACTGATTAGCTGAAATGGCACAGAGGGCTGGCTGGCATAAAGCACATGACTGAACAAAGACAGGCAATCTGTCTTCCTCCAAGTATTGCACTACAACTCCCAGAATCCCTGTACGGCCAAAGAACTGCAAAAAATCAGAAAAATCACAAGGGATGTGATATGTGTGGATGCCTTCAGACTAGGCCCCCTTAGCTCATAACAAGGTTACAGATACATAGAAATATTGGGGTAACAGTCACCCTGATATAGTTCCAGAGGTACCCAGGGTACAAATAAGCACTCACCCCAAATCTCTCCCTAACTGGCCTTCAGACTGGGCCCCCATAGCTCATAACAAGGTTACAGATATATAGAAACATTGGGGTAACAGTCTTCCTGCTATAGTTCCAGGGGTACAAATGAGCAATCACCCCAAATCTCCCCCTAACTGGCCTTCAGACTGGGCCCCCTTAGCTCATAACAAGGTTACAGATATATAGAAACATTGGGGTAATAGTCACCATGCTATCATTTCAGGGGTATCCAGGGTAGAAATGAGCACCCCAAATGTCATGCTAAATAGTCTTCAGTTTGTTAGGAACCCCCAGCGAGTATATTACTGACCCATTACTCTAGGCCAACTCACATCTTGAAACAATGAATCATTCTTCCTCAGATTAATGCTGGGTGTATGTACAGTAAAAAGTAGAGAAGATGATGGTGGGGGTGCACCCTGCAGAAAGGAAGCCGCACCTGCTAACAGGGCAGGGACTTTACCCCCTAGTGAGTTTTACCTTTCATTCAACTTGTAGCTGGAAGCAGGGCTGCCATCAGAAATCATTGGTGGCCATGGCCTCCCATCTTACAAGTTAAAATGAAGCATTGGTGGTCAGGGGCCCCATAGAATATTTAATAAAAAAAACATTGGTGGCCAGGGGCCTATAGAATATTAAAATAATACATTGGAGACCAGGGGTTTAATAAAAAAACAACAACAAAACAATGGTGTTCACTGGAACTTACCCTAGGATCCTTTCGTAGCTTTGGGTCTTTTCACACCTTCGGGTCTTTCTGCGCCTTCAGGACTTTGGCTCTTCTGGACTTCAACTCTTCAGTACTCCAACTCTTCCGGACTTCAACTCTTCAGTACTCCAACTCTTCCGGACTTCCGCTCTTCTGGACTTCGGCTCTTCTGGACTTCAGCTTTTCGGGACTTCAACTCTTCGGAACTTCAACTCTCCGGGACTTCAACTCTTCGGGACTTTGGAACTCCGGCTCTTCAGGACTTCAACTATTTGGGACTTCGGCTCTTCAGGACTTCAACTCTTTGGCTCTTTGGGACTTCGGCTCTTCAGGACTTCAACTCTTCGGAACTTCGGCTCTACAGGACTTCGGCTCTTCAGGACTTCGGCTCTTAAAAACTTAGGCTCTTTGGCCCATGAATTCGGCGCTGTCAAGGGAGGCCCAGCTGTGCTGCACTTTTTGAATTAGCCGGGCCTCCCTTGACAGTGCCGAATCATGGGCCAAAGAGGCGAAGTCCTGAAGAGCCGAAGTCCCCCCCTTTAGGCCGGGCCCAGTACAACAGTACCACCTGTGCCCCCCTTATGGCGGCCCTGGCTAAGAGTAATGCATTTCAGATATTTGACTTGCATGGTTTGTCTTGCAAGGACTGGATATCTGGGAATGCTCATATAGGACTAGACTAGGTGAAAAGGAAAGTTGGCCACAGGCAGATTTTGGGTCTGCCATATTGTTCAGTACAGTATCAAAGCACTTGAAAGAGTCCTTGTTGTCTCCTATAGAGTTAAATGTGAAAGGCCTGAGAGTGTCAGCCTTAGATTTCTAGGGAGTTGTCCAACCTAAAAAGCTCTTGTACAAATATTTAGATTTAAACTGGCACACCTGAACCCAACACAGAAACCAATAGTCCAACCTGAGCTTTGTTATTATAGCAACCAATTAGATTTGTGTGTTCATTACACTAACTGCAGGCCCGGATTTGCGGCAAGGCCGCATAGGCCCGGGCCTAGGGCGGCAAAGAAATAGGGGCGGCATGCCACCCAGCCACCGATCAACTGCACCAGCTGCGCCGGCGTTTTTTCGCTGGGAAGGTGGGCGCTAGGACCGCGCGGCCGCCTGGTCGGACCGCGTGGCCTAGGGGTGCCCAGAAGTGAAATCCGGCGCTGACTAACTGCATTAGACCAGTAAATCCTAACTGCTGATTGGCTGCTGGGGGTTTCAGGACTGTGCCAAAAGTTTCTTCTTTTACTACATAAAGTCCTATAGAGACTGCAAAACAGCCATAACCAGCACTAGAACACATCATACCAGCCCTGGAAATTGGGAAGAAGTCTCTGGTACTGGCTAATATTGTGTAAACTCCCAGAATTTCAATAACAGCCAAAGGATGCAGGGAGTTATACTTCAGCCAGAGATCAGTATTAAAAACTAACAGGCAATTACTTTTTCTAATACTCGATACACATTCCTTAGGCGGAGCTATAATATTCCAGATGCTGCCATTTTATCCCCCAAATTCCGCTCAGCCTCCTGCCGGCAATGTGTGCAAAGGATCGACCTTGAGCAAGGACACAGGGACTATACGTGGCAATATCCCAATGGATGGAAAGAAACTTGATATAGGCACAGCTATGCACAGCTGGGAATGGATGGTCACTAAAGAGCAATGGCATCTCCTTATGTCACCCAGGGTGGGGGCTACAGGAATGGGTTTGAGGCCAGTCTTAAATTTGTATAGAGGAGATGCAGGGTCCCAGCACTGATCCATAGTAAAGCAAGATTTCTGCACTTTCACTTGGAAATGTCTGTGCTTCCCACTGATCTCCTGTGCTGATGGTGAAATCTCCTTTCCTCCAGCCTCATTAACTGCACTGACCTATGGAATACAGACAAGGAAAGGCAGTTTCCCAAACAGCAAAGCTACTAAATAAACACTCAGTTGTACGAATATGATTTGTGTCTCCCCTATAAGCCCCCCCAAATCTCCCAGTAAGCCATACGTATACAATGAAATTGAGATACAAGTGAAATGTACCAGCCTCTCTGCCAGGGAATCCTCATAACAAAACTTTCCCTGTTCAAATGAAAAAACATGAATTGATCTCCCTCTAGTGGCCAACTGATTCCCTGCAGATGGATCTTGAGCCCAATTTATAAACGATTAATGACAATCACTTGATTGTATCTTGCTTATCCTATTTATCTCAATCCTATTCCAACAGAAAAGTTTTATCAGCCACTGAAATGCTAAATCATGGGATTTCAGTAACATTGTCCTCCTTCAGCCAAATCCCCATTAATACCATCCTTCTGGCTTTCAAATGGACATACTGTATTTTCTAATCTCAGCCCAACAATGTAGGTAATTGTCACAATTAACAAAGCAAAAAAAAAAAGTCACAGAAAAAACTCAGGAAATAAAAATTGGCCAGTTTCTATACAAGTCAATGGGAATAGCCTCTATTAACAACTTTAAAAGGATACTGTCATGGGAAAACACATCAGTTAATAGTGCTGCTCCAGCAGAATTCTGCACTGAAATCCGTTTTTCAAAAGAGCAAACAGATTTTTTTATACTTAATTTTCGAAATTGGGACTAGACAAATTGTCAGTTTCCCAGGTGCCCCCAGTTGTGTGACTTGTGCTCTGATAAACTTCAGTAACTCTTTACTGCTGTACTGCAAGTTGGAGTGATATCACCCCCTCCCTTCCCCCCCCCCCCCCAGCAGCCTAACAACAGAACAATGGGAAGGTAACCAGATAACAGCTCCCTAACACAAGATAACAGCTGCCTGGTAGATCTAAGAACAGCACTCAATAGTAAAATCCACGTCCCACTGAGACACATTCAGTTACATTGAGTAGGAGAAACAACATCCTGCCAGAAAGCAGTTCCATCCTAAAGTGCTGGCTCTTTCTGAAATCACATGACCAGGCAAAATGAGCTGAGATGCACCTACACACCAATATTACAACTAAATACACTTGCTGGTTCAGGAATGACATTTTATATTGTAGAGTGAATTATTTGCAGTGTAAACAGTGTCATTTAGAAATAAAAACTACATCATAAAATCATGACAGGATCCTTTTAAAGGAGAACCAAACCCTTTTTATTTAAACCCCCTCCCTACATAGACCCCTCCCTGCTCCCCCCCAGCCTAGGTGTTATCCTGGGTAAATGCCCCTAATGCTTTACTTACCCCTCGTTGCAGATTCAGGGCATCGGAGTGAACGGGTGCCACCTTTTTCTCTTCAGTAATCTTCGGTTCTTCTGCTTTGGTAATTTCAGCGCAGATCAGCAGATTGCGCCGACTGCGCATGTGCCGACACTCCACTCTCTTCCCGAAGATTACCGAAGAGAAGAAGATGACACCCGCTCTCCCGGTGGGCACGGAGCAGAGTTTTAGGGTGCACTTGTTTGCTTCCCTGAAGTCTGTGACCCATTTAAAATTGTCTATATTTTTATATAAATGTGACCTAAAATATTTGATTTTCAAACAAGTTCTAAAAGTCGATGAAGAAAACCAAGTTAAATAAATGAAACGACAACAATTAAATTTGGTCATATATTTATTAAAAAGATAAATGATCCAATAACATCTCTGTGTGTGGCAAAAGTAAAAGGTGGCCATACACGGAGATGTCGCCAAACGAGCGGATCTCTCCCAGATATGCCCACCTTAAGGCCAAACGATCGGATCCTAACGAATAGTAATGGGCGGTCGGAACGCGGGACAGCATCAACGAATAGATGCGGCCGCAATCCGACGGGATTTTTAGTCCCATCCGATCGAGATGTGGCCGACTTTCGGCCAGATCTCGATCGGGGAAGCCCGTTGAGGGGCTCCATATATGGGCCAATAAGCTGCCGACACGGTGGATCTCTCCCAGATATGCCCACCTTAAGGCCAAACGATCGGATCCTAACGAATAGTAATGGGCGGTCGGAACGCGGGACAGCATCAACGAATAGATGCGGCCGCAATCCGACGGGATTTTTAGTCCCATCCGATCGAGATGTGGCCGACTTTCGGCCAGATCTCGATCGGGGAAGCCCGTTGAGGGGCTCCATATATGGGCCAATAAGCTGCCGACACGGTCTGTCGGCAGCTTTTATCGGCCCCTTGTATGGCCACCTTAAGTGAAGTAAGTGATTATGAAATAATATGAAGGTAAATTCTGGTGTTAATGGCAGGGCCAATGCTCCCATTAGACAACTTGAGAAACTCAGGCCTCAGGCGGATTCAGCCCCCGAGTAACAGCCGCTCCTGGTAACCTGTTAAACCCGAAATTTGTCTCTTGTAGTGCACATAGCACAATTGTACTCTCTACACTAGCGATGCATCGCAGGAGCTGCCTCAGTTGTAAGGGGCAGAGAATTGCCCTTGGTTAATGGGATGACCGTCAGGTGTTAGTGAGAGACAC
This sequence comes from Xenopus petersii, assembly GCA_038501925.1. NCBI lineage: Eukaryota > Metazoa > Chordata > Amphibia > Anura > Pipidae > Xenopus > Xenopus petersii. The sequence continues at coordinate 2,745,392 of CM076681.1, read as the reverse complement.
TGATTCATTTAAAGAACAGGGATCCAGCAAATGATGTGATGTGTGGGCCGACCAGAAGCCCATGGGTCGGGCGGTTTTGGGCCGACTTCCACCCATTGTTCTCTGGGCTGAATTTCTAGTGCCCCACTTTTTATCCTCTCGCTGGCGTGCTCTGCCCTCTTATTGATGTCACAGTGCGGTTTGCATATAAATAGCGGTGCTGCTGGGCAAATGCTGCTGGGCTGCTGGGTTAGAGTCGGGTGCAACTTTTCACTAATTTGGAGGGTAAAGGTGGCCATACACAGATATGCACACCTTGAGGTGGGCGATATCAGGCTGATCCAATCGTGAACCCTAGGGAATACAGGCGGTCAGATTGTGGGACCTCTTCAACAAACAGATGATGTCTGTGATCCAACAGGATTTTTACACCTGCCCCATCGAAATCCGCCTGACTCTCGGCCAGATATCGATCAGGGAAGCCTGCCGGAGGGCCCCATACATGGGACAATTACCTGCCGATCTGTCTGCAGATGTTATCAGCCTGTATATGGCCATTGTGACAGTGTTTGATAGAGAGATGGAATGTCCCGCCTGCTTTCAGGGAATATAACCTTGCTGCAGTGGTGCCTAAGTGATAAGGACAAAGACGTCACACCCAGACTGTACCCATCACATAACCATTCATTTTACTGCTCAGCCCCATGACAGGGCACCCTATGGGGCAAATTCACTAAGATGCAAAGTTGCACCAGGCGCAACTTCGCCAGGCATATTTTCGCCAGCGCTCCGCAAATTCACTAAAATCCGAAGTTGCGCACAGGGGTAGCGTTAGTTTGCGAAGTCGCGCTAGCGTTAATTCGCCAAGCGAAGTTTCGATAGCGATGGTTAATTTGCATACGGCGCGAAATTCAAATTTCAATGGAGGAACACGTATCTGCACTACAAATGCCTAGATAACCTTCAAATCAGCAAATAAAAATGTTATTTTGCCCTACACATGTGCCCACTGTCTAGGTAAGTTGCCATGAGTCAGGAAATGTAGGGGGGAAGGAGGGGAGCCCCAAAAAAAATTCGATCTTTTTCAGCCTATCACCCATCATGTAGAAAACACACCAGCGTTTTTTGGGACTTAGAAAAAAATTTGACTTTTTTGGAAACAATCCCTATCTACTCTATTGCGCTTCGCCAGGTCTGAAGTGGCGAAGGAAGTCTATCGTAAAAGGTAGCGTTCAGTACACTGCGCGCGTTAGTGAATTTGCGTAGTTACATCGCTAGCGAAAATTCGCCTGGCGTAAGTGTGCGAAGTAACACTAGCGAATTTACGCCAGCGTTCGTTAGTGAATTTGCGAAGTACCGAAAATGCCAAACGCTAGCGAATTAACGCTAGCGTTCGGTGCTTAATGAATTTGAGCCATTGTGTTCTACACTGAACAATGACTTGCACCACCAGGAGGCTCCTAATGACACAGGTCGGGCTTCTCATGTAGAGTCACAACAAGATCAGCCAGAGACTCGTGGCAACTGTAGTTCAGCAGCTGATGCAGTTTTGGGACGTTTGATATCAAACTTTGGACTGATTGTTGTTTGATCATGTGGATGTGCCAGCAGGGAAAAGTCTGCACATGTGCCTTGTGGTGTAAAGCAGCTCCTTAGATGTGTGTTTGTACAATTGTGACATGTTGTGCAGGTGTAGCCCAGCTCTACAGACACACAACTAATATCCCCAATGTGCACAAATACCCTCACTCCTGCAAATGCTGAGCTTTAGCACATCCGATTATTTTGGCAAAGGCTTCAGGAACGGATGAGAGCCACTGACCACCCTCCCACATGCTCCATATTTACTACACTTTAAAGCCAAGTGTAAATAAAGCAAATGAATATTAAAGCCACATTGGGGCTCATTTAAGAACACTAGGCAAATTTGCCCATGGGCCTATAACAACCTATCTGTGATTAGCTTTTTAATGACAGCTGCAACTAAAACGATGAATGCAGGAATTTGATTGGTTGCCATGGGTTACTGCTTATGAGCAAATTAGCCAAGTGTTGATAAATGACCCTCACTGACTATTGATTTGCAAGTTACATCAGGGTAACACAAGCATCTGAGACCTGTGTATAAACAGCATTTTATATCTTACAGCCTTTATTATATATTTAGTATGGTCTTGTTATTTAAATAGTGCTAATTATCACTGTACAGAGATTATACATCATTCCCATCAGTCCCTGCCCCAGTGAGCTTACAGTCTAAGGTCCCTATCACATTCCCATCACTCCCTGCTCCAGTGAGCTTACAGTCGAAGGTCTGTATCACATTCCCATCAGTCCCTGCCCCAGTGAGCTTACAGTCTAAGGTCTCTATCACATTCCCATCTGTCCCTATGAAGCTTACAAACTAGGGTGCCTGTGGAGCTTACAATCTAAGGTCCCTATAACATTCCCATCAGTCCCTGCCCCAGTGAGCTTACAATCTAAGGTCTCATCACATTCTCATCAGTCCCTGCCCCAGTGAGCTTACAGTCTAAGGTCTCTATCACATTCCCATCTGTCCCTATGGAGCTTACAAACTAGGGTGCCTATGGAGCTTACAGTCGAAGGTCCCTATCACATTCCCATCAGTCCCTGCCCCAGTGAGCTTACAGTCTAAGGTCTCTATCACATTCCCATTGGTTCCTATGGCGCTTACAAACCAGGGTCCTTATGGAGCTTACAGTCTTAGGCCTCTATCACATACCCATCAGTCCCTATCCCAGTGAGCTTGCAATCTAAGGTCCCTACCACATTCCCATAAGTCCCTGCCCCAGTGAGCTTACAATCTAAGGTCCCTATCCCATTCCCATCGGTCCCTATGGAGCTTAAAATCTAGGGTCACTATGACAGTCACACACATTAGGGGCAGTTTTATCAGGAGCCAATTAACTTGCCTGTGTGTGTTTGGGGTGCAGGAAGAAAGCAACCCAGATATGGGGGAAACATACAAACTCCTTGAAGATTGCATGGTGGGTTATTCACCTTTAAAGGGGAACTATTGCAAAAATGAAAATTTAATATATGCTTCATCATACTGAAATAAGAAACAATCAAATATTCTGCATAGTTTCTGAAAAAACAAGTTTATCTTCACTATTCCTCTCTCAGCATCTGTTTCTCTTCATTCTGTCTTCATGCAGCAGTTGGGTGTCAGATATTCACTGACAGTTACATCCAATATATCTTGTAGGGGGGCTCCTTTTGCCTAGAACAGTGATCCCCAACCTTTTGAACCCTTGAGCAACATTTAGAAGTAAAAGGAGTTGGGGAGCAACACAAGCATGAAAAATGTTGTTGGGGTGCCAAATAAGTGCTGTGATTGGCATTTAGTAGCCGTAGTAAACTTTTTGCAACGAGGGCCAGATTTGGTGAGGTGAAAATGTGTGGGGGCCGACCATTCAGCCTGACATTCTTTGAACCATTAACATCATTTATCTCATTTAAACAAGGAATTGTGTAGCCGTAGCAGTAATATTTGGGCACATTAGTGAAATGATCTGCCACTTGGTCTGTACTGCTGCCTGTGTGCTGAAGGTGTTAGTAATAGACACGTACTTTGAAAATAGGCCGCATTTGGCCCCCGGGCCTGACTTTGGACATGCCTGATGTAGAGAGTGATATTCTGAGACAATTTGCAATTGGTTTTCATTTTTTATTATTTGTGTTTTTTGACTTATTTAGCTTTTTATTCAGCAGCTCTCCAGTTTCCAATTTCAGCCATCTGGTTGCTAAGGCCCAAATTCCCCTAGCAACCATGCATTGATTTGAAAAAGAGACTGGAATATGAATAGGAGAGGCCTGAATAGAAAGATGAGTATTAAAAAGTAGCAATAACAATAAATGGGTAGCCTTACAGAGCATTTGTTTTTTAGATGGGGTCAGTGACCCCAAATTGAAAGCTGGAAAGAGTCAGAAGAAGACAAACACATAAATATCTTGTAAATGATATCCTTATGAATGGTACTTAGTGATGTCATTAGTTATAATTGATGCTTAGTGACGTCATTTGTGTCATATGATTCACTGAAAATTGTGTATTATAATTATTATAATGAAAAATGCACCCCCTATTATAAAATATGAGGATATTGGAAATCAGTTCCATGACTTAAATAAAAACACTGATGATTTTGTATATCCATGGAACTCCTAGGTGGCAAATAATATCCTAAAATATTAGAATAGGGGAGTACATTATTCACTATATAATTTAGAGCAAGGGGTACACTATCCCTTATAATACATGAGTGATACTCAGAGTTCCCTGTATAACTCAGCCTGCAGCCTTGTGCCTTTATATGGTCACAGAACAACCCCTCAGTGACTTCTAATATCCTTATCATTTACAGTAGGGGGTACATTATCCCTTATAATACATGAGTGATACTCAGAGTTCCCTGTATAACTCAGCCTGCAGCCTTGTGTCTTTATATGGTCACAGAACAACCCCTCAGTGACTTCTAATATCCTTATCATTTACAGTAGGGGGTACATTATCCCTTATTATACATGAGTGATACTCAGAGTTCCCTGTATAACTCAGCCTGCAGCCTTGTGCCTTTATATGGTCACAGAACAACCCCTCAGTGTCTTCTAATATCCTTATCATTTACAGTAGGGAGTACATTATCCCTTATAATACATGAGTGATACTCAGAGTTCCCTGTATAACTCAGCCTGCAGCCTTGTGCCTTTATATGGTCACAGAAGAACCCCTCAGTGACTTCTAATATCCTTATCATTTACAGTAGGGGGTACATTATCCCTTATAATACATGAGTGATACTCAGAGTTCCCTGTATAACTCAGCCTGCAGCCTTGTGCCTTTATATGGTCACAGAACAACCCCTCAGTGAGTTCTAATATCCTTATCATTTACAGTAGGGGGTACATTATCCCTTATAATACATGAGTGATACTCAGAGTTCCCTGTATAACTCAGCCTGCAGCCTTGGGCCTTTATATGGTCACAGAACAACCCCTCTAATATCCTTATCATTTACAGTTGGGGGTGCATTAACCCCCTTAGTGATGCCTAATAAGCAGCTAAAACAAGTGTCTGTAGAATCAATGAGAGATGTATTTTTGACATTTAAGCATTTTCTCAAGTTCTTTTAAACACTTGAATTAGTAAAAATGAATAAGTCAATGTGATTTTTGTTGCAATATAGGTTATTTTTACAATTTAATTCCGTCAGCTTTTTCCAATTACAGTATTTTCATAGATGGTGTAGCAATCAAAACATTATCCATTTTAAAGTGAATTTAAAAAATGTGAATCTGATAATGAATGAACCTGCCCCTCCGTGTTAGAGAACTGCTTTATAAAAAGCACTGCACTTCCCAGAGTGAGATGTGGGCAATGCCATGCTCTGGGCTGTGCCAATTGTCTAATTGCTGAGCTTTATTAATGATCATGGGAGAATCCTGATTATGGCAGTAATGAAGGAGCAATAGGCTGCCTGTGGAAAACACTAACAGTGACCCCAAACCAATGAATGACTCATTATTCCTCTTCATGGGAGAATTATTACAATTCAGTACAAGACTGAGGCTTCGACGTGAATCATTTTAATATACATTCATAGAAAATATTCTTTTCAGCTGGTACAGAGATCTATTGTGATGGGGATTGTGCTCAGGGGAGAATTCACTCTATTCAGTATCACATGTGACTGATTTCCCAAACTGGCATTCACAAGAATAATGGCAATGTATTCCTTGTATAAACTTTCTGACAGCAAATATTGCTCCATATATATATCTTGTGTTCTATTGTGCTGCATCTGAATAAGATAATGTACCCCCTAATTACCATGTTCATTTTACAAATTTCGGCAGGTTATAAAACATTTGAACATTTCTATGGTTTTTATGTATTACAGTTTTGCTAATGAAGGTGAATTGCCCTTTAAGATGTGAGTCTCAGTTTCCCCAAGAGACCTGCTTATCTTAAATTGTTACAAAAATATCTATTCTGGGCTCTCTGCCAAAAGCCAATTAAGTTAGAAACTTTGTATCTTTTTCTGGCTGGAGATCAAAGAGAAAGTCAGGACATTTCAGTATCAAACCCAGGACTGCAGCTGAGCTGTCAAAATCAGGACTTTCCCACCAAAAACGAGACAGTTGGGAGGAATGCAAAGCCTGTATAAAGAGAAATACTAAACTAACCGAAACCAAAAAGATCTTTTATCCCATAAAATAAAATGAAATAGAATTAGCAACGTACCAACATCTTTTTTCTTCAACCACAAAAATTGGCTTTCAGTTGTACAAATATGACATATTACTATAGAACAAAAGAACCGGAAATAGGGCCTCATTTTTTGCTTCCCAGATTTGCCTCCTCTGAAAATGAAAGGAAGCATTTGTTCTTACAGACAACCAATAGCAGGCCAGATAATATTATAGACCATCCAGAGAGTAGCAATGAAGATTTCAGGGTACAGAACTTGTATATTAACACTTTATTAGAACAGCAGGGCCGGATTTACTATTTGCTGTGACTGTCTTCTTCCCCTTTCACATCTCATTCTCCTCCCCTGTCTCCCTCCCTTTCCGGTCTCCTTCTTCTCCCCTTTCCTGTCTCCTTCCCATCCCCTCATTGTCTCCTTCTCCTTTCCATCCCCTCCTCTTCCCTGTCTCTTTCTCCTCCCCATTCACTCCCCTTCCCCGTCTTCTCCCTGTCCCCTTCCCTGTCCCCTCCCTTTCCCTCTCTCGTTCTCCTCCCTGTCCCCTTCCCTGTCTCCTTCTCCTCCCCTTCACTGTCTCCTTCCCCTCCCCATCCATGTCTCCTTCTCCTCCCCATCCCCTTCCCTGTCCCCTCCTCTTCCCTGTCGCTTTCTCCTCCCCATCCCCTCCTTTTTCCTGTCTCCTCCTCCATGTCCTCTCCACTTCCTGTCTCCTCCCCTTCCCAGTCTTCTCCCCTTCCCTGTCTCCTTTCCTATGCCCTCCCCTTCCCTGTCTTCTTCCATGTCCCCTCCCTTTACCTGTCTCCTTCTCCTCCCTGTCCCCTCCCCTTCCATGTCTCCTCCCCTTCCCTGACTCCTTCTCCTCCCCTTCCCTGTCCCGTCCCTGTCTCCTTCTCCTCCCTGTCCCCTCCCCTTTCCTGTCTCCTCCTCCCTGTCCTCTCCCCTTCTGTCTCCTTCCACTCCCCTTCCCCATCTTCTCCCTGTCCCCTCAGCTTCCCTGTCTCCTTCCCCGTTCCCTCCCCTTCCCTGTATCCTTCCCCGCCCCCTCCCTTTCCCTGTCTCCCTTCTCCTCCCTGTCCCCTCCCCTTCCCTATCTCCTTCTCCTCCCTGTCCCCTCCCCTTCCCCACGTCTCCTCCCCTTCCCTGTCTCCTTCTCCTCCCTGTCCCCTCCCCTTCCCTATCTCCTTCTCCTCCCTGTCCCCTTCCCTGTCTCCTCTCCGTCCCCTCCCCTGTCTTATTCTCCTCCCCTAAGCTGTGTCACTCTTCATTATTCACCTGCTTAGAGCCCCACATAGTCTTCTGCACCCCCTAGAGCAGGCAGCATAGCACTCGCTAGGAGCATTGTCTGGCCCAAGAGCATTGTCTGGCTTCCAAACTATTTTACTATCATAGGTGTCCTTTAGCAATAAGACCAATACATTACAATGATGAACTACAAGAAGAATGGGGGAAACATAGCTCATACCATGTACTGTTATAGGATCTGTTATCTGAAAACCCACTATCCAGAAAGCTGTACTCAAATACATAAAAACATTTTAATAGTCATAGGGTCACCATAAAAATGAATATTTAATAATAAACCGACTATTTCAGGTGGAGATTAGACGACTCTTTATTATCCCATCCCTCTACCTCAGACATACAGTACTCACTAAAGAACTTGACAATTACTACAACACAACAAATAGAACTTCTGCAACATCTAGAATTCCAACATTAATCTGTCCCCACCAACAATTCCCTTAGGAGACAAATTGAGAATCTTAGAACTGAAATAAACCTGCAGCTAACAGAAAGGGAAATCCAGAAATTACAATGACAAAACAAAAATATTTTCAGAAATCCAGGCAGAGACCATGCTAGCTAGACACCTAAATAATAAGTATTTACAGCTGTCCTTTACTCAAGTCAGAACAACTCTAGGTTCTATTACAGCAAATCCGGTAAAAATGGTGCAGGAATTTGCCCAGTTCTACCAATCACTTTACTCTCAGCAACCAGATCCCTCCAGGTCCTACACAGGTTTGTAGGCAATCTAGAATTACCACACCTTTCACCTCAACAGATAATTTTGATGTCTGACCCAATAGACACTGAGGAGATTAAACAGGCGATACAACACCTTAAACTGAATAAATCCCCTGGACCGGACGGACTGACCAGCAAATACTATAAATTGTTAGCTCCCAAATTGATACCACAGCTCCACACCATGTTTAATGACATCATGCATGTTACCATCAAATGTGAGCCAGAATCCCTATCAGCGCAAATCACAGTTTTACCTAAGCCAGGCAAAGATACGGCCGATTGCATAAATTTTCGTCCAATTTCTATTTTATATATGGATGTAAAATTGCTGGCAAAACTTTTGGCAACTAGGTTGAACAAATTTCTCCATACCTTAATAAATAAGGACCAATCAGGGTTCATCCCAGGCAGACAGGTCTCCGACAATATCCGCAGAGCTCTTAAATTAATCAATGTAGCCAAATCCCAAAAAATTCTCTCCATGCTGCTATCTATAGATCTAGAGAAAGCTTTCGACACCATTTCCTGGAAATTTTTATTTACAATACTTGAGAAGTACGGCTTTCCTTCTCCATTTCTCAACATTATAGCTGCCCTATATGATTCACTGAAAGCATGGGTCCAACAAACTTGCTTTACCTTGATAAGGTTTCCTATAGGCCAGGGCACTTGGCAGGGGTGCCCTTTGTCCCCCTTGCTGTTTGCCTTGGCCATAGAGCCACTTGCCATTGCCAAAATCTCAGTCATTAAAATATGGCAAACAGATCATGGCTGCATGTTATATGCTGATGACATTATCTCATCCAATGACCTCCCTTCCTTACCTGTACGATATCCTGGGCGATTTTGCTTCCCTTTCAGGCTTCAAAGTCAATCTGTCTAAAACAGAGGCTCTGAACATAAATTTACCCAATAATATTTTGAAATAACTGGACATTAATTACCAAATCAAATGACAACCGAAATATATTAAGTACCTAGGGGTAACCATTTTCCATGATTATGGGTCTCTTGCTCTTGGCAATTACAAGCACACCTCACAGAGAATTTTGGGTATGATGTCCTCCTGGTCCAAATTACATTTGTCTTGGTTGGGTAGGGTACATGCCCTTAAAATGACCGCGTTTCCCCACTTGCTCTATTTGTTCAAAACCCTCCCCTTTGCTCCACCCTCAGCCATGCTGGAACACCTACAAAAAGCCTTTAATACATTTGTGTGGGATAATAAAAAAAACCCATCTCAGTTTCTCCATAGCTTCCAGGAATAAGCATAAAGGAGGTCTAGGCATACGCAACCTTCACTACTATTACATACAGAGGTCTAGGCATACCCAACCTTCACTACTATTACATACAGAGGTCTAGGCATACCCAACCTTCACTACTATTACATACAGAGGTCTAGGCATGCCCAACCTTCACTACTATTACATACAGAGGTCTAGGCGTGCCCATCCTTCACTACTATTACATACAGAGGTCTAGGCATACTCAACCTTCACTACTATTACATACAGAGGTCTAGGCATGCCCAACCTTCACTGCTAGTGCATAAAGAGGTCTAGGCATGCCCATCCTTCACTACTATTTCATACAGAGGTCTAGGCATGCCCATCCTTCACTACTAGTACATAGCTGCACAATTAAGCCAATATTCTGCATGGAACGGTGGTGACGATGCTCCATTGTGGAAAGAATATACTATGGTCTAAACGCCCACTAACACAAGACCAATCCAACCCAATGATAACTCACCCCCTTAAACTGTGGCGGAGATTTGGTGCTAAACATAGAATGATATCTGCATCCAACCCAGCCTTGTGTCTCCTTTCTAACCTCGACTTTGTCCCAGGACTCTCCCATGGAAATTTCTTATGATGGGAACAGAGCAATTTAACAATGGTTTATTCCCTCACAAAACAGACAACTCTGCTATCTGAGCAGCAACTCAAAGACCTTTACAACATGCCTTCACAGGAACTTTTCAAAATAAACAAATACAACATTATATAAAATGGAAAGAGAGCATTTTTCCCAGTCCAACCCCCTTTGAGTTGATGTACTTACAGGTTCTCCCACACTAACGGTCAATTTCTATTTTATATGATTATAGGGTCCACCAAACAGACATCGAGGATTTACAATTTGTCCAACGCTGGTAATGTGATTTGAGGGTCTCTGTTATGAGGGCGACACCTGGCGAGATATTATCACAGCCTCAATGCGCTGTGTACTTGGTCCCAACTACTCTAGCAAAATGGTACCCATCTACTTCTTCTCTTTGTTTCAGGAACTGTGGACAACCTGGCTCCTTTTTGCATACATGGTGGGAAAGTTCAAAAGTTGCAAGATTTTGGATTCGTATATGTACCCTAAATTCTAATGTTGCAGGTCTTTCACTGAGAAACGACCCGGCTGAGACTCTCCTCAATAAGCGTGTGTCAGGAGGAAACCAATATATAAGGACTCTAATTACCCATATTTTCTCAGCAGCAAAGCATATAATTGCCAAGTCCTGGAAAACCCCAACCCTGGACATTCAGTTTGCTAAAACTAAATTGGACTCTGTTTAATTCAGGAAAAACTGACCAGCTATCGTACAGGAAAGCAGAAACGGCATGATAGGTTGGCCAAGTTGGGAGAAGAGGAGGTTAAGTGGAGATATAACTATGTATAAATATATGAGGACTATATTAAACTCTCTGTTGTTTTATTCACCAGTAGATCATTCCAGTGGTCACCAGATCATCCACTGAGTAGAAAGAAGGTTCCATCTTTATATGGCGCAATGGTTTGTTGGTATTTTCCATCTTACCGGAGCATTATGGGTGGGAAAGCTTTTACAGCTGCACTTTTGCATGGTTCCCATTGAAGTCAAGGGCAGCTCCAGAAAATGCCCTCTGGGTATCTGCTCCATGTGACATCAGCTGTGTTCTGCCCAGTTGTTCTCTAGCTCTGTCTGCTTATTGTCTGTTGCCTTTCACACAAATCTGGGGACTCTCTATACTAATAACTCTTCCATAGTGTGGCCATTGGTGCTGTTGGCTGAGCTGATCAGGGAACATGTACTAGTGGTGTTTATGGGGCTCCAGCTACTTTTCCCTCTGTGACTGACAAGTTAGAGGTATTTCTCCTCCTTTTCTCCCAAAGGTATTATGCCTCTTTCAGCCCCTACTTGGGGGTCCAAAGGTTTCCTAGTCTATTAGAATGTCACCAGGCAAGTGATGATTCCTTACCCACCAGTGGGGCAAAGAATAAGAGCCAGTGGGGCAAAGAATAAGAGCCAGTGGGGCAAAGAATAAGAGCCAGTGGGGCAAAGAATAAGAGCCAGTGGGGCAAAGAATAAGAGCCAGTGGGGCAAAGAATAAGAGCCAGTGGGGCAAAGAATAAGAGCCAGTGGGGCAAATAATAAGAGCCAGTGGGGCAAAGAATAAGAGTCAGTGGGGCAAAGAATAAGAGTCAGTGGGGCAAATAATAAGAGCCTGTGGGGCAAAGAATAAGAGCCAGTGGGGCAAAGAATAAGAGCCAGTGGGGTAAATAATAAGAGCCAGTGGGGCAAAGAATAAGAGCCAGTGGGGCAAAGAATAAGAGCCAGTGGGGCAAATAATAAGAGCCAGTGGGGCAAAGAATAAGAGCCTGTGGGGCAGGGGAAACAGGGAACAGTCAGTGAAAACAAATATATGGGGAAAAATTAAATTAACTTGGTTATTGGAAAAACAAATGAGCGGTTGTCTGAGAAACGTTCAGTATTTTATTATGAACCCCAAGTTGTTGAAACCCACTAACCAGAGTCCCACTGCCTTTTAGACCCAGAGCCAGAGGTAGTAAAATATGATATGTATCAGATGGTTCCCTCGGAGCAGGCAAAGCTGTGAGACCCTCAGTAGAGAAGATAAGAAGAAAACAATTAGTGAACCACAAAACTGGATTCATGGGGGAACTACAAGTGTTTGTGGGAACAACCCAAAACTTCCATCCAAGGTGTAAAGTGCAGGGCAGGGTACAAAATCCATGGTGTTTCTTTGCCGTTTGAATGGTGTCCTGCACTATGTAAATGAGGAGCCTGTGTATGAATTCTCATGTGATGTCCAGAAACAGTCCAGTGATTAGCAGAGCATATGCCAAGGTTTGGACCTGTAAGTATTGCTCTCAGTCACATAATACAGCTACTGTGCACTTACACGCCTGTTTATTAACCCTTCACTTTTACTGCTGCAGTTTTTCAAGGGGAAAACTCACATTTTTAAGAGGAAAGAAAAAACATTGAATTTTTAGAGCTTTATTATACCTCAAAAACTGCTAAAAATCCAAACAGAAAAATACTCCAGTTAAAACCTCTCAAGGTCATCGAGAAGTCTGATCTGCGCTGGTTTAAGTTCAATAACCTGATAAATTGAGTTGCCGCAGCAACAATTTGATAAAAGTTTTATGAAGAGTCAATTTCGAAAAAAAAAAGTCACAACACACAATTTTTAAGTGACATTTTCTCGCACTGACCCCCTTATTTTATCCAGTCAGTAAGTAGAAGTGGGGCCACAGGGGACATAACTGTTTAGTTCGTTTGCTGTTGCTCCTGAGCTGTGGCCTTTCTGTGTCTAACAGTTATGTCCCCCATTCTAGTCACTGACTAACAGGAACATGTTGTGACTATTACATGACACATCCGCTCACTCCAGCCTTTATACATTACATTTTTGCCCAATAAACTATATATATATATTTGTTTTTGTTCTTGTTTACATCTTTTGATGTCATTGTTCACTTTGAAACAATGAATTGATGTTGTGATTCACTCTGGCCAATCAGGAGCGAGTGTTCATACTGTGATTATGATGTCATAATGGGCCAGTGAGAGTTTCTAGACCACCCTGGTGACATTTCTTTAGTTGGCGAGTAACTGATCAGCGCTCTGCAGCCCTTGCTCAGTGCTCTGCCAATTTTTCATCTTTTTTCTTCGATTTTTGTGAAATTTTAGTGAATTTACCTGTAAGTGTCTATTTCTTATAGAGGGAACATGTATAGAGAGTGATACGTGGGTTTGGCTGGGGATATTGGTCTCAAACGCTTTTGTGCTATAGGTTTTTATGCTCCAAATGACTAATAATCACATTTCTGCTTTATTAACAGTAAAAACAACGATGGGTCAGAAGTATGGAAAAGCCTGTATCTTATGCCTTCCATTCAGGAAAAAGGTAAGATCCCTGGGAATATCTCCTATAATAATAATAATAATAATAAATGAATATTGGGGGAAAGGCTTGTGATAGGCTGTCACATACATTTCTATGGGCAGTGAGTGGATAAAGGGGCATCCGTATATAATGTGTGAGCCCCCCAGCCTGCCAGTTCTGCTAATCTCTCTACACCCCCCTCCTCTAATTATGATTGGCTCTTACAATACATAAAGCAGTAATTATACCAATAACAAGCCATTGAATCCAACTTCTTAGCCCTGTCCTTCTTTACTGACTGGGACACTTCCCATTCAATGTAAATCCTCTCTCTGTGTGAGTCTCTAATGCTTTTCTTGGTGACCGTTGGCCACTAACTGAACCCCCACTTTGTCTCAGACTTGTGAGCCGTTGCTGTACCATGTGACCCCTGTCTGGCCAATAGCACGTGTAACTTTTCCACCTTATAATGGACTTTCAGTATAATATAGCCAGTGGCTAATTTGGTTGCTAGAGTTGCAATGACCATAGCAACCAGGCAGTATAACAGAATAAAGGGCATTTAGCCTCCACAATTCATCTGGTTTCTGATTGTAACAGTCAGTAAGAGCAGTAATCAGATCAGGCAGATACAAAGGAGAGTCATTCACAATCCATGTCAATATGAAGACCATCTGCAATTTTTAGGGCAGCACAGATTGGCTCATTGTTGAAGTTAATGTCAAGTACATGATAGAAATACACTACCATCTATATTGTGCTATAAACACATGTTATACCCCAGCAGTGAGGAATGATTAGTATGGGAGGGTTTCTGCTTTCACTTCCATTATCTGCAGGGGGCTTCTATGTCGCACACTGGGTTTGTGGGGAAATTAGAGTGTAAGCTTCCCTGGGGTAGTTTTCAGTTGATTCCACCCATTCTGTGCAATAAAGCCTCCGTTATTGCTCCCTGTGCCCAGATTCAGCACACACAGCATCTGGGAGAGAAGGTGAATCCCCGAGTGGAGCACGTAGTTACTAGCCACAAGGGCTCATTTTCTAAAAAGTGCTTTCCATTGTTGCTCCCTAACTTTCGCTTTTTTCATCTGCAGGTTCAACTTCCAGACGACGATAATGAGACGGTGAGTCTGCTGTGGGACCGTTGTGCTTTTCCCTCTATATTTTATTAGCCAGTCATATTTTTTTTATTTAACTGTTTTTTGGGCTCATTGTTTAGCTCCTAAAAACTGTACTTTTTTATTTCCTTAGCAAAATTCATTTATTTGGCCATTAAATGTTTGCACCTGTAGCACTCATAAGTGTGCCCTTAATGGGGTGGCTCACCTTTAAGTTACCCTTTAGTATGTTATACAACGGGCACTTCTAAACAACTTTTTAATTGGTCATTATTTACAGTTTTTTAATTATTTTCCTCCTTCTTCTGACTCTTTCCAGCTTTCATATGAGACCACTGACCCCATCTAAAACCAAATGATCTCTAAGGCTTCAAATATATTATTAATGATACTTTTTATTACTCCTCTTTCTATTCAGCCCTTTCCTATTCATATTCCAGTCTCACATTCACTTTAATGCATGGTTGCTAGGGTAACTTGGACCCTAGCAACCAGATTGCTCAAATTGTAAACTGGAGAGCTACTGAATAACTAAAAATTACAAATGATAAAATATAAAAAACAATTGAAATTGTGTCAGAATATCCCTCTGTACATCATACTAAGGTTAACTCAAAGATGCACAACCCCTTTAACTCTGCACCAAATCAAATCTGTTTGATTGTACAGGTATGAGACCTGTTATCCAGAATGCTCAGGACCTGGGGTTTTCTGGATAACGGATCTGTACATAAATTGGATACCTTAAGTCTACTAGAAAATCATGTAAACATTAAATAACCCCAATAGGCTGGTTTTGCCACCAATAAGGATTAATTATATCTTAGTTGGGAACAAGTACAAGTTACTGTTTTATTATTACACAGAAAAAGGAAATCATTTTGAAAAATGTGGATTATTTAAATAAAATGGAGTCTATGGGAGACGGCCATTCAATAATTCAGAGCTTTCTAGATAACAGATCCCATACGTGTATAACAATTTTGTTTTCTCCCAAAATGTTTGATGTTTCCTCATGTTTGATCCTTACAGGATTCCTGTAGCCATGTGAATGCTCCACCCGTGAAAAGACCAAACCCACTGGCTCGGATATGGAAAAAGAGAAAAACCAAGAAATCGGTGAAGTTTGCAGGTACCGTATCTAAGCAATAAATTCATATTTTTTTCAGGAGAACAAACATTATGATCATTCAGTTCTATTTGCCTTTTTCAGATTCTCTCAAATCTGTAACTCCCATTGAGATTGTGAAATGTGAGAGTGAAGAAGAGGAAAGGGAGACGAGATCCGAAGAAGAGATGAGAAGTCCTTCTAATGTAAATACAGAACATTCCACCCTCCTTTATCATTCTAATATTATATGTTCCCCCAATGTATGTCTTATCCTGGAACCAGCATGTGATTTGTGGCTCCTGTCAGTGTCCTGCCATCAGTAATTCACTCCCCAATAACAATATTATCACTGTGTTTGGGAGGACTTTATCCTATGTGAATTATACAGCTTATTGGAACTCACAATGCTTTCTCTTATATTCCTATTGTTATTCAATAGGACTCGGGAATCAATGTATCGATTGCTCAAGAGAAAGAAATCTCTCCAGTAAAGCTTGAAATAGCAGAACAGTCCCAAAAGGAGACAGAAGTGGAGCTGACTGAAGGTACAATATCTTAGACACAATCTTTTATTCTCTCTCTAGCCCAAGATCAAGTTTTATATTTGTAACCACATCTGTGCATGTTCAAGGCTATATCAATATACAATACCTATATATGTGTCTGCCTGCAGGCCTACCCCATCTTTGGGGACACCAACATTCAGGGAGGTCATATGATTTTGTTTGAATTTTTCAGATGTTCCTGAAAGTGTTTCTCCTGTTCCTTCTGCAACTGAAAATGAAGAGATTCCCTCAAATGCCAATGAGGAAGATGAAAAGTTGCCTCCTGCTCTTATTGAGAGGCCTTCTGATGTTCCTTCTGATGTTCCTTCTGATGTTCCTCCTGATGTTCCTCCTGAAGATAGTAGTGCCGTCCCTCAAGCAGCAGACAGTGAAAAGCCCGTAGAGGAACGTTCATGTGTGGAACACGATAATGAAGAAAATGTGGAGATAAAAGCTGAGAAGTCTTCAGGTAGAATATCTGAGGGGTGACAGTCTGTCCTTGGGGGTACAACATACAAGTTTTCATTCCTGATCCAACAATGTGTCTGAGTTGTGATTGCTTTATCTTGAATTCTGCAGCTGATCCAAACCCACCAAACACGCCTCTAAGTGTCCCTGATAGACTTGCAGCCAGTGGTCCTATAGTGACATCTCAGGGGCAGAAAGACCATGAGGCAGAATGTGAAGAAATATCAAAAGGAATTCTCCAAAGTGTTCCTGCTCCCAGCCCAAGTAGCTCATGGCAGCCTATAGACTGTACAAGGTATGGTACAACCTGCTCCCGGCATAGTGTATATGTACATGACTGCAACAAACAAGATACAATAATAAATACGTATTCTCTTTCAGTGATGAGCAGCCATCTCGCGTTTCTATTAGCGATTTCCAACTAAGTGCTGTGCTGGGCCAAGGAGGTTTTGGAAAAGTAAGTAACTTGCTCCATAATTAACATTCGGACTTTCATTCCCATTATGTGATCTAATTGACGGTAATTGTGTTTTTCTAGGTGTATCTGGGAAAATACAAAGCGACAGGCAAACTGTTTGCCATCAAGACCTTAAAAAAGCGAGAAATGACTTCCTCAATTAAATTGAACAGGTAAGTTACAGGCCAACAAACAGTAGCCTTTCCTTGTATGTTTTAATACAAATAAATAAAGTCCACACACTTGTATTAGTCCAACACAAAGGATAGAAAACGGGGGCACCGAGTCTATTAATCCAGTGTATAGAAGAGAAAGACACAAAGAGACTCTAGAAATAGGGCTCACCGGAACTCTTTTTAGTATTTCTCCCCCAAGCTTATATAAATCTCAATTAAAGGTTAAGAAACACACATCAGACTAAATTCAGATATGCAGGGGATTATTTATTAAAGTCCGAATGCCAAAAACAAAAAATTTGTGGTTTATTTTTTTTACTATAAAATCAGAATTTTTAGTGGGAAAAAATAACTAGATTTTTTTTGGCGTTTATTATACTCCGAGGATGGAAAAAGTCTGAATCTGAAAATCTGGCATCTCAGACCTGCCGAGGTTGCATATAAGTCAATGGGAGGTCCCAAAGATCTTGATCTGCACTGGGTTTTATGCAACAATCCGAAGATTTTGTGGTTTTCAGGCAAAACTCCGAAAAAAACCTTTGAAAAATTTGTACGATTCATTTTTTTCACGATTTTTTCAGGAAAATGTATTGGGAAATAAGGGAAAACCCCATTGGTCGGAGTAGAAAATAATGAGATAAATATGGACTTTGATAAATGGGCCTCCCTGAGTAACATGTTCCCCCCAATACTATTGAGATCAATTCTATAGGTGCTGCTTGTTTCCCAACACCTTCTAAACGTTTGTTCCCCTGGGAGCCAAGAAGCAGCACCTCCTCTGGGACAACAGACACACTAACTGCCTATTGAATCTCTGGTGACCTTTAGTTACAATATTACATTTAGCAGTAATTTTCCCTTTAACTTCAGCTTAGATTATTATCATTTCTCACACAGAGGGGACATAAGCCTCATCCCAACTGTATTGGTTCCAGCACAGTTTAATGTGCAGACATATTAATATTTGACTCTTATTTCCCAGTGCTCTGATGGAGAAGGAGATTCTTCTTTTGGCCAAACAAGAGCAACATCCGTTCCTCACTGGATTGTTTGCCTCGTTCCAAACAGAGCATCATGTTTGCCTCGCCATGGATTTAGCGGCTGGAGGCGATTTAACAAAAGTGATTGATCATCCGGAATTCAACTATAAAGCAGCAATGTAAGTAGAAGAGTGGATTGTATGGATGGAATTTCTGGGAGGGGAACAAGGATGATTGCAGTGATTATTTACCAACTGATTTGGGAATCTTCTTTCTATTTACAGATTTTACTCTTCGTGCATTGTTCTGGGCTTGGAATTCCTCCATGAACACAACGTCATTCATAGGTAAGCCTTAATGCAAGTAAAAGGGACATGTGATTTTAGCAGCAACAAGAGCCTGACCTTGTATAAGACACAAGTGTAGAAGTCAAAGGGAACATGGGCAGACTTTCTCTCAGCCAGGTAGGGAGTGGCTATGCATTGCTTCTACTCCTAACTGTCATTTTCTCACTGGAGCGGCTCAGGGCAGTACATATGAGCAATTCTGTATGGGGCACACAACTGGAACCATTGGCATGCCATAGGAACGGACGCTTACTAATAGCACCATTAAACATGTTCTTTTTTTCACACAGAGATTTAAAGCTTGACAATGTCCTCTTGGATGCATCCGGATATATAAAAATCACAGACTTTGGCCTTTGCAAAAAAGGTAAGAATTCCTGCTTTGTTGCCTTGAATATCAGGGTTCAACTCGATAACTAATGTGTCACTATCTTGCTCATCACAAAGACATGTATAGAACAGACACCTAACATAAACATACTACTAACTACTAACATGAAATATTGTGTTTGTTATAGGAATGGGCGTTGGAGTCTTAACCACAACCCCTGCTGGAACTCCTTATTATACTGCTCCAGAGATATTGAAACGGGAGCCCTATGGAAGAGCAGTAGACTGGTGGTCTGTAGGAGTGATGCTTTATTACATGGTGCTTCATAGGGTAAGTTTTATTTTATCCACTCGACAGAACTAACAAACAAACTGATATTGTTATGGAAAAAAAAGGTTTGACCTTAGTACAAGATTAGAATAGCAAGGGAAGCCCTGCAATAGGAAGGGACCATCTCTATATTGTATTATGCAAAGGGAACATAAAGAATGTTAGTCCATCTTTAATAACATTTCAATTTGAGTTACTCCATGAGTATAATATTAAGGCATAACATTTAAAAACGACTCAGTATTAATGAAAGATTGTCCTGCTTGGTGTTAAATACAGTTCCCCTTGATCATATCAGACGCCCCTGTCTGTGAGATCAGTAAGTTTAGAAGCAACTTGCTATACATTATTAGCCATTTTCTGGGACAGTGACATTAATCCCTGGTGGCTCAGAATTCCTGCTTTCCTAACAAATACGTCTCCACCTTTGCAGTTCCCCTTTAACGGACTGAACATGGAGCATCTGTGTGAATTTATCAAGTATTCGAGGCCGATTTTTCCACCGAAAGTCCCTGCTGATTTCTCATCCACAACAAAAGGAGTAAGTTTAAATCCTGTCATCATCATGTGATCGGCTTCTGTTTGGGGTTTCTTACTCAGAGATCATTCATTTCACTTGTGCTCTTTCTGTACAACGTATATTTGCTCTCACCTTCACCTGTACAATTCATTGTTGAGAGGGGGCCAGTCACAGCACATCACATGCTAAACCATCTGCATATAATAGAAATATTACATATCAATGTTCATAAATAAGGCTTTATCAAATATATAGCGAGCTAAAGCTTTTAGTAACGGGCAGGGTTGGAGTGGGGGTACACCCAGAATAAGAAAAGAATTCCAAGATTCTGTTACTGGACTGAGAGTCTCGGCTCCATTGTGATGGTGCAACGTTTATTATAGATTGTAAGCTCTGCACAGTGCTACGTATAATTACAGGCACTATAGAAGAACCAGATAATACTAATAAATCTGTGTTCAAAATAGTAGATTCCAACTATATTATATAATAATATTTCAAAGCTTTCAAAAAATATTTCAAAAGACAACGCCTTCTGGAGGAGGGGTCTCAGGGAACATACTGGGAAGGTGGAGCTACAGATTGTCCCGCCTCCCACTGGATTGTGCTGTTTGAGTAACAACTATTTTATTTTTTACGCAGCTTTTGGCCAAATTTCCTGAGAATCGCCTGGGATTCAACGGAGCTGAAGAAGTGAAGCAAAGCCCGTTGTTCTGTGTAGGTTTATAGTTGTGTATTAGGCATAGCGTGCTGTTATAATGAGTGGATATAGATTTATTCCAGACGTATTCTTGTCTGGTGAGATTATCAAGGAACAAGGTGGCCATCCAATATATTTTGACCCCCCAAAATCTGTCATTTCTTTGTAAGGGAACAAATGAAATGGCTGAATCATGACACAAGGTAGAAAGGTTTTGTGACTTTACTAAGTAATACATTTGCTGGAGGGATCTCCTGGGATTGGCTTATCTAATACATAGTTGCTCAGTATAACGTCCCTTTGATTGTGACACATTATCTAAATTCTAAATAACATTCATTAGCTAGATGCTTAGATATTCTTAGATATTCCATCTTTTTTTCTATTTCCCTAAATGTATCATTGTGTCAGTAAGAAGTGATATTAGTAATGGTTGTTCCTTTGTGTGTAGGATTTTATGCCATAGTATAAATTGTAATCATCAGTTCTATTGTATTCATTTGATCCATCTCCTTTGCCACAGAAAATCAATTTTGATGGCCTCTTGAATAAAAAAGTGACACCACCAATCATCCCAGCTGTCCAAAGCTCAAGAGATAATGACACAAACCTAATGGTAACTCTGTATGGGCGTAAAGCAGTTATACCAGACTCCGTCAGTGAAGCCCTCCAGAACTTTGATTATTATGTTGGCTGAATGTGAGAAGAGACACTTGAATATTAAAGAAATGCCATCCGCCCCTCAACCAGGAATGAAGCAGCCGGCTAAAGGAAGCCTGGGTAAATATGGACGTTTGCTTTTGGGAACACTGATTGTAGAAACATCTTCAGGATTAATAATGTTCACCCATTACAGAAGGTGGAGGGTAACAGCTGGGGGATGTCCCATAGATCCCTTTGAATACTGGTCTTTAGGATAAGAGAAACTTGATAGGATGGTGATTTATAGTGAAGGTCACTATTTCTTCCCATTATCCTTTATCTTCCTTTATTCTCTCCTCTCTGTTATTCTTTCCCATTTTGCTACTTTCTTTTGTGCTTTTTATGTTAGAATCTCCTTCTTTCCTTCACCTATTATTATCACATTAGTTCTCCGCTCTTGTTCTCCAGGCTGCCATATTTGTAAGAAACATTCAGAATGCATTATTTATTTATTTCTGTTTAATCTTAACAGCAAACCAGCGACAGCAACTCCCGCAACTGTGTATCCTATTTGCAATACGTCACAGAACGACTCTTCATAGCGGTGACATGTCCATGGAACTTCCAACTTGAACTTCCACTGCTTTTATAATAAACAAACTGAACTATTCTTATGACTTTGCTTGAATTAATTCATCTCTTAAAACTACCAAGATGCCCCCAGATGATACTTCTAGCTTTTAAACATATCTTCCTCCTAAAATCCAGTGAACCTGCACCTTGTGCCTCCTCCTATCTGGACCCAATTTGTCTTTTCCCTCCCTCCTTCCTCCTTCTTTCTCCCTTGTTGTCAAACATCTGCTCTTCTCTCCAGTAGGACAACCTCCTTTTTTCCCTAGATTAGGTTTGGAGGCATTCAGAGCTGTCTCCCAACGTGTGGTATTCTCCCTCTTTGCTGGCATATTGCAGCAAAAGGAGATCCCCAGAATCACACTATCTGTAACTGATACACAGGAGTTTTGAGACTTGATGATTCTCCTCCCAGCGTGAGGCACCCTCTCTCCTTGCTGACATATTGCAGTAAGTGGAGGTAGCCTAAGACAGGAGAGTCTGCAATTTCTCCTGGTGGACACCCACACAAGGGTGTTTATTGGGCCAGGCACGGTGGCTCGTTGGCAGCACTGAGTAGTCTGTACAGCCCAACACACTGTAGACCTACACTACGTAACACTAAGAGATTGGGTGGAGAGTGCTAACAGAGCCTACCCCCTCCCTCTACTCGAATACTGAATGGCACCAAATCCCTTACCGCGAGTAGCATGAAAGGTCCAAGGTGGACGCCAAGTGCGCACAGGTCACGCACACCCGACGTCATGACACGAGTACCGAATGCGCTGGCGCCACATCACAGGCGTCCTTCGGCTGACGTCATTAACATAGGCGCACGTCACAGTACACAAAATAAGATAACGCTTACCCTGCATAAAGGGAAGGAAGTGGGAGAATCATCATGGACAAACTCTCTCAAAGACTTAATGGAGAACATCCAAGCTGCTATGTCAGCTAGGAGGCCTATGAAAAAGGCCCAGACCATACTGAACATACTTATTGCTCTGACTGCAGATCCACAGAGGCTCCTATCTTGTCACCACAAGTCCCCATTACTTCAGAGAGTGATTCCTTCCTCAGGGAAGATTCCCATATTGGAAATGCACAGCAACGTAAGGTCAATTCTCCCCAAATGGCAAGGGACAGTTCAGCTCCAATAATATAGGAACAACCGTCGACATTTCCACCACAGATTGGGTATTTTCTGGAATGGATGAAAGCTACCATTCAGTCCACCCCACAACAGACACCTGTCACTAGGAAAAGTAAGATACAGGAGAAGTTGTCAGAATTATCAGTCAGAGGAATCTCTTCCAGAGGAGCACACTGGTCTCCTAAGCGTCTCTGAATTACAGGCATCAGGCCAGCAGGACCCAGAATCCAACAGTGATTCTGACACAGAACAACCAAATGTCTTTACCAGGCCAGAGGTTTCAGACAAGCTATTGAAAGCAAAGTACTAGGAGTCCAACAGAAAAAGACTTGGTCTTCCCGGTTTTTAAAGCAATCACTCAGAATAAAGATAAAGAGTGGTCGCAACCGGATCGTCGCATAACATTAAACAATCGCTTCTATAATTCTTACCCTATTCCAGAAGCGCATCGCAAAAATTTGGACAGACCCCCAAAAATCGATTCTGCAATTGCATGTTTATCTAGACAAACTACCCTTCCTACAGAGGAGGCAGCCTTTAACGATCCAATGGACAAGGAAATAGAGTCAGCCCTAAAAAGAGCTTACACTCAATCCACGCCATTTTGCGCCCAGCAGCAGCAGGGCTAGCTCGCATAGCTAAACATTGGGCTCAGGAACTGATATCCCAACCAACGGAATCAGCACAACAATTGTCTGGGTGGCCACTTAAGTCAATTTCAATCCCACTGGGAACCACATGTCACAGACCAGTGGGTTTTTAAACAATAAAAGCCAGCTACAAAATTCACTTCAAATCAATGCCTCCAAAACGTTTTATCCCATCAGTGGTTCTGCCATCCAAACAAGAGGCCTTGAATCAAACAATTTCCAACCTTTTGCAAGCAGGAGTCATTGTTCCAGTACCAGAGCCGCAAAAATTCAGAGGTTTTTATTCCATTCTATTTTTGGCGACACAAAAAAAGAGGGCTCCTTCAGACCGGTACTAAATCTAAAGAAGTAAAATTTGTGGTTAATTTACAACCACAAATTCAAAATGGAGTCGCTTAGCTTTGCCATTGCCTTTATGGAACCCAACAACTATATGACCTCAGTCGACCTGAAGGATGCTTACCTGCATGTACCTAAACATCCAAAGTCACAGCCGTTCCTACGATTTGCAGTCCGGAATCGACATTTTCAATTCGTAGCCCTACCCTTCAGCCTCTGTACATCCCGTCGAGTATTAACAAAGGTCCTGGCACCGATAATGGCTTATCTACGTCAAGTGGGGATTCACATCCTACCTTACTTAGACGACTTGTTGCTAAAAGCTCATTCAGCAACACAAGCAACAACAGACACAGGCTGATAAACCAGCGCAAAAGTTCCTTAAATCCTTCAAGAAGGATTCAATTCTGATTCAATTCTTGGGACAAATATTCAGTTCAAATCACCAGACAGTCCAGCTTACGGACGAGAAAATCCAAATGCTGATCACGAGCACACAGGCTTTCCTACGCAAGACAGCAGTCTCTGCGGGGGATTGTCTCCAAATACTAGGCTACATGGTAGCAGCATTGGAAGCCATACCATATGCCAGATTCCACATGCAGCCACTACAGCGCAATTTCCTTCAACATTGGAACAAAGACCAAAATCTTCAACAGTCAATTCCCCTATCAGCGATAACCAGAGAAAGTATTGCCTGGTGGACAAACCACAGCCATTTAGCTACGGGCAGAACCTGGGTTTGCCCAAATTGGGAACTCTTGACAAACAACACCAGCAAATTCGGATGGGTGGGGCGCAGTATATCGTACATTCACTCTGCAGGGTCGTTGGACAGACCAAGAGTCACAATTGCCAATAAATATCCTAGAACTACGGGCGATAGTACTAGCTCATGGCTAGACAGACAGCCTTTGATCACAACCAGTACGAATTCAGTCGGGCAACACAACAGCAGTTGCGTATGTCAACAAACAAAAAGGAGGGACTCGAAGCAGCCGGGTAATGCAGGAAGCAGCAAAAATTATAACATGAGCAGAAAATACAGTTCCAGTTAACTCAGCAGTTTTCCTTCCCGGAGTCCTGAACTGGGAAACGGACCTCCTCAGCAGACAAACTATAGACCAAGGGGAATGGGCCTTTCACAACGAGGTATTTACTCAGTTGATACAAAAATGGGGAATACCAGACATACACATTTTAGCATCCAGACACAATTTTAAAGTTCCATGCTACTGCTCCAGAACCAGGGATCCGGAAGAAGCATTCACGGATGTGCTGGTAATCCCATGGAATTTCAACAAGGTGTATTGATTTCCACCTCTAGCAATTCTTCCCAGAATAATTTCCAAAATCAAGCAGGAGACTGCTACGACCATCTTAATTGCTCCAGATTGGCCAAACAGACTATGGTACACGGAACTGATCAACGTGTTAGTTTTCAAGCAAGCTACTGTAAGTCTACGACCGGATCTACTAATGTAGGGCCAGACACCACAAGCTAGCCATGCTGCGTTTAACGGCCTGACTTTTGAAACCCAGTTGTTGACTCAGAAGGGCTTCTCACCAGCAACCATACAAATGGCCTTCCACCACTAAAGCATACTACAAAGTATGGAGTACCTTCCTTAACTGGTGCTCAGCTAAGCAAATACTATGGGCAGATAGTTCCTCGGAAGTTATTACAGACTTTCTTACAGAGGGCTTTACTAAGGGCCTTGCACTCAGCATTTCCACACTTTCAGCACTCTCAAATATTAGGTGGGCGGAGGACAATACCATTCGACTTACATATCAGACCACCTTTCAAAGACCCTACGCCACCTTGGTATTTGCCATTATTACTTTCAGCACTACTAAAACCCCCTTCGAGCCTATTACCTCATGTGACTAGGGTTGCCACCTTTTTAAAATAAAATTACCGGCCAGTGGTGGGGGCGGGTACTAAAGGGGCAGACCATGACGCAAAAGGGGGCGGAGCCGGCAGTGACAACCCTATACACAGCCCGCATTTCAATGTCACCTAAGCGCCGTGACAGGCGCTGCATTGCTGGGGGATTTCAAGCAGGGAGTGAGGAGGGAGCAGTGAAGCTGCTTAAAATTAAGTGGCGGTTCCTCCCCTCAGAATTTTACCGGCAATGTAATTGCCAGTATTTTTTTTAATACCGGCACCGGCCTTGAGACCCTTTTTTCCGGCTGGGCCGGTTAAATACTGGCTGGTTGTCTTTGAAACCGACTTTTCTGATAGCAATAACCTCGGCAAAGAGAGTATTGGAAATGGCAACGCTATCTGCAAAAGAGCCATGGCTGGTTGTTCACCACGACAAAGCCGTCCTTTGAGCGGTACCAGGGTTTCTGCCAAAGGTAGTTTCTGGGTTCCGTGTTAATTAAGAGATAATCTTCCCATCTTTTCTCTAGTCGGCCCTCCTGTCAGTGCAGACGTTTGGGTTATGTCTTCATTCGCCTCTGGAGGCAGGACAGAAAAAACTGAACACTCCTGGTCCCTCTCTCTGGTTACATCGTATGACTCCACCTTCTCCTCTCTCAGTTCTTTGCCCTGCCTCGGAGGAGAAGGACAGTTTTAGTTTTTTTCTTTTTCTTTTCTCTTCTTTCTACAAATTTTACATATTCAAGGAATTTGCAGAACAACGGGACACGCAGAAGTTGTTCCTTCTGCCATTATAATGCTGTTACGGTAAATGGAACAGACTGGACACACAGGGTACGCAGCCCACTTGTGATCCACACACCGCAATGGCTGGAGTAACTCTGTTACGGGCCAGGCACTAGACACGCAGAGCTGTCATATCTGTGCCAGAGTGTGAAAGGGTTTTTTTTTTTCTCTTTCTCCCTACCTCATTACCGGACACGCAGAGCTGTCCACGGCATAACAGGCTCATAAGGTATAGTATCTATGGCCCTAGATCAGATCTAGGGGTGTAAACATTCCTATTAAGGTAGGAAAACTGCACTACAGCTTGTGTGACCTCTATAAGCAGTCAAACTTCTGTCCCCACACTAGCGGGTTGCTAGGCAACGGGAACTGCATAATGCGCCATTACGATGCGCGCTAAGCTTTTTTGCGCCATGTGTATGGGTCGCGCTGACGTCATCTCATAGCGCAGCTAGAACTGAGCAACACTACGCGGCTCTCCGGTAACGACGGAGGTCCTATCTCTGCACCTTTCTTCACAGCAGAGCACATACGGAGGGGATAGACGGGGTTTTTTGCCTCTACTGCTAATCAATCTGTCTGCTTATAATCGTGAGTGCACAGTTTTTTTTAAAACAAGCATTCCTATAATGGAGGAGACTGATTCCCTTAAAGACCTCAGAGAGGTCATACAATCTGCAAAGAAAACCAAAAAACCAGACAAGTTGCCAAAATGTTGAAATTGCAAAAACTCTCTATGAAAATCTGAGAGAAATTACTGCTCAGACTGTAAGACTACCTCAGACTCCCAGGATACACAGGAGCCACCAGTACTATCCCCGCAAATTAATTTAGGACAATGTCCTGAGGATCCCACCAGTAACGTAACTGGAGGGGGGCGCGCCCTGGTGCCGGACCTGCAGCCAGGCCCCCCGCCCCCCTCCGTACAAGATTATATGCTCGGAAATCGGCCGCTGCGGGTGGACATCACCAGTGCGCAAGCTGCCGGGGGGCCCTGAGGGGGTGTGGGCCCTGGCCCAATTGCACCCCCTGCTCCCCCGGTAGTAGCACCAGTGGATCCCACTCCATTATCTAGCACTCCCTCAATTTTAGATTCATCACTACACATTACTCAACCAACTGTGGCAGGGGGATCATCTTCCATGCCTTGGGACCAAAATTGCACAATTTGGGGATTTCTTACAGTGGATTATGAATACTGTTCAACCACCTCAACCACAAGTGGCACGTAGGGTTAAAAAACGAAAGGCCACATTAATACCAGAATCTTCATCTGAATCAGAGGAGGGCCTAGCCTCAGACACAGAGGATGAGTATTTCATTAACCCCACTTCTGATTATCTGATAATTCACAAGAAACTGATTCAGAGTCTGAAAATGAGAAATCAACTTTCTCCAGCCCTGAGGTGTCAAAAAAATTACTCAAGGAAATGATGCAAACTCTTGATATCAAAGATGAGACTACACCCCTCTCAAAAGCTGAATAAACTACTAGGGGTCCAAAAGAAATCTACGTTAGCTTTTCCAATTTTTAACTCTATCACTCAAGCAATTGACGCTGAGTGGAACCAACCAGAAAGACGCATTGCCTTACCTCAAAGATTTTTCAAAATATATCCAGTTCTGGATGACCACCAAAAGAAGTGGGACAAGGCCCCCAAAGTGGATTCGGCAGTTGCCCACCTATCCCGCCAAACAGCTCTACCGGCTGAGGAAGCCTCCTACAAGGATCCTCTAGATTCTAAAAAGACCCTACACTCAAGCAGCAGCGATTCTTCGACCAGCAGTAGCTTCAGCAGGTCTTGCCCGTACAGCCCCGACACTGGGCACAGGAAGTAGCCAGACATCCACCAGCATCAACAAAAGACCCTACACTCAAGCAGCAACAATTACAGGTGGAGGTGGACAAATTATCTACCACCCTATCATTTCTAGCAGAGGCAGCTATAGATATTGTTAAATTGGCTGAAAAAACAACCTCGAATTCTGTTGTAGCACGGTGCGCATTATGGCTACGTCACTGGAGTGGCGATACAGCTTCTAAGTTAAAATTATTATCTCTGAGATTTACCGGCGAGTCCCTCTTTGGACCGGACTTAAAACAAATCATATCAGAGGTGACTGGGGGAAAAAGCACATTTCTACCCACGGGCAAGAAACCCAGATTTGATAATACAAATAGATATCCAACAAGGAGGGGATGGTCCTCAAACAATAGATCCTTTCGATCCTCCTTTAGAAATTCTCAAAATGACCAAAGTACCAGACGGGGTAGACCCACCTGGCAACAACAAACTCGCAATAACAAAAAGCCCAATCCTACATAGACAAACTCAGCCTGACTTGAACCCACAGTCCACACTACCAAGGGTGGGAGGCAGACATCAGAAATTTTTGGGAACGTGGCAAACACACGTGACAGACACTTGGGTATTGACAAGCTTAGAACAGGGCTACAGAATTCCCTTTTCATCTCTTCCTCCAAGAAGGTTTCTTCCATCTTCCACGACTCCTCACAAACTCCTTTTGTTACAGCAAACAGTAGACATTTTACTCGCAACAGGAGTAGTGGAAAGTGTTCCAACTTCCCAACAACACAGAGGTTTCTATTCAAATCTCTTCCTCGTGAGATAAAAAGAGGGCATATTCAGACCAGTTCTCAACTTAAAACCTTTAAATCTAAGAGTACTAAACCAAAAATTCAAGATGGAGTCCATCAGATCAGTCATTGCAGCCACGGAACCAGGAATTTTCATGACTTCAATAGATCTTCAAGTCACTTATCTACACATACCCATCAGGCCATGTTCTCGAGTATTTCTCAGGTTTGCCATCGACAACTGTCATTATCAATTTACAGCGCTACCCTTTGGACTTTGTACTGCGCCACGCGTTTTCACCAAGGTGTTGACCCCACTAATAGCATACTTAAGATCCCTGGGGATACACGCCATCCCTTATTTGGATGACTTACTGATCAAGGCTCACACTGTGGAACAAGCATCCCAAGACACCAATACATGTCTGCAAGTGTTAACACAACACGGTTGGTTGATCAACCATCGCAAGAGCTCACTGATTCCGAGCCAAACCATTCAATTTCTGGGTCTCGAATTCAATTCACAAACTCAAAGGGGCAAATTCACTAAGCTGAGAAGTTGCGCCAGGCGCAACTTCGCCGCACTTCGCCAGGCGTATTTTCGCCAGCGCTCCGCAAATTCACTAAAATCCGAAGATGCACACAGGGGTAGCGTAAGTTTTCGAAGTTGCGCTAGCGATAATTCGCCAAGCGAAGTTTCGCTAGCGATGGTTCATTTGTATACGGCGCGAAATTCAAATTTCAATGGAGGAACACGTATCACCACTTCAAATGCCTAGAAAACCTTCAAATCAGCAAAATGTTATTTTGCCCTACACATGTGCCCACTGTCTAGGTAAGTTGCCATGAGTCAGGAAATGTAGGGGGGAAGGAGGGGAGCCCCAAAAAAATTTCGATCTTTTTCAGCCTATCACCCATCATGTAGAAAACACGCCAGCGTTTTTTGGGACTTAGAAAAAAATGTGACTTTTTTGGAAACAATCCCTATCTACTCTATTGCGCTTCGCCAGGTCTGAGGTGGCGAAGGAAGTCTAGCGTAAAAGGTAGCGTTCAGTACACTGCGCAAGTTAGTGAATTTGCGTAGTTACGTCGCTATCGAAAATTCGCCTGACTTAAGTGTGCGAAGTAACACTAGCGAATTTACGCCAGCGTTCGTTAGTGAATTTGCGAAGTACCGAAAATGCCAAACGCTAGCGAATTGCGCCAAAGAGTCTACGTATCGGTAGCAAAAGTTGACAAAATAGTAACCTCAACCCAGTCCTTCCTTCAGCAACAAAAACTTCTGCTGAGGACTGACTACATCTTTTGGGCCTAATGGTTGCCACCCTGGAGGCCATACCATTCGCCAGATTCCACCTCAGGGACCTTCAGAACAACTTTCTGGCGCACTGGAACAGGAACCATCAAGACCTGCAACAAATAATTCCAATATCACAGATCGCCAGATCCAGCCCAGTATGGTGGACAAAGCCACACAATCTTCGGAAAGATTGAAGCTGGGCTTCCGCAAACTGGGAGGTGGTAACCACAGATGCCAGCCTCAAAGGCTGTGGAGCAGTGTACCGGACACACACTCTACAGGGAACCTGGTCCAACCGGGAGAGTGTTTTACCCATCAATATACTCGAACTTCGGGCCGGTTATTTAAGCAGAACAACAGTAGATCAGGGAGAGTGGTCTCTCCACACGGATAATAGATACACAGATGGGAGATACCAGAAATCGACATGCTAGCGTCCAGACACAACAAGAAACTCCCACTGTACTGTGCCAGAACGAGGGATCCGGGAGCAACATTTGTAGATGCTCTAATCATTCTGTGGGACTTCAGGTTGGTGTATGCCTTCCCTCCACTAGCCATCCTTCCCAGGATTATCAAAAAAATAAAATTTGCCAATGCAACAACAATTCTCATAGCACCAGATTGGCAAAACCGAGTGTGGAATACGGACTTGATTCAACCCTGGTGCTTGCCAATCAGACCCGACCTACTAACACAAGGACCCATCAAACACCCAAATCTCAACATGCTCCGTTTGACGGCTTGGCTATTGAAACCGCATGGTGTTCCAAGCTGGGGTTCTGTCAGAACACAATAGATATACTTCTCCAATCTCGCAAACAATCCACCACTAAGACATACTATAGGGTATGGAGAACTTTATTAGCTGGTGTGAAGATCGACATATTCGTGGGGCGACAATTCCACACATTCAATGGTACACTTCCTCACAGACGGCTTTCACAAGGGATTAGCCCTCCGTACTCTAAAGACGCAAATTTCTGCGCTTACCGCACTGACACACATAAGATGGGCTGAGGACAGCATGGTCCAACAATTCCTTAGAGGAGTAGCCAGAGCTAGACCATCTGTCAAGGAACCTCTCACTACTTGAGGCCCTACAACAACCACCTTTTGAACTACTCACTACTTGTGACCTGAAGTGGCTATCACTTAAAGTGACTTTTCTCATTGCAATTACATCAGCTAAGCGAGTATCTGAAATTGCGGCACTATCATGTAGGGCACCCTGGTTCACTTTCCACCAAGACAAGGTGCTACTCAGAACTGGGCCCATCTTTCTTTCTAAAGTGGTGTCAGAATCACAAATGAACCAAGACATTGTTTTGCCCACCTTTTGTCCACCGGCAAACGAGGGAGAAAGATTACTTCATAAACTAGATGTAGTACGTGCTCTTCACATATACTATATATCAAACGATCTGCACCATACTGACAGTCGGACAACTTGTTTATTTCATATGCCACTACATTCAAGGGACGAGCTGTGTCTAAACAAACTATTGTACGGTGGCTCGTTGAAACAATCAATACTGCTTATGAATACAAAAAGATACCCAGACCATTTACAGTAAAGGCTCACTCAACCAGGGCACAGAGCACGTCATGGGCACTGCACAATCTAGCAACAGCAGAACAGATCTGCCAAGCAGCCAACTGGGTATCACCGAACACTTTTGTTAAGTTTTACAAGTTGAACATTTTTGCATCTCAACAGGCCGTGTTTGGCCGCAAAGTTTTACAATCAGTTGTTACCAAATAACATTCAAAATCAGGCTATATGCCCACCCAGCAAGAGGGACAGCCTTTTAACGTCCTCATACGTCTGCACTGACAGGAGGGCCGACTAGAGAAAAGGGGATTTTGTACTTACCGTGAAAACCCTTTCTAGTAGGCCCGAACTGTCAGTGCAGTAAGTCCCACCCAGGCTGATTTTAGTATGGGAAATTGGACCTCTTTCTCGCTTTCTCTTCTACCTTTTGTCTCTTGACCTTCCGTCTATCTCCACTGACTGAGCTTTCCAATGGAACTGAGAGAGGAGAAGGTGGAGTCAGACGATGTAACCAGAGGGATGGACCAGGAGTGTTCAGTTTTTTCTGTCCTGCCTCCAGAGATGAATGAAGACATAACCCATACGTCTGCACTGACAGTTCGGGCCTACTAGAAAGAGTTTTTATGGTAAGTACAAAACCCCCTTTTTGTCCCAATCCCACTAATGACAAGGAGTCACAGCTGCACAAGTTGGATGTGGTGAGGGCAATCAAAACATTTTTAAGTAGAACAGCTACTCTACGTAAATCAGATTCACTGTTAATTTCATATTCCACAGCGCACAAAGATGTCGGAGTGTCCAAACGAACCATTGCCAGATGGCTAGTAGAGACAATCAACAAAGCTTATGAGCTGAACCATAAAACAAAACCATTGCAGAACCATTCCAAAACCAAGCCCACTCTACTAGATCGCAAAGCACTTCTTGGGCTCTTCAGAACTTAGCTACATCTGAGCAGATATGTAGGGCAGCCACTTGGGCATCCCAAAAATACTTTTATCAAGTTTTACAAACTACATGTTTTTGCTTCAAATCTGGCTGTTTTTGGCAGCAAAGTGTTACAAGCAGCTCTGGCACAATGAATTCAGGATATTACAGTACAAATTCTTGACTAATGATACAACAGTGATTATGGCACAGTTAATGGTTTCTTTATTTTATTCATACAATGTGGATACCGACCGTTTTCATGTTTTTATACATTCAAATTCAATGGTGACACCATAGATGTTTCAGTTTTATTAACACAAGAGTTAATGATAACACAATATTTCGCTCAAAGTTATTAAAGCAAAGTTTTTTTTTATTAACAATTTTTATCATTTTTAAATCAATTACAGGAAAAAAGGGAGAGAAGGAAGAAAAAGTTGAGAGAGGAAGAGAAGGGAGAGGAGGTGGAGATCTGGCTAGTTAGGTAAGTCATATACTTAAATATACTTAAATATGCATTCCCGCAAGTGCTAGTATATTGCTAAGTTGTCATACAGCTAATACACTAGTACACATGTCTCATACGAAGACCATTTTTCATTCTTTGAGCTGATGGAAGCAGAATACTCGCTCATACAGTTGGATGCGTTCAACCTCCTTAGTTATTTCTTGGAGTGAGGGTAGTACACTCTGCCTCCAATATTGCGCCAAAAGGCTCCTGCTTGCCAGGAGTATTTGCATTATCAGTCTTTTAAGATTCTTATCTCCATGTGGAATCTCTAAGCCCAGTAAAACAGCGTAAGTCAAAATATGATGAATATGCCCGTGGATTGATGGATGAGGTCCCTAATCTTGTGCCAATAAGATTGTGCTAGTGGGCAGTCCCACCAGATATGCATCATCATCCCCACGTCTCACTGGCATCTCCAACACAAATTAGACGAGTTGGGGAAGGCTTGATGGATCTTTTCTGGAGGTCATATACCACCTATACATGAGCTTAATAGTTTGTTCGTGATGGTTTAGCGCTTTGGAGAACTTAGAGGTTTGTAGAAAAAGTTGATGCCAGAATTCTACAGTTATAGGTGTTTGTACGTCTGTTTGCCACTTTTCAAGAGCTGCTGGGGCTTGTCTGCATTTTTCAGCAGCAGTAAGTTATAGATTATCGTGGTGCCTTTGCTTTTACATGTAGGTGTCCAGCATTTGAGCTCAAACTTGGTTGGCTGATGTGTTCTCTGCCATTAGTTCTCCTGGAGATAGTGGTGTATCCGTAAATATGTGTAGAGTTGAGCATCCGGCAATTTATATGCCTTTTGTAATTTAGAGAAGTTTCACAATCCATCTGGATCGTATAGATCTCCCATTTTTGAGATGCCCACTTTTAGCCATTCACCTAGGTTTAAGCCTTGGATTGTCTCTTCCAGGGTGGTAAGTGGCACTAGAGAGCTCATCGGGATGGTTAATTGCGGTTAGACCTGTTTGCATACCAGATGAGCAGCGTTGCTTTAATTAGCGGAGGCAGGTGCTCCATAGTTGTGTGCTGGTGTCTCCCCATAGTCCAGATATGTGACGGCCCAGCATGGCCAAAGTGGTGTTTGTATATCCAATTTTCCATATCTACTCATTTCTTTACTCCTGGGGGTAGGTGCCAGTCGGCCGATCCAGGATGATAGCTCTATAATACAATTGCACATTAGGGCAGCCCATTTTGTTTAGGCCCCTGCATTATTCCTTGTGGAAATCTCTGCTTTTTGTAATTCCAAATGAAAGTGTGTAGCAATCTTTGGAGTTGCTGGAAAAAGGAATTATAGAGAGGGATTGGCAGTGAATTTATACAAGACTTGTGGCAGAACAAGCATTTTCACAGCATTAATCCTGCCGAGCCAAGACACAGAGGTGGTTTTCCATGTTTGCAGGGAGTTTGGGTGTCTTTAAGCAATGCTGCGTAGTTCTGCTGATAGAGATTATTAGGATCTGCCGTGATTTTAGTTCCCAGGTAGTTAATTGCTGTTTGCTGCCAGTCCAGGTCGTACTTGAGTTTCAGTGTGTCAATATCCCTAGTGGGCATACAAACCGGCATGGCTTGCGTTTTAGTAATGTTCAGTTTATAGTGAGACAAAATGCCAAAGTGACCAATCAAGTCAAACAATTCCTGTAAAGCAATTGCAGGATTAGTTATTGTCAAAGCAATATCATCCGCGAACAATAGTATTTTATGTTCCTGGGGGCCTAATGTTGTTCCTCTAATCTTCTGCGAGTTTCTTATAGCTTGGGCCAACGGTTCTATACTCAGAATATAAATAAGAGGCGAGAGGGGGCACCCCTGTCTGGTACCATTTGTTAATGGAAAGGGGTTTGACAGAAACCCATGTATATTGACTTGCGCTGTTGGGTCAGAGTAAAGGGCCATAATAACTGTTATCAGGAGTGGGGGAAACATACTTTTCAAGGACTAACTTGAGGTATAACCAGTTTACTCTGTCAAACGCCTTTTCACGTCTAGTACTAATATGAGAGATGGTGTGTTATTTCTATGCAATTGTTGGATCAGGGTAATGAGCGTCTGGTGTTGTCGTGCAGTTGTCGTCCTTTAACAAAACCTGTTTGATCGGTGTTAATTAACTGGGGAAGTACTGCCTGAATCCTAGTTGCTAGCACGGAGGCATACTGTACATTTTCAGGTCCCCATTCAGTAACGATATTGGACGATAATTGGGGCATTTAGTATTATCTTTCCCTGGTTTAGGTATCGTTGAGATAAAAGATTTCAGCATTTCCTGGGGAAACTTCCCGGTAGTTGCCGCAGTATTAAAGGCTCTAGTAAGATAAGGGGTTAGTAGTTTGGTAAAAGATTTATAATATCTGGTTGTAAATCCGTCAGGGCCGGGAGCTTTATTTTTGGGCATGTTGTTGATCACCTTCCTAACTTCTTCAGTCTCTATAGAGCTGCTTAACGTAGACATCGCTGTGGGCGAGATAGCTGGTAAATGCAAACGTTCTAAGAATGTGCGTATATCAGTTCCTGTAGGGGTATTAACAGATGGGTTACCTCTCAGGTTATATAAGTCAGTGTAGAATTGAGCAAACGTATCTGCTATATCTTTTGGGTTGATTTTATATATATAATAATATATTCTCTATTCTGTGGTGCAAGGTTTGTTGTATTAATCGGTTCTTAAGAAGAGCTGTTGCTCTATTTCCCATAGCATAGTGAATACTCTTTAGTTTTGTAAGTTGGCTTTGGCATTTACTCAAAATATGAAGGAAAAAAAAAATAAAAAAGAGAAAATCTTTTACCACAAGTGAAAGAAAAAGGATCTCAGTGGTTACCACCAGGGGCTGACAACCGTCAGAAGGGCAGTACTTGAGAAATTCGAATAAAAAAGTACCTCGTTGGTAACCTCTAATTTTCAATCTAGTTATTAATTACTTCAGTATTATATGAATAATAATAGCAATACTTAAATTAAAGTGCAATCAGTGCCGGTCTTTTAACTCATCAACAACTTTATGTAACCCAATCAATTCTCAGATCAATTCATAAATTAATTATAATTATAAAGTGCTTTTAGTGCGTATATCAAATGGAAGATCGCCAGGTTAAAAAAATGAACAATCAATTCATTTGAAATTCATGATTAGGCTCAGGTGTAATAAAGGATGTCAACAGTTCATAGGTAAATGCCAATTAATTATACAAAATAGTGTGATTTCATGTTCTAAAAAGAAATTGATTAATTCATCATTTTCGCCTTGATAAAGCGTTGCGAGTCGATATCTTCTTTTATTTTTAAATGTATCTCTTTGGGTTACTACGAGTGGTTTGAGTCATCCATTGCTGCTTCTATCTAGCTTATATCTTTCAATACTCTTCCTTACATTCTAAGGGGCCGATGATTTGTGGCTTTGTAGGTACAGCTCAGCCTCTTACAAGATCAGGGTGAGCTAATTACAAGGCCACAGTCTCGGTTACCCCATCCTGCCTTCATCTTTGTGGTGTTCCAGCCTTAGAAAAACCAACAGGCAGTTAGATTTGGGACATCTCCACCCTCTAATGTTTTCATT
Organism: Xenopus petersii; assembly: GCA_038501925.1. Classification (NCBI taxonomy): domain Eukaryota; kingdom Metazoa; phylum Chordata; class Amphibia; order Anura; family Pipidae; genus Xenopus; species Xenopus petersii. The sequence goes on along the minus strand of CM076681.1, from coordinate 2,708,379 downwards.
ATATCCTCTACTTTACTGTATGATAGTGGCACTGTGTTTGATCCCGATCCTAACGACTGGTCATAATTGAATTTAAATTGGATCTCCTTTTCACGCAATTATCTATTTAATAATTGACTCTTATCGCACTGCACTTTATATTTATTCTATCTGAATTAATCAATTTCTTTTTAGAACATCAACTTCTTAAACTCACACTATTTTGTATAATTAATTGGCATTTACCTATGAACTGTTGACATCCTTTATTACACCTGAGCCTAATCATGAATTTCAAATGAACTGATTGTTAATTTTTTTAACTTTTTTAACCTGGTTATCTTCCATTTGATAAACGCACTTAAAGGACTTTATAATTATAATTAATTTATGAATTGGTCTGGGAATCGATCTGTGAATTGATTGAGTTACCTAAAATAGTTGATGAGTTAAAAGACCGGGACTGATTGCACTTTAATTTAAGTATTGCTATTATTATTCATATAATACTGAAGTAATTTATAACTAGATAGAAAATTAGAGGTTACCAACGGGGTACTTTTCTTTTCGAATTTCTCAAAATATGAAGGTTAACTTCTTCTTTGAGTCTGTTTAATTGGGCATTTATAACAGGAGAGGGCGTAATACGTTTCTGTTGTTCCAAATCGTTAATTTGTTTTAGTAACTGATCCTGCTTCAGTCTGGCTTGGCTTTATGGGGGGCTAAACTAATCAGGTGTCCCCCCCCGTAATACTGCTTTGTGAGCGCACCAGAGATTAATGTCTGTAGTCTCAGGGTGATGGTTAAGAGTGAACAAATCTGTAATGTTTGTCTCTATCTGGTGGACTACCTTCTTATCCGAGAGGAGGGTGTCATTTAGTCTCCACGGTGGTCTCGAGGTGAATTTTACTTGCATTGTGAATGAGTTTACTGAGTGGTCCGTCCATGTTGTATTGTGTATGGTGCAATCGGAAGTGTATTGTAGGGTATGCGGGTGAGTCAGAAATAAATCTATTCTAGTGTATAAGTTGTGGTGTGCTGAGTAATAGGTGAAATCTTTCATTGTAGGATTGTGCACTCTCCATATGTCATATAGTTTGTATTGTGCCAATAGTTTCGTGAAACGTAGGGATTTCTTTAGTATTATGTTGCGTTAATGCGGGGGTAGTAGGGCTGCCTGTGGGGGTTCTGTCCATGTTCGGGTCTAGTACGTTATTTAAGTCCCCCCCTATAATAACCGTACCTTGTTCTAGGCTGCTTACTTGGGTTAGGACTAAGAAGGCATTTTGGTCCGTATTTGGGGAATACAAGTTCACCAGTGTGTACTGTTGTTGGTGTGTGGTGCAAATAACAATTAAGCATCTACCGTTGGGATCAGCCAAATGCTTTACACTTGAGATAGACAGAGCTCGTCTAGCTAAAATAGCTACCCCTCCTTTTTTTGTAGTAGATGTCGCTGCCGCTATCATTTTGTAATGCTTATTTTCAATGGAACACTGATCTTTCGTCCGAAAATGCGTTTCTTGGATCCAGATGAGATCCGCATTTTGCTTCTTATATTCTGCTAATGCTAGTAAATGCTTACGGGGGGTGTTCAGACCCCTCGCATTAATACTGACACATTTTAACCCATTTTAGGTTCCACATTCTGCTGTAGTGTGTACATTTGGCTGAACCCTTAGTAGTTTCCACCAACGAACCTACATATAACATGCCTGTAACGGCCGGCACCCAACACCAGAACAAATGCCAAGCACCCTGGTCTCGGCTCGTGCTTCACCTGTAGTGTGAATGTCTTTGGCCTCGGGAGGAGCCCTCAGCTACTTGGGTGCCACCAGGACTTAAACGAGCGGTGCAAGACTAGAGGTTCTGGTTAGGCAGAGGGGCACGACTGTAATAAAGTCTTGGGCAGAAGGTCAAGGTACAAGGCGTTAGGCAATAGAGTAGACAGATCAGGCCGGGTTGGGACAAGAAGAGAATAATCGTAGTCAGGCAGGCAAGGGTCAAACCAGGTAGTCAATCAGAGGGTTAAGCAGAATCAAAGTCGGTATTCAGGCAAGGGGTCAGGATACAGAATGTAGAGTTGTCAAAAGTTAGGCAGGGGTCAAAACAGTTCAAAATCGGGAGTCCATATAGTTATTCAGCCAGGCCCAAGGGACTCGCCCCAGTTCAAAAAGGCAATCAACTACAGAAAAGTTTATATCAAAAATGATATAAGTCCCAAGGCTTCTTCAAGTAAAAAATATTAATTTATTGTTATTCACATTAAAACAGTAACTAGTACATACTACCCCCCATATCCCACCTAAGGTGGGATAGGTGGGATATGGGGGGTAGTATGTACTAGTTACTGTTTTAATGTGAGTAACAATAAATTAATATTTTTTTATATCGTTTTTGATATAAACTTTTCTGTAGGGGTCAAAGCAGGTCAGAATCAGGTTCAAACAGAATAGCAACAGTTAACAGCACCAGGAAACAAGTCCTACAACGGGCAGTGTGAAAAAGAAAATGTACCGTTAAATAGCTTTTGAATTTTCGTCCAATATCGATTCTTAATCTAGATATTAAATTGCTAGCTAAGATTATGGCCACCAGATTGAACCTTTTTCTGGGGGAACAGAATACATAGGGATCAATCAGGTTTCATTCTGGGAAGACAGCTCCCTGATAACATTCGCAGGATAATTAATTTGGTAAGATATGCAAAAGAAAACCACATTCCCTTTATGTTGTTGTCACTAGACCTGGAAAAGGCTTTTGACACAGTATCCTGGCCACACTTGCATATAACCTAGCTGTGGATTTCCAGTGCAATTTCTTAACGTGATTAAAGCTTTATATGAGAAACCTATGGCGTCCGTGCACCACATGGGATTTCAGTCCCCTAAATTTTCGATTTGCAGGGGCACGCGACAGGGGTGCCCTTTGTCCCCTCTGTTGTTTGCCCTATCGATTGAACCTCTGGCTATTGCAATCAGAGAGCACCCTAGAATAACTGGTATCAAGGTGGGTAATGTGGACTATAAAAATGTTTTATATGCAGACGACATCATGCTCACAATCTCCAAACCTATGTCTTCTCTCCCTTTCTTATACGAAGAATTACAAACTTTTGGACATATTTCAGGACTCAAACTCAGCAAATGCAGCAAAAACAGAAGCCCTTAACATCAGTATTCCTAAACATATTGCTAAGCTGTTAGAAATCAACTTTCAAGTACAATGGCAGCTGCACAACATCAAGTATCTGGGGGTCCATCTTCACCACGACCATAACACCTTGTCACCACTAAACTACAATAAAACTTCTCAAAAAATCATCAGGATGATCACCTCTTGGGGTAACCTCAAGTTATCCTGGCTTGGGCGAATCTCCGCTATAAAAATGTCTGTACTCCCTCATTTACTGTATTTATTCCGGACACTCCCGGTCTCTCCACCTGCAGGAATGCTAACCTCCCTACAAAAGGCAATTAACAAATTTGTGTGGGACGGGAAAACACCTCGCATAAATTTTCCAACAGCTACCAGACATAGAAATAAAGGTGGTATCGGAATTCCTAATCTAAAAAATTACTTCATAGCAGCAGAACTATGTCTGATAATAAACTGGCATCATCCAACCTATGCCCCGGCTTGGGTACAAATAGAACAGGATACACTTAGTGAAGGTGCCATAAGTAATCTGCTATGGACCAAAGCACGATCTGGAAAACGGATCTCCAACCCCATCGTACTACATTCATTAAAAATTTGGAATTCCCTGCCCTCACACTGTGGTCTCTACTCACCTCATAAACCAGTTGCTGGATTCGAGGCAAACAGTGATTTCCCCCCTGGGTTCAAGAGCAGATCGTTTCAATGGTGGTCTGACAATGGCCTATGCAATGTTCATTCCATGACTAAGAGTCAACACCTCCTAACATGGGAGCAACTTCGAGAGAAGCACGATATTCCTCCACGGGAACTCTTACGATACCATCAAATTCGCCATTACATACATTCTCAAGGGAAAGTGAATAAACTTTCCAATCCAACATTGTTTGAGAGAATGTGCTTACAGGACATCCCCCACAAAGGATCGATTTCGACCTTATATGACCAGTTAAACCATTTGTCACCATTAAAGTCACTGAGATTTGTGGCACTTTGGGAAAAAGACCTACGGATCTGTATGGAGGAGGAACAATGGTCTGACATACTCAAGGACACTGTTCATTGCTCAGTTAATATCGCTATCCAAGAAACATCTCAAAAAATTCTACACCAATGGTACCTAGTTCCCACCCGACTTGCAAAATGGTATCCAACGAGCTCCTCATTATGCTTCAGGAACTGTGGCCATCAAGGTAGCTTCCTGCATGTCTGGTGGGAATGCCCGAAAGCAGTCAGATTCTGGACTCGGATCTACACACTAATCTCCAGTGTTACAGGACTGACACTTTTGAAAAATCCAGCGGAAGCTTTAATACATAAAAGGATATCAGGCGGTAATAAATAGCTCAGAAAATTGATCACTCATATTTTCTCTGCTGCAAAACAGGTCATTGCATCTTCTTGGAAGTCGCCAGTACTAGACTTTCAGAAGGTAAAAGTCAAACCAGACAATGTTTTGGTCTTGGAAAAAATGACCAGCTTCAAAGCAAACTCTCAAAAGCAGTTCAATAAAATCTGGTCCCCATGGATGGCCTATAGAAATTTGACACCCAGGTGATATTTTCTGTGTTATCCGGAACGGAAGTGACTTGACATGTTTTGATGGTTTTAGTTATGGGCTTTTCTTTCATATGCTCCCACCAATTACCCACCTTGAGACCCACCCAACGCCCAAATCTAAGGTTACACCAATGCTATGCACAAATGACAGTAAACTGTGTGATATAAATGTTTATTGTTATTGTTGTTGTTAAATGGTTCAAGGCAATGCTGTACATTATCTTTACATTTTCATTCTGCGAGCTGGGACACCCCCAGTACTCGCAGTCTTGACACTATGTCTGTGTATGCTTTGTCTTTTTTTTTTCACATGAAAATAAAAATATGAAATTTAAAAAAAAATTGCTTTTGAATGTCGCGCCATTGCGCGCTGACGTAATCACGCCAGCGCGTATACGCCTATAAATACCAGAGATGCGCTGTGCGCGCCCTGAACTACCAGCACACAGAGGAGAAGATACACACGGTGGGCGTCCCTGCCTGAATAGAAGGAAAAGTAAGAAGGGTTAGAGTGAGAGAAATCAGGGTATATAAACATAACACATGTACAATTTGGCCACCTTAGTGGTCCAATCTCTTTTTGCAATCAAGCCTTTCTCTGCAAACAGTCCAGCAATATGAGAAGAAAAAAACAGAGGGGGGTGATTAGGATCAGTTGTTAAGATCACAGTCTTGTTCCGGTGCCTGAGAGCTCATCTGGGTATATGTGACCCAGGGCTAAGGGCTGTTATAACAGTGTAGAACTCACAGTTCAAGTCTTGGCCTTGCTCCATTCTCCTTCCACGTGAAGATTGCCTTGCGTTAGTCGAGAATTATGCTGTACTTCAACTGGAATATTCCACTGCGTTACAGCCGCTTTCCCTTCCGCCGCAGTTCTAATCATTTTGGTGGAATTCTGCCACTGAACAATCAATTTAGTGGGATATCCCCACTTATAGGGTATTTCTTTTTGGCGTAACGCTTGTGTAATGGCTGCAAGTTCACGTCTTTTAGCCATGGTTGCCGCTGACAGGTCAGCAAAAATCGGTATTTTATCGTAGGGCTGTGGGATGGAGTTACGTTGCCTGGTGAAGCGCATCAGGTCTTCTTTTATGTGATACAAGTGGATTGGAAGGATTACATCTCTGGGTGCTACAGTTGGCGCATTCCTAGGCTTAGGGATTCTATGGATGTGGTCAATAATGAGCTGATCCGCAGGGGTCTCAGGGAGAGCGTGTAATATAAGGTCCTGCGCATATTGACATAGCTGGGGCTGCAACATCTCCTCTGGTACCCCCCTAAGCCTGACATTGTTCCTTCTAGAACCATCTTCCATGTCTGCAATTTTGTTTTGTAATCTTTCAATCTCTGAGTCGTGATTATTCACAATGTCTGCCATGTTATAATGCACTTCCACCAAGTCCGCCATCTTGGATTCTAGGTGGTCCGTGCGCTCAGTTATGGCCTGTAATTGTGTCTTTAACTCCCGCACTGCCCTTTTAGTATCTGTACAGATATCTCCCCTTAGCTGCATTAGCATTGCTTTCAGGTTTGTCTCAGTTATGCCCTGTGTTCCCTCCGTCTACTTAGCTGTATGTTGTGCTGTTTCAGCATCGATGTGCGCTGGCGAAGACGCGTCTGACGAGGAGCGGGCGCCATCTTGGCTGTCCTCACGGAGCTGTCCCGTAATTCTTGCTGCTCCTTCATGATTTCGCCTCACCCATGACTGACCCTGACCCATACTATAAAACTTGTATGGATAGGAAAAGACGGGGAACACAGGAGAGGAAAAGACGGGGAACACAGGAGAGGGAAAGACGGAGAACACAGGAGAGGGAAAGACGGGGAACACAGGAGAGGAAAAGACGGGGAACACAGGAGAGGGAAAGACGGAGAACACAGGAGAGGGAAAGACGGGGAACACAGGAGAGGAAAAGACGGGGAACAAAGGCTCACAGTGGGAAATGTTTGGGGGACACAAATGGGTCTTTCATGAAATACTTCAGGTCCACAATATGTCATGAAATGAGGGTGTCATTGTGTATCTGCCACTTGATACTGGGGGGATACACTGTGCCCCAAGATACTGGGGGGTACACTGTGCCCAATGATAATGGGGGGATACACTGTACCCCTTGATACTGGGGGGATACACTGTGCCCCATGATACTGGGGGGTACACTGTACCCCTTGATACTGGGGGGATACACTGTGCCCCATGAAAATATGGAGAAAAAGTAAAGTAACTTGGTTATGTGCAGAAACTAACGCGTTTTGTGCCCTTACAGCACATTCCCACTGCCATGTACACCGCACTGTGTTTTGAATAAAAGCCACATTCTTATTAGCGACTTTCTCTGATGTTTGGATCAGCGCCTGATATCGGGTTCAACCTCTGTTTATTAAACCTTCAGTGTTTCTGCTGGAGTTTTTCAAGGGGGAAACCTTGAATTTTTAGAGTTTTATTATACCCCAAAGCTGCTAAAATTCCAAACAGAAAAATACTCCAGTTAAAACCTCTCACGGTCATGGAGAAGTCTGATCTGCGCTGGTTTAAATTCAATAATCCAATAAATTTGAGTCGCCGCAGCAACAATAATTCGATAATGTTTTTTGAAGAGTCAAGTCGTACCATTCAGATTGACGCACAATTTTATTGTGAGGTTTTGTCGCACTGACAAGAGAAAATGTTGGTAAATTAAGGGGATTCGGGTTTTGGGAGTTTGGTTTTTATTAGTGAGAAAAAGTGGAGTTTCAGTAAATCCCCCTTATTTTATCCAGTCAGTAAGTAGAAGTGGGGCCACAGGGGACATAACTGTTTAGTTCGTTTGCTGTTGCTCCTGAGCTGTGGCCTTTCTGTGTCTAACAGTTATGTCCCCCATTCTAGTCACTGACTAACAGGAACATGTTGTGACTATTACATGACACATCCGCTCACTCCAGCCTTTATACATTACATTTTTGCCCAATAAACTATATATATATATTTGTTTTTGTTCTTGTTTACATCTTTTGATGTCATTGTTCACTTTGAAACAATGACATTTCACTCTGGCCAATCAGGAGCGAGTGTTCATACTGTGATTATGATGTCATAATGGGCCAGTGAGAGTTTCTAGACCACCCTGGTGACATTTCTTTAGTTGGCGAGTAACTGATCAGCACTCTGCAGCCCTTGCTCAGTGCTCTGCCAATTTTTCATCTTTTTTACTTCGATTTTTGTGAAATTTTAGTGAATTTACCTGTAAGTGTCTATTTCTTATAGAGGGAACATGTATAGAGAGTGATACGTGGGTTTGGCTGGGGATATTGGTCTCAAACGCTTTTGTGCTATAGGTTTTTATGCTCCAAATGACTAATAATCACATTTCTGCTTTATTAACAGTAAAAACAACGATGGGTCAGAAGTATGGAAAAGCCTGTATCTTATGCCTTCCATTCAGGAAAAAGGTAAGATCCCTGGGAATATCTCCTATAATAATAATAATAATAATAAATGAATATTGGGGGAAAGGCTTGTGATAGGCTGTCACATACATTTCTATGGGCAGTGAGTGGATAAAGGGGCATCCGTATATAGTGTGTGAGCCCCCCAGCCTGCCAGTACTGCTAATCTCTCTACACCCCCCTCCTCTAATTATGATTGGCTCTTACAATACATAAAGCAGTAATTATACCAATAACAGGCCATTGAATCCAACTTCTTAGCCCTGTCCTTCTTTACTGACTGGGACACTTCCCATTCAATGTAAATCCTCTCTCTGTGTGAGTCTCTAATGCTTTTCTTGGTGACCGTTGGCCACTAACTGAACCCCCACTTTGTCTCAGACTTGTGAGCCGTTGCTGTACCATGTGACCCCTGTCTGGCCAATAGCACGTGTAACTTTTCCACCTTATAATGGACTTTCAGTATAATATAGCCAGTGGGCTTCAATGACAGGTTGCAGTTGGTCTTATAGCTTATGGATTTTGCTTTGGATCTTCTGAATGTCACATTTGGTTATTTGGTTGCTAGAGTTGCAATGACCATAGCAACCAGGCAGTATGACAGAATAAAGGACATTTAGCCTCCACAATTCATCTGGTTTCTGATTGTAACAGTCAGTAAGAGCAGTAATCAGATCAGGCAGATACAAAGGAGAGTCATTCACAATCCATGTCAATATGAAGACCATCTGCAATTTTTAGGACAGCACAGATTGGCTCATTGTTGAAGTTAATGTCAAGTACATGATAGAAATACACTACCATCTATATTGTGCTATAAACACATGTTATACCCCAGCAGTGAGGAATGATTAGTATGGGAGGGTTTCTGCTTTCACTTCCATTATCTGCAGGGGGCTTCTATGTCCCACACTGGGTTTGTGGGGAAATTAGAGTGTAAGCTTCCCTGGGGTAGTTTTCAGTTGATTCCATCCATTCTGTGCAATAAAGCCTCCGTTATTGCTCCCTGTGCCCAGATTCAGCACACACAGCATCTGGGAGAGAAGGTGAATCCCCGAGTGGAGCACGTAGTTACTAGCCACAAGGGCTCATTTTCTAAAAAGTGCTTTCCATTGTTGCTCCCTAACTTTCCCTTTTTTCATCTGCAGGTTCAACTTCCAGACGACGATAATGAGACGGTGAGTCTGCTGTGGGACCGTTGTGCTTTTCCCTCTATATTTTATTAGCCACTCATGTTTTTTTATTTTACTGTTTTTTGGGCTCATTGTTTAGCTCCTAAAAACTGTACTTTTTTATTCCCTTAGCAAAATTCATTTATTTGGCCATTAAATGTTTGCACCTGTAGCACTCATAAGTGTGCCCTTAATGGGGTGGCTCACCTTTAAGTTACCCTTTAGTATGTTATACAACGGACACTTCTAAACAACTTTTTAATTCTTCATTATTTACAGTTTTATAATTATTTTCCTCCTGTTTCTGACTTTTTCCAGCTTTCAAATGAGGTCACTGACCCCATCTAAAACCAAATGATCTCTAAGGCTACAAATATATTATTAATGATACTTTTTATTACTCCTCTTTCTATTCAGCCCTTTCCTATTCATATTCCAGTCTCACATTCACTTTAATGCTTGGTTGCTAGGGTAACTTGGACCCTAGCAACCAGATTGCTCAAATTGTAAACTGGAGAGCTACTGAATAACTAAAAATTACAAATGATAAAATATAAAAAACAATTGAAATTGTCTCAGAATATCCCTCTGTACATCATACTAAGGTTAACTCAAAGATGCACAACCCCTTTAACTCTGCACCAAATCAAATCTGTTTGATTGTACAGGTATGGGACCTGTTATACAGAATGCTCAGGACCTGGGGTTTTCTGGATAACGGATCTGTACATAAATTAGATACCTCAAGTAAACATTAAATAAACCCAACAGGCTGGTTTTGCCTCCAATAAGGATTAATTATATCTTAGTTGGGAACAAGTACAAGTTACTGTTTTATTATTACACAGAAAAAGGAAATCATTTTGAAAAATGTGGATTATTTAAATAAAATGGAGTCTATGGTAGGCGGCCATTCAATAATTCAGAGCTTTCTGGATAACAGATCCCATATGTGTATAACAATTTTGTTTTCTCCCAAAATGTTTGATGTTTCCTCATGTTTGATCCTTACAGGATTCCTGTAGCCATGTGAATGCTCCACCCGTGAAAAGACCAAACCCACTGGCTCGGATATGGAAAAAGAGAAAAACCAAGAAATCGGTGAAGTTTGCAGGTACCGTATCTAAGCAATAAATTCATATTTTTTTCAGGAGAACAAACATGATGATCATTCAGTTCTATTTGCCTTTTTCAGATTCTCTCAAATCTGTAACTCCCATTGAGATTGTGAAATGTGAGAGTGAAGAAGAGGAAAGGGAGACGAGATCCGAAGAAGAGAAGAGAAGTCCTTCTAATGTAAATACAGAACATTCCACCCTCCTTTATCATTCTAATATTATATGTTCCCCCAATGTATGTCTTATCCTGGAACCAGCATGTGATTTGTGGCTCCTGTCAGTGTCCTGCCATCAGTAATTCACTCCCCAATAACAATATTATCACTGTGTTTGGGAGGACTTTATCCTATGTGAATTATACAGCTTATTGGAACTCACAATGCTTTCTCTTATATTCCTATTGTTATTCAATAGGACTCGGGAATCAATGTATCGATTGCTCAAGAGAAAGAAATCTCTCCAGTAAAGCTTGAAATAGCAGAACAGTCCCAAAAGGAGACAGAAGTGGAGCTGAGTGAAGGTACAATATCTTAGACACAATCTTTTATTCTCTCGTACACATCCTTTGGCATTTACCACTGGTCAGTATTGTCAGAAAGTGCAAATGGCGTTCAGTGGAAATGAAATATGTTCTATGTACTTAATATAGGGACATCCCCAGCATAGGTAGTTGTCCAGTGATCTTATACATGTGTATATGTAAAGTACTATATGTTTTACTGGGCAGCTTGATAGTCTTGTCTGACTGGAGCAATATGGGTGGATAGAGGCTGTGGAATTAAGAAACTTGTCCTGCTTGGGACATAGGGATTTTGGCCACAAGGAAGGTAGCCCAAGATCAAGTTTTATATTTGTAACCACATCTGTGCATGTTCAAGGCTCTATCAATATACAATACCTATATATGTGTCTGCCTGCAGGCCTACCCCATCTTTGGGGACACCAACATTCAGGGAGGTCATATGATTTTGTTTGAATTTTTCAGATGTTCCTGAAAGTGTTTCTCCTGTTCCTTCTGCAACTGAAAATGAAGAGATTCCCTCAAATGCCAATGAGGAAGATGAAAAGTCGCCTCCTGCTCTTATTGAGAGGCCTTCTGATGTTCCTTCTGATGTTCCTTCTGATGTTCCTTCTGATGTTCCTCGTGAAGATAGTAGTGCCGTCCCTCAAGCAGCAGACAGTGAAAAGCCCGTAGAGGAACGTTCATGTGTGGAACACGATAATGAAGAAAATGTGGAGATAAATGCTGAGAAGTCTTCAGGTAGAATATCTCAGGGGTGACAGTCTGGCCTTGGGGGTACAATATACAAGTTTTCATTCCTGATCCAACAATGTGTCTGAGTTGTGATTGCTTTATCTTGATTTCTGCAGCTGATCCAAACCCACCAAACACGCCTCTAAGTGTCCCTGATAGACTTGCAGCCAGTGGTCCTATAGTGACATCTCAGGGGCAGAAAGAACATGAGGCAGAATGTGAAGAAATATCAAAAGGAATTCTCCAAAGTGTTCCTGCTCCCAGCCCAAGTAGCTCATGGCAGCCTATAGACTGTACAAGGTATGGTACAACCTGCTCCCGGCATAGTGTATATGTACATGACTGCAACAAACAAGATACAATAATAAATACGTATTCTCTTTCAGTGATGAGCAGCCATCTCGCGTTTCTATTAGCGATTTCCAACTAAGTGCTGTGCTGGGCCAAGGAGGTTTTGGAAAAGTAAGTCACTTGCTCCATAATTAACATTCGGACTTTCATTGCCATTATGTGATCTAATTGACGGTAATTGTGTTTTTCTAGGTGTATCTGGGAAAATACAAAGCAACAGGCAAACTGTTTGCCATCAAGACCTTAAAAAAGCGAGAAATGACTTCCTCAATTAAATTGAACAGGTAAGTTACAGGCCAACAAACAGTAGCCTTTCCTTGTATGTTTTAATACAAATAAATAAAGTCCACACACTTGTATTAGTCCAACACAAAGGATAGAAAACGGGGGCACCGAGTCTATTAATCCAGTGTATAGAAGAGAAAGACACAAAGAGACTCTAGAAATAGGGCTCATCGGAACTCTTTTTAGTATTTCTCCCCCAAGCTTATATAAATCTCAATTAAAGGTTAAGAAACACACATCAGACTAAATTCAGATATGCAGGGGATTATTTATTAAAGTCCGAATGCCAAAAACAAAAAATTTGTGGTTTATTTTTTTTACTATAAAATCAGAATTTTTAGTGGGAAAAAATAACTAGATTTTTTTTGGCGTTTATTATATTCCGAGGATGGAAAAAGTCTGAATCTGAAAATCTGGCATCTCAGACCTGCCGAGGTTGCATATAAGTCAATGGGAGGTCCCAAAGATCTTGATCTGCACTGAGTTTTATGCAACAATCCGAAGATTTTGTGGTTTTCAGGCAAAACTCAGAAAAAAACCTTTGAAAAATTTGTATGATTCATTTTTTTCACGATTTTTTCAGGAAAATGTATTGGGAAATAAGGGAAAACCCCATTGGTCGGAGTAGAAAATAATGAGATAAATATGGACTTTGATAAATGGGCCTCCCTGAGTAACATGTTCCCCCCAATACTATTGAGATCAATTCTATAGGTGCTGCTTGTTTCCCAACACCTTCTAAACGTTTGTTCCCCTGGGAGCCAAGAAGCAGCACCTCCTCTGGGACAACAGACACACTAACTGCCTATTGAATCTCTGGTGACCTTTAGTTACAATATTACATTTAGCAGTAATTTTCCCTTTAACTTCAGCTTAGATTATTATCATTTCTCACACAGAGGGGACATAAGCCTCATCCCAACTGTATTGGTTCCAGCACAGTTTAATGTGCAGACATATTAATATTTGACTCTTATTTCCCAGTGCTCTGATGGAGAAGGAGATTCTTCTTTTGGCCAAACAAGAGCAACATCCGTTCCTCACTGGATTGTTTGCCTCGTTCCAAACAGAGCATCATGTTTGCCTCGCCATGGATTTAGCGGCTGGAGGCGATTTAACAAAAGTGATTGATCATCCGGAATTCAACTATAAAGCAGCAATGTAAGTAGAAGAGTGGATTGTATGGATGGAATTTCTGGGAGGGGAACAAGGATGATTGCAGTGATTATTTACCAACTGATTTGGGAATCTTCTTTCTATTTACAGATTTTACTCTTCGTGCATTGTTCTGGGCTTGGAATTCCTCCATGAACACAACGTCATTCATAGGTAAGCCTTAATGCAAGTAAAAGGGACATGTGATTTTAGCAGCAACAAGAGCCTGACCTTGTATAAGACACAAGTGTATAAGTCAAAGGGAACATGGGCAGACTTTCTCTCAGCCAGGTAGGGAGTGGCTATGCATTGCTTCTACTCCTAACTGTCATTTTCTCACTGGAGCGGCTCAGGGCAGTACATATGAGCAATTCTGTATGGGGCACACAACTGGAACCATTGGCATGCCATAGGAACGGACGCTTACTAATAGCACCATTAAACATGTTCTTTTTTTCACACAGAGATTTAAAGCTTGACAATGTCCTCTTGGATGCATCCGGATATATAAAAATCACAGACTTTGGCCTTTGCAAAAAAGGTAAGAATTCCTGCTTTGTTGCCTTGAATATCAGGGTTCAACTGGGTAACTAATGTGTCACCATCTTGCTCATCACAAAGACATGTATAGAACAGACACCTAACATAAACATACTACTAACTACTAACATGAAATATTGTGTTTGTTATAGGAATGGGCCTTGGAGTCTTAACCACAACCCCTGCTGGAACTCCTTATTATACTGCTCCAGAGATATTGAAACGGGAGCCCTATGGAAGAGCAGTAGACTGGTGGTCTGTAGGAGTGATGCTTTATTACATGGTGCTTCACAGGGTAAGTTTTATTCATCCACTCGACAGAACTAACAAATGGATATTTTTATGGAAAAAAAGGTTTTGATAAACTTTGACCTTAGTACAAGATTAGAATAGCAAGGGAAGCCCTGCAATAGGAAGGGACCATCTCTATATTGTATTATGCAAAGGGAACATAAAGAATGTTAGTCCATCTTTAATAACAATTTGAGTTACTCCATGAGTATAATATTAAGGCATAATATTTGATACCCGTATTTAAAAACTTCTCAGTATTAATGATAGATTTTCCTGCTTGGTGTTAAATACAGTTCCCCTTGATCATATCAGACGCCCCTGTCTGTGAGATCAGTAAGTTTAGAAGCAACTTGCTATACATTATTAGTCATTTTCTGGGACAGTGACATTAATCCCTGGTGGCTCAGAATTCCTGCTTTCCTAACAAATACGTCTCCAACTTTGCAGTTCCCCTTTAACGGACTGAACATGGAGCATCTGTGTGAATTTATCAAGTATTCGAGGCCGATTTTTCCACCGAAAGTCCCTGCTGATTTCTCATCCACAACAAAAGGAGTAAGTTTAAATCCTGTCATCATCATGTGATCGGCTTCTGTTTGGGGTTTCTTACTCAGAGATCATTCATTTCACTTGTGCTCTTTCTGTACAACGTATATTTGCTCTCACCTTCACCTGTACAATTCATTGTTGAGAGGGGGCCAGTCACAGCACATCACATGCTAAACCATCTGCATATAATAGAAATATTACATATCAATGTTCATAAATAAGGCTTTATCAAATATATAGCGAGCTAAAGCTTTTAGTAACGGGCAGGGTTGGACTGGGGGTACACCCAGAGTAAGAAAAGAATTCCAAGATTCTGTTACTGGACTGAGAGTCTCGGCTCCATTGTGATGGTGCAACGTTTATTATAGATTGTAAGCTCTGCACAGTGCTGCGTATAATTACAGGCACTATAGAAGAATCAGATAATACTAATAAATCTGTCTTCAAAATAGTAGATTCCAGCCATATTATATGATAATATTTCAAAGCTTTTCTCCTCCTATTGTTGGAGAAAAGACAACGCCTTCTGGAGGAGGGGTCTCAGGGAACATACTGGGAAGGTGGAGCTACAGATTGTCCCGCCTCCCTCTGGATTGTGCTGTTTGAGTAACAACTATTTTATTTTTTCCGCAGCTTTTGGCCAAATTTCCTGAGAATCGCCTGGGATTCAACGGAGCTGAAGAAGTGAAGCAAAGCCCGTTGTTCTGTGTAGGTTTATAGTTGTGTATTAGGCATAGCGTGCTGTTATAATGAGTGGATATAGATTTATTCCAGACGTATTCTTGTCTGGTGACATTATCAAGGAACAAGGTGGCCATCCAATATATTTTGACCCCCCAAAATCTGTAGTTTTCTTTGTAAGGGAACAAATAAAATGGCTGAATCATGACACAAGGTAGAAAGGTTTTGTGACTTTACTAAGTAATACATTTGCTGGAGGGATCTCCTGGGATTGGCTTATCTAATACATAGTTGCTCAGTATAACGTCCCTTTGATTGTGACACATTATCTAAATTCTAAATAACATTCATTAGCTAGATGCTTAGATATTCTTAGATATTCCATCTTTTTTTCTATTTCCCCAAATGTATCATTGTGTCAGTAAGAAGTGATATTAGTAATGGTTGTTCCTTTGTGTGTAGGATTTTATGCCATAGTATAAATTGTATCATCAGTTCTATTGTATTCATTTGATCCATCTCCTTTGCCACAGAAAATCAATTTTGATGGCCTCTTGAATAAAAAAGTGACACCACCAATCATCCCAGCTGTCCAAAGCTCAAGAGATAATGACACAAACCTAATGGTAACTCTGTATGGGCGTAAAGCAGTTATACCAGACTCCGTCAGTGAAGCCCTCCAGAACTTTGATTATTATGTTGGCTGAATGTGAGAAGAGACACTTGAATATTAAAGAAATGCCATCCGCCCCTCAACCAGGAATGAAGCAGCCGGCTAAAGGAAGCCTGGGTAAATATGGACGTTTGCTTTTGGGAACACTGATTGTAGAAACATCTTCAGGATTAATAATGTTCACCCATTACAGAAGGTGGAGGGTAACAGCTGGGGGTATGTCCCATAGATCCCTTTGAATACTGGTCTTTAGGATCAGAGAGACTTGATAGGATGGTGATTTATAGAGAAGGTCACTATTTTTTCCCATTATCCTTTATCTCCCTTTACTCTCTCCTCTCTGTTATTCTTTCCCATTTTGCTACTTTCTTTTGTGCTTTTTATGTTAGAATCTTCTGCTTTCCTTCACCTATTATTCTCATATTAGTTCTCCGCTCTTGTTCTCCAGGCTGCCATATTTGTAAGAAACATTCAGAATGCATTATTTATTTATTTCTGTTTAATCTTAACAGCAAACCAGCGACAGCAACTCCCGCAACTGTGTATCCTATTTGCAATACGTCACAGAACGACTCTTCATAGCGGTGACTCAAACTTCCACTGAAGCCCCAGTTGGTGCTTCCTAACCATTGAAATGCTTTTACAATAAACAAACTGAACTACTCTTTTGACTTTGCTTGAATTAATTCATCTCTTAAAACTACCAAGATGTCCCCAGATGATACTTCTAGCTTTTAAACATATCTTCCTCCTAAAATCCAGTGAACCTGCACATTATGCCTCCTCCCATCTGGTCCCAATTTGTCTTTTCCCTCCTTCCTCCTTCTCTCTCCCTTGTTGTCAAACATCTGGTCTTCTCTCCAGCAGGACAACTTCCTTTTTTTCCTAGATTAGGATTAGGTTTGGAGGCATGCAGAGCTGTCTCCCAATGTGTGGGATTCTCCCTCTTTGCTGGCATATTGCAGCAAAAGGAGATCCCCAGAATCCCACTATCTGTAACTGATACACAGGAGTTTGAGACTTGATGATTGTTCTCCTAGCATGAGGCACCTTCTCTCCTTGCTGACATATTGCAGTAAGTGGAAGTAGCCTAAAACAGGAGAGTCTGCAGGACTGTGAGTCTACAATTCCTCCTGGTGGACACCCACACAAGGGTGTTTATTGGCCCAGGCACGGTGGCTCATTGGCAGCACTGGAGTAGCCTGTACAGCCCACACTATTTTGTATAATTAATTGGCATTTACCTATGAACTGTTGACATCCTTTATTACACCTGAGCCTAATCATGAATTTCAAATGAACTGATTGTTAATTTTTTTAACTTTTTTAACCTGGTTATCTTCCATTTGATATAGGCACTAAAAGGACTTTATAATTATAATTAATTTATGAATTGGTCTGGGAATCGATCTGTGAATTGATTGGATTACCTAAAATAGTTGATGAGTTAAAAGACCGGGACTGATTGCACTTTAATTTAAGTATTGCTATTATTATTCATATAATACTGAAGTAATTTATAACTAGATAGAAAATTAGAGGTTACCAACGGGGTACTTTTCTTTTCGAATTTCTCAAAATATGAAGGTTAACTTATTCTTTGAGTCTGTTTAATTGGGCATTTATAACAGGAGAGGGCGTTTATGTTGTTCCAAATCGTTAATTTGTTGTAGTAACTGATCCTGCTTCAGTCTGGCTTGGCTTTATGGGGGGCTATACTAATCAGGTGTCCCCCCCGTAATACTGCTTTGTGAGAGCACCAGAGATTAATGTCTGTAGTCTCAGGGTGATGGTTAAGAGTGAACAAATCTGTAATGTTTGTCTCTATCTGGTGGACTACCTTCTTATCCGAGAGGAGGGTGTCATTTAGTCTCCACGGTGGTCTCGAGGTGAATTTTACTTGCATTGTGAATGAGTTTACTGAGTGGTCCGTCCATGTTGTATTGTGTATGGTGCAATCGGAAGTGTATTGTAGGGTATGCGGGTGAGTCAGAAATAAATCTATTCTAGTGTATAAGTTGTGGTGTGCTGAGTAATAGGTGAAATCTTTCATTGTAGGATTGTGCACTCTCCATATGTCATATAGTTTGTATTGTGCCAATAGTTTAGTGAAACGTAGGGATTTCTTTAGTATTATGTTGCGTTAATGCGGGGGTAGTAGGGCTGCCTGTGGGGGTTCTGTCCATGTTCGGGTCTAGTACGTTATTTAAGTCCCCCCCTATAATAACCGTACCTTGTTCTAGGCTGCTTACTTGGGTTAGGACTAAGAAGGCATTTTGTTCCATATTTGGGGAATACAAGTTCACCAGTGTGTACTGTTGTTGGTGTATGGTGCAAATAACAATTAAGCATCTACCGTTGGGATCGGCCTAATGCTTTACACTTGAGATAGACAGAGGTTGTCTAGCTAAAATAGCTACCCCTCCTTTTTTTGTAGTAGATGTTGCTGCCGCTATCATTTTGTAATGCTTATTTTCAATGGAACACTGATCTTTCGTCCGAAAATGTGTTTCTTGGATCCAGATGAGATCCGCATTTTGCTTCTTACATTCTGCTAATGCTAGTAAATGCTTACGGGGGGTGTTCAGACCCCTCAAATTAATACTGACACATTTTAACCCCATTTAAGGTTCAACATTCTGCTGTAGTGTGTACATTTGGCTGAACCCTTAGTAGTTTCCACCAACGAACCTACATATAACATGCCTGTCTCCTGAATAGAAGGAAAAGTAAGAAGGGTTAGAGTGAGAGAAATCAGGGTATATAAACATAACACATGTACAATTTGGCCACCTTAGTGGTCCAATCTCTTTTTGCAATCAAGCCTTTCTCTGCAAACAGTCCAGCAATATGAGAAGAAAAAAACAGAGGGGGGTGATTAGGATCAGTTGTTAAGATCACAGTCTTGTTCCGGTG
Source organism: Xenopus petersii (assembly GCA_038501925.1). Lineage (NCBI taxonomy): Eukaryota > Metazoa > Chordata > Amphibia > Anura > Pipidae > Xenopus > Xenopus petersii. The sequence continues at coordinate 2,689,266 of CM076681.1, read as the reverse complement.
CCTGAGAGCTCATCTGGGTATATGTGACCCAGGGCTAAGGGCTGTTATAACAGTGTAGAACTCACAGTTCAAGTCTTGGCCTTGCTCCATTCTCCTTCCACGTGAAGATTGCCTTGCGTTAGTCGAGAATTATGCTGTACTTCAACTGGAATATTCCACTGCGTTACAGCCGCTTTCCCTTCCGCCGCAGTTCTAATCATTTTGGTGGAATTCTGCCACTGAACAATCAATTTAGTGGGATATCCCCACTTATAGGGTATTTCTTTTTGGCGTAACGCTTGTGTAATGGCTGCAAGTTCACGTCTTTTAGCCATGGTTGCCGCTGACAGGTCAGCAAAAATCGGTATTTTATGGTAGGGCTGTGGGATGGAGTTACGTTGCCTGGTGAAGCGCATCAGGTCTTCTTTTATGTGATACAAGTGGATTGGAAGGATACATCTCTGGGTGCTACAGTTGGCGCATTCCTAGGCTTAGGGATTCTATGGATGTGGTCAATAATGAGCTGATCCGCAGGGGTCTCAGGGAGAGCGTGTAATATAAGGTCCTGCGCATATTGACATAGCTGGGGCTGCAACATCTCCTCTGGTACCCCCCTAAGCCTGACATTGTTCCTTCTAGAACCATCTTCCATGTCTGCAATTTTGTTTTGTAATCTTTCAATCTCTGAGTCATGATTATTCACCAAGTCTGCCATGTTATTATGCACTTCCACCAAGTCCGCCATCTTGGATTCTAGGTGGTCCGTGCGCTCAGTTATGGTCTGTAATTGTGTCTTTAACTCCCGCACTGCCCGTTTAGTATCTGTACAGATATCTCCCCTTAGCTGCATTAGCATTGCTTTCAGGTTTGTCTCAGTTATGCCCTGTGCTCCCTCCGTCTACTTAGCTGTATGTTGTGCTGTTTCAGCATCGATGTGCGCTGGCGAAGACGCGTCTGACGAGGAGCGGGCGCCATCTTGGCTGTCCTCACGGAGTGGAGCTTTCGGCTGCGAACCATAAAATGCAGTGAGTTGCAGAGGGACCTGCTTGGTTCTGCTTGGTCGAGACATGCCTGCAGATGGTGTCGCTTGTTTTTTGCGCTTTAAAGCGCCCTGGGACTGCTGTTTGTCCAGCTTAGAGCGGCACCAGATCAGGAGCTGTACAAGGACACGCAGGCCCGGATTTGTGGAGAGGCCACCAAGGCCCGGACCTAGGGCGGCAGGATTTTAGGGGGAGGCATGAAGCCCAATCAAACCCACATTGGTTCAGAAACACTGGTGATGCTCATGAGATACCATTGTTTTTTACATTTCCAGTGCACCAATCCCCATTGCTCTGGTTCCAATGATGAAAATTTGAGCCAATAAAAGGGAGGGGATGGGGGCGACGAATAACAGTGGGTCTAGGGGCGCCCGCTATGTAAATCCAGCCCTGAGGACACGTGTGTGTGTTCACATGAATGCGTCGGCCAAGCCCTAAAGCAAAGTTAATAATGACATAAGATATGTTTTCATGGTCTCAATGTTCCCAAGTCAAAGCATTCAACGTTACACTAAAATGGTTTTACCCACCCTATAAATTATGGGACAGCTTTTGGACGTCCTCAAGCGTCTGCACTGACAGGAGGGCCGACTAGAGAAAAAGGGATTTATACTTACGATAAATTCTGTCCGTGCAGTAAGTCCCACCCAGGCTGATTTTAGTATGGGTCTGTGGTCACTAAATTTGCTTATATATGTTATATAAATTGTCTCTTGACCGAAATTCCTTCCTTACTCCACCTCATTAAGCTTTACAAAGAAACTGGGGGTGGGAGGTGGAGCCACACTATATATGCTAGGGGCGGGGTCAAGAGTCTTATTCTGTCCTGTCTCCAGAGGTGAAGATAGACATAACCCAAGCGTCTGCACTGACACTTCGGCTCTACTAGAAAAGAATTTATCGTAAGTATAAATCCCTTTATTAAAGACTTCCCCCTTCCTCTTCTTTGACCTGTGACTATTTCTTTTTAATGCCCCTTCCTTTCCATGATGGGACAACTGCCTCTCAAAGTTCTTCTCTTCTCCTCAATTTACCCCTGTGGCAACGTCCCTCCCTGACAGAGACACTAAGTTCTCCTCTTCTTCCAAATGTACCTTTGGATTTAAATGTCTCCTCTTCTCCCTGATGGGGCTCCTTCCTCTCAATGTCCTTTTCTACAAATTGCCCCTGACACACAGTGGGGTGATGTGAAGTGATAAGTGCTTAGCGCCCCCTCTTTTGCCTCTCCTTTATACGGCTACTTCTGGCCCAGCTCCCAGCTTATCACAATACAGTCCAGATTATTAGCATTCAGCCCACGGCCCCAAGTAGCCCCTTAAATGCCCCGTAATTATTGCTGCCCCTTTATGATTTTGCCTGACCCATGACTCCCCATACTATAAAACTTGTATAGATAGGAAAAGACGGGGAACACAGGAAAGTTAAAGACGGGGAACAAAGGCTCACAGTGTGAAATGTTTGGGGGACACAAATGGGTCTTTCATGAAATATTTCAGGTCCACAATATGTCATGAAATGAGGGTGTCATTGTGTGTCTGCCCCTTGATACTGGGGGATACACTGCGCCCCATGAAATATATGGGGAAAAAGTAAAGTAACTTGGTTATGTGCAGAAACTAACGCGTTTTGTGCCCTTACAGCACATTCCCACTGCCATGTACACCGCACTGTGTTTCGAATAAAAGCCGCATTCTTATTAGCGACTCTCTCTGATGTTTGGATCAGCGCCGGATATCGGGTTCTACCTCTGTTTATTAAACCTTCAGTTTTTCTGCTGGAGTTTTTCAAGGGGAAAACCTTGAATTTTTAGAGTTTTATTATACCCCAAAGCTGCTAAAAATCCAAACAGAAAAATACTCCAGTTAAAACCTCTCACCGGTCATTGAGAAGTCTGATCTGCGCTGGTTTAAATTCAATAATCTGATAAATTTGAGTTGCCGCAGTAACAATTCGATAAAGTTTTTTGAGGAGTCAATTTTGAAAAAAAACTCACAACGCACAATTTTAAAGTGACATTTTCTCGCACTGACCCCCTTATTTTATCCAGTCAGTAAGTAGAAGTGGGGCCACAGGGGACATAACTGTTTAGTTCGTTTGCTGTTGCTCCTGAGCTGTGGCCTTTCTGTGTCTAACAGTTATGTCCCCCATTCTAGTCACTGACTAACAGGAACATGTTGTGACTATTACATGACACATCCGCTCACTCCAGCCTTTATACATTACATTTTTGCCCAATAAACTATATATATATATTTGTTTTTGTTCTTGTTTACATCTTTTGATGTCATTGTTCACTTTGAAACAATGAATTGATGTTGTGATTCACTCTGGCCAATCAGGAGCGAGTGTTCATACTGTGATTATGATGTCATAATGGGCCAGTGAGAGTTTCTAGACCACCCTGGTGACATTTCTTTAGTTGGCGAGTAACTGATCAGCGCTCTGCAGCCCTTGCTCAGTGCTCTGCCAATTTTTCATTTTTTTTACTTCGATTTTTGTGAAATTTTAGTGAATTTACCTGTAAGTGTCTATTTCTTATAGAGGGAACATGTATAGAGAGTGATACGTGGGTTTGGCTGGGGATATTGGTCTCAAACGCTTTTGTGCTATAGGTTTTTATGCTCCAAATGACTAATAATCACATTTCTGCTTTATTAACAGTAAAAACAACGATGGGTCAGAAGTATGGAAAAGCCTGTATCTTATGCCTTCCATTCAGGAAAAAGGTAAGATCCCTGGGAATATCTCCTATAATAATAATAAATGAATATTGGGGGAAAGGCTTGTGATAGGCTGTCACATACATTTCTATGGGCAGTGAGTGGATAAAGGGGCATCCGTATATAATGTGTGAGCCCCCCAGCCTGCCAGTACTGCTAATCTCTCTACACCCCCCTCCTCTAATTATGATTGGCTCTTACAATACATAAAGCAGTAATTATACCAATAACAAGCCATTGAATCCAACTTCTTAGCCCTGTCCTTCTTTACTGACTGGGACACTTCCCATTCAATGTAAATCCTCTCTCTGTGTGAGTCTCTAATGCTTTTCTTGGTGACCGTTGGCCACTAACTGAACCCCCACTTTGTCTCAGACTTGTGAGCCGTTGCTGTACCATGTGACCCCTGTCTGGCCAATAGCACGTGTAACTTTTCCACCTTATAATGGACTTTCAGTATAATATAGCCAGTGGGCTTCAATGGCAGGTTGCAGTTGGTCTTATAGCTTATGGATTTTGCTTTGGAACTTTTGAATGTCACATTTGGTTATTTGGTTGCTAGAGTTGCAATGACCATAGCAACCAGGCAGTATAACAGAATAAAGGGCATTTAGCCTCCACAATTCATCTGGTTTCTGATTGTAACAGTCAGTAAGAGCAGTAATCAGATCAGGCAGATACAAAGGAGAGTCATTCACAATCCATGTCAATATGAAGACCATCTGCAATTTTTAGGGCAGCACAGATTGGCTCATTGTTGAAGTTAATGTCAAGTACATGATAGAAATACACTACCATCTATATTGTGCTATAAACACATGTTATACCCCAGCAGTGAGGAATGATTAGTATGGGAGGGTTTCTGCTTTCACTTCCATTATCTGCAGGGGGCTTCTATGTCCCACACTGGGTTTGTGGGGAAATTAGAGTGTAAGCTTCCCTGGGGTAGTTTTCAGTTGATTCCATCCATTCTGTGCAATAAAGCCTCCGTTATTGCTCCCTGTGCCCAGATTCAGCACACACAGCATCTGGGAGAGAAGGTGAATCCCCGAGTGGAGCACGTAGTTACTAGCCACAAGGGCTCATTTTCTAAAAAGTGCTTTCCATTGTTGCTCCCTAACTTTCCCTTTTTTCATCTGCAGGTTCAACTTCCAGACGACGATAATGAGACGGTGAGTCTGCTGTGGGACCGTTGTGCTTTTCCCTCTATATTTTATTAGCCAGTCTTTTTTTTTGTTATTTTACTGTCTTTTGGGCCCATTGTTTAGCTCCTAAAAACTGTACTTTTTTATTCCCTTAGCAAAATTCATTTATTTGGCCATTAAATGTTTGCACCTGTAGCTCTCATAAGTGTGCCCTTAATGGGGTGGCTCACCTTTAAGTTACCCTTTAGTATGTTATACAACGGGCACTTCTAAACAACTTTTTAATTGGTCATTAGTTACAGTTTTTTAATTATTTTCCTCCTTCTTCTGACTCTTTCCAGCTTTTAAATGAGGCCACTGACCCCATCTAAAACCAAATGATCTCTCAGGCTACAAATATATTATTAATGATACTTTTTATTACTCCTCTTTCTATTCAGCCCTTTCCTATTCATATTCCAGTCTCACATTCACTTTAATGCTTGGTTGCTAGGGTAACTTGGACCCTAGCAACCAGATTGCTCAAATTGTAAACTGGAGAGCTGCTGAATAACTAAAAATTACAAATGATAAAATATAAAAAACAATTGAAATTGTCTCAGAATATCCCTCTGTACATCATACTAAGGTTAACTCAAAGATGCACAACCCCTTTAACTCTGCACCAAATCAAATCTGTTTGATTGTACAGGTATGGGACCTGTTATCCAGAATGCTCACGACCTGGGGGTTTTCTGGATAACGGATCTGTACATAAATTGGATACTCTACTAGAAAGTCTGGAAGTCTACTAGAAAATCATATAAACATTAAATAAACCCAACAGGCTGGTTTTGCCTCCAATAAGGATTAATTATATCTTAGTTGGGAACAAGTACAAGTTACAGTTTTATTATTACACAGAATAAGGAAATGATTTTGAAAAATGTGGATTATTTAAATAAAATGGAGTCTATGGGAGGCGGCCATTCAATAATTCAGAGCTTTCTGGATAACAGATCCCATATGTGTATAACAATTTTGTTTTCTCCCAAAATGTTTCATGTTTCCTCATGTTTGATCCTTACAGGATTCCTGTAGCCATGTGAATGCTCCACCCGTGAAAAGACCAAACCCACTGGCTCGGATATGGAAAAAGAGAAAAACCAAGAAATCGGTGAAGTTTGCAGGTACCGTATCTAAGCAATAAATTCATATTTTTTTCAGGAGAACAAACATGATGATCATTCAGTTCTATTTGCCTTTTTCAGATTCTCTCAAATCTGTAACTCCCATTGAGATTGTGAAATGTGAGAGTGAAGAAGAGGAAAGGGAGACGAGATCCGAAGAAGAGAAGAGAAGTCCTTCTAATGTAAATACAGAACATTCCACCCTCCTTTATCATTCTAATATTATATGTTCCCCCAATGTATGTCTTATCCTGGAACCAGCATGTGATTTGTGGCTCCTGTCAGTGTCCTGCCATCAGTAATTCACTCCCCAATAACAATATTATCACTGTGTTTGGGAGGACTTTATCCTATGTGAATTATACAGCTTATTGGAACTCACAATGCTTTCTCTTATATTCCTATTGTTATTCAATAGGACTCGGGAATCAATGTATCGATTGCTCAAGAGAAAGAAATCTCTCCAGTAAAGCTTGAAATAGCAGAACAGTCCCAAAAGGAGACAGAAGTGGAGCTGAGTGAAGGTACAATATCTTAGACACAATCTTTTATTCTCTCTCTAGCCCAAGATCAAGTTTTATATTTGTAACCACATCTGTGCATGTTCAAGGCTCTATCAATATACAATACCTATATATGTGTCTGCCTGCAGGCCTACCCCATCTTTGGGGACACCAACATTCAGGGAGGTCATATGATTTTGTTTGAATTTTTCAGATGTTCCTGAAAGTGTTTCTCCTGTTCCTTCTGCAACTGAAAGTGAAGAGATTCCCTCAAATGCCAATGAGGAAGATGAAAAGTCGCCTCCTGCTCTTATTGATGTTCCTTCTGATGTTCCTTCTGATGTTCCTTCTGATGTTCCTCCTGAAGATAGTAGTGCCGTCCCTCAAGCAGCAGACAGTGAAAAGCCGTAGGGGAACGTTCATGTGTGGAACACGATAATGAAGAAAATGTGGATATAAAAGCTGAGAAGTCTTCAGGTAGAATATCTGAGGGGTGACAGTCTGGCCTTGGGGGTACAATATACAAGTTTTCATTCCTGATCCAACAATGTTTCTGAGTTCTGATTGCTTTATCTTGAATTCTGCAGCTGATCCAAACCCACCAAACACGCCTCTAAGTGTCCCTGATAGACTTGCAGCCAGTGGTCCTATAGTGACATCTCAGGGGCAGAAAGAACATGAGGCAGAATGTGAAGAAATATCAAAAGGAATTCTCCAAAGTGTTCCTGCTCCCAGCCCAAGTAGCTCATGGCAGCCTATAGACTGTACAAGGTATGGTACAACCTGCTCCCGGCATAGTGTATATGTACATGACTGCAACAAACAAGATACAATAATAAATACGTATTCTCTTTCAGTGATGAGCAGCCATCTCGCGTTTCTATTAGCGATTTCCAACTAAGTGCTGTGCTGGGCCAAGGAGGTTTTGGAAAAGTAAGTCACTTGCTCCATAATTAACATTCGGACTTTCATTCCCATTATGTGATCTAATTGACGGTAATTGTGTTTTTCTAGGTGTATCTGGGAAAATACAAAGCGACAGGCAAACTGTTTGCCATCAAGACCTTAAAAAAGCGAGAAATGACTTCCTCAATTAAATTGAACAGGTAAGTTACAGGCCAACAAACAGTAGCCTTTCCTTGTATGTTTTAATACAAATAAATAAAGTCCACACACTTGTATTAGTCCAACACAAAGGATAGAAAATGGGGGCACCGAGTCTATTAATCCAGTGTATAGAAGAGAAAGACACAAAGAGACTCTATAAATAGGGCTCACCGGAACTCTTTTTAGTATTTCTCCCCCAAGTTTATATAAATCTCAATTAAAGGTTAAGAAACACACATCAGACTAAATTCAGATATGCAGGGGATTATTTATTAAAGTCCAAATGCCAAAAACAAAAAAGAAATGTGGTTTATTTTTTTTACTATAAAATCAGAATTTTTAGTGGGAAAAAATAACTAGATTTTTTTTGGCGTTTATTATACTCCGAGGATGGAAAAGTCTGAATCTGAAAATCTGGCATCTCAGACCTGCCGAGGTTGCATATAAGTCAATGGGAGGTCCCAAAGATCTTGATCTGCACTGGGTTTTATGCAATAATCCGAAGATTTTGTGGTTTTCAGGCAAAACTCAGAAAAAAACCTGAAAAATGTATACGATTCATTTTTTTGATGACTTTTTCAGGAAAATGTATTGTTTAATAAGGGGTGAAAACTCCATTGGTCAGAGTAGTTGTCAGAAAATAATGAGATAAATACGGACTTTGATAAATGGGCCTCCCTGAGTAACATGTTCCCCCCAATACTATTGAGATCAATTCTATAGGTGCTGCTTGTTTCCCAACACCTTCTAAACGTTTGTTCCCCTGGGAGCCAAGAAGCAGCACCTCCTCTGGGACAACAGACACACTAACTGCCTATTGAATCTCTGGTGACCTTTAGTTACAATATTACATTTAGCAGTAATTTTCCCTTTAACTTCAGCTTAGATTATTATCATTTCTCACACAGAGGGGACATAAGCCTCATCCCAACTGTATTGGTTCCAGCACAGTTTAATGTGCAGACATATTAATATTTGACTCTTATTTCCCAGTGCTCTGATGGAGAAGGAGATTCTTCTTTTGGCCAAACAAGAGCAACATCCGTTCCTCACTGGATTGTTTGCCTCGTTCCAAACAGAGCATCATGTTTGCCTCGCCATGGATTTAGCGGCTGGAGGCGATTTAACAAAAGTGATTGATCATCCGGAATTCAACTATAAAGCAGCAATGTAAGTAGAAGAGTGGATTGTATGGATGGAATTTCTGGGAGGGGAACAAGGATGATTGCAGTGATTATTTACCAACTGATTTGGGAATCTTCTTTCTATTTACAGATTTTACTCTTCGTGCATTGTTCTGGGCTTGGAATTCCTCCATGAACACAACGTCATTCATAGGTAAGCCTTAATGCAAGTAAAAGGGACATGTGATTTTAGCAGCAACAAGAGCCTGACCTTGTATAAGACACAAGTGTATAAGTCAAAGGGAACATGGGCAGACTTTCTCTCAGCCAGGTAGGGAGTGGCTATGCATTGCTTCTACTCCTAACTGTCATTTTCTCACTGGAGCGGCTCAGGGCAGTACATATGAGCAATTCTGTATGGGGCACACAACTGGAACCATTGGCATGCCATAGGAACGGACGCTTACTAATAGCACCATTAAACATGTTCTTTTTTTCACACAGAGATTTAAAGCTTGACAATGTCCTCTTGGATGCATCCGGATATATAAAAATCACAGACTTTGGCCTTTGCAAAAAAGGTAAGAATTCCTGCTTTGTTGCCTTGAATATCAGGGTTCAACTGGGTAACTAATGTGTCACCATCTTGCTCATCACAAAGACATGTATAGAACAGACACCTAACATAAACATACTACTAACTACTAACATGAAATATTGTGTTTGTTATAGGAATGGGCGTTGGAGTCTTAACCACAACCCCTGCTGGAACTCCTTATTATACTGCTCCAGAGATATTGAAACGGGAGCCCTATGGAAGAGCAGTAGACTGGTGGTCTGTAGGAGTGATGCTTTATTACATGGTGCTTCACAGGGTAAGTTTTATTTTATCCACTCGACAGAACTAACAAACAAACTGATATTGTTATGGAAAAAAAGGTTTGACTTTAGTACAAGATTAGAATAGCAAGGGAAGCCCTGCAATAGGAAGGGACCATCTCTATATTGTATTATGCAAAGGGAACATAAAGAATGTTAGTCCATCTTTAATAACATTTCAATTTGAGTTACTCCATGAGTATAATATTAAGGCATAACATTTAAAAACGACTCAGTATTAATGAAAGATTGTCCTGCTTGGTGTTAAATACAGTTCCCCTTGATCATATCAGACGCCCCTGTCTGTGAGATCAGTAAGTTTAGAAGCAACTTGCTATACATTATTAGCCATTTTCTGGGACAGTGACATTAATCCCTGGTGGCTCAGAATTCCTGCTTTCCTAACAAATACGTCTCCAACTTTGCAGTTCCCCTTTAACGGACTGAACATGGAGCATCTGTGTGAATTTATCAAGTATTCGAGGCCGATTTTTCCACCGAAAGTCCCTGCTGATTTCTCATCCACAACAAAAGGAGTAAGTTTAAATCCTGTCATCATCATGTGATCGGCTTCTGTTTGGGGTTTCTTACTCAGAGATCATTCATTTCACTTGTGCTCTTTCTGTACAACGTATATTTGCTCTCACCTTCACCTGTACAATTCATTGTTGAGAGGGGGCCAGTCACAGCACATCACATGCTAAACCATCTGCATATAATAGAAATATTACATATCAATGTTCATAAATAAGGCTTTATCAAATATATAGCGAGCTAAAGCTTTTAGTAACGGGCAGGGTTGGACTGGGGGTACACCCAGAATAAGAAAAGAATTCCAAGATTCTGTTACTGGACTGAGAGTCTTGGCTCCATTGTGATGGTGCAACGTTTATTATAGATTGTAAGCTCTGCACAGTGCTGCGAATAATTACAGGCACTATAGAAGAATCAGATAATACTAATAAATCTGTGTTCAAAATAGTAGATTCCAACTATATTATATTATAATATTTCAAAGCTTTTCTCCTCCTATAGTTGGAGAAAAGACAACGCCTTCTGGAGGAGGGGTCTCAGGGAACATACTGGGAAGGTGGAGCTACAGATTGTCCCGCCTCCCACTGGATTGTGCTGTTTGGGTAACGACTATTTTATTCTTTCCACAGCTTTTGGCCAAATTCCCTGAGAATCGCCTGGGATTCAACGGAGCTGAAGAAGTGAAGCAAAGCCCGTTGTTCTGTGTAGGTTTATAGTTGTGTATTAGGCATAGCGTGCTGTTATAATGAGTGGATATAGATTTATTCCAGACGTATTCTTGTCTGGTGAGATTATCAAGGAACAAGGTGGCCATCCAATATATTTTGACCCTCAAAATCTGTAGTTTTCTTTGTAAGGGAATAAATGAAATGGCTGAATCGTGACACAAGGTAGAAAGGTTTTGTGACTTTACTAAGTAATACATTTGCTGGAGGGATCTCCTGGGATTGGCTTATCTAATACATAGTTGCTCAGTATAACGTCCCTTTGATTGTGACACATTATCTAAATTCTAAATAACATTCATTAGCTAGATGCTTAGATATTCTTAGATATTCCATCTTTTTTTCTATTCCCCTAAATGTATCATTGTGTCAGTAAGAAGTGATATTAGTAATGGTTGTTCCTTTGTGTGTAGGATTTTATGCCATAGTATAAATTGTATCATCAGTTCTATTGTATTCATTTGATCCATCTCCTTTGCCACAGAAAATCAATTTTGATGGCCTCTTGAATAAAAAAGTGACACCACCAATCATCCCAGCTGTCCAAAGCTCAAGAGATAATGACACAAACCTAATGGTAACTCTGTATGGGCGTAAAGCAGTTATACCAGACTCCGTCAGTGAAGCCCTCCAGAACTTTGATTATTATGTTGGCTGAATGTGAGAAGAGACACTTGAATATTAAAGAAATGCCATCCGCCCCTCAACCAGGAATGAAGCAGCCGGCTAAAGGAAGCCTGGGTAAATATGGACGTTTGCTTTTGGGAACACTGATTGTAGAAACATCTTCAGGATTAATAATGTTCACCCATTACAGAAGGTGGAGGGTAACAGCTGGGGGATGTCCCATAGATCCCTTTGAATACTGGTCTTTAGGATCAGAGAGACTTGATAGGATGGTGATTTATAGAGAAGGTCACTATTTCTTCCCATTATCCTTCATCTTCCTTTTTTCTCTCCTCTCTGTTATTCTTTCCCATTTTGCTACTTTCTTTTGTGCTTTTTATGTTAGAATCTTCTGCTTTCCTTCACCTATTATTATCACATTAGTTCTCCGCTCTTGTTCTCCAGGCTGCCATATTTGTAGGAAACATTCAGAATGCATTATTTATTTATTTCTGTTTAATCTTAACAGCAAACCAGGGACAGCAATTCCCGCAACTGTGTATCCTATTTGCAATACATCACAGAACGACTCTTCATAGCGGTGAAATGTCCATGGAACTTCCAACTCAAACTTCCACTGCAGCCCCAATTGGTGCTTCCTAACCATTAAAATGCTTTTACAATAAACTTACTGAACTACTCTTTCGACTTTGCTTGAATCTGTAACTGATACACAGGAGTTTGAGACTTTATGATTGTTCTCCCAACGTGAGGCACCTTCTCTCCTTGCTGACATATTGCAGTAAGTGGAGGTAGCCTTAAGCTGGCCATAGACGCAAAGATCTGATCGTACGAATCGAGGATTCGTACGATTTTCGGAACGTGTGTGGAGAGTCCCGACATTTTTCGTCCGGCGGAGATCGGTCGTTTGGTCGATCAGACAGGTTAGAAAATTTCTGTCGGCTGCCGATAATATCTCTGCGTGTATTGCCGATCGTACGATTTTCAGTGGGAGACTGTCACTAGCTTTGGTTGGACATAGATATCGTACGATTGCTGTCAGGGGCAGAACATTGCTGATCTGTTCTTTAACTAATCTGACTGGTAAGACTTTGATCTGAATGGTTAGTGGCGGGTCGGGGGATGGGAAAGTCCGATCGTACGATGATTCGTACGATCGGATCTTTGCATCTATGGCCAGCTTAGGACAGGAGAGTCTGCAATTTCTCCTGGTGGACACCCACATAAGGGTGTTTATTGGCCCAGGCAAAGTGGCTCGTTGGCAGCACTGGAGTAGCCTGTACAGCCCAACACACTGTAGACCTACACTACAGGGGTAACACTAAGAGATTGGGTGGAGAGTGCTAACAGAGCCTACCCCTCCCCCTTCTCGAACACTGAATGGCACCAAATCCCTTACCGCGAGTAACGCGAAAGGTCCAAGGCGGACGCCAAGTGCGCACAGGTCACGCACCTGATGTCATGACGCGAGTACCGAATGCGCTGGCGCATTCAGCTTTAGAGATAACACAACGTGCAGCGAGATCCACCGCTACTACAGTGGTGGTCATAATGGCCCTGTGGCTATGCTACTGGTCTGGTGACACCACATCTAAAAATAGACTAATTACTCTCAAGTACTCGGGAGATTCTCTATTTGGCCCTGACTTAAAACAGATAATTACAGAGGTCACAGGAGGCAAGAGCATGTTTCTCCCTCCGGGAAAAAAAGGGAGGCTAAACCATACAACTAGGTTCTCCAACAAGAAACCATGGTCAACACAAATAGGAGCTATCGTTTCTTTTGATCCTCCTCATTCTAAAATACAAATTCAGACCAAGGGGAGTGGAAAAGCAGACACCAATGGCAACCAACTAGACAAGCCAAAAAACCTGCCTCCCAAAAACCTATATCATCATGACTGTCTCCAGCAAGCCTCAGAGGCTCACGTGGGTGGCCGCTTAAGTCAATTTCAATCCCACTGGGAAACACGTCACAGTCCAGTGGGTCATTCAAATAATAAAAGCCGGCTACAAAATTCACTTCAAATCAATGCCTCCAAAACGTTTTGTCCCATCAGTGGTTCCGCCATCCAAACAAGAGGCCTTGAATCAAACAATTCCCAACCTTTTGCAAGCAGGAGTCATTGTTCCAGTACCAGAGCCACAAAAATTCAGAGGTTTTTATTCCAATCTATTTAGGTGACAAAAAAAAGAGGGCTCCTTCAGACCGGTACTAAATGTAAAGAAACTAAACAAGTTAATTTACAACCACAAATTCAAAATGGAGTCGCTTCACTTTGCCATTGCCTTTATGGAACCCAACAACTATATGACCTCAGTCAACCTGAAGGATGCTTACCTGCATGTACCTATACATCCAAAGTCACAGCCGTTCCTACGATTTGCAGTCCGGAATCAACATTTTCAATTCTTAGCCCTACCCTTCAGCCTCTGTACAGCCCCTCGAGTATTCACAAAGGTCCTGGCACCGTTAATGGCTTATCTACGTCAAGTGGGGATTCACATCCTACCTTACTTAGACGACTTGTTGCTAAAAGCTCATTCAGCAACACAAGCAACAACAGACACAGAGACCTGTTTACAAATTCTACAACAGCATGGTTGGCTGAGAAACAAGCACAAAAGTTCCTTAACTCCTTCAAGAAGGATTCAATTCCTTGGACTAATATTTAATTCAAATCACCAGACAGTCCAGCTTACGGACGAGAAAATCCAAATGCTGATCACGAGCACACAGGCGTTCCTACGCAAGACAGTAGTCTCTGCAGGGGATTGTCTCCAAATACTAGGCTACATGGTAGCAGCATTGGAAGCCATACCATATGCCAGATTCCACATGCAGCCACTACAGCGCAATTTCCTTCAACATTGGAACAAAGACCATCAAAATCTTCAACAGTCAATTTCCCTATATAATAAAATTTCCTGTGTGGTGGGGTTGCCCGCCTCTCCACCGGCGGGGATGCCCGCCGCGTGTTTCCTAGGCGCCATATTGGTTCTTAGGGCGCGCCGGGCCCATTCTGACCCCCAGCCAGTGTCCATGATAGAATCTTGATTCTAGTGGTTCCTGAAGCCTTGTGCTGTCTGTTCCTGAAAGCTTTTATCTGTTTATCTGGTTTTGATCCCTGCAAGCGAGGGGACATGATTACATAGTGCAATGCACCATCAGCTTACATTGGTCGGCAGACATATCGCCATAGTGAAGAGTGCCCAGAAAAATATGGGAGCAGATGGATCTTCTGTGTAGACTAGTCTCGGCAGGAAAGTCACTGATCTGAGGGAACAAACAGTTAGTACAGAAAACAATAACAGTAGTAAAAAAGCTGCAATCGACCCATGCAGCCATCAGTAGAGAAGTAGGACGTTGAATTAACTGGGAAATAACCAAGTAGGAAAAAACACAGTGAGAAAAAAAGAGAAAAAAGAAAAAGAAGAAAAAAAAAAAAAAAAGGGGATAAGGTAGTCTCAGTAGCAAACCTAAAAACCTAGTCGGTGTAGGTTCTAGGGGAGCAATCCGTGCTCCCTAGGGGGGGTGCAGATGACAAACCCGGAGAAGCATGTCCAGATGGTGATAGATTTCTGGAATGATCCGTGCAAGTCCGTAACAAAATGGGTGTCAGGTATACAAACCCTCAAGAGTCGGTAACTCAGAAAATGTGGTAACATCAGTCTTCAATATGGTTTGAAGGGGCTGCTTCTGCGATCCAGGGATGAGGATGGAAGCAATGGAACGATATGGAGACCCTTGGTTCTGTTGCCATTGGGGACGAAGTGGAGGTACCTCTGCGTTGACCCTAGCAGTCGGTTGAGGCTTGTCTTGTAGGCCTAGAGCTGCGAGGAAACGCTGTGCGTTATCCGGGTCCTGTAGAATGTACGTGTGCCCTTGGCGTTGTACCACTAGTTTGAAGGGATAGCCACAGCGGTACAGAATCTTCATTTCCCGAAGTTGCGTAGTGACAGTCTTAAGCTCCCTCCGCTTGTTTAGGGTGATCGGCGAAATGTTCCGCAAAGATTTTGACTTTGTGGTTTAAGTATTTAATATCTGCACTGGTGCGGGCGTGAGCAAGGATAAGTTCCTTTTGCCTGAAATAATGCAGGCAGGTCACAATGTCTCTGGGCGGTTTAGTCGGAGGAGGTTTTTGGCCTAGCGAGCGGTGAGCCCTGTCGAGTTTCCATTGATCAGGATGTGTCTTAGGGCAAATCGCAGAGAAGAGGCCGCCCAGATAGCTTGGAATATCTTGTGCCAATATATCCTCCGGCACTCCTCGAATTCTGAGGTTCTGTCGCCTAGACCTGTTCTCTAGGTCTTCATACATGCATTTAAGCTGTTGCAGCTCATCCCTAAGGCTCATGCTCTCTTCCTCCATGCTGGCCTGTTTCTGTATGAGGATATCTGTAATGGACTCCAACTCATCAGTGCGGCCCCCTAGTTCAGAGAGTTCTGAGTGTATTTCCCTCACAGCTACTGCGACTGCTTCAGTGACCGCTTTGGTTAGGGCTGTTGTGAGATTGTCTTGCAGGGTTAGTAGCTGCGTAGTGAGGGTCCGCGTGGTAACTGGGACCAAATCAGGGTCCTGTTCTAAGAAGGCCTGAGAGGGCAAATCTAGGGCTTGGAGTAGCTGCTTGTGTGGCAGTTGGGAGTATGCTGGTGAATGACCTGTATGTGATCGCTGGGGTGAGTCTGCATCCCGCTGCAAACTCGTCATGGAGGAGCGCGGGGAGGGGACTCCACATGTGCTCCCGCCATCTGCGCCATCTAGGGCCTCTGTGGGTCCTTTGGCCTGGTCGTAGAGATCGCTGAGGGGAGTCGGAATCATGCAGTGAGACTCTCGGTGAAGACCGAGGTGTTGAATTCCCCGGCGGGTCTCTGTCCTCGGCGCCATCTTGGAGCGCCATGCGTCTCTCCGCTCGGCCCGCTTTGTGCAAGTATGGGGACATAGCCACCCGTTGCTCTCGCTGCCGCCGTTTCCCCGTCATTCTGTTGTCTGAGGTCTCTTGAGGTGTAATGAGCCCCTTATATGTTAAATAAGCTAATTAGAAGTGCTTAATATCGGGGTTTGAGGCACCCTCGTTACGGAGCTCTCAAGGAATGCGTGCGCTCGCCACCATGTCAGGCCACGCCCCCCTGTGAAATAATTTTGATCCCCATAATAATATGTCGATGTGTTTATAAAATAAAGTAAACTTACTCATGTTCAATGCACTAATTCTGCTTAATATTACTTCTGTCATCTTAATAGGGTCTGATGACAACATTTCCCGGTGTCTTTTTCTTGGCAAAGGTAAGGCCTCGTCTTGGTTGTTGTTGGTTGGTAGGAGAGAAGAGGTAGAGGAAGAAGAAAAGGGAAGAAAAAATAAATAAAAAGGGAGCTAGAGAAAAAGAGAAAACATACATGTTTAACAATAACAGTATATTTGCACTTTATATACAACAATACTACAATGGTATTGGCTAAAGGGGGGAATTGCCCAAGATTCCCTAGAGTAGGGAATTAGATTGAAAGATCAAGACGTAAGTCTGTACGAATTGGGCTAAAAGTTCTAGGGGAGGGTAGTGAGTTGGTGTCCACTCTATCAGTGACTCCTGGCTCCTGGGGACAAAAAATAGAAAAGGTCATATCTTCTTAATCTAATTAAATTCTATGCAGAGACTGGTTTTCCTCTCCACGTCTGAGATATCTGGCCACTTTTCAGATGTCTGCTACCGCTTCTTCTGTATCAATCTGGACTTTATGATTTTTCCTGCTTTGTCTTGTCTGGATCGCCCATTCCGTCTGGATATGTGGCTTCTTCAGGGGTTGTTTATTAGTGAAGCTTGATACTGCAGGTGTAAGGCCCCATTGTTTCAAAATTTGCTCTGCCTTTTTCGGCGTATGCAAAATAACTGGGTTGTCATCTTTAGTAATCCTTAGCTTCGCTGGATATAGCCAATGGTATGATATGTTGTTACGTCTCAACTCAGTTGTGATGTTAATAAACTCTTTTCTTTTCCGCTGTGTGTAACTGGATAGGTCTGCGAAGCATTGCAGCTTAGTATACTTATCCAGCAGCTCATGCTTTTGTCTGAAACAGTTCTGTAGCTTCTCCTTGATATGATAGTAGTGGACTCTCATAATGATATCCCTGGGAGCTCCTGACGGAGCATTTTGAGCTTGAGGTATCCTATGGATTCTATCCAGTACTAACCATCATGGCACATGCATATACATTTAAGTCCTGCGTCAGAACCAACTCCGGAATGCCCCGTAACCTAAGGTTATTGCGCCTGTTCTGGTCCTCTAGGTCGGCTAGTTTAACAGTTAGAGTTTGTACCTCTTCCTCTAAAGCACAATTTACATCAATTAGCTCATTATGTGATGTGACTATTTCAGCCATTTTATGCTCTAGGTGGTCGGTGCATTAACCCACCTGTGCAATATCCGTGCTCAATGAGGAGAGAGCTGTTCTGAGGTCCCCCTGGATCTCTGTCCAGAGTGCTGCCAGTAGCTCCCTCAGGCATGCCACAGTAAGTGGTGTATTATCCGCCGAGTACTCCGCCCTTTCTGTCAGCCTTTCTGCATCACGCACATAGTTCGCTGGGCTGTTACCTGTGGAGTCACTACCATCTTGTGACGGAGTTTGCGATCCAGGCAGAGAAGTCACATTTGGATAGTGTGCGGTCATCTTGACTGAATCAGTTTTATTTCACAGCTTTCCCATGTTAGCCCGACAGAGATAGAAAACCAAGGGAAAGGATAAGGGATAAGGGGATTGGGAGTCAATTCCCACCTCTATATCTTCTGCTATTATTTAATATTTGGGGGATTTACCGGTGGAGTAGAGGCTGTCCTGCCGCTTATTCACAAGGTTTTTCCTTTGGGGCCAGAGATTTACTGTAGCAATATTGCGATTTACGGGTAACGGCATACGGTTTGCGGGCCAGTGTCCACGATTATTGGGCTATTTCCAATGCTGGTGGATTAGGATACCTTAGTACCGAATGGACTTAATCTGGAATATGACTTATCTCCTGTTTTTAGATAATTTATATTATATATTTTAATCTGGTTTTAATGTTCTCCTTTTTTGCAGTTTATCTGAGGATACATTTTGTTACTTTGACTGAAATGGGACTACTAATTGACATATTGTCAGATAAGTGAAACACTGTTTTGTAATTTTGTTACTTAGGTGCAGCCCCACTAGAGGGTGCTATGATATTAGTGTATATAAAGGAGAATCTGTATAATGATATGCTAGCTTGACAAAGAGCCGTGCGAGGCTCGAAACGTTGCTATGCTGCCCTGCTGTGTGTGAATAAAGGCAATTTTTATTCAATCCTGGAGTGCTGCCCATCTCTTCTCTATTTCCAATGCTACTTCTAGCCCTCCCATCTACCGTGTCGTACCTCCACAGCCTTATCGGCTCTCCTGCCCCAACCGTTCCTGCGACTGCTTCCCCCGGTTGCTTCCGTATGCTCAGTCAGCCTCCGTTGGTGCCTCCCAGTTCCAGCTATAGAGCCCTGGCCCTAAGCGATCCAGCTCTTGCTTCGGATCCACTGCCTCTCTCCGCACCCTATGTTCTCTCACTCTACAGCTGCAACACTCCGGGTTCCAGTCACGTGGCCGCTCTCTTCCTCCGCCGATGCTTACAAGTCTCACGGAGCCTCCCAATTCCAGCTCCAGGGGCCCGGGCCTCCGGACCCCCAGCTCCTTCATCTGGTTTCGCTACCACTGGAGCTGCCGGAGCCCAGTCGCGTGATCGCTCTCTTGCTCCGCCGGTCTCCTTCGGTCTAATTCCCAATTTGTCCGGTCTACGGTCTCTCACTTCCATGGCTTGCGCGAAAAGGTAACATTGCCCAGATATCCTCCTCCTCTCTCTCTCATTTCTCTCACCAGTTTACATAGCTATATCTCCTCTGTGCCCCCGCTAACTATGAGCCTAGGTCTGTGCCGCCATCTCTCCCCAGTAGATGTTTCAGTTTTATTAACACAAGAGTTAATGATAACACAATATTTTGCTCAAAGTTATTAAAGCAAAGGTTTTTTTTCTTTCTTTTTTATTAATAATTTTTATCATTTTTAAATCAATTACAGGAAAAAAGGGAGAGAAGGAAGAAAACGTCGAGAGAGGAAGAGAAGGGAGAGGAGGTGGAGATCTGGCTAGTTAGGTAAGTCATATACTTAAATATGCATTCCCGCAAGTGCTAGTATATTGCTATAAGTTGTCATACAGCTAATACACTAGTACACATGTCTCATACGAAGACCATTTTTCATTCTTTGAGCTGATGGAAGCAGAATACTCGCTCATACAGTTGGATGCGTTCAACCTCCTTAGTTATTTCTTGGAGTGAGGGTAGTACACTCTGCCTCCAATATTGCGCCAAAAGGCTCCTGCTTGCCAGGAGTATTTGCATTATCAGTCTTTTAAGATCCTTATCTCCATGTGGAATCTCTAAGCCCAGTAAAAACAGCGCAGGTCGAAATATGATGAATATGCCCATGGATTGATGGATGAGGTCCCTAATCTTGTGCCAATAAGATTGTGCTAGTGGACAGTCCCACCAGATATGCATCATCGTCCCCACGTCTCGCTGGCATCTCCAACACAAATTAGACGAGTTGGGGAAGGCTTGATGGATCTTTTCTGGGGTCATTTACAACCTACACATGAGCTTAATAGTTTGTTCGTGATGGTTTAGCGCTTTGGAGAACTTAGAGGTTTGTAGAAAAAGTTGATGCCAGAGGTCTACAGTTATAGGTGTTTGTACGTCTGTTTGCCACTTTTCAAGAGCTGCTGGGGCTTGTCTGCATTTTTCAGCAGCAGTAAGTTATAGATTATCGTCGTGCCTTTGCTTTTACATGTAGGTGTCCAGCATTTGAGCTCAAACTTGGTTGGCTGATGTGGTCCCAGCCATTGGTTTTCCTGGAGATAGTGTTGTATCCGTAAATATGTGTAGAGTTGCGCGGTTTGGGTGTCTTTAAGCATTGCTGCGTAGTTCTGCTGATAGAGATTATTAGGATCTGCCGTTATTTTAGTTCCCAGGTAGTTAAAGGAGAAGGAAAGGTTAAAACTAAGTAAGCCTTATCAGAAAGGTCCATCTAAATATACCAGTAAACTCCCAAAGTAATGTTGCTCTGAGTCCCCTGTCAAAAGAAACACTGCATTTCTTTCCTTCTATTGTGTACTCATGGGCTTCTGTATCAGACTTCCTGCCTTCAGCTTAAACCTCATTGCCCTGGGCAAGAGCATGCTCAGTTTGCTCCTCTCCCCCCACCCCTCCCTCCTCTACTGTAATCTGAGCCCAGAGCAGGGAGAGACTCAGGCAGGAAGTGATGTCACACCACATTAATACTGCAGCTCCTATTCTAAACAAACAGAGAGTTTCTAGAGCTTTTTACTCAGGTATGGTAAAACATTCTACAGAATAAATATAGCCTTCTAGCTTGCACTATTGCAGCTAATCTATTGGCAATAAAATGCCTCCGTAGCTTTCCTTCTCCTTTAATTGCTGTTTGCTGCCAGTCCAGGTCGTACTTGAGTTTCAGTGTGTCAATATCCCTAGTGGGCATACAAACCGGCATGGCTTGCGTTTTAGTAATGTTCAGTTTATAGTGAGACAAAATGCCAAAGTGACCAATCAAGTCAAACAATTCCTGTAAAGCAATTGCAGGATTAGTTATTGTCAAAGCAATATCATCGGTGAACAATAGTATTTTATGTTCCTGGGGGCCTAATGTTGTTCCTCTAATCTTCTGCGAGTTTCTTATAGCTTGGGCCAACGGTTCTATACTCAGAATATAAATAAGAGGCGAGAGGGGGCACCCCTGTCTGGTACCATTTGTTAATGGAAAGGGGTTTGACAGAAACCCATGTATATTGACTTGCGCTGTTGGGTCAGAGTAAAGGGCCATAATAACTGTTATCAGGAGTGGGGGAAACAAAGTTTTCAAGGACTAACTTGAGGTATAACCAGTTTACTCTGTCAAACGCCTTTTCACGTCTAGTACTAATATGAGAGATGGTGTGTTATTTCTATGCAATTGTTGGATCAGGGTAATGAGCGTCTGGTGTTGTCGTGCAGTTGTCGTCCTTTAACAAAACCTGTTTGATCGGTGTAAATTAACTGGGGAAGTACTGCCTGAATCCTAGTTGCTAGCACGGAGGCATACTGTACATTTTCAGGTCCCCATTCAGTAACGATATTGGACGATAATTGGGGCATTTAGTATTATCTTTCCCTGGTTTCGGTATCGTTGAAATAAAAGATTTCAGCATTTCCTGGGGAAACTTCCCGGTAGTTGCCGCAGTATTAAAGGCTCTAGTAAGATAAGGGGTTAGTAGTTTGGTAAAATTTATAATATCTGGTTGTAAATCCGTCAGGGCCGGGAGCTTTATTTTTGGGCATGTTGTTGATCACCTTCCTAACTTCTTCAGTCTCTATAGAGCTGCTTAACGTAGACATCGCTGTGGGCGAGATAGCTGGTAAATGCAAACGTTCTAAGAATGTGCGTATATCAGTTCCTGTAGGGGTATTAACAGATGGGTTACCTCTCAGGTTATATAAGTCAGTGTAGAATTGAACAAACGTATCTGCTATATCTTTTGGGTTGATTTTAAATTCTTGAGAGGCTGTCTGTATTTTCTCTATTCTGTGGTGCAAGGTTTGTTGTATTAATCGGTTCTTAAGAAGAGCTGTTGCTCTATTTCCCATAGCATAGTGAATACTCTTTAGTTTTGTAAGTTGGCTTTGGCATTTACTCAAAATATGAAGGAAAAAAAAAATAAAAAAGAGAAAATCTTTTACCACAAGTGAAAGAAAAAGGATCTCAGTGGTTACCACCAGGGGCTGACGACCGTCAGAAGGGCAGTACTTGAGAAATTCCAATAAAAAAGAACCTCATTGGTAACCTCTAATTTTCTATCTAGTTATTAATTACTTCAGTATTATATGAATAATAATAGCAATACTTAAATTAAAGTGCAATCAGTGCCGGTCTTTTAACTCATCAACAACTTTATGTAACCCAATCAATTCTCAGATCAATTCATAAATGAATTATAATTATAAAGTGCTTTTAGTACGTATATCAAATGGAAGATCGCCAGGTTAAAAAAGTTAAAAAATGAACAATCAATTCATTTGAAATTCATGATTAGGCTCAGGTGTAATAAAGGATGTCAACAGTTCATAGGTAAATGCCAATTAATTATACAAAATCAAAGCAACCCACATGTAAACATGTGATGGTCTCGTACTCATCCACTCATATATTGGGGTACAACTTCAAAAAAGCTGCCTTTCTCACTTAAGTGTAATTAATGTAAAATATGTTAAAGGTCAAAGGACCCCTCAGTGACTTCTAATATCCTTATCATTTACAGTAGGGGGGTACATTATCCCTTATAATACATGAGTGATACTCAGAGTTCCCTGTATAACTCAGCTTGCAGCCTTGTGCCTTTATATGGTCACAGAACAACCCCTCAGTGATTTCTAATATCCTTATCATTTACAGTAGGGGGTACATTATCCCTTATAATACATGAGTGATACTCAGCGTTCTCTGTATAACTCACCCTGTAGCCTTGTGCCTTTATATGGTCACAGAACAACTCCTCAGTGACCTCTAATATCCTTATCATTTACAGTAGGGGGTACATTATCCCTTATAATACATGAGTGATACTCAGAGTTCCCTGTATAACTCAGCCTGCAGCCTTGTGCCTTTATATGGTCACAGAACAACCCCTCAGTGACTTCTAATATCCTTATCATTTACAGTAGGGGGTACATTATCCCTTATAATACATGAGTGATACTCAGCGTTCTCTGTATAACTCACCCTGTAGCCTTGTGCCTTTATATGGTCACAGAACAACTCCTCAGTGACCTCTAATATCCTTATCATTTACAGTAGGGGGTACATTATCCCTTATAATACATGAGTGATACTCAGAGTTCCCTGTATAACTCAGCCTGCAGCCTTGTGCCTTTATATGGTCACAGAACAACCCCTCAGTGACTTCTAATATCCTTATCATTTACAGTAGGGGGTACATTATCCCTTATAATACATGAGTGATACTCAGAGTTCCCTGTATAACTCAGCCTGCAGCCTCGTGTCTTTATATGGTCACAGAACAACCCCTCAGTGACTTCTAATATCCTTATCATTTACAGTAGGGGGTACATTATCCCTTATAATACATGAGTGATACTCAGAGTTCCCTGTATAACTCAGCCTGCAGCCTCGTGTCTTTATATGGTCACAGAACAACCCCTCAGTGACTTCTAATATCCTTATCATTTACAGTAGGGGG
This sequence comes from Xenopus petersii, assembly GCA_038501925.1. Classification (NCBI taxonomy): domain Eukaryota; kingdom Metazoa; phylum Chordata; class Amphibia; order Anura; family Pipidae; genus Xenopus; species Xenopus petersii. The sequence goes on along the minus strand of CM076681.1, from coordinate 2,665,405 downwards.
TACATTATCCCTTATAATACATAAGTGATACTCAGAGTTCCCTTTATAACTCAGCCTGCAGCCTTGTGCCTTTATATGGTCACAGAACAACCCCTCAATGACTTCTAATATCCTTATCATTTACAGTAGGGGGTACATTATCCCTTATAATACATGAGTGATACTCAGAGTTCCCTGTATAACTCAGCCTGCAGCCTTGTGCCTTTATATGGTCACGGAACAACCCCTCAGTGACTTCTAATATCCTTATCATTTACAGTAGGGGGTACATTATCCCTTATAATACATAAGTGATACTCAGAGTTCCCTTTATAACTCAGCCTGCAGCCTTGTGCCTTTATATGGTCACAGAACAACCCCTCAATGACTTCTAATATCCTTATCATTTACAGTAGGGGGTACATTATCCCTTATAATACATGAGTGATACTCAGAGTTCCCTGTATAACTCAGCCTGCAGCCTTGTGTCTTTATATGGTCACATATAAAGAACCCACAGACTTCTTTTTCGGGACGTTCAATGACACTAAGGTTTGGCCACCAGTAAGCCTAGGTACTTGAGTGTGTTCACCTTCTTAATTATCTTGGGAGCGGCCCACTTGAACTAAATATAAAGCGGCCCCTCGGGCATTTCCCACTACGGACAGATTGCCAGTCCGGGCCTGGTCAAAAGCATTACGGGTATGGGACCTGTTATTCAGAATGCTCGGGACCTGGGGCATTCTGGATAATGGAACTTTCCATAATCTGGATCTTCATACCTTAAATCTACTTTAAAATCATGTTAACATTAAATAAACCCAAAAGGCTGGTTTTGTTTCCAATAAGGATTCATTTTATATTTGGTTGGATCAAGTAAAAGGTTCTGTTTTATTATTACAGAGAAAAAGGAAATCATTTTTAAAAATTTGGATTATTTGGATAAAATGGAGTCTATAGGAGATGACCATGGCATAATTCGGAGCTTTCTGGATAAAGGATCCCATATCTGAAATATTTTATTTGGACATAAGGCTAAAATAAAATGATTCTGTTATAACTATTGCTTATGACTTTTTGAGAGACTCACATTATTTGTATGACATGAATCATGAGCATATACACTTAAATGGGGTGAGGGTCATTTGTGACTTTATGTTCCTCATGCTTAGCCTCTTGCTTACTTTACACTATAATTTAAGATTGGGGCATTCTAAGTTCTAAGGCACTATACTCCTTATTTGACGTACTTTTATTTATACAGTGGCAAGGCATTTTTACATTAATTGTTTCTGTATTGTTGTTTACGTGTGGCAGGTTGGCCTCTGGCCGTTAGCTGGCACAGTAATGAGCTTACTCACTCGTTCCAGCTGCAGTTTTCACTATTCCGGTAATAGAAGGTTGCAGCGTGAGCCATGTTTGGGCCTGATTGGGATTCATAAATCTATGAGACATGGTTACCTTCAGTGCAGGGACGTGCTTGGGACACAGACAGATGGAAAATACGCACAATTGAGGGCCCATCGCTAGGTGCCGCCAATATCTCCTGTACTCCCTCTGCATGTGCGCTCATACGCGCGCATACACACTTGTGAGTTTTTTCTGCAGGAGCGGATCCAGGCCCCCCAGTGGCAAACTATTGAGCATCTCCTGGGTGTGCATGCGCACGCATCCATGCGCATCAACGCTTGCAAGTTTTTCAGTTACAAGAGGGAGTGCAGGAGCCAGGGGCGTAACTATAGAGGAAGCAGACCCTGCGGCTGCAGGGGGGCCCAGGAGGTATAGGGGCCCACGAGGCCCTAATTCATATACAATTTCAATAAATATTGGAGAAACAAGTCAACCTCTAAACATTTTGGGGGCCTGAAAAATAATTTGCTGTGGGGCCCAGTAATATCTAGTTACGCCACTGCAGGAGCGTTCTGGGCTGTTGGGGCGCAAAAGAGCCTGGGTCCACCGGCCCAGTGCGACCCTGTGTGAGCGGCCCACTTGAACTAAATATGAAGAGGCCCCTCGGGCATTTGCCCGTATGGACAGATTGCCAGCCCGGGCCTGCAGGCAAGGATCAAACCAGGTAGTCAATCAGAGGGTTAAGCAGAATCAAAGTCGGTATTCAGGCAAGGGGTCAGGATACAGAATGTAGAGTTGTCAAAAGTCAGGCAGGGGTCAAAACAGGTCAGAATCAGGTTCAAACAGAATAGCAACAACTAACAGCACCAGGAAACAAGTCCTATAACGGGCAGTGTGAAAAAGAAAATGTACCGTTAAATAGCTTTTGAATTTTCGTCCAATATCGATTCTTAATCTAGATATTAAATTGCTAGCTAAGATTATGGCCACCAGATTGAACCTTTTTCTGGGGGAACTAATACATAGGGATCAATCAGGTTTCATTCCGGGAAGACAGGTCCCTGATAACATTCGCAGGATAATTAATTTGGTAAGATATGCAAAAGAAAACCACATTCCCTCTATGTTGTTGTCACTAGACCTGGAAAAGGCTTTCGACACAGTATCCTGGCCATACTTGCATAAAACCCTATCTAGCTGTGGATTTCCCGTGCAATTTCTTAACGTGATTAAAGCTTTATATGAGAAACCTATGGCGTCCGTGCACCACATGGGATTTCAGTCCCCTAAATTTTCGATTTGCAGGGGCACACGACAGGGGTGCCCTTTGTCCCCCCTGTTGTTTGCCCTAGCGATTGAACCTCTGGCTATTGCAATCAGAGAGCACCCTAGAATAACTGGTATCAAGGTGGGTAATGTGGACTATAAAAATGTTTTATATGCAGACGACATCATGCTCACAATCTCCAAACCTATGTCTTCTCTCCCTTTCTTATACGAAGAATTACAAACTTTTGGACATATTTCAGGACTCAAACTCAATGCAGCAAAAACAGAAGCCCTTAACATCAATATTCCTAAACATATTGCTAAGCTGTTAGAAATCAACTTTCAAGTACAATGGCAGCTGCACAACATCAAGTATCTGGGGGTCCATCTTCACCACGACCATAACACCTTGTCACCACTAAACTACAATAAAACTTCTCAAAAAATCATCAGGATGATCACCTCTTGGGGTAACCTCAAGTTATCCTGGCTTGGGCGAATCTCCGCTATAAAAATGTCTGTACTCCCGCATTTACTGTATTTATTCCGGACACTCCCGGTCTCTCCACCTGCAGGAATGCTAACCTCCCTACAAAAGGCAATTAACAAATTTGTGTGGGACGGGAAAACACCTCGCATAAATTTTCCAACAGCTACCAGACATAGAAATAAAGGTGGTATCGGAATTCCTAATCTAAAAAATTACTTCATAGCAGCAGAACTATGTCTGATAATAAACTGGCATCATCCAACCTATGCCCCGGCTTGGGTACAAATAGAACAGGATACACTTAGTGAAGGTGCCATAAGTAATCTGCTATGGACCAAAGCACGATCTGGAAAACGGATCTCCAACCCCATCATACTACATTCATTAAAAATTTGGAATTCCCTGCCCTCACACTGTGGACTCTACTCACCTCATAAATCAGTTGCTGGATTCGAGGCAAACAGTGATTTCCCCCCTGGGTTCAAGAGCAGATTGTTTCAATGTTGGTCTGACAATGGCCTATGCAATGTTCATTCCATGACTAAGAGTCAACACCTCCTAACATGGGAGCAACTTCGAGAGAAGCACGATATTCCTCCACGGGAACTCTTACGATACCATCAAATTCACCATTACATACATTCTCAAGGGAAAGTGAATAAACTTTCCAATCCAACATTGTTTGAGAGAATGTGCTTACAGGACATCCCCCACAAAGGATCGATTTCGACCTTATATGACCAGTTAAACCATTTGTCACCATTAAAGTCACTGAGATTTGTGGCACTTTGGGAAAAAGACCTACGGATCTGTATGGAGGAGGAACAATGGTCTGACATACTCAAGGACACTGTTCATTGCTCGGTTAATATCGCTATCCAAGAAACATCTCAAAAAATTCTACACCAATGGTACCTAGTTCCCACTCGACTTGCAAAATGGTATCCAACGAGCTCCTCATTATGCTTTAGGAACTGTGGCCATCAAGGTAGCTTCCTGCATGTCTGGAGGGAATGCCCGAAAGCAGTCAGATTCTGGACTCGGATCTACACACTAATCTCCAGTGTTACAGGACTGACACTTTTGAAAAATCCAGCGGAAGCTTTAATACATAAAAGGATATCAGGCGGTAATAAATAGCTCAGAAAATTGATCACTCATATTTTCTCTGCTGCAAAACAGGTCATTGCATCTTCTTGGAAGTCGCCAGTACTAGACTTTCAGAAGGTAAAAGTCAAACTAGACAATGTTTTGGTCTTGGAAAAAATGACCAGCTTCAAAGCAAACTCTCAAAAGCAGTTCAATAAAATCTGGTCCCCATGGATGGCCTATAGAAATTTGACACCCAGGTGATATTTTCTGTGTTATCCGGAACGGAAGTGACGTGACATGTTTTGATGGTTTTAGTTATGGGCTTTTCTTTCATATGCTCCCACCAATTACCCACCTTGAGACCCACCCAACGCCCAAATCTAAGGTTACACCAATGCTATGCACAAATGACAGTAAACTCACAGGCTGTGATATAAATGTTTATTGTTATTGTTGTTGTTAAATGGTTCAAGGCAATGCTGTACATTATCTTTACATTTTCATTCTGCGAGCTGGGACAACCCCAGTACTCGCAGTCTTGACACCATGTCTGTGTATGCTTTGTCTTTTTTTTTTCACATGAAAATAAAAATATGAAATTTAAAAAAAAATTGCTTTTGAATGTCGCGCCATTGCGCGCTGACGTAATCACGCCAGCGCGTATACGCCTATAAATACCAGAGATGCGCTGTGCGCGCCCTGAACTACCAGCACACAGAGGAGAAGATACACACGGTGGGCGTCCCTGCCTGAATAGAAGGAAAAGTAAGAAGGGTTAGAGTGAGAGAAATCAGGGTATATAAACATAACACATGTACAATTTGGCCACCTTAGTGGTCCAATCTCTTTTTGCAATCAAGCCTTTCTCTGCAAACAGTCCAGCAATATGAGAAGAAAAAAACAGAGGGGGGTGATTAGGATCAGTTGTTAAGATCCCAGTCTTGTTCCGGTGCCTGAGAGCTCATCTGGGTATATGTGACCCAGGGCTAAGGGCTGTTATAACAGTGTAGAACTCACAGTTCAAGTCTTGGCCTTGCTCCATTCTCCTTCCACGTGAAGATTGCCTTGCGTTAGTCGAGAATTATACTGTACTTCAACTGGAATATTCCACTGCGTTACAGCCGCTTTCCCTTCCGCCGCAGTTCTAATCATTTTGGTGGAATTCTGCCACTGAACAATCAATTTAGTGGGATATCCCCACTTATAGGGTATTTCTTTTTGGCGTAACGCTTGTGTAATGGCTGCAAGTTCACGTCTTTTAGCCATGGTTGCCGCTGACAGGTCAGAAAAATCGGTATTTTATCGTAGGGCTGTGGGATGGAGTTACGTTGCCTGGTGAAGCGCATCAGGTCTTCTTTTATGTGATACAAGTGGATTGGAAGGATTACATCTCTGGGTGCTACAGTTGGCGCATTCCTAGGCTTAGGGATTCTATGGATGTGGTCAATAATGAGCTGATCCGCAGGGGTCTCAGGGAGAGCGTGTAATATAAGGTCCTGCGCATATTGACATAGCTGGGGCTGCAACATCTCCTCTGGTACCCCCCTAAGCCTGACATTGTTCCTTCTAGAACCATCTTCCATGTCTGCAATTTTGTTTTGTAATCTTTCAATCTCTGAGTCATGATTATTCACCATGTCTGCCATGTTATTATGCACTTCCACCAAGTCCGCCATCTTGGATTCTAGGTGGTCCGTGCGCTCAGTTATGGCCTGTAATTGTGTCTTTAACTCCCGCACTGCCCGTTTAGTATCTGTACAGATATCTCCCCTTAGCTGCATTAGCATTGCTTTCAGGTTTGTCTCAGTTATGCCCTGTGCTCCCTCCGGCTACTTAGCTGTATGTTGTGCTGTTTCAGCATCGATGTGCGCTGGCGAAGACGCGTCTGACGAGGAGCGGGCGCCATCTTGGCTGTCCTCACGGAGCTGTCCCGTAATTCTTGCTGCTCCTTCATGATTTCGCCTCACCCATGACTGACCCTGACCCATACTATAAAACTTGTATGGATAGGAAAAGACGGGGAACACAGGAGAGGAAAAGACGGGGAACAAAGGCTCACAGTGGGAAATGTTTGGGGGACACAAATGGGTCTTTCATGAAATACTTCAGGTCCACAATAAAATCATGAAATGAGAGTGTCATTGTGTATCTGCCACTTGATACTGGGGGGATACACTGTGCCCCATGATACTGGGGGATACACTGTGCCCAATGATAATGGGGGGATACACTGTACCCCTTGATACTGGGGGGGATACACTGTGCCCCATGAAAATATGGGGAAAAAGTAAAGTAACTTGGTTATGTGCAGAAACTAGCGCGTTTCGTGCCTTTACAGCACATTCCCACTGCCATGTACACCGCACTGTGTTTTGAGTAAAAGCCGCATTCTTATTAGCGACTCTCTCTGATGTTTTGATCAGCGCCGGATATCGGGTTCAACCTCTGTTTATTAAACCTTCAGTGTTTCTGCTGGAGTTTTTCAAGGGGAAAACCTTGAATTTTTAGAGTTTTATTATACCCCAAAGCTGCTAAAAATCCAAACAGAAAAATACTCCAGTTAAAACCTCTCAAGGTCATTGAGAAGTCTGATCTGCGCTGGTTTAAATTCAATAATCTGATAAATTTGAGTCGCCGCAGCAACAATAATTCGATAATGTTTTTTGAAGAGTCAAGTCGTACCATTCAGATTGACGCACAATTTTATTGTGAGGTTTTGTCGCACTGACAAGAGAAAATGTTGGTAAATTAAGGGGATTCAAGTTTTGGGAGTTTGGTTTTTATTAGTGAGAAAAAGTGGAGTTCCAGTAAATCCCCCTTATTTTATCCAGTCAGTAAGTAGAAGTGGGGCCACAGGGGACATAACTGTTTAGTTCGTTTGCTGTTGCTCCTGAGCTGTGGCCTTTCTGTGTCTAACAGTTATGTCCCCCATTCTAGTCACTGACTAACAGGAACATGTTGTGACTATTACATGACACATCCGCTCACTCCAGCCTTTATACATTACATTTTTGCCCAATAAACTATATATATATATTTGTTTTTGTTCTTGTTTACATCTTTTGATGTCATTGTTCACTTTGAAACAATGAATTGATGTTGTGATTCACTCTGGCCAATCAGGAGCGAGTGTTCATACTGTGATTATGATGTCATAATGGGCCAGTGAGAGTTTCTAGACCACCCTGGTGACATTTCTTTAGTTGGCGAGTAACTGATCAGCGCTCTGCAGCCCTTGCTCAGTGCTCTGCCAATTTTTCATCTTTTTTACTTCGATTTTTGTGAAATTTTAGTGAATTTACCTGTAAGTGTCTATTTCTTATAGAGGGAACATGTATAGAGAGTGATACGTGGGTTTGGCTGGGGATATTGGTCTCAAACGCTTTTGTGCTATAGGTTTTTATGCTCCAAATGACTAATAATCACATTTCTGCTTTATTAACAGTAAAAACAACGATGGGTCAGAAGTATGGAAAAGCCTGTATCTTATGCCTTCCATTCAGGAAAAAGGTAAGATCCCTGGGAATATCTCCTATAATAATAATAAATGAATATTGGGGGAAAGGCTTGTGATAGGCTGTCACATACATTTCTATGGGCAGTGAGTGGATAAAGGGGCATCCGTATATAATGTGTGAGCCCCCCAGCCTGCCAGTACTGCTAATCTCTCTACACCCCCCTCCTCTAATTATGATTGGCTCTTACAATACATAAAGCAGTAATTATACCAATAACAGGCCATTGAATCCAACTTCTTAGCCCTGTCCTTCTTTACTGACTGGGACACTTCCCATTCAATGTAAATCCTCTTTCTGTGTGAGTCTCTAATGCTTTTCTTGGTGACCGTTGGCCACTAACTGAACCCCCACTTTGTCTCAGACTTGTGAGCCGTTGCTGTACCATGTGACCCCTGTCTGGCCAATAGCACGTGTAACTTTTCCACCTTATTATGGACTTTCAGTATAATATAGCCAGTGGCTAATTTGGTTGCTAGAGTTGCAATGACCATAGCAACCAGGCAGTATAACAGAATAAAGGGCATTTAGCCTCTACAATTCATCTGGTTTCTGATTGTAACAGTCAGTAAGAGCAGTAATCAGATCAGGCAGATACAAAGGAGAGTCATTCACAATCCATGTCAATATGAAGACCATCTGCAATTTTTAGGGCAGCACAGATTGGCTCATTGTTGAAGTTAATGTCAAGTACATGATAGAAATACACTACCATCTATATTGTGCTATAAACACATGTTATACCCCAGCAGTGAGGAATGATTAGTATGGGAGGGTTTCTGCTTTCACTTCCATTATCTGCAGGGGGCTTCTATGTCCCACACTGGGTTTGTGGGGAAATTAGAGTGTAAGCTTCCCTGGGGTAGTTTTCAGTTGATTCCATCCATTCTGTGCAATAAAGCCTCCGTTATTGCTCCCTGTGCCCAGATTCAGCACACACAGCATCTGGGAGAGAAGGTGAATCCCCGAGTGGAGCACGTAGTTACTAGCCACAAGGGCTCATTTTCTAAAAAGTGCTTTCCATTGTTGCTCCCTAACTTTCCCTTTTTTCATCTGCAGGTTCAACTTCCAGACGACGATAATGAGACGGTGAGTCTGCTGTGGGACCGTTGTGCTTTTCCCTCTATATTTTATTAGCCAGTCATGTTTTTTTTATTTTACTGTTTTTTGGGCTCATTGTTTAGCTCCTAAAAACTGTACTTTTTTATTTCCTTAGCAAAATTCATTTATTTGGCCATTAAATGTTTGCACCTGTAGCTCTCATAAGTGTGCCCTTAATGGGGTGGCTCACCTTTAAGTTACCCTTTAGTATGTTATACAACGGACACTTCTAAACAACTTTTTAATTGGTCATTATTTACAGTTTTTTAATTATTTTCCTCCTTCTTCTGACTCTTTCCAGCTTTCAAATGAGGCCACTGACCCCATCTAAAACCAAATGATTTCTCTGGCTACAAATATATTATTAATGATACTTTTTATTACTCCTCTTTCTATTCAGCCCTCTCCTATTCATATTCCAGTCTCACATTCACTTTAATGCATGGTTGCTAGGGTAACTTGGACCCTAGCAACCAGATTGCTCAAATTGTAAACTGGAGAGCTGCTGAATAACTAAAAATTACAAATGATAAAATAAAAAAAACAATTGAAATTGTCTCAGAATATCCCTCTGTTCATTATACTAAGGTTAACTCAAAGATGCACAACCCCTTTAACTCTGCACCAAATCAAATCTGTTTGATTGTACAGGTATGGGACCTGTTATCCAGAATGCTCACGACCTGGGGGTTTTCTGGATAACGGATCTGTACATAAATTGGATACTCTACTAGAAAGTCTGGAAGTCTACTAGAAAATCATATAAACATTAAATAAACCCAACAGGCTGGTTTTGCCTCCAATAAGGATTAATTATATCTTAGTTGGGAACAAGTACAAGTTACAGTTTTATTATTACACAGAATAAGGAAATGATTTTGAAAAATGTGGATTATTTAAATAAAATGGAGTCTATGGGAGGCGGCCATTCAATAATTCAGAGCTTTCTGGATAACAGATCCCATACGTGTATAACAATTTTGTTTTCTCCCAAAATGTTTCATGTTTCCTCATGTTTGATCCTTACAGGATTCCTGTAGCCATGTGAATGCTCCACCCGTGAAAAGACCAAACCCACTGGCTCGGATATGGAAAAAGAGAAAAACCAAGAAATCGGTGAAGTTTGCAGGTACCGTATCTAAGCAATAAATTCATATTTATTTTTTCAGGAGAACAAACATGATGATCATTCAGTTCTATTTGCCTTTTTCAGATTCTCTCAAATCTGTAACTCCCATTGAGATTGTGAAATGTGAGAGTGAAGAAGAGGAAAGGGAGACGAGATCCGAAGAAGAGAAGAGAAGTCCTTCTAATGTAAATACAGAACATTCCACCCTCCTTTATCATTCTAATATTATATGTTCCCCCAATGTATGTCTTATCCTGGAACCAGCATGTGATTTGTGGCTCCTGTCAGTGTCCTGCCATCAGTAATTCACTCCCCAACAGGGCCGGACTGGGAGTAAAAAGCAGCCCTGGCAAAAAAAATCAAAGCAGCCCACACAGAAATGTGTGCTGGTCTTTTATTTAAACACTAGCATATTTTAAATATATATATATATATAGTCATAAATAAATACAAAAGGAGTACATTTTAGTTTCTAATAATGCATCCTATAAGATACATACCAATTTTAAAATTTTTGTTTGCTTATCATTTACAGTAGGGGGTACATTATCCCTTATAATACATGAGTGATACTCAGAGTTCCCTGTATAACTCAGCCTGCAGCCTTGTGCCTTTATATGGTCACAGAACAACCCCTCAGTGACTTCTAATATCCTTATCATTTACAGTAGGGGGTACATTATCCCTTATAATACATGAGTGATACTCAGAGTTCCCTGTATAACTCAGCCGGCAGCAGTTCTAAAGGTATGCAAGTGCAGCACCGCAGGGCCGGTCTTATCAAGTGTGGGGCTATTTTGGTGTGGAACCCTTTTGGTGGGGCTATTTTGGTGGGGACTCCAGTGCCTGTCTCTGCTTCTCTCCTGCTAACTGTTGCTGTAACCCTGCCTTTTAGTGATGTTGCGGGCCGACCCGAGGCCCGCGGAACCCGTGGGTCAGGCGGGTTCAGGCCGACCCCTGGACAAAATGCGCTGGTCGCAGGAGGGTGTGGGTTGAGCTCTTCTGCTGCTCTCCCAGCCGACCAAGTACTTCTGGCTTCCGGCTTCCCCTATTCTGTTGTCTCCCGCGATCCCCCTATAACTGTAGGAATGCCGCCTTAGGCCCGGGCCTTTGTGGCTTTGCCACAAACCTGAGCAAATAACAGCTCTCTGGGGAAAATGCTTCTTTAAAGGAGAACTAACCACTAAAAAATGCCATATTTTATATACTGGACTTATGACACCAGCCTACAGTTTCAGCTTGTCAATAGCAGCAATGATGCAGGACTTCAAACTTGTCACAGGGGGTCACCATCTTGGAAAGTGTCTGTGACACTCACATGCTCAGTGGGCTCTGAGCAGCTGTTGAGAAGCTAAACTTAGAGGTTGTCACAAATTATCAAGCAGAAAATTAGGTTGGCCTGTTATATAAGATGATTATTTAATTATGATGCTAATTGCACTGGTTTCTGTGCAGTTCTGTAGTATTTATCTTTATTAATTACTAATCCGTCTAATATTGTGACATTGATAGTCTATATGTACTGTATGTTGTGAGGGGGTCACTAAGCTCAGTAAGTGACAGCAGCACAGAGCATGTGCAGTGAAGAAAAGAAGTTGGGGTGCTAATGGGGCATCTTTGGAGACACAGATCTTTACTGGGGTGTGGTTGCCTTGGGCCGGTACAGAAGCCCAAAACATAATGTACAACATTTCTAGCCAACGTCTTTAGTTAAGCTTTAGTTCTCCTTTAAACCATGCCAATTGGGATCCACCTGGCCAAACTCTCACTTCATCTGTTTCTATTGATTCCTGGCCCAGAAGACAAATTGTCAGGAAGCTGTGCACAAAAGAAATATAGGGCCTTCCAGCTAAATACCATGATTTCCCATGAATGTAGACACAAAAATAAACATTTTTCTTAACTCCACAAGACACATGAATAGAACACTATTGTCTTTCATCTCATAGTTTATCTTTCTCTCTAAATACACCAACATTACTTCATTTTCCAGAGCAGAACATACACACTCTCACCTTCCCTGTCTCTTTCCTCAGCAGGGCCCCTTTAGTAAACTCCTCACCTCCATGACCCCAGAGCCTACCTTCTGGTGGATGCAAGATGACAGCTCTTACTGTTAAAACGTATGATGCCACAGCCAAGCTCTGCAGAGGGAGCCCACACTGTCATAGGGCCACGGGAGGGAATAGGCTGGTGGCATGGGGCAGGGTCAAACAGTGTGGGAAGATTCTCTGTAGAGTGTGACCTGTGCCTGTGTTGGTGTGTTTGTGTGAAAATGCCTAGATACATAGCATGAATTATAGTACCACCATAAAGCTTAATGGATTTCTGTTAATGTCCCATAATAAAAAGTATACTTATTCATTAACTGTCAGATTCTGTTTACGTCAATATTTGTGTTTGGTTTGGGATTATAGGGTCACCATTAAGACCTGGCAATTTACTGTGTTGTTTGTGCGTTTTTGAAACTTAGTACTGTATTAGGCAGGCCAGCTGTACTCCTGGGCCCCTGCTATCTCTAATGCAATACCCTGTTTATATAACTTGAGCAAGTAAGGGGGTTTATTCAAATATCAAAGGCCTTTCCCTGTTAAGTGACCCCCCATTATGTATAGTACAAAACTTTTACTATAAGGAACACTAAGATTTAGAGACCCACCGAAATTTGCAAGAGGTAGATGATTTGGTAGTCCTTGCACGGTATATTTAAGCTGCGTCTCATTGCAGTGGAGCAGTAGTTACTGTAGGTTTTGCTGTGCCTGGATGCTTTTGGGAGCATTGCGTTCAGGCTCAGCACAGGCAGGCCAGCATAAAAAATATAATCTGCACCTCTCCAGTAGTGTGCTGCAGCTGTCTGTGCTGATGCAGGAGCGCAGAGACAGGGGACTGACATGCCCTGCTGAAGGCCCTGTTCATCCGGCTTCCACTGTGAACGGCAGCAACAGCAGCAGCAGAGAACAAGAGAAGTGGGAGGGCGGAGCCACAGTGGGAGCTAGGACGGAGGAGCGGTCCTAGAGCCCTCCAGATGCATTGAAAGGAAAGTAAATTCTAATTAGTATTATTTCTCAGGAGCGGCCCACTTAAGCAAAATATAGAGCGGCCCCTAGGGCAAATGCCCGACCCCACAGATTGCCAGTCCGGGCCTGCTCCCCAATAACAATATTATCACTGTGTTTGGGAGGACTTTATCCTATGTGAATTATACAGCTTATTGGAACTCACAATGCTTTCTCTTATATTCCTATTGTTATTCAATAGGACTCGGGAATCAATGTATCGATTGCTCAAGAGAAAGAAATCTCTCCAGTAAAGCTTGAAATAGCAGAACAGTCCCAAAAGGAGACAGAAGTGGAGCTGAGTGAAGGTACAATATCTTAGACACAATCTTTTATTCTCTCTCTAGCCCAAGATCAAGTTTTATATTTGTAACCACATCTGTGCATGTTCAAGGCTCTATCAATATACAATACCTATATATGTGTCTGCCTGCAGGCCTACCCCATCTTTGGGGACACCAACATTCAGGGAGGTCATATGATTTTGTTTGAATTTTTCAGATGTTCCTGAAAGTGTTTCTCCTGTTCCTTCTGCAACTGAAAATGAAGAGATTCCCTCAAATGCCAATGAGGAAGATGAAAAGTCGCCTCCTGCTCTTATTGAGAGGCCTTCTGATGTTCCTTCTGATGTTCCTTCTGATGTTCCTTCTGATGTTCCTTCTGATGTTCCTTCTGATGTTCCTCCTGAAGATAGTAGTGCCGTCCCTCAAGCAGCAGACAGTGAAAAGCCCGTAGAGGAACGTTCATGTGTGGAACACGATAATGAAGAAAATGTGGAGATAAATGCTGAGAAGTCTTCAGGTAGAATATCTGAGGGGTGACAGTCTGGCCTTGGGGGTACAATATACAAGTTTTCATTCCTGATCCAACAATGTGTCTGAGTTCTGATTGCTTTATCTTGATTTCTGCAGCTGATCCAAACCCACCAAACACGCCTCTAAGTGTCCCTGATAGACTTGCAGCCAGTGGTCCTATAGTGACATCTCAGGGGCAGAAAGAACATGAGGCAGAATGTGAAGAAATATCAAAAGGAATTCTCCAAAGTGTTCCTGCTCCCAGCCCAAGTAGCTCATGGCAGCCTATAGACTGTACAAGGTATGGTACAACCTGCTCCCGGCATAGTGTATATGTACATGACTGCAACAAACAAGATACAATAATAAATACGTATTCTCTTTCAGTGATGAGCAGCCATCTCGCGTTTCTATTAGCGATTTCCAACTAAGTGCTGTGCTGGGCCAAGGAGGTTTTGGAAAAGTAAGTCACTTGCTCCATAATTAACATTCGGACTTTCATTCCCATTATGTGATCTAATTGACGGTAATTGTGTTTTTCTAGGTGTATCTGGGAAAATACAAAGCGACAGGCAAACTGTTTGCCATCAAGACCTTAAAAAAGCGAGAAATGACTTCCTCAATTAAATTGAACAGGTAAGTTACAGGCCAACAAACAGTAGCCTTTCCTTGTATGTTTTAATACAAATAAATAAAGTCCACACACTTGTATTAGTCCAACACAAAGGATAGAAAACGGGGGCACCGAGTCTATTAATCCAGTGTATAGAAGAGAAAGACACAAAGAGACTCTAGAAATAGGGCTCACCGGAACTCTTTTTAGTATTTCTCCCCCAAGCTTATATAAATCTCAATTAAAGGTTAAGAAACACACATCAGACTAAATTCAGATATGCAGGGGATTATTTATTAAAGTCCGAATGCCAAAAACACAAAAAATTGTGGTTTCTTATTTTTACTATAAAATCCGAATTTTTTGATTTTTTTTGGCGTTTATTATACTCCGAGGATGGAAAAGTCTGAATCTGAAAATCCGGCATCTCAGACCTGTCGAGGTTGCATATAAGTCAATGGGAGGTCCCAAAAATCTTGATCTGCACTGGGTTTTATGTAATAATCCGAAGATTTTGTGGTTTTCAGGCAAAACTCAGAAAAAAACCTGAAAAATTTGTATGATTCATTTTTTTCACGATTTTTTCAGGAAAATGTATTGATAAATAAGGGGGGGAAACCCCATTGGTCAGAGTAGTTGTCAGAAAATAATGAGATAAATACAGACTTTGATAAATGGGCCTCCCTGAGTAACATGTTCCCCCCAATACTATTGAGATCAATTCTATAGGTGCTGCTTGTTTCCCAACACCTTCTAAACGTTTGTTCCCCTGGGAGCCAAGAAGCAGCACCTCCTCTGGGACAACAGACACACTAACTGCCTATTGAATCTCTGGTGACCTTTAGTTACAATATTACATTTAGCAGTAATTTTCCCTTTAACTTCAGCTTAGATTATTATCATTTCTCACACAGAGGGGACATAAGCCTCATCCCAACTGTATTGGTTCCAGCACAGTTTAATGTGCAGACATATTAATATTTGACTCTTATTTCCCAGTGCTCTGATGGAGAAGGAGATTCTTCTTTTGGCCAAACAAGAGCAACATCCGTTCCTCACTGGATTGTTTGCCTCGTTCCAAACAGAGCATCATGTTTGCCTCGCCATGGATTTAGCGGCTGGAGGCGATTTAACAAAAGTGATTGATCATCCGGAATTCAACTATAAAGCAGCAATGTAAGTAGAAGAGTGGATTGTATGGATGGAATTTCTGGGAGGGGAACAAGGATGATTGCAGTGATTATTTACCAACTGATTTGGGAATCTTCTTTCTATTTACAGATTTTACTCTTCGTGCATTGTTCTGGGCTTGGAATTCCTCCATGAACACAACGTCATTCATAGGTAAGCCTTAATGCAAGTAAAAGGGACATGTGATTTTAGCAGCAACAAGAGCCTGACCTTGTATAAGACACAAGTGTATAAGTCAAAGGGAACATGGGCAGACTTTCTCTCAGCCAGGTAGGGAGTGGCTATGCATTGCTTCTACTCCTAACTGTCATTTTCTCACTGGAGCGGCTCAGGGCAGTACATATGAGCAATTCTGTATGGGGCACACAACTGGAACCATTGGCATGCCATAGGAACGGACGCTTACTAATAGCACCATTAAACATGTTCTTTTTTTCACACAGAGATTTAAAGCTTGACAATGTCCTCTTGGATGCATCCGGATATATCAAAATCACAGACTTTGGCCTTTGCAAAAAAGGTAAGAATTCCTGCTTTGTTGCCTTGAATATCAGGGTTCAACTCGGTAACTAATGTGTCACCATCTTGCTCATCACAAAGACATGTATAGAACAGACACCTAACATAAACATACTACTAACTACTAACATGAAATATTGTGTTTGTTATAGGAATGGGCGTTGGAGTCTTAACCACAACCCCTGCTGGAACTCCTTATTATACTGCTCCAGAGATATTGAAACGGGAGCCCTATGGAAGAGCAGTAGACTGGTGGTCTGTAGGAGTGATGCTTTATTACATGGTGCTTCACAGGGTAAGTTTTATTCATCCACTCGACAGAACTAACAAATGGATATTTTTATGGAAAAAAAGGTTTTGATAAACTTTGACCTTAGTACAAGATTAGAATAGCAAGGGAAGCCCTGCAATAGGAAGGGACCATCTCTATATTGTATTATGCAAAGGGAACATAAAGAATGTTAGTCCATCTTTAATAACATTTCAATTTGAGTTACTCCATGAGTATAATATTAAGGCATAACATTTAAAAACGACTCAGTATTAATGAAAGATTGTCCTGCTTGGTGTTAAATACAGTTCCCCTTGATCATATCAGACGCCCCTGTCTGTGAGATCAGTAAGTTTAGAAGCAACTTGCTATACATTATTAGCCATTTTCTGGGACAGTGACATTAATCCCTGGTGGCTCAGAATTCCTGCTTTCCTAACAAATACGTCTCCAACTTTGCAGTTCCCCTTTAACGGACTGAACATGGAGCATCTGTGTGAATTTATCAAGTATTCGAGGCCGATTTTTCCACCGAAAGTCCCTGCTGATTTCTCATCCACAACAAAAGGAGTAAGTTTAAATCCTGTCATCATCATGTGATCGGCTTCTGTTTGGGGTTTCTTACTCAGAGATCATTCATTTCACTTGTGCTCTTTCTGTACAACGTATATTTGCTCTCACCTTCACCTGTACAATTCATTGTTGAGAGGGGGCCAGTCACAGCACATCACATGCTAAACCATCTGCATATAATAGAAATATTACATATCAATGTTCATAAATAAGGCTTTATCAAATATATAGCGAGCTAAAGCTTTTAGTAACGGGCAGGGTTGGACTGGGGGTACACCCAGAATAAGAAAAGAATTCCAAGATTCTGTTACTGGACTGAGAGTCTTGGCTCCATTGTGATGGTGCAACGTTTATTATAGATTGTAAGCTCTGCACAGTGCTGCGAATAATTACAGGCACTATAGAAGAATCAGATAATACTAATAAATCTGTGTTCAAAATAGTAGATTCCAACTATATTATATTATAATATTTCAAAGCTTTTCTCCTCCTATAGTTGGAGAAAAGACAACGCCTTCTGGAGGAGGGGTCTCAGGGAACATACTGGGAAGGTGGAGCTACAGATTGTCCCGCCTCCCACTGGATTGTGCTGTTTGGGTAACGACTATTTTATTCTTTCCACAGCTTTTGGCCAAATTCCCTGAGAATCGCCTGGGATTCAACGGAGCTGAAGAAGTGAAGCAAAGCCCGTTGTTCTGTGTAGGTTTATAGTTGTGTATTAGGCATAGCGTGCTGTTATAATGAGTGGATATAGATTTATTCCAGACGTATTCTTGTCTGGTGAGATTATCAAGGAACAAGGTGGCCATCCAATATATTTTGACCCTCAAAATCTGTAGTTTTCTTTGTAAGGGAATAAATGAAATGGCTGAATCGTGACACAAGGTAGAAAGGTTTTGTGACTTTACTAAGTAATACATTTGCTGGAGGGATCTCCTGGGATTGGCTTATCTAATACATAGTTGCTCAGTATAACGTCCCTTTGATTGTGACACATTATCTAAATTCTAAATAACATTCATTAGCTAGATGCTTAGATATTCTTAGATATTCCATCTTTTTTTCTATTCCCCTAAATGTATCATTGTGTCAGTAAGAAGTGATATTAGTAATGGTTGTTCCTTTGTGTGTAGGATTTTATGCCATAGTATAAATTGTATCATCAGTTCTATTGTATTCATTTGATCCATCTCCTTTGCCACAGAAAATCAATTTTGATGGCCTCTTGAATAAAAAAGTGACACCACCAATCATCCCAGCTGTCCAAAGCTCAAGAGATAATGACACAAACCTAATGGTAACTCTGTATGGGCGTAAAGCAGTTATACCAGACTCCGTCAGTGAAGCCCTCCAGAACTTTGATTATTATGTTGGCTGAATGTGAGAAGAGACAATTGAATATTAAAGAAATGCCATCCGCCCCTCAACCAGGAATGAAGCAGCCGGCTAAAGGAAGCCTGGGTAAGTATGGACGTTTGCTTTTGGGAACACTGATTGTAGAAACATCTTCAGGATTAATAATGTTCACCCATTACAGAAGGTGGAGGGTAACAGCTGGGGGTATGTCCCATAGATCCCTTTGAATACTGGTCTTTAGGATAAGAGAGACTTGATAGGATGGTGATTTATAGAGAAGGTCACTATTTCTTCCCATTATCCTTTATCTCCCTTTATTCTCTCCTCTCTGTTATTCTTTCCCATTTTGCTACTTTCTTTTGTGCTTTTTATGTTAGAATCTTCTGCTTTCCTTCACCTATTATTATCACATTAGTTCTCCGCTCTTGTTCTCCAGGCTGCCATATTTGTAAGAAACCTTCAGAATGCATTATTTATTTATTTCTGTTTAATTTTAACAGCAAACCAGCGATAGCAACTCCCGCAACTGTGTATCCTATTTGCAATACGTCACAGAATGACTCTTCATAGTGGTGACATGTCCATGGATCTTCTAATTTAAACCTCCACTGCTTTTACAATAAACAAACTGAACTACTCTCTCGACTTTGCTTGAATTAATTCATCTCTTAAAACTACCAGGTTGCCTCCAGATGATACTTCTAGCTTTTAAACATATCTTCCTCCTTAAATCCAGTCAACCTGCACCTTGTGCCTTTTCCTATCTGGACCCAATTTGTCTTTTCCCTCCTTCCTTCCTTTTTCTCTTTCCCTTGTTGTCAAACATCTGCTCTTCTCTCCAACGGGACAACTTCTGCGCATGCGTGCATTCATTCGTGCATGCACACCATGACGGGGATTTTGCGCGCTGTGCCCGTTATTTCACGCATGCACACCATGACTAGCCGGCACCGTGACCGGACAGGTTGCCTAGGGCGCCTGGTCGGCGTGGTCCGGCTCTGGTTGTCACAGACTACAGTGGACAACCTCCCCTTCCCACAGACCTCTTTAGCTTATCCCAATGGAAAAACATTATATTTATATAAGCTACAGAAGACCTCTGACACAAAGCTGCTTGTATATTCATGTTTTGAATTGAATCCTTACAAAGGAAGTCTATAAAACAATTACTCTAATTACCTTTTTATGTTCTTTTGGGGCTCTTTGATCTGTGTCCAAGGCTGTTTCTTGCCTCCTGTAGAAAAAACAGAAAACCAGTCACTTCTGAATCAAAAAGCGGCATTAGGAATTGAATTAACTAAAGGTGGCCATACACTATTTGATCTTGGACTATTATACCTTAACCAGGTATGCCCACTAATGGCTGGGCGATATTGGGTGAGGCTGAACAATCAGATTACAATACTGGAATGGGCGCCGACGGGTCGCAGGACCGCATCAACTAGCCGATGCAGTCCTGGATGGCAATAAAAATGTAACTTGTACGATCAATATCTGGACGATTTTTGGCCTGATATTGATCGGAAGGACCTGTCGGGAGCTGCCACACATGGGCAGATAAGCTGCCGAATCAGTCTAAAGGACTAATATTGGCAGCTACAAACTGCCTGTGTATGGCCACCTTAATTTTGGATCACAGCAACACTTTGATCCCTTCCAAGGATAGCAGAGACCAATACACCATAGGGGTCGCTTACAAATGCACCCACAAGAGTGCAATTCATTTAGGGCATGCCGCCCCCTAAACTCCTGCATTTGTCTAAATGAAACCTGCCTTACTGCTATTTTACTGTATTTGTCAAACCATAAACCCACAGAAGAATCAATCACATTACATTAGGTTTGCCACCTTTTTTTCTTGGCTTTGCTGGCCTATGACATAAGCAGCAGAACTAACTGGGCAGAGTTGTGATGCTGTGGGCAGAGTTGTGATGCTGTGGGCGGAGTTGTGATACTGTGGGTGGAGTTGGAATGCTGTGGGCAGAGTTGTGACATTGCAGTGTGGGAGTCATGACGGGAGGTGGCAGGGCTGGGCCGTAGAAGATAAAACAAATTTGCCAAAAATCCTCTTTACTGCACATGCACAGTGGATTGCTATTAAAGGGCACATATCAACAAAAAAAAATGTTTTCCCTAATCAGAGTGTGAGCTCTGTTGGGCCACAGTTCTGCAGGGGAAACACATTTTTGATGATTGGTGCACTTTATATACAACTAAAATGTCGGAGGTGCACTCTACAGAACAAACCCTGGTGCTGTCCAGGGATACTAGATTAGTAATTAGAATCATTGGTGGTGCCTAATAATCAGTGATTTGGGCATGTATTGTACAGTACATTACAATTAATACATTTTACAGTACAGGCAGGAGAGTGTTTAGCAGACCTTTTAGATCCAGTTTCTCCGAATCACCCCCAAATCATCCCTCCTTTCCCTGACTTCCTCTCCTCCATGTCCAGTAGAGTTCAGGGCAGCCGGTATCTCTTTCTAATTAACATTACTAATTAGCGAATGACAAACACAACTGCAATAGAGTCCCTACGCCTCTCATCTCCCACCCCATGAGTCTTTACTCTCAGTTCATCACATTATGCTGGTGCTGTTTGTGGTGATTTCGTCCCATTATTATCTATCAGAGTTGTTTCCCAGCACTTTTATTTACACATTTTCTATTGTGATAAACAGCCTCCCAGTGTAACTATCCTCTTGTTGTGGGCTGTGGTCCTTCTGCTGTCACATTGCCATAATTCCCCTTCCTTGAGTAAAATAAGACTTAATCACAGCCGGAGGGAGATGTAGTGATATTTGCATTTGGGGTTGCCACTTGTCCAGTTTGGATCCACTGCCCGGTTTTTAAGGGGGATATCTGGATCAAAAAATCCTGCCCAATTTCTGTGGATACTGGGCTTATTCCCCCAAACCTGTTATGTGACATAATAGCCTCATCCCCAACATCAGCAGCCGGCCCCAATGTCACCTGCCCAGCCACAAATGTCACCGACCTGCCAACTCCAACATCACAGGCCCCTCTGTCCAGGTTTTGATTCAGCAAAAAGTGCCAACCCTAGCTGCCACCTGGAGGCAAGAGATTGAGCTCAGGTGTCAGTGCCCCACAAGTTAACAGGGCTGGGAATTGTGGCCCCTCCTTGCCCCTGTAGGAGAGTAAAAAAGGGTAAATGCAGGGGGCGAGGGGATGTGTCATCCAAATGACTATATGAATATATAGTGAACAAAATATTATAAGGATATAATAATTCACTGAGGAGTTGCATGACCATATAAAAACACAAGGCCGAGTTATACAGGTCATGAAACTCTGAGGTAACTTCTACTTTCCTGATATTTTACAACTGGGGGCATTTTATTTTTTATAATACACAAGTTTTAGTGAGTCATGTGACAGAAATGACATCAGAACTCACCGTTTATAAGGATATAATTGTAATAAATAAAATGTACAAGCCAGTCATGGGTCTTGTGTATTATATATATATATAAAAGACACAGGGGTTTCACTGCTGGATAAAATCATCTCCTGGTCTGACCAGAATGAAATCCATCACCTCAGGATTTGGAGTCAAACCCCTCAGTGGACCAGTGTGTCTTTGACAAGTGCTTTGCTTTATCAATAAAGTTGGATAAAAAAAACTTTTAGCAAAGAGGCAGCGGCGCGCGCACCTTAAAGCGAGGGGAGTGGCCGCCATTTTGTTGAGTGCATCGCGCGGGGTGGGGGCGGAGCCTATCTCTGTGGGTCGGCATTGAGTGAGTGGTTGCGCGCTCCCGCGGTGGGCGGAGTCTGTGTGAGGCGAGTGCGCGGACAGTGTGTGGGAGGATCGCCATTTTGTCGCGAGTCCCGAGAGGAGGGGCTTAGAGAAGGTGGGACGAGGCCGGGACGAGCAGGCGGCACTAGGGAGCGCACGGATCTGGGTGTGGGCCGCCGGCTTTGTTTCTCTTCTCCTTGTGGACTCGCGGCTGTGGATTAAGCGCTGCTGGGAGACACCCGGCCGCACCCTCTCCCGTCCCTCCTGGGACTCTCCCCAGTGTATGAGGAGCCGGCCGAGCCCAGGCCCCACGGAGTGAGACGGACACAGAGCCCATGGCGAAAAAGACGTACGACCTGCTCTTCAAGCTGCTGCTGATCGGCGACTCCGGGGTCGGCAAGACCTGCGTGCTCTTCCGCTTCTCGGACGATGCCTTCAACACCACCTTCATCTCCACCATCGGTGAGTGGCCCGGGGGCCTGGGGGGATCAGCCTGGCTCCTCCCCCTCTGCCTTCTCATTGGGGAAACTACCGTATTCACACGAGTTACTGACACTCACACAACTGCCACTTACACTGATATATAGATATAATGTACACACGGGCTACTAGCCACTCTACTGGCCCCTGCACTCACGTGACACACCTCAGCCTCAATCTACTCCTGGACTCCCCATATCTGCCCTTCCCTGTGAAATAAATAGCCGCTCACTGGCCAATAGAACTGACACCTCTCTACCAATCTGCACCAGCCAGACCCTGTGGTTGTGGTACAGCCAGACCCTGTGGTTGTGGTACAGCCAGACCCTGTGGTTGTCGTACAGCCAGACCCTGTGGTTGTGGTACAGCCAGACCCTGTGGTTGTCGTACAGCCAGACCCTGTGGTTGTGGTACAGCCAGACCCTGTGGTTGTGGCACAGCCAGACCCCGTGGTTGTGGCACAGCCATCCTAGATAGGTAATTTAGGCAACCCAGACAGAAGAGAGTGATAAGGAAACTCCAGGGTCAGACTATGGGACTCCCCCATTATAATACAGTGCCGCTCCTCCTAGTGAGCCCTCCCTGCCCCAAACAGGCAACTAAACACAGTAGTAAACAGCGCCGACCCTCAGCAATAAACAGTGTGTGAGCGACCCCACTCATCATGTAGACTTCTACTGTGTGACTGACGACCCCCCTCACTTACAATCATCTATTCTACACACTCCCTATTTATCCACTATACCAGTCATTCCACTGGCCCCAACTTACTCTGTACTTGCCCCTTTACTCATTCTCACTGACGGCTTCTAAGTGCTCACAATAGGCAATTGCCCTGTTTGCTGCTTGTTGTAGTTGCACTTCTGTTTCCTATGCTTCCCCGTGCCATATACCCCTACAGTCGCACATGAGCCACTAAATAATAAGCCCTCCCTACTTATATGTCACACAGGCTTTCTACTATAGGGAGCCCATGGGAAACCTGCAGGTTACACACAAATACTGACTGGTGTGAGTCCTGCTCAGCACAGATTTGTCTGTTATTTCACTGTAGTGACAAACACATGTATAATATCCTCCAGCTGCTTCTTATGCAGTTGTTTCTTAATGTTCCATGAACTCATGTAACTAAAATAATGGGAATCCTCCATCTGAACCCACCCCCGTGCTGCGTTGCTGAACTATAAGCGTCTCCCTGGTGGATATTGTAATGTGATAGTGTAGTTGTGCTATGTGACACCAGAACAGCTGGAGCAGGGCAGCTTCCCTGTGAGATATATATATATATATATTGTGCACTTTGTGACTGAACCCGGGAGTTTAGTTTTATTCATGGAAGCAGTGCTCTATTTGTCTTTGTATAGTCAGCCATTTATTCTACGACTTATTCTACGATATTTGTTTTAAGTTATTCTGTAATGATTTTTATGATGTCGTTTTTATGTCTAAATGACACTGTTTACACTGCAAATAATTGACTGTACAATATAAAATGTCATTCCTGAAGCAGCAAGTGTATTTAGCTGTAATATTGGTGTGTAGGTGCATCTCAGGTCATTTTGCCTGTTGTTTCTCCTACTCAATGTAACTGAATGTGTTTCAGTGGGACCTGGATTTTACTATTGAGTGCTGTTCTTAGATCTACCAGGCAGCTGTTATCTTGTGTTAGGGAGCTGCTATCTGGTTACCTGCCCATTGTTCTGTTGTTAGGCTGCTGGGGGGGGGGGTTGATATCAGTCCAACTTGCAGTACAGCAGTAAAGAGTGACTGAAGTTTATCAGAACACAAGTCACATGACTGGCAGCACCTGGGAGACTGACAATATGTCTAGCCTCATGTCGGATTTTAAATAGCAGAAGTCTCTGGTGAGACCAGCCCTGGGCCGGACATGGAGGCCTGTATGTGAGCAGAGCAGCTATTAAATAACATAATATAGATCACTCCCAGCGAGACATCTGGACTATATTGGCTTCAACTATAACACAGATGATAAATTGAGCCGAGTGGATTGTGTGAGAAAGTAGTGAGAGAGACTCATTGGGGCTCAGAAGACTAAGGACAGGGCAAGTAACTGTATGTATGGGTCACATGTCCCTGGCTAATGTGTTGTGTCTCTCTGTAGCCAATATCAATATGTCATGAGTGTGTGTGTGTAACCAACATGAAAACAAGTGTTCATACAATGACTCCTATCAGATAAGCACACGTATAGTGGAAGGGTTTAGGGTTTCTCCCTGGAGAAGGAATAACATTACACACTAGGCCTCTGGAAATTTGGTTTTGCGCTTATTGTATACTTGTCACTAGTACATAGTATGGTACATAGTATGTTACACCCATAGTGTGTAGCATAATGTCAACACCACTGCAGCCTGTTGTTGGCAGTTTTTCCTGCTGGGTAAACACACAACTTACAGCGACACCCTCTGAATTAAGTTAGAAACTTTGTATCTTTTTCTGGCTCTTCAGTGCAGGAGATCAAAGAGAAAGTCGGAACATTTCAATAACAAACTCGGGACTGCGGGCTGTCAAATTCGGGACTGTCCTGTGAAAAACTGAACAGTTGGAAGGTATGGTATAAGAGCTTAAAACTCTGTGGCAATACCTGTGTAACACCCCTGGTGTACAGCACCCGAGAAACATGGGTCCCAATGTACAATGTGCTGTAAAATAGGGAAAAATCAATGATAGAAGCAGCCATTAAAGCTATTAGTGCATTTTGTTTCCCCCCACAAACATGATTTATGTTAGGTCTGATTTCACTTTATTCTTGCAGTCACTCTAAAGTTGCACGTGTATGATAGTGCTCCCTTGTGCGACACAATGTAAGATAAAGAATAGAACATTCCTTTAATTTTGCTTACTCTGATAGTAATAGGTGCTTCTGGTTAGTGGTGCACAGTACGTACACGTGTATTTGCACTGTTTCACTATCATTTTCCAGAGATGCAATTTTACCTGAATTCCCTGATCCCTGACCCAGAGGAAATGCCCCTGGAAGGAAAAAGGAGAATCACAAATACTACGTGTGTTCCCAGGCTGCTGAATAACATTATATGTGGGTTTTGTAACCCGTCTGCTTCTGCCAAGATACTTCCTCCTTTGTTTTGTGATTCACTAGAAAGGACTGCACCCCACAGTTTAATCACTGTAGCACCCCAAACTTTATGAAAGCCATAACCCTTCTTTGACCAGACAGGGACCATGCATCCGTTTCTCTTCATTCTCTCTCCATGCGGCAGTTGGGTGTCAACTCGGGGGCTTGAGTTCTCCCACGTCTGGAGGGTGCATAGTAAATCGCATTGCAATCTGAGCCAAAGGAGATAAAATTTAGAATCTGTATTTAGCTTTACTGGCAATGTTTTTGTGTTTCCTCAATTTACCCTCTTTCTGATTCAATTGGGATGTTCTATACAAACTGCTGCTTCTGTTGGGATATGGTGAAGAACTAACCATCTCGTTCATTTAGTCTGTGAGTTTATAGGTCTGTTGCTACTGAAATTCTTCATCCGTTTTATCTAGGATAATCTATTGTTCCTTTTGGATATGATCTATAAATCTGTGGCTACTGAAACCCTTATGTGTGTCATGTATTACTTACAATCATCTGCGGAAATCCCTTCTTTGTGTTCATTTGGGATGTTCTCCACAAGACCCTGGTTCAGGAAAGCCTCTAGCCGGACCTTCAGACTTGACTGTGTGCCATCTTATGTGCCTGGCAGGGGTTGTTAGTAAAAGAGGCTCAGGACAGTGTGGGGGATACTTATCAATGGGCCGCTGAGTGGGGGGCAAGGCACTTACAGCTGTTTAACAAAAAGGAAGTGATATTTCCTGAAGGAGGATGAAGTCAAATCTCTTCCAGCTCTATGGCTTCTGCCATTGATTTTCTGCATAAAGATGATGTACTTGTGAATAAGTCAATTCTGAGGAGGAGCCGCCGCTGTGTCTGAGCAATAAAACAACAATAGCTATGTGTGACACTGCTTCTAATGGATTCTTCATTGCTTCCTTCTACCATCAACCAACTGGTGCTGACGTGATAACTTAGTGGCCAGACATACAGAGAATGTAGAAGATTTAAGAGAATAGCACCATGTATGTTGCAGGTGGGGAGCTTACCCCTTTTATTTAAAGTGACCACCTGTGCATCAACGTTTCGGGGGGATTAACCCTCCCTGTGTCTACACACAGACATACAGAGATCCACTCATCTGGCGAGGTTGGATCTCTCCTCGATATGTCCACCTTGAGCTGGGTGATATCGGGCTGATCCGATTGTGTACCCTAGAGTAGAGTCCTGCAGCAGGTCAGGTACTCGGGGGAAAAAAAGCGGGCACCCTGCGCAATGAGCTGAGGATTTTAGTTGCGGGTCTCATCTAAATGTCTAAAGTTTTACAAAACTTGTCACTTCTGGCGTGGTCGGCGGGTTGCGGATAAGGCAGTTTCGGGTCCGGGTTAGGTAGTGGATCAAAGTGGGTAAAAATGGTTCTGGTCTCGGGATTGTTTCTTACAATTGGTTCCGCGAATGACTCAACTCTAGGGCCCAACGATTGGATCACAAAGAGGAGAATACAGGCAAGTGGATCAAGGACCATATCAACCAACTGCCATTGTCTTTGATCCGATGTGCTTTTTAAATCTGCCCGATCAACATCTGGCTCACTTTCAGAAATCAATTAGAGAAGTTTGTCGGAGGGCCCCCATACATTGCCCTATAAACTGCCCACTAAATCTGTCAGCATCTAATAAGGGCCCGTGCACGGGGACCTTTAGCCTCTTGTTGTATTGTGTCTTACACCTTCACAGATACAGTTGGATGTCTGGTCAGAGTTAGCAGGGTGCAGTTGAACCTGGACGCATGATAATGTGTATAAAGTAGCAAGGGATTTGCTCTCTCCACTTTTAGGGGGAAATATATTTCCTACGCCATAAGCAACCCTGCTTCCCTTCCAATAACCTGTCATCTCTTGTCTGGGATACAACTTAGAACCAGCGGCAGTCCTGCAAGAATCCTGGCACACTTCATGTTCATTGATGCACCGAGGAGAGACCTGTGATATACATCTAATATTTAGCAAAATATTTCCGGATAATGGATCTTCCTGTATTTTGGATCTTCATACCTTGTCTACTTGAAGACCACATAAACATGAAATAAACCCAATAAGCTGGTTTTGCTTCCAATAAGGATTAATTATATCTTAGTTGGGATCAAGTACAAGCTACTGTTTTATTATTACACAAAAAAAGGAAATAGTTTTTAAAAAATTTGGATTATTTGAATAAATTGAGTCTATAGGAGACGGCCATTCTGTGCTGATTCCATACCTGTACAGGTGTTATTGTACCCAGTGTATATCTAGCAGCTACTAATGTTCTTGTGTGACATGATTGACTGGAAATACCAGGATAGCTGAGTCCTGGATTATTCCGTTCAAGGGCCATTTTTTTGTGCTCATACAAATGTATGAAAACGTATCTGTTGTTCTGCATGCATTTCTCATCCGTCAGCCTTTACTGTAAATCTTACTGACTTTCTGTCCAGCCCAGCAGTCTGGGAGTGTTTGTACTGGGCAAGTACAGGCGGCTTTCTTCTATTTCATCATATAAAGTGAAGAAGTGCCAGTCTGTAAAGCTGATGCCATGTCACTACTAATGTTACTTGTGCTGTTATAACTTGCTGTAAGTGCTCACACAACTTGACGTGTTCTATCCAAAGTAATTGTGTATCATTTGCTGCAGGCAGGGGTGCAAGTATTAGGGCACTAAAAGTGGCCATAGATGTACCGATAAAATCATATGAAACAAATTTTTGAAGGCTCTACACGTGTGTCTTGAAACAAACAATCTTGGAAAGATCTTTTCCAGGAAAGATCATAAACATCTATGGCCACCTTAAAAGAGAAGTCAACCTGTACAGGGAAAAACCCCTCCCCCGGCCTACCTGCCCGTCAGGCAAATGCCCCTAACTTGTTACTTAGCCCTCCTTCCAGGTCCTCTGCTACAGAGTTCATGGGCGCCATCTTCTCCCGATCGCTCTTCTTCCTGCTTTGACCGGCGTTCTTTGGTGCATGCGCAGTACGAAGCATTTACCGTTAAGGATCTTCTGCGCATGCGCCGAAAGTCACGAAGTTTCCGAAAAAAAAGCTCAGAAACTTTGTGACTTTTTGGGCGCATGCGCAGTTGCTCCGTACCGGCAAATGCCTCCAACTGCGCAAGCGCCCGAAAGTCACGACGTATCCAATCTTTTTTTTTGGAAAGTTCATGTCTTTTGGCGCATGCGCAGAAGATCCTTAACGGTAAATGCCTTGTACTGCGCATGCGCCAAAGAATGCCGGTCAAAGCAGGAAGAAGAGTGCTTGGGAGAACATGGAGCCCGCGAAGTCCCCGTGGGGGGCAGGTAGGCCGGGATGGAGGGGGCCTACAAAAGGGAGGGGGGAGGGTTTTTTCCTCGTACAGGTTGACTTCTCCTTTAAGTGTGCAAAATGATGCCCCTTAGAGCAGATACACAAAGCATTTACGTGTTAACCGTCCAATTTACTTTGTGCCCAGTACAGTATAGAAATCCAGCACACTCCTAAGCAGGGGCAAAGTACGTGGATTATGGGTAAAAAGTCTGATTTGCACCAGTTTTTTTTCCCTTTGCAAAAATGGTAATTACTTGAGACCTGCTGATGCCCTTATGGCATTTCTGAATATTAATTGTCTGACCTGTGGGCACAGTCATACAATCCCTTTTGCTGCCAAGCTTTCAATTGCACCATGGCAAAATGCTCACAATCATCATGTGTGCCATTGCTTAAAGGAGAAGGAAAGCTACCAAGACCATTTATTGTCAATAGATTAGCCACAATAGTGCAAGCTATAACACTATATTTATTCTGCAGAATGCTTTACCATACCTGAGTAACAGCGCTAGAAGCTCTCTGTTTGTTTAGGATAGCAGCTGCCATATTAGCTTGGTGTGACATCACTTCCTGCCTGAGTCTCTCCCTGCTCACTCATAGCTCTGGACTCAGATTACAGCAGGGAGGGGAGAGGAGCAAACTGAGCATGCTCAAGCCCTAGCCCTGGAGGTTTAAGCTGAAAACAGTTAGTCTGATACAGAAGCCCATGAGTACACAATAGAAGGAAAGAAATGTGCTGTTTCTTTTGACAGAGGACTCAGAGCAGCATTACTTTGAGGGGTTACTGGTGTATTTATATAGACCTTTCTGATAAAGCTCTCTTACTTTTAGCCTTTCCTTCTCCTTTAAAGGGGAATTATAGGTATAAATTGGGGGGTATGTTATAAAAAGCAGCCTATTTTTGCATTTGGAATTGTTTGCCTATTATTAAAGTGCTGATGCAGAGGCTGCACTCTGACTTGGTTTTTTCATGAATAACTTCATAGGATTTAACAAGGGTGCAGATTATATGGTGACTTTAGGAAAATGACTATAAAGTGGATGTGTTTCCTAGGTAACCCGACTGGCCCATTTCTGTCTGTGAATTTGTATGTTATTTTATGTCCTTTGCAAAAAGCCGCGTTGGATGTATATTTAAGTATATAACATTGATAAAGTGCAGCCCGTTGGTTTTGTTCAGCTGCAGTTCTGGCCCGTGTGACAGTTTGGATCTGGAGTTGCCACACTCACACCCGCAGCAAGTCTTTCCATGGGCTCAGAGTGTGCCCCTCACCTCAATCACATTCCATTTAATATCCCTCTTATTCCCCTGTATTTAGCACAGCTCACAAATAATGTAGCAAGCTTTTTAATTATTTACCCTCCTTATAAAGAAAAGCGATCGAGTGGCAACCTTGCCTTCCATATTGGCTACATGAATGATGTGTGTATAGAAAGGAACGAATAATGTTCTTCTCACCCATATGTCTATATGAGGGGATGACCCTGTCCCCCCCAGGCTACTCATTGGGTCACGTAACACTTTTTAAGGTTTCATGAAACTGGATATTCCACGAGTCACAGCACAAATATGACAACCTGCAGCCCTCGGCTATTGTGGGACCACTGCACAGGACACTCACACTGACATTATTACTTGCTCTGCTGCCATGTTGCCATACATTTGACACATTTTTTCTTAAAGGATCAGTAACATCAATTTGTTTTTATTAAAAAATTAATTTGTGTAGAATGAAAAAAAAAATAAAATACAAAGACATATTAAACATTTAAATTGCTAAGTCTTTATTAAGAAATAACTTACCGAAACTCTGCTTGCGCTCCTCTTCAGAAAGGCAATGATCTATCGTGCGGCGCTCAATTTCTCCTCCCTGGCTATCTCCTATAAGGAAAGCAGGGAGGAGAAATTGAGTGCCGCACAATGGATTGCTGGATCGCTTTTTCTGAAGAGCACAAGCAGGGTTTCGTTAAGTTATTTCTTAATAAAGACTTAAGGTGGCCATAGACGCAGATCTGCTCATTACTATTGAGTGTTGAAGTTTATCATTGCACAAATCACATGACTTGGGGCAGCTGGGAAATTCACAATATGTCTAGCCCCATTTCAGATTTCAAAATTGAAAATAAAAAAAAATCAGTTTTCTCTTTTGAGAAATGGATTTCAGTGCAGAATTCTGCTGGAACATTACTATTAACTGATTCATTTTGGAAATTTTTTTCCCATGACAGTATCCCTTTAAGTCTTTTCTTTTCACTAGTAATAACCCCACAGGGCAATTGTTACTCCTCTTAATAAGTAGGAAATAGAACCCTTTATCCAACCTACCCCTAGTGCCCCCCCCCCCACTGGGAAATGCCCCATAACCCTACGATGAGTAGGGTTTTTTTTCTAAAGGCTTTGTTTCTCCTTGTAAAGAGGTGATTCATCCTTTAAGAGGAGCTATCATGAAAATATAATATAAGCTTCCGCATACGGAAATAAGAAACTTTCTAAATACAATCAATTAAATATCCTGCATTGTTTCTGAAATAGTCAAGTTTATGTTCACTATTCCTCTCTCAGCATCTGTTTCTCTTCATTCTGTCTTCATGCAGCAGTTGGGTGTCAGATATTCACTGACAGTTAGATCCAATATATCTTATAGGGGGGCTTCTTTTGCCTAGAAGATGTATTAGAGGTCACTCTATTAAACTCACCAGACATCATGTCTCTCTACTTGCAGGATTTGTGCAAAAGGCAGTTATTTTGTTACATTTTGTTTGTACTGGAATCAGTTATTTGAGTGAGCTCTAATACATCTGCTAGGAAAGGAGCCCCCCTATAAGATATATTGGATGTAACGGTCAGTGAATATCTGACACCCAACTGCTGCATGAAGAGAGAATGAAGAGAAACAGATGCTGAGAGAGGAATAGTGAAGATAAACTTGATTATTTCAGAAACTATGCAGAATATTTAATTGATTGTATTTAGAAAGTTTCTTATTTCAGTATAGTTACATAGTTAAATTGGGTTGAAAAAAGACAAAGTCCATCAAATTCGACCCCTCCAAATGAAAACCCAGCATCCATACATACACTCATCCCTACTTTTAATTAAATTCTATATACCCATACCTATACTAACTATAGAGCTTAGTATCACAATAGCCTTTGTATTATGTCTGTCCAAGAAATCATCCAAGTCCCTCTTATAGTCATTAACTGAATCATCACCCGGCAGTGCATTCCCCAACCTCACTGTCCTCACTGTGATGAACCCCCTACTCTGTTCCTTTAAATGAAACTTCTTTTCCTCTAGTCTGAAGGGGAGGCCTCTGGTACGTGATTCTCTTTATGGGTAAAAAGGTCCCCTGCTATTTGTCTATAATGTCCTCTAATGTACTTGTAAAGTCTAATCATGTCCCCTCACAAGCGCCTTTTTTCCAGAGAAAACAACCCCAACCTTGTCAGTCTCCCCTCATAATTTAACTCTTCCCTCCCTCTAACCAGTTTAGTTGCACTTAGTCTCTGCACTCTCTCCAGCTCATTTATATCCCTCTTAAGGACTGGAGTCCAAAACTGCCCCCATACTCCAGATGAGGCCTCACCAGGGACCTATAAAGAGACACAATTATGTTTTCATCCCTTGAGTTAATGACCTTTTTTATGCAAGACAGAACTTTATTTGCTTTAGTAGCCACAGAATGACACTGCCCAGAATTAGACAACGTGTTATCTACAAAGACCCCAAGATCCTTCTCATTTAAGGAAACTCCCAACACACTGCCATTTAGTGTATAACTTGCATTTATATTATTTTTGCCAAAGTGCATAACCTGCATTTATCAACATTGAAGCTCATTTTCCAGTTTGCTGCCCAGTTTTCCAGTTTAGACAAATCACTGTGCAAAGTGGCAGCATCCTGCATGGAACCTATAGTTCTGCACAATTTAGTCTCATCTGCACAAATAGAAACAGTACTTTCAATGGCCACCTCCAGGTCATTAATAAACAAGTTGAAAAGCAAGGGACCTAGTACAGAGCCCTGCGGTACTCCACTAACAACACTGGTATGATGAAGCTTATACTATATTTTCGTGATAGTTCCCCTTTAAGTAAACTTTTGCTACATCATCGAATGGTTAGTCCTATGCAGCTTTCCAATTGTAATTTATTTTTTATACTTTTTGAATTATTTGCCTTTTTTCTTCTGACTCTGACTTTCCAGCTTTTAAATTGGGTCACTGACCCCATCTAAAAAACAAATGCTCCATAAAGCTACACTTTTAATGTTGTTGCTTTTTTTTTCTATTCTGACACTTATTCACATTCCGGTCTTATTTAAATCATTGCATTGTTGCTAGGGTAATTTGGACCCTAGCAACCAGGTTGCTGAAATTACAAACTGGAGAGCTGCTGAATAAAAAGCTAAATTACTAAAAAACCATAAATAATAAAAAATGAAAGCTAGTGGCAAATGGTCTCAGAATATCCCTCTGTACATCCTACTGACCGTTAATTGAAAGGGTTTCTTGGAAAGTATTAGATCTCTCGTTCCAATTGGATGATCTTGAAGCCTTAAGGCCCCCATACACGGGCCGATAAAGCTGGAGACAGACCAAGTTGGCAGTTTATTGGCCTGTGTGTGTGGCCATCCGATGAGCTTCCCCGATCGATATCTGGCTGAAAGTCGGGCAGGTTAAAAAATCCTGCCGGATCGCGGACCACATACACGTATAGATGCGGCCGCAATCCGGCAGGATTTTTTAACCTGCCCATATCTGATCCATTTTGATCCAATTGTTGGGCCCTAGGGCCCAAGATCGGATCAGCCCAATATCAGTCACTTCAATGTGGGCATGTCGGGGAGAGATCCGCTCGTTTGGCGACTCTATAGAATACAGTGGGTTGGGTTCTTACTCAAGGAGATAAAATAGGCCAATGTCATTCATGGCTCCCTACAGAACTATAGAATGGCTGTCATTCATGTATAAAATAGGGACTTTGTTGAGAAGAAATAGGTTAACTCTAGTTGCATGGAAAATAAAGCTCAGATTATGTCTGTATTGCCTTTATATTCTTGTTGTTCCTTTAATTGGCATTGGCTAGAGAGCTGCGGGTTGGAAGCCTTAGATAAGGGGGATAATAAAGTGCTTTCCACGACTGGCCGGAGAAGGACAAAGTGATCTCATATTAATGGAATGTTAATTGCTGAAACGAGCGGCCATGTTAAACCTTCAGCGCCTGCTATTATGGGATGTGATTATGCATGTCTGTGCCTCGGAGGGACCCCAGGATCTCCCCATGAGATGCAACTGCCACATCTCCATGTACTGACTGTGCCCTTCCTCCTCTACACTATAGGTATATTTATCAAAGAGTGAAGTTAGAGATCGCCCAGTCTGCTAAGAGTGAAATTCCATCACTCTTCATTCATTTCTATGGGATTTTGAAAGACGTATTTATCAAAGGATGAACTTTCACTTTCACCCATTGATAAATACTCTCTTATAGATCCCATAGAAATGAATGGAGAGTGGTGGAATTTCACTCTAGAGGACTGTGACGACCTCTAACGTCACTCTCTGATAAATCTACTCCTTTGTCTCCTCTTGGTTCTTCTCGATCTACTGTGCCCTTGTCTATCCTCCTGTGAAACTCATATATGGATCGTCTGTGCTCATGTGTTGCCGACCAATGGAACAGTTTTTGAAAAGGGGGGTCTATGCCGCCAGTCCATATTAGGCTGCAGAGTAACAGGGACTTGCCCCAGTTCCCAAGGCACCATTAAATAATCATTTAACAGAAGTGTGTCCCATGACTCGTAGTTCATAAAAAGTCCAACATTTATTTGATTAGAATAATACCAGATTAAAAGTTAGTAAGTACTGACCCCATATGACCCACCTTATGCGTTTAGTACTTACCGTAACTTACCATAATTGTTTAAGGTGATTAAGTACTGGAGGGTACGAAATGCATAAGGTGGGTCATATGGGGTCAGTATTTACTAACTTTTAATTTGGCATTATGCTAATAGAATACATTTTGGACTTTTTATGAATTACAAATCATGGGACACATATTTTTGTGAAACGATTAACTAGGGATGCACCGAATACACTTATTTCGGTTTCGGCTGAATCACTGAATCCTTGGTGAAAGATTTGGCCGAATCCTAATTTACATATGCAAATAAGGGGCAGGACAGGAAAAAGTGGAGAAAATTCTTCTTTTGTGATAAAAACTCATGCGATTTCCCTACCTGTCCCTAATTTACATATGCAAATTAGGATTCAGTTCGGCCAGGCACAAGGATTTGGCCGAATCCTGCTTAAAGGAGAAGGAAAGCTAGCAAAGCAGTTTATTACCAATAGATTAGCCACAATAGTGCAAGCTATAACACTATTTATTCTGTAGAATGCTTTATCATACCTGAGTAAACAGCTCTAGAAGCTCTCTGTTTGTTTAGGATAGCAGCTGCCATATTTTCTTGGTGTGACATCACTTCCTGCCTGAGTCTCTCTCTGCTCACTCAGATTACAGCAGGGAAGGGAGAGAAGCAAACTGAGCATGCTTAAGCCCTAGCCCTGGAGGTTTAAGCTGAAAACAGGAAGTCTGATACAGAAGCCCATGAGTACACAATAGAAGGAAAGAAATGTGCTGTTTCTTTTGACAGAGGACTCAGAGCAGCATTACTTTGAGGGGTTACTGGTGTATTTATATAGACCTTTCTGATAAAGCTTAATTACTTTTAACCTTTCATTTATCTTTAATATTGTATGAAGTTTTTAGGTGCATCTGGCGCACAGACCCTACTCCCAAGAAGCACGTGTGCCAGATGTAGCAATCACTCCTGTCCCACAACTGGGTTTTCCCCTTTTCATATGTCCCCAAATGTTGCCTTAACTTTTGCTGCCCATGGACGGCTGTGCGCGGTTCCCACACAATTCCATTGAATATATATTATATTGCAGAATCTGCTCACTTTGTTGGGTGGTGCTCTATCTGGGATCCTTGCTGCAATCCTTGGTATCCTTAGTCCATATATTCATAGAAAATTAGATGGCACACACAAAAGCATTTGTGCTTCAATAAAACTCCAACTATTTAGCAGGAATGCTTTTGTGTGTGCCATCTGATTTTCTATGAATATATGTTCCCAGGCAATTCCATTTAATGACTGAGATTGTGCAAGGCCTCTTCTGTCCTTTCATTCCTCTTTACAATAATTACCCCCGTGAACTTGGCATTTCAAGTGAAAAACATCATGAACAAAGGCAGATTTTTGTTTGTCTCAGTTCCTCCCTGTGCAGTTGAGCAGTACAATTTTGTCTCATTACTGGTGAGTGTGGGCCAGTGTAGGTGACACAGCTGGGGTTTTGCTTAGTAAGCACAGAGCTCCGTCTATTTCACAAGCACATGATTTGTTGGGATATTTCAGTAAGTGTGTCATGGGCAGAAGTGCTTGTGTAATGTGCAGCCTCATATAGAGATACATACACGGAGAATAGACATTCATGATAATGTTTTGTGAAGCCCTTTCAGTTACAGCAGGGCTGTCCAACTGGCGACCCCCCCTTCTGTGGCCCCCCCACATGCTGTGTCTGATTACCATATGCAAGATTTAATAGGTATCACTACAGAGATTAATTGACTAAATTTAGACTAATCCCCTGTATTGTTCACACCTGTGACACCTCTATTGTTCACATCCTAAAGCCCCTGTACTGTTCTACCTGAGACCCCTCTATTGTTTATATCCTAAAGCCCCTGTATTGTTCTACCTGAGACCCCTCTATTGTTTATATCCTAAAGCCCCTGTACTGTTCTACCTGAGACCCCTCTATTGTTTCTATCCTAAAGCCCCTGTACTGTTCTACCTGAGACCCCTCTATTGTTTCTATCCTAAAGCCCCTGTACTGTTCTACCTGAGACCCCTCTATTGTTTCTATCCTAAAGCCCCTGTACTGTTCTACCTGAGACCCCTCTATTGTTTATATCCTAAAGCCCCTGTATTGTTCTACCTGAGACCCCTCTATTGTTTCTATCCTAAAGCCCCTGTACTGTTCTACCTGAGACCCCTCTATTGTTTCTATCCTAAAGCCCCTGTACTGTTCTACCTGAGACCCCTCTATTGTTTCTATCCTAAAGCCCCTGTACTGTTCTACCTGAGACCCCTCTATTGTTTATATCCTAAAGCCCCTGTACTGTTCTACCTGAGACCCCTCTATTGTTTTTATCCTAAAGCCCCTGTACTGTTCTACCTGAGACCCCTCTATTGTTTATATCCTAAAGCCCCTGTACTGTTCTACCTGAGACCCCTCTATTGTTTATATCCTAAAGCCCCTGTACTGTTCTACCTGAGACCCCTCTATTGTTTGTATCCTAAAGCCCCTGTACTGTTCTACCTGAGACCCCTCTATTGTTTATATCCTAAAGCCCCTGTACTGTTCTACCTGAGACCCCTCTATTGTTTTTATCCTAAAGCCCCTGTACTGTTCTACCTTGGGGTTTGTTAGCATTTGGACATTGTTGTTATGGGCCCCTAAGGTGTTTAATCATGTGTTGGGGGGTTGTTGTATTATCCACAGTGGAGGATGAGGTATATTGATATAAGGGGATGTTTTAACGTGACTTCAATTTTTCATATATGAGTGATGAGGGATTTCCCTGCAGTGAGCACCAACCATTTGGTTTTTTTGGTGTGTTACGCCCGTTAATGTGGATATGAAAGTTCTTCTAGTAATATGGGTGTGGTTTAAAAGGGGGAGTGGCCAAATGAGTGGATCTCTCCGTGTATGGCCACCTTTAGGGAGCTGCTATCTGGTTACCTTCCCATTGTTTGTTGTTTGGCTGTTGGGGGGGAAAGGGAGGGGGTGATATCACTCCAACTTGCAGTACAGCAGTAAAGAGTGACTGAAGTTTATCAGAGCACAAGTCACATGACTGGGGGCAGCTGGGAAATTGACAATATGTTTAGCCCCATGTCAGATTTCAAAATTGGATATAAAAAAATCTGTTTGCTCTTTTGAGAAATGGATTTTAGTGCAGAAACTGATGTGTTTTGAAAAAAAACATGTTTTGCCATGACCGTATCCCTTTATAGCTGTCCATACACGGGCCGATAAAAGCTGCGGACAGAACCAGTTGGCAGCGTGTTGGCCCATCGATATCGATAATCGATATCTGGGCGAAAGTCGGCCAGATGTCGAACGGGCAGGGCTAAAAATCCTGTTGGATTGCAGACTGCATCTGTCTGTTGCTGCAGTCTCACGCTGCGACCGCTCGCATTGCCATACATTATGATCCAATCATTGTGCCCTAAGCCCACATTCAGATCAGCTCGATATCACTCACCTCAACGTGACTATATCGCCATATCTCTGTTTATGGCCACCTAAAGTCTACTAGATAAGTATATAAACATTTAATAAACCCAAACGGCTGATTTTGCCTCCAATAAGGATTCATTATATCTTAGTTGGGAGCAAGTACAAGTTACTGTTTTATTATTACACTTTTTTTTAAAAAATTGATTTATTTGGATAACATGGAGTCTATGGGAGATGAACTTACTGTATAACCAGTTTCCGGATAACAGATCCCATAACTCTAACTTTACTGGGAAATCGCAAGACCTACTGCTGTCATTGGCCGTCCATGTGTAGATAGTTGGTGATATTATTGGTCACCTTGTGTGATAAGCAGTCCAATCCCACAGGATTCCATTTCTCATAGGGTTTAGCAGTGCCCTTCATTCTTATTTCTAGGCCTCATCACACTGCTGTTTGTCTTGTTCCAGGCTGCCATTTATACAGACCTCTGCTTCTCAGTTGCTATTTTTATATTAAAGGACAAGTAAACCTTTACAATGTGTGTAAAATGGATGAGGGGGCTATTCTACTAAGCACTTTTGTAATGTATATTTATTATTTATTTATTTTTAATTCCAAGATATTAAGGGATACATGTGCTGTTAATATGGATGAATTGTGTTACAACAGCGCCACCTGCTGGTCAGTTTCCCACCAGTCTGACCAGCAAGTAGTCAAGGAAGTTGTCAGGAGAAAGAAAGAGTGATTTCATTTAATCAGTTTCCCTCATGTTATTCCCCTAAAAACTGTTGCTTTTCCATTGTGACTATTGGATGAAGCATTCTGACACTAACCATGTTGTTGGATCAGTTATTTTGTTATTTTATTAATTTGCCTAATTGTTTTGGATTTTTATGCTTGCCTTGTTGTTCCTTACAGTTTTTTAGTGTCATTTGCTCTTTGATCATTTGGAGTACAAACACATTTTTAGCAATTTTGGATTCGTTTGAATGTGTAGTTTCCAAAAATATATGGTTTTGTGGGGTTATTATGCTGTTAGGAGGGTCTTGTGGCACATAATAAGCAGTCTGGGTCTATATTCACAAAAGGCGAATTGGCAGCCGAGAAAACTCAAATGCCCTATTTTTATTTGGGGTCCGCACGTGCCAGCTGCTTTAGTATCTATGCATATTGGGCATCAAACTCTTCCGTAGACCCTTGGCATCAATATTTAGGGTGTTTTACAATTGTATGTAAAAAATTCGGTGAAATAAATGCGGCCAATTGCAATATTTTCAGAAATGTCCTAAAAACCACTGCCTTTAGCGTAGCTTTGCAGTATGGTAGCTTGAAGTAGAAAGACATAATTACCTATTTTGGATTCATCAGAATGTGTACTTTCCAAAAATATATGGCTCTGGCAGGGTCTTTGTGCTTTTAGGAAGGTCTTGTGGCAGACAATGCGCAGTCACAGGTCTTTGTTCACAAGAAGGCAAAACGGCAGCGGAGAAAAGTATACGCACTGTTTTTATTTGAGGTCCATGCCAGCTGCTTTGGTTTATCTATGCACATTGGGCATCAAACTGTTCAGTCAACCCTTGGCCTCAATATCTAGGGTGTTTTCCAATTGTATGTAAGAAATTGGGTGAGATAAATGTGGCCAATTGCAATCTTTTTATGCGATTTTCAGAAATATAAAAACAGCTGCCTTTATTGCCAAATTTAGGAATGGTTTGCGGCTTGGTGCTTTGGAGTACAGAGACATGCATATCCAATTTGGATTCTGGGGAATGTGTACTTTCCGAAAATATATGGTTTTCTGGGGTGAACGTACTGTTTTCTACCTTTGCGCCCCCCAAATCTATGTAAATGTGTTGATTTTGCAGTACCTGAAATGACAGAACATATGGAGGGGGGGGTCTTTGTTTTGAGACCCCTATATGCCACGTGCTTGGGTACACCTATACGTATTGGGCATAAAAATGTTCAGAGGACCCCAGGCTTTCATATTTGGGGTGATTTATTGTTGCACCAAGAAAAAGTGGGAAATACGATGCTGCAGGGTGGAAGTTTTGAGGTGATTTTTGGAAGTTTCACCAAAATCGCCGAATTTAGGAAAGGTTTGCAGGTTTGTGCTTTGGAGTAGAAAGACATGCATACCCAATTTAGATTCAGGGGAATGTGAACTTTCTGAAAATAGGTGGTTTTCTGAGGTGAACGTACTTTTTTTTTTTCTAACTTCCCCCCCTCCCCCCTTCCCAAATCTGTGCAGATGTTTTGATTTTGCAGTATTTGGTATTACAGAAGTGATAGCTCAAATGGGGTGTCTACAGTATGGGGCCCCTTTATGCCACGTGCTTAGGTAAACCTATACATATTGGGCATCAAACTGTTCAGTAGACTCCAGGCAATATTCAGGGTGTTTTACATTGGTACCTAATGATGTGTGGGAGATATGTTGCTGTAGAGTGGAAGCTTTGTGGTCATTTTTCAAAACATTCACCAATTTCTATAAAAAATTATAACTTTAGGAAACAATTTCAACTTGGTAGTTTAGAGTACAAAGATATATTTACTCATTTTTGATTCACCACAATCTGTTCTTTCTAATAATGGGTAGTTTTCTAGGGTAAACCTACTGTTAGTGGAATGTTTGGCCTTGAAATCAGAAGTATGTCGTTTGGGGAGCGGTGCTTTGGAAATTTGCTAGTGTACTGCTTGTAGATTTTGATCTATACAAGTGAGAAATCTCCATAAAACTATATATATTTGGTATTGCCGCGTTCAGGAGACATAGACCTTTCCAAATCGGCTGTGTTCTTGTATGTAAAATAAATGTTTCTGATATATGTGATTGTACTTTGTGAAACTTGATTTTTTTCATTTTATTATACACTTAAAAGCCTATATCTTTTCACAGAAGTGGAATTACCGTATATACTCGCGTATAAGCCGAGTTTTTCAGCACCCAAAATGTGCTGAAAAACTCAAACTCGGCTTATACGCGGGTCATACCTCCTTCCGCGGCCCCAGCAGGACTGCCTGTGACTGCCTGTGTCGCCGCCCGGAGCAGGTCCAGGAGCTCCGGGCGGCGCGTCCTTCCCTGCCGGCGTTCGCTTTCAAAATGGCGGCGCCCATGGCCGCCACGTGGGTAGCGGCCAGGGAAGGACGCGCCGCCCGGAGCTCCTGGACCTGCTCCGGGCGGCGTCACAGGCAGTCCTGCTGCCGGGTCACGTTTTACTGGGACAGAGGGAAGGACAGAGGGAAGAGCAGCAGACGTGAGGGCCGGGGTGGGGAGATAGACAGATGGGGGGGGAAGTGGCAGAGGGAAGCAAACATGAAATCTGGGCGGCACAGTCAGTCACAGACAGTAACAGGTACCTGCCCAGTGTCCCCCAATTGTTGCGGCTGGGTCACATTCACATTTTGAAATCTGACATGGGGCCCCTAGGCTTATACACGAGTCAATACATTTTTCCAGTTTTCTTAGGTAAATTAGGTACCTCGGCTTATACACGGGTCGGCTTATACACGAGTATATACGGTACACAAAAATTCTAGCAGATTTTGAAAGTTCATTTTGTCCTGAAAAAGACAATACCTTGTTTTCCTGGGTAATCTAAAAGACCCCCCCCCCCCCGGAAAAGCCCTTTAAGGGCAACTAAAGTCTAAACTAGAATAATGTTAGAAATGCTGTATTTTGT
This sequence comes from Xenopus petersii, assembly GCA_038501925.1. Classification (NCBI taxonomy): domain Eukaryota; kingdom Metazoa; phylum Chordata; class Amphibia; order Anura; family Pipidae; genus Xenopus; species Xenopus petersii. The sequence continues at coordinate 2,623,457 of CM076681.1, read as the reverse complement.
ATACTAAATATAAACATGAAGTTACTGCACCAGCAGCCTAATAAGACAAATAATTTATGCTTTCAAAGTTGGCACAGGGGGTCACCATCTTGTAACTTTGTTAGACATTTCTGCAATATCAAGACTCGCACATACTCCGTGTGGTCTGGGCTTCTATTGGGAGATTAAGTTTAGGGATCGTCATAAATTATCAAAACCGCACTAGTCAAATAATATCTGCCATAGAAGCCAATACAGCAAGGCTGATTAATTATCAGAATATAAAGACTGCACTGGGTATCTGGATATAAATCTCTACAGGGAATCCAACAAAGCTGCTCGAGTTCTGGGTTTCCCTGCAGAGCAGTTAGGGACCGTCTGACAATTCCTATCCACAGCAGTAAAAGTAGGAAATTCACTGCATACTGTCAGGTTTATTATAAAAAGAGTAGACATTTTTTAATTAAAGTATATTGGAGATTTCTGGCTTCTTTTTCAGTAAAGGGATCCTGTCATCGGAAAACATGTTTTTTTTCAAAACACATCAGTTAATAGTGCTACTCCAGCAGAATTCTGCACTGAAATCCATTTCTCAAAAGAGCAAACAGATTTTTTTTATATTCAATTTTGAAATCTGACATGGGGCTAGACATTTTGTCAATTTCCCAGCTGCCCCCAGTCATGTGACTTGTGCCTGCACGTTAGGAGAGAAATACTTTCTGGCAGGCTGCTGATTTTGCTTCTCAATGTAACAGAATGTGTCTCAGTGGGACCTGGATTTTACTATTGAGAGCTGTTCTTAGATCTACCAGGCAGCTATTACCTTGTGTTAGGGAGCTGATATCTGGTTATCTTCCCATTGTTCTGTTGTTAGGCTGCTGGGGGAAAAGGGAGGGGGTGATATCACTCTAAAGCTGGCCATACACAAAGAGATCTGCTCGTTTGGCGATGTTGCCAAACGAGTGGATCTCTCCCAGATATGCCCACCTTGAGGTGGGCAATATCGTGCTGACAAATGGGAATGGGCGGTTGGATTGCGGGACTGCATCAACGAACAGATGTGGCTGTGATCCGACGGGATTTTTAGTCCCATCCGATCGAGATCTGGCCGACTTTTGACCAGATCCCGATCAGGGAAGCCCCTAGGGGGGCCCATACACGGGCCCATAAGCTAAGTCTGTCGGCAGCTTTTATCAGCCAGTGTATGGCCACCATAACTTGCAGTACAGAAGTAAAGAGTGATTGAAGTTTATCAGAGTACAAGTCACATGACTGGGGGCAGCTGGGAAATTGACAATATGTCTAGCCCCATGTCAGATTTCAAAATTGAATATAAAAAAATCTGTTTGCTCTTTCGAGAAATGGATTACAGTGCCGAATTCTGCTGGAGCAGCACTATTAACTGATGTGTTTTGAAAACATGACAGTATCCCTTTAAAGAAAGTAAAAATGGGATTTTCTATTTTTGCCTTTACATCCCCTTTAAACTGAAAGAGCACAAAAAGTCTTAAAACTGCTTGGCAGGAGATGTTCACCTTTAGGAAAAAACGGCTGTCAGGGAAAGGGTTAATGTGCTGGGTGCAATGTGCAGGAGGTGAGTGTGTGAGGTGTGGCACCAGAAGATCACTGTGCAGCTCTCACTCACCGGCCTCACCCTTGTATTAGCCCCAGGGATAGAGACGCTCATGCTTCTAGCTGTAGCCTTCTACTTCTCTGTCTTCCCTGTAACAACACACACACAAACACACACACACTGTCACACTGTGCTCTGTGGGGATTGTGTGAGTTTCCTACTGGCGGCACTAATGAATACAACAGCTGTGTGTATATGGTGTAATGCACATTGGGACTTCTCTTCCCACAATTCTCCTGTGTTGTACACATTCCATCATATGCCACTGGGAGTTGAAGTGCAGCTACAGGCTGGGGATTCCTAGTTATTACCATGTCCTCTTCACAAGATAAAGAAGCAAGTGATATGTGCACTGCTATAGTAACTGCCCCCATTATTGGAGATTTCTCAATAATCCATTTAGGGTGAAGATTTGGCGACAAATCGACTCTTCTTTGGGCGACCGTTCTCCCCGAACTGCCTTCCCGCTGGCTACAATCGCCAACGGGATGACACTCGGAACGCTTCATTTTCCGAAACTTCGGGCGACTTCAGAAAGCGAAGCTATCCAACTGCCATCTCCCCGAATCGCCACGTGTGTCTCTGCCCTTAAAGATCCCGCCCCCTTCATTAAGTGATCACTAAATGGCAAAGTGAGCTACGGAAAGCCACATGGGTCAAGTTGCAAGTGTTTGTACTGTACCTTAACAGACATGGGGAGCAGCTCAAGTAAATAATATGATCAATTATAAGATAATTAGCAGATGGGACTGTGCACTGATATCATATACTGTAGGAATCACTGTTGAATGTACTGTTCAGTTGTTTTTCATTTTTCAGTTCATTGTCGCCAGTTTTGCCTCTTTCAAGTGGGGGTCAGGACCCAATTAGCCCAAAAAAAAAAAAACAGTTGCTCTGTGAGACTATAAATGTTATTGTTGCTTTGTATTGCTTACCTCTCTCTTTATTTCTCCTTATGCTTTCCATAAGCTTGCCCTAAAACCACCAGTTGCTAAGGTGAATTGAACCCTAGCAACCTGATAGCTGTTGAGATTTCAAACTGGAGATTTGGTTAACAAAAGGCTGAACTACCCCTTTAACTGAATTTAATTTCCGCTTTGAATTCATGTCGTTGGTGTTGGTTGGATGTTGGGCAGTGCCGGCATAAGAGACCCCCCAAGTATGTTTTGGAATCTTGCGACAAACACAGAAGTGGTGAGAGGAGGTCACACACAGGAGCGCAACAGTTGCAGGTGATCGCTGAATCAGGTTTCACTTGTATATAATATATATAAGACCTTCTACTCTATAGACTACATTCCTTGGGTCCCTGCTCTCCGCTACATCTCAAGAACCTGCTGGAAATGAAGAAAATGAAGGGGTTAAATAATATATCTATCAATAGGGAGACCAGTTATTAGCCTTCCATTGTTTTTCTATTTTTATTTCCTTTAGAAGCTCAGCTGGACACTAGGCAAAGGCAGCAGGCACAATACATGGGAATAAATACACGAGCTCCCCGTGCGTTTGTCAGGGTGGTAACACATATAGAAACAACCAAATAAGCTTTTCTGGTTCAATGTTTTGATTTGTCAGATGCAGAAGCTGCAAAGCTGCATAGATTAGAGGAATCAGAAGTATACTAGAAGTTTAACTTCCCCTTTAATTTTTCTTGGCACTTCCACTAAAGAGGTGTTTGTTCTGCTTCTCTCATTAAGCAATTAGTGGTTGTTCCTTAGCAGATTTATGCTTTGCCGCTGGGTATTTGCAAGTAAACGTATGAAATGTTTTTAGTTAAAGGAGAAGGAAAGCTACAGAGGCCTTTTATTGCCAATAGATTAGCCACAATAGTGCAAGTTGTAACACTATATTTATTCTTTAGATTGCTTTACCATACCTGAGTAACAGCTCTAGTAGCTCTCTCTGTTTGTTTAGGATAGCAGCTGCCATATTAGCTTGGTGTGACATCACTTCCTCCCTGAGTCTCTCCCTGCTCACTCATAGCTCTGGGCTCAGATTACAGCAGGAATGGGAGAGGAGCAAACTGAGCATGCTCAAGCCCTAGCCCTGGAGGTTTAAGCTGAAAACAGTTAGTCTGATACAGAAGCCCATGAGTACACAATAGAAGGAAAGAAATGTGCTGTTTCTTTTGACAGAGGACTCAGAGCAGCATTACTTTGAGGGGTTACTGGTGTATTTATATAGACCTTTCTGATAAAGCTTACTTACTTTTAGCCTTTCCTTCTCCTTTAAAGGGGTTGTTCACCTTCCAAACACTTTTTTTTTTTCAGTTCAGTTGTTTTTACAATTTTGCAACATTAAGTTGATCCATTTCTCAGCAGCATCTCTGGAGTATGAGCAACTATTGTATCAATTCTAACAGCTGCCTGTAATGAAACTCCGCCAGGGTTGCCAGGTTGGGCAGTTTGCTAGCCAAATTGGGCTAATTAAAAGCCCAAGTGGGTTTTGAAAGTACAAACCGGCCAAGTTGCAGATTTGGGCTACCTTTTGGGCATTTGGCTGGTTTGTAGTTGGGAAAGCGATGTTTTTTCTTGCCCAAATTTGCAATGGGACTGATTCAGAAGTGACCGTTACCAGATTTTGGGCTCTGTACCCCAGTCTCCCATCTGCACATATTGTGCTATTTTTGGGCTCCAAGAGCTGCTTTAGAAGGTGAAAAATGAAACTTTACACTTAAATATTAAAAAAACCATTCACCAATAGAAAGTCATTGCAAAAAGTCTTTATTTCTGGTGAACTGTCTGAAACCAACTGAACTGGAAAATGTTCACTTTTTACATGGGAGTTATTTTCTGTATAGTTTCATCTTCTATTGGGCTCATGGCTCCCGGTGTTTTCTACTGGTTCTTTTCCTCCCGGCCCTTTCATTCCTTTCAAGGGAAATTGAATTTACACCAGTGTTATTTTTATCCTGGAAACCTTCTCCATGTCAGCGTTATAATATGCACAAAATGACCTTATTCCATTGGATACAGTCAGAGAGGCAAAAAGCCCAACACTCAATATGGGAACAAATCCTGCCATTGAGAATAAGCTGCAATTGGCTCTCCAGGAATGTTATGTTTTTTCCATTGTCCAGGTTAGTCTGTTCATCTCCCTACAATACTGGTACATGATCTGTTATCTGGAAATCTGTTATCCAGACCATCTCCCATAGACTCATTTCTTAACGAAATAATCCATTTTTTTTTTTTTTTTGTAATAAAACAGTAGCTTGTACTTAATCCAAATTAAGATATAAATAATTATTGGAGGCAAAACCAGCCTATTGAGTTTATTTTATGTTTATATGATTTTCTAGTAGATAACTTAAATTACAGAAAGATCCGTTATCTGGAAAAACCCAGGTCCTGAGCAGTCTGAATAACAGGCCCCATACCTGTACATAGATTTATTAGATTATTATCAGAGACTACACATTATTCACATTAGTCTCTGCTCTAAAATCCACCTGTTGCTTGTATAATATATATATATATATATATATATATATATATATATATATATATATATATATATATATATATATATTTAAAATACACAAAAGCCATGAATATCTTGTAAATTATATCCTTATAAACAGTGAGTAGTGATGTCATCAGTTATAAACGGTGAGTTCTGATGTCATTTCTGTCACATGACTCACTGAAACGTGTGTATTATAATAAATAAAGTACCCCCAGTTGCAAAATATGAGGATATTAGAAGTTACCTCGGAGTTCCATGACTTGTATAACTCGGCCTTCGGCCTCATACTTTTATATGGTCATGAAACTCCTCGGTAACTTATAATATCCTTATAATTTACAATAGGGGGTACTTTATTCACTATATAAACGGGTGTCCCTTGGCCTGTATGCAGCACCCAGCCTATAACCCATAGAACATTGCACCCATGCATTGTATTGCAAGTCTCTCCCACCGGACTACTCTCTTTATTCTACTGTATATTGTGTGCTGGGAGCTGAAGAGCAGCTGTGATTGGTTGGCCTGGGTAAGGAGTCTAATGAAGCACTGGCAAGTGCTGCAACGAAATTGTTTGTACCTTTCCGGATGAATGGGCTGCAAAGTGATGTCACTTCCAGTCTAAGATGATGTCACTTCCGGTTTCACGGGTCCCGGGTAGGGAGGTAAGGTTTATTTATAGGGTCCAGGTCGGGTAGTGGGATGTATTGGGTTGGGGTCAGGTTAGAGGTCAGCGGGTTTGCGTTGGGCACGGGTCCTTCCCATTGGTTATGGTGCATCAGCAGATGAGGAAGAGAAGCAGCCCCTCCCCTCACTTATTTCTGGTCTAGTAGTTTGTTCTGTCGCCCAGAAGAACAGACTGTGACCCGTGTACGGTCAGTGGTATATTATCCATTTATTTAGCCCACAGACTGATCCGTCATATTTACTGGAGAGTTGCCTGGTGTATGTCCTCCCTAAATTCTCTCCCCAGCCAATACTAGGAAATCCAGAGAGGAAGCAGCATTTCCTGATTCTATCATTCACCCCTCCTCCTGTGATGTCACTGCTGAAACTGACATTTAGTGTGAGAGGCCTTGGGACTTGACATTGCTGATAAATAAGCACATTCCTAGCAGAATTCCTGGCATAATCTTTTCCTCTGTTTCCCCATATGTGGAAATCCTTATGTGAAGCCACAGCAGGGCCGCCTCAGCCTGCAGCACTATCTTGTCCTTTATGATGTCATTGCCGAAAATCTCAGTTTTTCTTGTTCATTCACATAAACATGTCCTGAGCCTGCTGTGTTAAGCATCAGCCTTTATAGCAAGAATCATATTTTTGGTTAAAAAAAAAAATGCCATTTATACTTTCATATTATAATTAAAGGGGTGGTTTACCTTTAAGTTAATGTTTAGCATGTTATAGAATAGCTCATTCTAAGTAACTTTTAACTTGGATTTTGACTCTTAACTTGGATTTCGCTGTAAGGATAATAATGTATTGTTATTGCAACTCTTTAATACTTTTCTTTCTGTCCAGGCCTCCCCTATTCATAGTCCAGTCTCTCATTCAGATTAATGGGTCCAAATTACCCTAGCAGCCAGATTGCTGAAATCATGAACTAGAGAGCTCCTGAATAACTCAAACCAAACTAAAAACCAGCTGCATATTTCCCTAGAATATCTCTCTCATACTGAGAGTTAATTTAAAGGCAAATAACCCCTTTATGATTGTGTGCTTCATTTCTGTCATAGAGCAGCAGTCCTGTCCTGCTTTATGGCAGCTCCTATGGGGATCAGATAGGATCTGTGCAGCCGCTGGGACAGAATGCTCTGTTATACAGATAGCTAGAATCTCAGCTGCCATAAAGCAGGACAGGACTGCTGCTTACAATGGGGATCAGATAGGATCTGTGCAGCCACTGGGACAGAATGTTCTGTTATACAGATAGCTAGAATCTCAGCTGCCATAAAGCAGGACAGGACTGCTGCTTACAATGGGGATCAGATAGGATCTGTGCAGCCACTGGGACAGAATGTTCTGTTATACAGATAGCTAGAATCTCAGCTGCCATAAAGCAGGACAGGACTGCTGCTTACAATGGGGATCAGATAGGATCTGTGCAGCCACTGGGACAGAATGTTCTGTTATACAGATAGCTAGAATCTCAGCTGCCATAAAGCAGGACAGGACTGCTGCTTACAATGGGGATCAGATAGGATCTGTGCAGCCACTGGGACAGAATGTTCTGTTATACACATAGCTAGAATCTCAGCTGCCATAAAGCAGGACAGGACTGCTGCTTACAATGGGGATCAGATAGGATCTGTGCAGCCACTGGGACAGAATGTTCTGTTATACAGATAGCTAGAATCTCAGCTGCCATAAAGCAGGACAGGACTGCTGCTTACAATGGGGATCAGATAGGATCTGTGCAGCCACTAGAAGTATCAGAAGATTTCCCTGCTGGTGATGTCATTATGCAAAATGAAGGGCACACACTAACTTCCAGCAGGGGGCAGCACTACTGAACAGCAGCTAACACAGAAGTCTGGCTGATTTGAGAATAGCTTAGAAGGGTTGCTAAGCAACCAAGGAATTTCAACTGAGCATGTGCGAGATTTAAGAGCTTACAGTTGGCTGGGAAGATATAGGTAGGAGGAGCCAGTGAAATCCAAGATGGCTGCCTCAGCTAGAACTGCAGGGGAGATAGGGGAGATCTTGCAGAATGAATAGTGAGCTGATGATTTACAGTATACAAACAATTCTAACTGAAAAATCGGATTTCTTGAACTTTTACATAGTAAATGATTTTAGTCATGATTGGTGCCCTTTAAGAGAATAGCATTGAGTGATCAGAAGCAGTGAGTACTATGACAATAGCACTAATTACAGGTAATTATAGATAATTACAGGTAATTCCAGCTGATTTAGGATCCTGTGATTGTGCATCAGTCTGTGAGAGAGAAGCAATGGGTTGGATTGGCAGCACTTTCTCTGTTACTATTGTGCCCTTTATGGAAATGTATCATTATTATTGTAAATGTTTAGTAGGTAGGAACACGTAGTATACACCGTGCCCTCTGTGGGCATATATGGCATTCCTGAACTATAACTCACATTGTCCAGTGCGTTTAAATGAACAAATGTAACAATTTTCCTTTATAATCCTATCTCTGCCATAGCATTTCAAATCTAAATATTGGCTCATTCTTTTTACAGGAATAGACTTCAAGATCAAAACAGTGGAATTACAAGGAAAAAAGATCAAGTTACAGATATGGTGAGTTACAACTGAACTTATCCTGTGTATGTACAGTTATGGGACCTGGGGTTTTCTTACTAAGGGCTCTTTCTGCAGTTTGGATCTCCTTACCATAAAGGGGTGTTTCACCTTTAAGTTAACTTTTAGTGTGTTTTAGAACATAGCTTTTTAATTGGTCTTAAAGGGGTTGTTCACATTTGAGATAACTGTAAGTATGATGTAGAGAGGGATATTCTGAGATAATTTGCAGTTGGTTTTCATTTTTTATTATTTCGGGTTTGTGAGTTTAGTTTTTTATTCAGCAGCTCTCCAGTTTGTAATTTCAGCCGTCCAGTTGCTAGGGTCCAAATTCCCTGAGCAAAGACTGGAATATGAATAGGAGAGGCCTGAATAGAATGATGTTATAAAAAGTATAACATTGTAGCCTTACAGAGAATGTAAGTCTAGTAAAAATTATTCAAATATTTACCGTATATACTCGAGTATAAGCTGAGGTACCTAATTTTACCTACAAAAACTTGTAAAACGTATTGACTCGAGTATAAGCCTAGGGGTGAGCAATGCATTTTAGGACATCTTCAGCAGAAGACACGCTCCTGCGTGCGCTCTGCTAGGGAAGAACTCGCCTCTTACTGATCCGAAGAGGCTGCAGTCACAGCTCTGTGCTGCCCACACTTGTTGTAAGGGTATACATACATTACATACATATATACATGACACATACATACAAATATACAGCAAGGGTCGGGCAAGTGCTGCACCATACGCAGCCAGGTAAGGCAATGAGACATTTACAAGCTCGCTCCCTCACAGGCTCAGCCCACTCCACACGCGAGCGGAGGGATAAACCTGCCTCTGCGTTGGAGCATCTGGATCTCCAGAAGCCTGCCCCATATCCCTGGCCCAGAACACCAGCCACTTACTTGGCCACAGCTCGCCTCTAGCTCGAGTTCCTGCAGGCGCCACAGGACTGCAGAGGTACCAGGGAGATGCGGGTCGGGTAGGAAGTGAATGGTGCACACGCAGGAGTGTGTGTTCTGCTGAATCGAAGCCATTCGCGTCATTGACTCAAGTATAAGCCAAGGTTAACTTTTTCAGCACATTTTGGGTGCTGGAAAACTCGGCTTATACTCAAGTATATACGGTAATCACATAAGGACCATGTTGCCTCTGGTGAGGATGATTTATGTCTTAGTTGGGGTCAAGTACAGTCGTCTAATAACGGAAAAAGGAAATCTTTTTTAAAAATGTGATTTGATGGAAATGGAATCTATGGGAGATGACCTTCCCATAATTTGCCGTCAATTTTTTTTTTTTTATAATCTAAAGGAGAATTCAACCGTTTTGCAGTAACATGTTGCTTGCAAGCCATTGGCTGGGGATAACTACATAATACATTTCTTATCTCTGTCCCTACTGAGATTAAAGGCAGCTGCTATAAGTGATACAGTAGTTGCTAATATTCCACATATACTGCTGCCAAGAAATGTATCTGCTAAAGTAGCAAACTGTAAGGCTAGGGCCACACTGGGGCCAAAATCAGCTAGCTGAAATACACTGCTATTTTTTTTGTTTTATTGTATATTTAAATGATCATTCATGATAAGCCTGGTCCTGCAATAACAAAAAGATCTTTTAAAAACGTCTATGGCCAGCTTTAATGTCAAAATATATAGTGAATAAAGTAGCACTTCTTGTAAAATATAAGGATATTATAAGTTACCGAGGAGTTTCATGACCATATAAAAACACGAGGCTGAAGGCCGAGTTATACAGGTCATGGAACTCCGAGGTAACTTCTAATATCCTCATATTTTACAACTGGGGGTACTTTATTTATTATAATACACACGTTTTAGTGAGTCATGTGACTGAAATGACATCACCATTTATATAAGGATATAATTTACAAGATATTCATGACGTGTGTAGTGTGTGCGTGCGCATGTGCGTGCCTTGCATATCTCGGTGTCCCATCGTATGTTTGAACAAACCAATGTGCTGCACATTCATACACACAGCGCACACGTCTACATACACACATATATGCAATATACAAAATTGTGTTTTTTATTTCCTTTTAATTAGGGATGCACCGAATCCACTATTTTGGATTCGGCCGAACCCTTCGTGAAAGATTCGGCCGAATACCGAATCTGAACCCTAATTTGCATATGCAAATTAGGGGTTGGAAGGGGAAAACATTTTTTACTTCCTTGTTTTGTGACAAAAAGTCACGCGATTGCCCTCCCCGCCCCTAATTTGCATACGCAAATTAGGATTCGGTTCGGCCGGGCAGAAGGATTCGGCCGAATCCTGCTGAAAAAGGCCGAATCCTGGATTCGGTGCATCCCTACTTTTAATTGTATTGTATTATAGGGGTTTTGATTGTGTTCTCAGTTCTGCATTACTGCTGATTGTGCCCATAGTTAGAGGAACTCGACTCTTATCACCAATTTCATTGGATTATTTGGATATTTAGTGCATTTTGTATTGTTCTTGATTTGCAAATTCTGTGCGCTTTATATTCCTTTTTTTTGGGTTGCTACATAAATCGGCAGCCATATTGCATGTTGGGCATTAAACATAAGAGCCCTGGTATATTTAGGGTGTCTGTACACATGTAGTTTGTAGTATGGAAACCCTTAGTATTTTATAATTTGCCAGTCACACATTGTGTTTACTCTGTTTCTAAATACAACGCACATTGTCTGATCGTATTTTTGTTGATCGATGATGGAGATTGTGGCTGCAGCAATGTGTGTGAATGTTGAGGGCAGTGTATGATTGTAGTGGAAACAGATGTAATTGGCTGAGTTGTGATGTTGTTGTTTTTGCCTTTTAGTGCTGGATACAGTGTTGGTTTGGCTCAGCAGTGCAGATCATTCTCCTTTCTTTCCTGTGTGTGAATAATCACACTGTGCTTGTAATCGCTTTAGCTTGGGGAGACGGGGGTCCCTCTGGGTAACCCCTTCCCTTGTTTAGTCACAATCCTGCAGATGCCTCAGAGCCTGGGAATGTGACCCTTTTCATCATCTCCCTGAATGAATTGGCCAGCGACCCTACAGAGTTCTACAGGAGGGACTATTAAAGCTGCTGTCATTCCTATTTGTAACATACACCTTTCACCCAAGTGCCCAGACTGACAGTCACGGAGTCCTTGTCTATAGGTACTAGTGGTAGTACTTTACTTACACTCTCTGCTCCAGGTACTTTGGCTCATTGAAACTGCACACAGTGACCATTCATCAAATGTTCTTCATTTCTCATTAGCCCTTTCCTTTTCTGCCTGCAGAGATTAAATCTCATTAAACCTTTTCCTGAAACCCCACAGCTGCAGATCTGTGAATGGCCCTTCTCTGCCTCACATTTGCACCTGCCTTCCCTTGGCATACACTTCTACATAGTGACTTAGCTTGAAAAAAGACACCCCACCATCAAGTTCAACATCTATATAACTGCCAGCTGATCCAGAGGAATGCGAAAAACCCTCGGAACCCTCTCCAATTTGCCTTAGAGGTGGAAAATTCCTTCCTCGCTCCCAAGATGCAATGGGACCAGTCCCCGGATCAACTTGTACTACTTTCAATTCTTCATGTGTCTGCAAATATACAGAAGTGCTGCTCACTATAGGCTCTCATTGTTTCCTATCTGGCCTACGAGTGGATTATAGAAGTGAAAGTGAAAGGAACAACCTTGCTGGTAGATTAAAGGTTACACTGCTGTTTGTGTGTCTCATACTGACGGGAATCCTGGTTCTTTTGGAAAACAAATCCCAATACTGTTTTCTTTTCCATTTCACTACTCTATGGGAAAATGAACCCCATTATTATAGAGTATAGTTTGTAGTAGAATCATGCGCGCAACCAATTTGTTCAACCCAACCCGGACCCACGACCCGCAAGTGCTTTATCTGCAACCCAACCTGCGACCCACTGACTATCAAGAAACAGGAAGTGCTGTCGTTGTAAACCAGAAGTGACATCATTAGAAGTAGGCGTTATCAGAAAAAAGGAGTAAAACAGGAAGTGCTCTGAAAAAAAGGAGTAAAACTCGCTATTGAGAAGACCCACAAACTGTCCCATGTCTATACCCGCTCCCGAAACTTCTACCTGCAACACGTGGGTACACGACCCGCTGCAGGACTCTAGTTTGTAGTACAATAAGCACAAAGTTTCCCTTCTGTGCATTTGAATTAAAGCATTCACAAGGGCAGCCATGATGCTTATCGGCCTCTATTAGAAGCATCACCCTTATCACATAAGAGCCTGTGCTGCTGTATACACTGACACCTGCCTCATACTGTAGCACCCACACTCACATCAAATATATGAAGCACACTGAAGTGCACACAAGTTCATACAAATGCACTGGTTTTAGTTTCTCACAACAGAGTGTACCACACTAAAGTAAATGGCCCTATAATTACACTTGCCCTCAAGCCAGTAAAAATGTTGCTTCATGGCAATTTAATTAATAATGGAAAAAATTAAATAGAGGAAGGCTGATTTTCTTTATTTTTTTTCCACAAAAGGTGGCAACACTAGCCGTTAGTGATGAGTGAAATTTTTCGCCAAACTTCACTGCGAGAATTACAGCCATTGACTGTAATTGGTGAAAAAATCTTGACTCCCATGGATTTCAATGCATTTCCGGCAAAACGGGTCAAATTCACACGTCACTACTAGCCATGGTAATGGAGTAATGGAATAACACACATTGCTGTGATGCTGTCAATATATTAGTTATCTGGAGCATTAAAGGACAAGTAAACCTTTAAAAATAGTGAATGTAAAACTGATGAGGGGGTTATTATAATAACTTGTACAATGTACATTCATTATTTATTTTCTTTTAATTGCAAGATATTAAGGGATACATGTACTGTTAATATGAATGAATTTTGTTACAACAGCGCCACCTGCTGGTCATTTTCCCACCAGTCTGACCAGCAAGTAGTCAAGGAAGTTGTCAGGAGAAAGAAAGAGGCTGCTCTGATGTTCTTCTGCTTAGGAAAGATGTGAGAAAAGTTATCTGAGGTTTCTCATGTTTCCCTAAAGGTGGCCATAGACATAGAGATCTGCCGACTCTCTGCCAGATATCTATCAGGGAAGCCCGTCGGACGGCCCCACACACGGGCCAATAAGCTGCCAATTCAGTCTGTCGGCCGATTTTATTGGCCCGTGTATGGGGGCCTTGAGCAGAAGAACATCAGAGCAGCCGCTTTCTCCTGACAACTTCCTTGACTACTTGCTGGTCAGACTGGTGGGAAAATGACCAGCAGGTGGTGCTGTTGTAACACAATTCATTCATATTAATAGTACATGTATCCCTTAATATCTTGGAATTAAAAGAAAATAAATACATTGCAGAGGTGCTTAGAATAGCCCCCTCATCAATTTTACATTCACTACTTTTAAAGGTTTCCTTATCCTTTAAAGGAGAAGGAAAGGCTAAAATTAAGTAAGCTTTATCTCAAAGGTCTATATAAATACACCAGTAATCCCACAAAATAATGTTGCTCTGATTCCTCTGTCAAAAGAAACATCACATTTCTTTCCTTCTATTGTGTACTCATGGGCTTCTGTATCAGACTTCCTGTTTTCAGCTTCAACCTCCAGGGCTAGGGCTTGAGCATGCTCAGTTGCTTCTCTCCCCCTCCCTCCTCCCATCCCTGCTGTAATCTGAGCTCAGAGCGGAAAGTGAGCAGGGAGAGACTCAGGCAGGAAGTGATGTCACACCAAGCTAATATGGCTGCTGCTATTTTAAACAAACAGAGAGCTTCTAGCGCTGTTATTCAGGTGTGGTAAAGCAATCTAAAGAATAAATATAGTGTTACAACTTGCACTATTGTGGCTAATCATTTGGCAATAAACTGTCTTAGAGCTTTTGTTCAAATTAGGTTCATATGTCTTGTCTGGTGGTCGTGGGAATGCTGGTGGAAATTCCCGGAGCCGTTTCTTGCACTCGCTCAGGCCTGACTTCTGTTTGGAGAAGTGCAAATATTTAATGGCAGTGTTTGAGAAGGGAGTATCTTGTGCCGGGAGCTTTATCTAGCAACAGCTCATTTGTTTTCACTACCACATAAACACTCACTCAGTGCCTGTGCTGCGACTTGTCCATCTGAAACCAGCCTGTTTTATATGTAGCACCGTGGTAATCTCTCTAATCATGGAAACGCATTCCAGAAGTCTCATTAAAGCTCTATGTTATAGCCAACTAGTCTCCTGTACAAGGCAGCGACACCTCTTTATTAGAACTAGTGGGGTTCCCATGTAATTGTTATACCCATCTCTAAGTATTAGCTGCTCAACTCCAGCCACTGACCCCTTCAGTACCAACCCATGAAAGGAAACCTTTCTTTCTATAACAGGTATGGGACCTGTTATCCAGAATGCTCGGGACCTAGGGTTTTCCGGATAACGGATCTTTCCATAATTTGGGTCTTCATGCCTTAAGTCTACTAGAAATTCATTTAAACATTAAATAAACCCAATAGGCTGGTTTTGCCTCCAATAAGGATTAATTATATCTTAGTTGGGATCAAGTACAAGCGACTGTTTTATTATTACATAGAAAAAGGAAATCATTTTAAAAATTTGGATAAAATGGAGTCTATCGGAGACATCCATTCCGTAATTCTGAGCTTTCTGGATATCGGGTTTCCAGATAAGGGATCCTATACTTGTATAACAGAACATCTTGGGCTTTTCTCAGACATTAAAAGGTTGCTCACCTTCAAAGGCTTAGTTGGTTTCAATCCAGAATTCGGTTCGGGATTAAGATTAAGCCTTTTTTTTTTAGCAGGATTCAGATTTGGCCCGAATCCTTCTGCCCGGCCAAACCAAATCACAACCCTCATTTGCATATGCAAATTAGGGATGGGGCTTGTCACAAAGCAAGGAAGTAAAAAATGTTCCCCTTCCCACCCCTAATTTGCATATGCAAATTATGATTCGGTTTGGTATTCACCCGAGTCTTTCGCAAAGGATTCGTGGTTTCAGTCAAATCCAAAATAGTGGATTCGGTGCGTCCCAGGTTGCCAGAAATAACGACTTTTTCCAATTACTTTGTCTATGTGTGACCATTTTTCTAATATTCAAGTGTAAAGTGTAATTTTGAGCCTTATAAACTGTCCTAAATTGATACATTTAGCTGATCCATTTCTTATGTTTGTCCCTGTTAAGCAGAATCCCTGGGTTTCATTTAAGGAGACCCATAGGATAAATGAAAAAACCCTAATTTTGGTTGGTCAGTGCTCACAAAAAAAGGCCACACCCTCTCCCCCTTCCCTATAAATGGCAGCCACCGGTATAGCAGCTTTTCATATCATATTGAGACTTGTTATAAAATGCGGCTGTGGGCGAGACTTTGTGTTCTGCAGAGACGAGTTCGTGTTAAAGGAGACCTGCCACCCACACATAAGAAACTGTATTATAAAAGTCTTTTACAAATTAAACATCAAACCCAAATTCTTTTTATTAAAACATCCGTACCAGTTATAAACTTGTTTAAAAGTCTCACCTGTCAATCACATATAGTCTGCCCCTCCTCTGTGCCTTAGGCATATGGGCGGGGCAAGGGAATCACTTTCACTTTCCATTCTGCACTTTCTAGATTTCTAATTGTGTAGCCATTGCCAATGGACATGGGTATCGGGTCCCCCATTCTGGCACATAAACAACATTTTGGGATGCTACAGAGTTTGCCTTAATAACAGTGTCTGGCGCCTGCCAGTCTGCTGTGATTGTGAATTCCAAGACTAAAAAAAAACACAGTCTCTAAAAAGTTTTTTTTGCAGTGTAAGTTAATTTTATTTTGCGTCACTGAGAATCCTAAAATAGGATTTGGAATTATTTGACCGGTCCCCTTTAACACACAGCTCACGTATAGTTCACTCACAATGTACAAGTGACAGTAACCTGTTATAGGGGCCCTTAGCAACCAGTCACACCTTCGCTTTTGTTTTATAACTATTCAAATCTAATTGCTGATTGGTTGCTATATGCAACATCACTGGTAATGCTTCAGTCCACTGTTTACATGGCATGACAAATAGTCCTCTTAAAGGGGTTGTTCACCTTCCAAACCGTTTCAGTTCCGTTGTTTTCAGATTGTTCCCCAGAAATAAAGACTTTTTTCAATGAATTTCCATTATATATTTTTTACTCCGGTGTTTGAGTCTGAGAGCTCAGTAATTCAGATTGTGAACTGTCACAATTTTACTACATTGAGTTGATCCATTTCTCATCTCTGGAGTATCAGTAACTATTGTATCAAGTCTAACAGCTGCCTGTAATGAATCCCAGATATTCTGCTCAGCAGGGACAAACATAAGAAATAGATCAACTAAATGTATCCATTTAGAACAGTTTACAACGTCGGCGACCCCTGCTACCAGAGCTGTTTTAGAAGGTGAAAAATGACACTTTAATATTAGAAAAACGGTCACACGTAGAAAATAGAAAGTAATTGGAAAAAGTTGTTATTTCTGGTGATTTATCTGAAAACGACTAGTTGTTTGAAGGTGAACAATCCCTTTAATTTAACCTATATATAAATAATGTAGTGTGTATATATATATATATATATATATATATATATATATATATATATATATATATATATATATAATCAAGCCTATATATGAGTAATGTTGTATGTATATATGTGTGTGTGTGTACACACACACACACAAATGTAGCATATATATAAATAATATAAATAGCATATATGTAGCTTCTATATAAGTAATGTAGCATATGTATAAGTAATGTAGTATATATATATGTGTGTATAAGTAATGTAGTGTGTGTGTGTATATATGTATATGTATTTATATATATATATATATATATATATATATATATATATATATATATATATATATATATATATATTTATATATATATATTGATATATATATATATATATATATATATATATATATATAACTAACGTTTCGGCTTGCACTTTGAGAAAGGCTTGAGTGCAAGCCGAAACGTTAGTTACTTATATTGACATAAACACCATTTTTGATTTTGATAAGTCCTGTGAGTGCGAGCTTCTTCACTTCTCTACTTAATTTTTGGGCGTATTGCACCCAGGCAGTGATGACTTTTTGACGTGCTGTGCCAGCTTCCTGATTATCATATATATATATATATATATATATATATATATATATATATATATATATATATATATATATATATATATATATATATATATATACATATATATATATATATATATACTCGTGGGTTAATACACCATTCCCTTTAGGAGGCAGGATGGAACAAAACTTTCGATCCCTCTGAGGGATCCTCCTCTTCCTTGTATTAACCCCGCCTACTTCAGTCAGTAGATGCAATGACGTCAGCTTGGGACTTTCAACTTGTCTACATTTTCCCGCCCATACCAATGATCCACCCGGTTCTCCGTCGCCTGTGTCTATTTCGAACGACAGCAGTAGTGATAGCACCTTTTTGGCCCCGGAGGGCTTGGTTTTCAGATCTAAAGAGACTAATTGCTCTCCCGTGGCCGCTTCCTCAACGGCCAGACTTGCTTCAACAGGGCCCCTGTTGGCACCCATCTTTGGAAAGATTATCCCTGACGGCTTGGCTATTGAAAGCTCCATCTGGAAGGGTAAGGGTTTCTCAGACAAAGTCACCACCACTCTGTTGAGAGCACGCAAACCAACAACAAGCTCTACCTATCACCGGATATGGTCATGCTACATTGACTGGTGTAGCCAGAGACGCTCGGATTATAAAAAGTGCACAGTTCCTCTTCTCCTGGAATTCCTTCAGCATGGCATGGATAGAGGATTGGGAGTCAATTCGCTGAAAGTCCAGATCTCAGCATTATCAGTGTTCTTTCAACGGCAGCTAGCGTCCTTTCCTGATGTCAGGACTTTTATCCAAGCCGCCACACAGATCAGACCTCCATATAAAGATCCTTTACCACCATGGAACTTAAATTTCATTCTTCAAGTACTGCAGGGTCGCCCTTTCGAACCGCTAGCATCCATAGATATGAAGTTTCTCACTTTCAAGGTTGCCTTTTTAGTGGCTATCTCGTCAGCGAGACGAGTTTCGGAAATTGGTGCTCTTAGCTGTAAACCACCATTTTGCATCTTCCACGAGGACAAAGTAGTACTAAGAACTGTCCCATCCTTTCATCCCAAGGTGTCTTCTGAATTCCACCTCAACCAGGAAATTGTCCTCCCATCATTCTGTCAGAAACCGACATCTGAGCTCGAGAGACGCTTACACACGCTAGATGTGGTTCGGGCGCTCAAATTCTATTTACATAGAACGGAAAGCATCAGGAAGACAGACGCTCTTTTTGTGCTTTATGGTCCACACAGTAAAGGGAAGACAGCTTCCAAGATGTCCATTGGTAGATGGATTAAGGACTTAATTCTGTACATTTACAAGCTCAAGGGTCTACTCACGCCCTTAAAGGTTGGAGCCCATTCAACGAGAGGCATGAGTGCTTCATGGGCACTTTATAATCAAGCTTCCATGGATCAGATTTCTAAAGCGGCTACCTGGTCGTCTTTACACACATTTACAAAGTTCTATAAGTTCAACGTTTATGCTTCTGCGGATGCCAGTTTTGGCAGAAAAGTTCTACAAACAGTTGTTAACAAGTAAGGGTCTTTCGCGCATGTTAGTGCCTTCCGCCTTACCTTTGTTTCAGTCTCCTCTTTCTTTGTTCTCTTTCCCACCCTTTCAATTTGCTTTGGGACTCGCCCACGAGTGCCCTGTGCTGCCTAGGGACGGCCGAGAAAAGAGTATTTGTTATCATACTTACCGATAAATCTCTTTCTCGGAGTCCCGTATAGGCAGCACAGGGAGTTCCCCTCCCTAATTCTTCACTGCTCTATCCTACTTATAAGCTGTGCTAGTCGAAACTGAAGTAGGCGGGGTTAATACAAGGAAGAGGAGGATCCCTCAGAGGGATCGAAAGTTTTGTTCCATCCTGCCTCCTAAAGGGAATGGTGTATTAACCCACGAGTGCCCTGTGCTGCCTATACGGGACTCCGAGAAAGAGATTTATCGGTAAGTATGATAACAAATACTCTTATATAAATAAATATATATATATATATATATGTAATGAAGTGTATATATAAGTGCAAGGTGCAGGCTTATTGTTTGTATACATGTCAGGGAAGTGTAAAGTTGTTATTATTGAGTGCTCATTATAACCAATCACCTCAGCGCTGTGCAATATGTTGGCACTATATAAATACATGTTAATAATAATAGTCACAGTTTACAGAGTATTCTTGGCTTCTTCCTGGAGTTTTTGGTACAAGAGAATCTTGGAAATCAGTAATACTTTTGTGTTTCAGGTTTTCACATGGGCATTTCATTATCACTTTGAAAACACGTGGGGCAGATTTATCAAGGGTCGAATTTCAAATTTGAAAAACTTCGAAATTCAAAAAGACCAGCCGAAATTAAATCAAAGGTTTTTTTTTTTTTTTTTTGGTGAAACAGGTCAGTTTTCGAACGATTCAAAGTTTTCCCCAAAAAAACCTTTCATTTTTCAAAGTCCACCAATTGACTCGAAATAGGTTCTAGGAGGTCCCCCATAGGCTAAAACAGCAATTCAGCAGGTTTTAGATGGAGAATGGTCAAAGTTGAATTTGAGTTAAAATGAAGAGACCGTACATGATAAATTCAAATTTTCGAGTCTTTTTCAAATTCAAATAGAATTTGGACTATTCCCTAGTCGAAGTACACAAAATATTAACTCAGAATTGAATTTTTTTATTCGAATTTTCACTATGACCTTTTATAAATCTGCCCCTGTTAAATCTAAGACTGTTCCTTTGCCTGCACCTCCCTCTACCCCTTTACTTACCTGTGCCAACCGCTGACACTCTTTTCAGTAATGGCTGCTGAATTAGTGATGTCGGTCTCTTGGGAACACGGACAGGGGGAGGGAACCCTAGTTTTTATATTGTACGATCTGTGGCACTTCACTGGTTAATGTGATTGATTTTTGTGCTCTTGTTTCAGAGTAGAATTCATCCCTTTATTTATGTCTCCATTTCTCCCCCCAGGGACACAGCAGGCCAGGAACGGTTCCACACCATCACAACCTCTTACTACAGGGGAGCCATGGGAATTATGCTTGTGTATGACATCACCAATGCCAAAAGCTTTGAGAACATCAGCAAGTGGCTCAGAAACATAGATGAGGTAAGACTGGCCCTCTGTCTCTTCTACTGCACAAACTATACAATAAGTGAATGTAACATTGATGAGGTGGCTATTCTACACAATTCTGTAATGTATTTTATTATTTATTTTCTTTTAATTGCAAGATATTAAGGGATACATGTACTGTTAATATGAATGAATTGTGTTACAACAGCGCCACCTGCTGGTCATTTTCCCACCAGTCTGACCAGCAAGTAGTCAAGGAAGTTGTCAGGAGAAAGAAAGAGGCTGATGTTCTTCTGCTTAGGAATAAAATGAGAAACCTCAAATAGCTTTTCTCACATCTTTCTTAAACAGAAGAACATCAGAGCAGGTGATGCATGATAATGATGATGATTTGGTAGTATGCCATTGTTTCAGTTTACATTAATCACTAACAACGGGATGTTCTGGTTTTATAGTTAAATGAGAAGGAAAGCTACAGAGGCATTTTATTGCCAATAGATTAGCAGCGATAGTGCAAATTATAAGACTATATTTATTCTTTAGAATGCTTTACCATACGTAACAGCTCTAGTAGCTCGTAGTAGTAGTAGTTTGTTTAGGATAGCAGCTGCCATATTAGCTTGGTGTGACATCACTTCCTGCCTGAGTCTCTCCCTGCTCACTCATAGGTCTGGGCTCAGATTACAGCAGGGAGGGGAGTGGAACAAACTGAGCATGCTCAAGCCCTAGCCCTGGAGGTTTAAGCTGAAAACAGTTAGTCTGATACAGAAGCCCATGAGTACACAATAGAAGGAAAGAAATGTGCTGTTTCTTTTGACAGAGGACTCAGAGCAGCATTACTTTGAGGGATTACTGGTGTATTTATATAGACCTGATAAAGCTTACTTACTTTTAGCCTTTCCTTTCCTCATTTAAAGCTAATTTCTATTGAAAGCAATGTCTGCCTGTGTGTTTATATTCTCTGCACTGCTGGTTTTGACTGTTGATACCATGTAGCTAAAGTCAGCTGGAGAATTGACTTTGCGTCCTTGTTTAAAGGGGACCCGTCACCCAAAAAAAAACATTCCAAATCCTATTTTATCACATTATTCAAGCAAAAATGAACTTTAATTACACTATAAATTATTTGAATCTGTTTTCCTTCAGTCTGGGAATTCATAATTATAACAAGCAGGCAGCAGCCATTTTGTGGACACTGTTATTAAGACAAGTCCTGTATCATCTCAGAATCTTGTTTGTGCACCAGAATGGAGGACCTGATGTCCATTTCCTTGCCCTGGCTACACAACAGTAAAGAGAACGGGGGAATGTGGGGAGAAGTGACATCTAGGAATTGCTGAATGGAAAGTGAAAGTAATTGTCTGCCCCACCTCTATGCCACTGGCATAGAGGAGGGGCAGACCATATTTGATTGACAGCTGAGATTTTTAAATGAGCTTACAACAACTATGAATGCTTTAATAAAATATAGAAATTGGATTTCATGTTTAATTTGAAAAGGACTTTTATTATACAGATTTTTGTGTCTGGATGACAGGTCCACTTTAAACAGAAAGAGAGAACAGACAGGAGTGAACAAATTTTGCTTTTTAAAGGAACAGAAATATTACAATTTTAAAACTTTTTTTATTTAAACTACACTCTCCAAATAATACCCATGTTAGAGTCCTGCAACGGGACGGGTACCCGCAGGTTACCCGCAAAAACCTGTAGAACTTCCGGGTGAGGATATAGACGCGGGTTGGGCCGCGGGTCTTCTCAATAACGATTTTTACTCCTTTTTTCTGATCACGCCTACTTCCATTGATGTCATTTCCGGTTTACAATGACAGCACTTCCTGATTCTTGATGGTCAGCGGGTCCGGATTGCGGATAAGGTACTTGCGGGTATCGGGCCCTAGTGGGTAAGAATGCGGGTTGTGGGTCTGGGTTGCTGCATGTTACTTATTTACCTTGTGTTTAGCACCCTCCCATAATAAAACTCCTCTCAATATTATGTAATGCATTTTGAAAAAAGGCAATCGGGTGACTAATGCGGCTGCCATGAAACTACTCGCAAGCCCCTGATGGCTCTCCTCCTCACAGGACATTCATATTGTGTGCTGCAGTTTCTCCCTCATCTTGTCACACAAAGTTTCTGTTTGGGCTAATTGTGCAGAAGGAACTGTGTTGGGGAAGGCTGGGGAGAGGAACGCTAAGGGGGAAAGCTGTCTGAGGTTTTACTTTAAAAGCCAGTAGGGAAATGAAGAATTTGCAGCAAGGTTAATGACATCACTTCCGGAATCGATGTCGCGAAAACAGGAAGTGGCTGGCTGATGCGCGCATATATGGAAGCTGATATCTGGTGCTGTAAGAAGGTAGGGAGTTCACAGAAGAGCAGCGGGTTCATGTATCTTTATCCTGCAGGATTATCATGAGCCAGCGCCACCATTAACTTTGCTAATTGGGGTTGAATTAATAGAAATAAATAAAGGGTGCCACTGGTCCTTTAAATGTCATTCCATTTTCTAATAAATGAACATTTTTAATTCATGTATTTTGTTTGAAATTACATTTGCTGTGTTAAAAAACTTTTTTTGTCCAGATCCCCGTTAACAGTGGGTCAAATATGTAATCAAAGGAAACTTGTCATTGGTACATGAGGAATGAGTAGTGTAGCCAGTCCAGCTCTGACAATATTTATATCTCCATCCAAATAAACTCAACGTCCCAGCAGTGAAACAGCAGCACATATTATCCATGTATAGATCAGAAAGTGTCTCATGTGAGTGGCCTTCATATTGGGCTTAGGGAATTGTCTCCCAACTTGCCCCATAAATAACACTTGAACCGCTGCAACTTTTGTATTTCCAATCTTTAGCCTGTTTATCAGCAAAGCATCCCTGATCAGTTATATGAAATGTTTTCTATGCTTAGGATATATACATGGCACATTCCCCCTCTATTTATAGGCCCACGCCTGATCCATCCACAGTGATATTACAAAAGGGGTGGACGTGAGTATAAATTTAGGCTCCTGGAGCCACAGTGCTAAGTCGCAGGCAGAGCAGGAGAGGAACTCAACGCAGACCCTCCCGCAACCCAAATATTTTGTGCAGGAGCTGAAACCACCCACCCAACCCACGGGTAACCCCTCGCTTCCAGCAGGTTTGGGGCCGGCCCACACATCACTAGTACTTAGTGTTGCAGCCAATTACTTGCACGGTCTGGGTGCTGTGCTTGTTGCCTTTGCAGCCACCCACCATTGATATGTAGTTTGGAGAAGAAATCCGTCTATATCTGTGTGACAAATACTGAATGTGACCAAAATCCCCTTCTACTGGTCCCATTTTATCCATAGCTAACTGACTAGTACACATCTAATCCAAGATGGTGTTTCTTCTTTGTTATACTTTCCCGCCAAAAAGCTTTAAACAAAGGAGCTCCCAGGATTGCCCTCCAGAAGAGCTGGACAAACCCCTCTAAGGTATTTCCCCCTCCCCTTATGATGCAGCAGGGCCCCTGCCAATCAGACCTGCTTGGGTTGGGTTAACCAGAAGCAAGGCCGGCCTCCCAGCCAATCAACCCTAGGGGGTGGGGAAAGGCCAGATATACCAGAGGGGAGGGCTAGAGAGTTGTTGTTGGTCTGGGGTCCTCTGCGGTTCCTTGGAGTTGATCCTAGCTGAGGCAGGAAGACTCCCTCCAACAGTCTGGATTTCCCTACCTCCCAGTGGACTGTTTATACCTGGATCCCCTTGAGGTATTGTTATTTGGTGGATTTACCCAGAGGCACTTTGCTCCTTACCCCTTTGAAATTGCCCAAAGGAACTCCCTGACTTTGTGTTTGGATTTGCCTGGAGGGCGTGTGCATCTTGGTGTGGAAGCTCCAAGGGAAACTCTTTATTTCTGACCGGGAGTGTTTTGGACTCAGAGATTTCACATGCTAATTCCGTGTTCCTGATCTACTGCTCATTTTGTATCTGAAATAAACTCCTGTGTAAACCCTTCTTACAAGTGTGGTATTTCCCTGTGTGGGCTAGTTGGTCATACGTCACACGTTTACGTGACAATCTGTTTTGGATCCAACAGAATTTGTACTTCCCACCGATGTATAGTTTTCTGGGATCAACTTACTGTTTGAGGTTACTGTTTAGAAATTGAAGTGCATCCACCGTGAAATTTCTCATGCACGGTTTATTTTTGGTCTTTGCTAAGACTATGCATATTGGGCCTCCGACTATTAGGAAGACCTTTGGCATTCATGTTTAGGGCCATGTCAGACATAATATGCAGTTAATTGTGGTTTATTTTTACAGACTTTGTAAAAACTCCTCGATTAAAGTAGTAGACCCTGAAAATAAATACTGTTGTCCACCTTATTAAAAATAAATCTTACTTTGCCAAATCTTCCCATGTGTCCAGGGACTGGTCCCATTGCATTTTGGAGTCAGGACAGAATTATTCCCCCTCTGAGGCAAATTGGAGAGGCTTCAGATGGGGTTTTTTGCCTTTGGATCAACTGACAGTTAGACCTAAAAGTGTCTATTCCCTAGAAGCTCACTGCCCAATATCTGCAGCTGTTTTCTACATTGTCGCTCTATATAAAATTCAACATTTATATTTTAGCCTTTAGCTCTCCTTTAATTAAAGCTCATACATTTGAGGTCCCTGATGTAGAATATAAATGTATTTCCCAAATCATAGCAGATGAATAATACATATTTGTATTTGTGCTGGAAGAGGTCTATTGACCTTTATTCATTTTAGCTGTTTTATTTGCTGCATTTAGTCAGCCATTGTCTCTGGTACAAAATCTTCCAATGGCACATACTACTAAAAAAAAGTATATTATTATGAAAATGGTTTATTTACATGAAGCAGGGTTTTACACATGAGCTGTTTTATAAAATCCTTTTCATAGAAACCTGCATTGTTCAGGTTATAGTTTTCCTTTACGGTTTGCGGCACTGCCCTGAGACTCTGATAATGAGAACTGAATGAGGAATGGGCTCCCATGTATTTCTGTTCAATCCCAGTGTTTTTTCTTAAAGTTTTTCTCATTCTTTCATAAATAATGCCATGAACTGCCTCTAATAGCTTCCCATTAAGGTCACTTGAACCTGGTAAGGTCACTGGTACTCTGAGCTTTATCATCTGAATTGCCCTAGTGCTAAACCCATTGTATTGTACAGAGCTGATCTGAGAATTACAAACTTGTTCCCTTCTGCCCTATTTCAGCTGTGTGACTGCCTCCGGTTTATATAACGTGTATGTGTCACACAGTAAATAATAAAGGCAACGTGAAACCCCTTCAAGCAATTCGGGACCCTTTGTCTCTCTCCTTACGCCCTTTAGCCAACTGCCCATTCACATTTGTCTGCTTGTAGGGTGCTGCTGCAGTGTTGTGACTAAGTACATTCCTCCCCACTTTTTGGAAACTGTTCCCTTGCTCGTTGTGCTTTGTTCATCACTACACAGTGAGTCCTACATGGGGTTGGGTATCCACGGAATACCTGCAATATGATTGGGACTCAGGCCGATTATTCTTCATTTGTCCAGTGTGTGGGTGTCTGATCCTGTTCAGTGGAGGCTACAGGTGGCCAATGGAGGGGAAAGCGCTAAAAAAAACAATTGTCCTAATAGTTAAAAACTCTTGCTGTGATGTCACTTCCTGCCAACATGACATCACAGTCAGTGTGACAAATACTGCGGATTAGAGTCCTGCCCGGAACCAATTTCTAAGACCCGAACCGCAACCCACATAATTTACACACTTTGATCCGATACGTGAGCCGGCCCCGCAACTGCCTTATCCGCAACCCACCGACCACCACGAACAGGAAGTGGTGGTCCTGCAAACCGGAAGTGACGTCATCAAAAAAAAGTGGGCGAGGACAGAAACAAGTTTTGTAAAATATAGACTATTACATAAGATAAGAAATTTAGATGAGACCCGCTGGTATACCCGCGTCTGAAAATCCTCCCCTCTTTCCGCAGGGTGCCTGCTTTTTTTGCAGGTACCCGACCCACTGCAGGACTCGGGTGAAAATCGGTGACATTGCCAAGGCAGGTAAGTAGGTCCTGGTCAGGCTTGGGGAAAGCAGGAGTCGGTTTTAAAAAACAGACCACGCAGATCTCTACCGCACACAGACCCTGTGTCATTAGTGACCTATTCCCGGCCATGACCCCCTCTTGTGTTCTTAGTGACTGTGCCGAGGGATTTGCTGGACACAATATGTATTTGATTTGTATCAGTGGTGAATATGTGTAATATGGAAATGGTGTGAGAACATAATAATAATAATAATATATAAAAGTCTCACTGTGTGCCTTGTCTCTTGCAGCATGCCAACGAGGATGTGGAGCGGATGCTTTTAGGAAACAAGTGCGACATGGAAGATAAGAGAGTGGTGGCCAAAGCAAAAGGAGAGCAGGTCATTTGTCCTCTCCCTCTCTCCGTATATATATGTGTCTCATTCTCTTTGTGATTCAGGAAACAGCCCAGGGTACATTAAAGGGATCCTCACCCTGAAAATCGAATTCTAAGCAACTTCCCAATACACATTTGCTGAACACATTGACTGTAAACGTTAAGTGTCTTGTGTGGCTGATTACATTCTCTGCACTGCTCATTCTGACTCCTGAAGCAAAGCCGCAGATTTAACTTGCAGGGTCACATTTAGAGAAGAGAAAGGGATAAAGAAATGCTGCTTTGTGCATCTCCAGTTCTGGAAATGATCCGTCAGAGGGACTGACTCAGGAATAATGTTCTTCCCTATTCAGCTGGGAACAATGATAATGTAATAAACATAAATAACTGATAGTCCCAATGGGAAATCCTCATGTGTAACTAAAGCACTGGGAACCTTTTGCATAGTAAATCTCATAGTAACCACATTCATGTCCCTGGCACAGCTGAACTACAACATGAGCGCTATCCTGCTGATCTGCTTGGCACAAAATCATTAGGCTCATGAGTTGGTTCACCTTTAAGTTGACTTTGAATATGTTATAGAATGGCCAATTCTAAGCAACTTTTCAATTGACCATCATTTTATCTTTTTTATAGTTTTTGAATTATTTGGATTTTTCCTCTGACTCTTTTCAGCTTGCAAATGGGGGTCACCGACCCTATCTAAAAAGCAAATGCTCTGTAAGGCTACACATTTATCCTTATTGCTACTTTTTATTACTCATCTTTCTATTCAGGCCTCTCCTATTCATACATCAGTCTCTAATTAAATCAATGTATGGCTGCTAGGGGAATTTGGACCCTAGCAACCAGTTTTCTGAAACTGCAAACTGGAGAGCTGCTGAATAACTCAAAGACTAAAAAGAATAAAAAATAAAAGCCAATTGCAAACTGTCTCAGAATATCCCTCTCTACATGATACTAAAAGTTAATTTAAAGGTGAACAACCCCTTTAATGCCTTCTCAGCATGTCACAGCTTTTAGTAATACTAATATTTGTATATAATACACAAAAGCTGTGAATATCCTATAAATTAAAGTACCCTGGCTTGTAAAATATAAGAATATTATAAATTACAAAGGAGTTTCATGACCACATAAAAACACGAGGCTGAAGGCCAAGTTATACAGGTCATGGAACTCCGAGGTAACTTTTAATATCCTCAAATTGTATTTATTATAATACACAAGTTTTAGGACTCGTAATAAAATTGACATCACTAAGCTCCATTTATAGCTGATGACATCACTAAGAGTTGTTTATAAGGATATCATTTACAGGATATTTATGTTTATGTATATTAGGGATGCACCGAATCCACTGTTTTGGATTCGGCAGAACCCCTGAATCCTTCAGACGAAACCTGAATCCTAATTTGCATATGCAAAAAAAGGAAGGGAAGGGGAAAACATTTTTCACACAATTTCCCTTCCCGCCCATAATTTGCATATGCAAATTAGGATTCGGTTCAGTATTCGGCAGAATCTTTCGCAAAGAATTCGGTGTGGCCGGAAAAAAGGATTCTGCTTCTTCACAATATACAGTACACATAGAATAGAAATGTCACAATATAAGGCTGATTAGTAATTAATACACATAATTACTACATGGCAGCACAGAAACCAGTGCAATTAGCATCAGAATTGAATAATCAGCAAACCTGTAGCATCAGCTTATATTACAGCCAGGGAAGCTCATTTTCTGCTGGATAATTAGTGACGAGCCCTAAGCTTAGCTTCTCAACAGCCAATCAGAGCCCACTGAGCATGTGAGTGTCACAGACACTTTCCAAGATGGTGACCCCCTGTGACAAGTTTGAAGTCCTGGATCATTGCTGCTATTGACAAGCTCAAACTTTAGCCTCGTGCAATAAGTTCACTATATAAAATAGGACATTTTTAGCCACATAAATTTTTAGGGTTTACTTCTCCTTCAAGGGTTTGTAGACAAATGGGACACAAATGGGCGTATGCAGCTTTAGTTTGTAGTTTTGCTACACTCCAGTGTAATTTCAGGGCTAGTTCAGACAAACAAGATCATTTTTTTAGGGACCTGAATTTGAGGAGGCGGTGCCTGAGCTGCACACAAGCCATGGCACAATATCATGGATGGGAGACTCGTTGAGTTGTAGCCATTCTGTGACTGTAGTTCTTGGGGCTACAAACGGCCAAATACCAGATCAAGTTATACATTTGATTGTATGTTTTAATCTGTAATTGTGTTTCTCTCTTTCTCCATCAGATTGCTCGGGAACACGGAATTAGGTTTTTTGAGACTAGCGCAAAAGCAAATGTAAACATTGAGAAGGCATTCCTCACGTTAGCAGAAGACATACTTCGAAAGGTAAGTGCTCAGGCCCTTTATTCACTGCGGGTAGGAGATTCCTGTTGTCTGTCTGACCCCGATGCTGAAACTCCTGCCAATAGACTGGCTCCATGATTAGCTCTATGTCTCATGCAGAATTCTATTGTCATTGTAGCAACTGGATTATATTAATACTTCCTTAAAGGAACAGTAACAACAAAAAATAAGTGTTTTAAAGGATTGACAATATAATGTAGTGTTGTCCTGCACTGGTACAACTGGTGTGTTTGCTTCAGAAACACTACTATAGTTTATACAAACAAGCTGCTGTGTAGCCATGGGGGCAGCCATTCAAGCACAGGATACACAGTAGATAACAGATAAGTACTACTATAGTTTATATAAACAAGCAGCTGTGTAGCCATGGGGGCAGCCATTCAAGCACAGGATACACAGTAGATAACAGATAAGTACTACTATAGTTTATATAAACAATCTGCTGTGTAGCCATGGGGGCAGCCATTCAAGCACAGGATACACAGTAGATAACAGATAAGTACTACTATAGTTTATATAAACAAGCTGCTGTGTAGCCATGGGGGCAGCCATTCAAGCACAGGATACACAGTAGATAACAGATAAGTACTACTATAGTTTATATAAACAAGCAGCTGTGTAGCCATGGGGGCAGCCATTCAAGCACAGGATACACAGTAGATAACAGATAAGTACTACTATAGTTTATATAAACAATCTGCTGTGTAGCCATGGGGGCAGCCATTCAAGCACAGGATACACAGTAGATAACAGATAAGTACTACTATAGTTTATATAAACAAGCTGCTGTGTAGCCATGGGGGCAGCCATTCAAGCACAGGATACACAATAGATAACAGATAAGTACTACTATAGTTTATATAAACAAACTGCTGTGTAGCCATGGGGTCCACCATTCATTCATTCCTGTGCTTGAATGGCTGCCCCATGGCTACACAACAGCTTGTTTATATAAACTATGGTAGAGATTCTGAAGCAAACACACTAAGTTTACCAGATCAGGACAACACTACATTATATTGTCATTCCTTTAAAACACATGAATTTTTTGGTGTCACTGTTCCTTTAATGAGGTGATCCAAATTCCGCTGTGCCAGAGCCCTAGGTGCCTCTATAGCCTCCCACTCTCCCAGATACTCATGTTACTGACCTATTGGTTCCGCTACTCCAGGCTGAGTCAGCTGCTTCTCTGCTCGTCTATGAGCCAAAACGATGATCTTGGGAATTGGGGAGATTCCATCAGACACATCCCATTGTGTGAGGAGCCCATCGACCTGCTGTTGCTGTCTTCCTGCTGATTGGCTAGCAATTCTACTGATGTGCATCTATATGTGCTTAATTATTGACCGCTAACATGGATTGTTCTCTTGTTCCAGACTCCAGTTAAAGAGCCCAACAGTGAAAATGTAGATATCAGCAGCGGGGGCGGAGTCACAGGCTGGAAGAGCAAATGTTGTTGAGCGTCTCTGGTTGCAACTGTCACATCCACTGCCCTTACACCTTCCCCTCCCCCGTCAACATAAACCACTCCCCCCACCTCCTCCCAGTCCATTTTAACCTTAATATAAATGTTTCCTGAGCTCTTCTCTCATATTAACAAGAGTATCTCCCATTGCCTCATGTAAAGGATTCTTGCTGGGATCTTTTTCCCTAGACAAAATGTATAGAACACACACACAAATACACAAAGAGTAAATAAATCATGTTTGTGAGACCTCGCGTTACCATGACCCAGTCACTACATTTCGGTTGCATCATCGTAATCCAGTTCTGTCATTACTAAAATGGGAAGAAAGTCAAGCGGAGCCTTCATCCATTCTTACACTTCTGTTCTGGGAAAGAAAAAGCCTTGTACGACAATAAACGTTAGATTGAATCCTTTCTTTTGTATCCATAACAGGAAGTGCTGTGTCCGTGTAGCTTTGTGCGTCTCTATTGGGGGAGGTTTCTCACCGTTACACTATTTGAGGAAGAATGGGCCAGTTCTACTCACCTTACAGTGGTGTGCAAAACTATTTGCCCCCTTCCTGATTCCTTATTCTTTTGCATGTTTGTCACACTTAAATGTTTCTGCTCATCAAAAACCGTTAACTATTAGTCAAAGATAACATAATTGAACACAGAATGCAGTTTTTAAATGAAGGTTTACGTTATTAAGGGAGAAAAAAAACTCCAAATCTACATGGGCCTGTGTGAAAAAGTGATTGTCCCCCTTGTTAAAAAATAACTTAACTGTGGTTTATCACACCTGAGTTCAATTTCAAAGGTTATAAAGCCATTTCTAAAGCTTTGGGACTCCAGCGAACTACAGTGAGAGCCATTATCCACAAATGGCAAAAACATGGAACAGTGGTGAACCTTCCCAGGAGTGGCCGGCCGACCAAAATTACCCCAAGAGCGCAGAGACAACTCATCCGAGAGGCCACAAAAGACCCCAGGACAACATCTAAAGAACTGCAGGCCTCACTTGCCTCAATTAAGGTCAGTGTTCACGACTCCACCATAAGAAAGAGACTGGGCAAAAACGGCCTGCATGGCACATTTCCAAGGCGCAAACCACTTTTAAGCAAAAAGAACATTAAGGCTCGTCTCAATTTTGCTAAAAAACATCTCAATGATTGCCAAGACTTTTGGGAAAATACCTTGTGGACCGACGAGACAAAAGTTGAACTTTTTGGAAGGTGCGCGTCCCGTTACATCTGGCGTAAAAGTAACACAGCATTTCAGAAAAAGAACATCATACCAACAGTAAAATATGGTGGTGGTAGTGTGATGGTCTGGGCTTGTTTTGCTGCTTCAGGACCTGGAAGACTTGCTGTGATAGATGGAACCATGAATTCTACTGTCTACCAAAAAATCCTGAAGGAGAATGTCCGGCCATCTGTTCGTCAACTCAAGCTGAAGCGATCTTGGGTGCTGCAGCAGGACAATGACCCAAAACACACCAGCAAATCCACCTCTGAATGGCTGAAGAAAAACAAAATGAAGACTTTGGAGTGGCCTAGTCAAAGTCCTGACCTGAATCCTATTGAGATGTTGTGGCATGACCTTAAAAAGGCGCTTCATGCTAGAAAATCCTCAAATAAAGCTGAATTACAACAATTCTGCAAAGATGAGTGGGCCAAAATTCCTCCAGAGCGCTGTAAAAGACTCGTTGCAAGTTATCGCAAACGCTTGATTGTAGTTATTGCTGCTAAGGGGGGCCCAACCAGTTATTAGGTTCGGGGGCAATTACTTTTTCACACATGAAAATGTAGATTTGGATTTATTTTCTCCCTGAATAATAAAAACCCTCATTTAAAAACTGCATTTTGTGTTTCCTTGTGTTATCTTTGACTAATAGTTAAATGTGTTTGATGATCAGAAACATTTTGTGTGACAAACATGCAAAAGAATAAGAAATCAGGAAGGGGGCAAATAGTTTTGCACACCACTGTATATGATCTCATGGGCTTCACCATCCAACACAGTGGGAATACAGGTTTCCTATCTGAAATCCTGAAATGTTACACACCCCAGTAGTAGACTAGTCTAGCAAAGGAACTCTTATCCCTAGCTTTGCTAGTAAAAGCCTTACTATAAGAATTTGTGCTAGCAGTGACTCTGTCTATAGGTTCCAGCATGGAAATCCCAGGCTTGCATCGGCCCTTCACCCATAAAAGATAAGTAAACCTTAAAAATAAGTAATTGTAAAACTGATGAATGTGGCTATTCTAAGCACTTCTGCAATGTACATTTATTATTTTATTATTCCAAGATATTAAGGGATACATGTACTGCAGCTGCCATATTAGCTTGGTGTGACATCACTTCCTGCCTGGGTCTCTCAGAGCTCTGGGCTCAGATTACATTTATTATTTATTTTGTTTTTAATTCCAAGATATTAAGGGATACATGTACTGTTAATATGAATGAATTGTGTTACAACAGCGCCACCTGCTGGTCAGTTTCCCACCAGTCTGACCAGCAAGTAGTCAAGGAAGTTGTCAGGAGAAAGAAAGAGGCTGATGTTCTTCTGCTTAGGAAAGATGTGAGAAAAGTTATGAGGTTTCTCATTTTATTCCTAAGCAGAAGAACATCAGCCTCTTTCTTTCTCCTGACAACTTCCTTGACTACTTGCTGGTCAGACTGGTGGGAAAATGACCAGCAGGTGGCGCTGTTGTAACAAAATTCATTCATATTAAAGGAATTGTTCAGTGTAAAAATAAAAACTGGGTAAATAGATAGGCTGTGCAATATAAAAAATGTTTCTAATATAGTTAGTTAGCCAAAAATCTAATGTATAAAGGCTGGAGTGATTTCATGTATAACAAGTCAGTCAGATCACTACTTCCTGCTTTTCAGCTCTTTTTGTTTACACTGACTGGTTGCCCTGGCTACCAGACAGTAACCAATCAGAGACTTGAGGGGGGGGCACATGGGTCATTTCTGTTGCTTTTGAATCTGAGCTGAATGCTGAGAATCAATTACAAACTCACTGAACAGAAATGTACCATGTGGCCCCCCTTCAAGTCACTGACTAACTCAGAGTTATAGAGCTGAAAAGCAGGAAGCTGGATTCTGGCTGTTTTATTAGACATCTGTTCACTCCAGCCTTTATACATTACATTTTTGGCTAACTAACTATATTAGAAACATTTTTTATTTTGCACAGCCTATCTATTTACCCAGTTTTTTATTTTCACACTGAACTATTCCTTTAACAGTACATGTATCCCTTAATATCTTGGAATTAAAAGAAAAGAAATAATGAATGTACATTGCAGAAGTGCTTAGAATAGCCCCTCCTCCATTTTACATTCACTAATTTTAAAGGTTTACTTATCTTTTAAGCCACTTGGTTATTCAGCAGCGACTTTCTCTCATACAGAGCAGGTAATGTTGCACAAGGGATTTGCTACTGGGTGTAAGTAAATGTTTGATTCATGTAGGATCAGCTTTCAGTGATGAGCAAAGAAACTGTGACATCTGACAAGAGAAATGGATTCTCTCTCTTTAACGTTCTTCTTGTCATCTCAGTGACACGACCGAGGCAAGTGCCAGGGCAGATTACAGAATGAAGCAACTGCCACTTACTGCCTGGCGGCCAGCACGCTAAAGAGTTATTTCCCTTTTAAACTGAATGTTTTACTTGGCTCATAGTCACAATGGCAGGATTAAGCCTTTCCTTGAAGCATTCTCTTTGTTCCGACTTGTATTACATTGTTCCATTCTCTTTCATCTGATTTTCATCTGCCGCCTCTCCTTATTTCCCTTTACAAAGAAAAGCAACAAATTCCAGTTAAACGGGCAGTTTGGCATTGGCTGCTCTGATGATTTTCTTCTTAGGAAAGATGTGAGAAAGGTTTCTAATTTTTTCCTAAGCAGAAGAACATCAGCCTCTTTCTTTCTCCTGACAACTTCCTTGACTACTTGCTGGTCAGACTGGTGGGAAACTGACCAGCAGGTGGCGCTGTTGTAACACAATTCATTCATATTAACAGTACATGTATCCCTTAATATCTTGCAATTAAAAGAAAATAAATGTACATTGCAGAAGTGCTTAGAATAGCCCCCACATTCACTTATATTAAAGGTTTACTTATCCTTTTCTCAACCCAGAAATATCAGAACCCTCCCCAGGTACAGTCTTTGTCATCTCTATTGATATAGTTCTTTGTTCTGTAGGAAAAAAAGTCATTAAAACTAGGTGGATGATACTAAAACTACCTGGGGGGGGGGGGGGTTATGCTCTGGTGTAGGTAAGATACATGTACTGACCCCACAAAAGTCACAACTCCCACACGATATCCAGAATAGATACCGGTATTCTTATGTTATTGGGCCCCTAGTTGGGCTGGTATATAACATGTCATTGCGCAGGTAGGTAGCCATGAATCTGTATTCAGCCGGTAAATAGCCAGAGCCTATGGAACAGCTCATTCTTGTGCCCATGTAAAAGCAAATACAGGTAAGGTTTGCAACACCAGAGTAGCTCCCTTCCATATGTATAAATTCAAATATACAGAGAAAGTTCTCATTCGCACAATAAATTATGGCGAAGCAATATGGCAGCTCAGCCCCTACCAATCAATACAAGGAAGGTTGGTTGTTGTGGCTCCTCCTCCCTCTGCTCCAGAACAAATCATCAGCCTGATTTGCTGTGATGTCACTGATGAAGGACCCATTGAACTGGCAGCTCCAGCCAAGTGCAATAATAATGTTACTGAGACCTTTGTCTTAGCTCCAGTCTCACTGTTTCCAAACACACGGCATGTTATTTAATATGGACTTTATCTCTCCTGTTGGGGGTTTACTATACGGCCTCCTCTTCCCTGAGTTGGACGTTACTTTCTCCTGCTCGATACATGACACAAGCTGCACTACTTACCTGCTTTCCATTCTTACCTACACATTCTACTTCCTACTTCTCATATAGAGACTAATGTAGGCTCCACCTGCTGGTAAGTGTAGCAGCTCCTGTGGTTTGGAGAAGGGAATGGGGATCTGGCAGTTACTGAACTATCCCTGTCTGACAAGTCCCACCCCTTGGTGTCCTCACCCCCCTCCAAATTGAATTGCCCCACTCTTGCCTTCCGCCCACAAAGCCAAAAGTAGAAGAGAAATTCAGTCAATACTGTAGGTAACACAAGAGGCTTATTTATTGGCTTATTCAGTGATTTATTAATTGGCTTATGTATTGGTTTATCTATTATCTTATCTACTGGCTTATTCATTATTTATTGGCTCATTCATTATTCACTGACTTGTGTATTCGCTTATCTATTGGCTTATTTGTTGGCTTACTCAGTCGCTTATTAATTATGCACTAGCTTATTTATTGTTTTATCCATTGGCTTATTCATTGGCTCATTCTTATTGGCTTATTCATTATTCACTGGCTTATGTATCGGTTTATTCGTTGGCTTATTCATTGGCTTATTCTTATTGGATTATTCATTGATTATTCTTTATTCACTGGCTTATGTATTAGTTTATTCGTTGGCTTATTCATTATTCACTGACTTATGTATTAGTTTATATATTGGCTTATTCGTTGGCTTATATAGTCTCTTATTAATTATGCACTATCTTATTCATTGTCTTATTTATTGGCTTATTCATTGGCTCATTCTTATTGGCTTATTCATTGGTTCGTTCTTATTGGCTCATTCATTGTCTTATTCATTATTCACTGGCTTATGTATTGTCTTATTTATTGGTTTATTCATTGGCTTATTCTTTATTCACTGGCTTATGTATTGGTTTATTCGTTGGCTTATTCAGTGACTTATTCATTATTCACTATCTTATTTATTGTTTTATTTGTTGGCTTATTCATTATTTATTGACTTATTGGCTCATTCAGTGGCTTATTCATTATTCACTGACTTATGTATTAGCTTATCTATTGGCTTATTCAATGGCTTATTTATTGGCTTATTCACTATTCACTGGCTTATGTATTGGCTTATTTGTTGGCTTATTCATTGTCTTATTCTTTATTCACTGGCTTATGTATTGGTTTATTCATTATTCACTATCTTATTCATTGGCTTATATATTATTCACTATCTTAATCATTGGCTAATTTATTGGCACATTCTTATTGGCTTATTCTTATTGGCTCATTCATTGGCTTATGTATTGGCTTATTCGTTGGCTTATTCATTGGCTTATTCTTTATTCACTGGCTTATGTATTGGTTTATTCTTTGGCTTATTCAGTGGCTTATTCATTATTTGCTGGCTTATTCATTGGCTTATTCTTTATTCACTGGCTTATGTATTGGTTTATTCTTTGGCTTATTCAGTGGCTTATTCATTATTTGCTGGCTTATTCATTGGCTTATTGGCTCATTCATTGGCTTATTCATTATTTAGTGGCTTATGTATTGGCTTATATGTTGGTTTATTCAAAGAAACGGTGTCCCCTGTATGCCAGGTTAGTACCGAAGTGACCAGTGGTAAGTGAGACTGTACCATTAACAGGGATAAGGGGTGGAGCAAAGGCTTTTGCATTTGGCCCCTCGGGGTACAGTTGCTGGGGGTACCCCTATAGCGGAAATATGAAACCCTCGACTCCTAGATTGCACAGAGAATGCTGCGGATGCCGCAATATTGACACTTTTGCTAAAGATCATGTGGCGTTGCCATGGCAACAGGGAAAGGTTTAAACCAATGCAGTAAAATATAATATGTAACCCTTTAGCTGCCGGGAGTGTCCTGCCCTTTCCAAGTAAGTGAGTAAGAAGTGCCCCCCAGCTAATGACACTGCATCTCACTGTCACACCCGTATCATTCATATTCTCATCCCTGGGAGACGCTGATATTCAACTTATTCCCAGAAATCTCATAGGAACCCCCACAATTCTCATCTCCCACTGAGATCCCAGTTCTCCGTCAGGGAGTTATGTTCACTATATAAAATAGGACATTTTTAGTTCTCCTTTAAGGACAGCCCTGCAGGTAAGAAAGTGTTTATAAGCTCAAAAGCCAAATGGTTTCTTTGGAGGAGGGTTTGGTGTTTCTCCCCCCGGGAATGCTGGGTAATGTGTATAGAATATGTACATAGGGGTGGGACAGTATAAAACTATTATTGAGGAGTTGGGGAAGTGACGCACGTCCTCCTCTGTGACGCCCCCTGGTGGAGCACTTACTCTCAAATTTAATTCTAAGTTACCATGGAAATCTGAAAACTGATGTGAGAGATGGGTTTTTCCAGTCGTTTTCTTTTTGCAAAATCTTTACATTGTTGTGCAGTAAATTCCACATGTGCAGACTGTTCCCTTGTTCTCTCCTGTACACAAGCGCTCATACTAACACTCAGCATACTAACACTCAACATACTAACACTCACACACAACATACTAACACACACACACACACAACATACTAACACACACAACATACTAACACCAAGCCTTGTACAAACCATCGCAGGATCCTCATTTAGTGTGTTTCCATTTCCTGGTGTTACTGCTCCTTTAAGGATTTATTCTGTATGAGTGGGGCAATATCCCATTTATGGGGCCCTGTGTGTCCCAGCCTGCAGTTCCCAGAATCCTTTGCTAGCCTTTCACAGAGTTATACCCTGAAAATTAGACATTTATATTTACATAAATTAAAATTGCTTATTGGTCTCTGCCCCATTGGGTCCCTAAACCCCCTGGGTCCCCAGTAGTAATATTTGTGGGTGTGTAGAAGGGCCAGAAATCCTTCCATAGAGTCTGCCCCTAAATGAGTCCTGTCTGGGCCAATGAAACACAAAGGCTGTGACCCAGGAGCTTTATTTGAGTTACACAACGCAGCCTGGTCAGGGGCAGACTAGATATGTGCTGCCATCTAGTGGGGAAATAGAGGCACAGCAGTTACAATCTATGGTGAGATCTGCACAAGGCAAGGCTTTCTCCTCTCCCTGCTTATAATATGACAGTATCTATAATACATAGACATGGGCCATAAGTTGAGGAGGCGGAAACATGTGACAGGCACATCATTAAATTTGGGTTATTTCCATTATATTTAAAAGGATTCTGTCATGATTTTTATGATGTAGTTTTTATATCTAAATGACACTGTTTACACTGCAAATAATTCACTGTACAATATAAAATTTCATTCCTGAACCAGCAAGTGTATTTAGTTGTAATATTGGTGTGTAGGTGCATCTCAGCTCATTTTGCCTGGTCATGTGATTTCAGAAAGAGTCAGCACTTTAGGATGGAACTGCTTTCTGGCAGCCTGTTGTTTCTCATACTCAATGTAACTGAATGTGTCTCAGTGGGACCTGGATTTTACTATTGAGTGCTGTTCTTAGATCTACCAGGCAGCTGTTATCTTGTGTTAGGGAGCTGCTATCTGGTTACCTTCCCATTGTTCTGTTGTTTGGCTGCTGGGGGGGAAAGGGAGGGGGTGATATCACTCCAACTTGCAGAAAAGAGTGATTGAAGTTTATCAGAGCACAATACACATGACTGGGGGCACCTGGGAAACTGACAATATGTCTAGCCCCATGTCAGATTTCAAAATGAAATAGAAAAAAAAATCCATATGGTCTTTTGAAAAAGAAATTTCAGTGCAGAATTCTGCTGGATCGTCACTACGACCTAATCCCTTTAACTAATTGTGCAATGTATTTGGCACAGCAGACGCCCCTCTATCTAAACACTGGCAGCTTATGTGTTGTTCCACTAAAAACAGGAGAAGAACCAGCACACAAGCTCTCTTTGCAGCAGTGCAGACTTCTGCAGACATTGAACTATTAAAGGCTGAGAATAAGAACCTCCATAACAATAGCAACTGCCCTACTGGGTGAGTGAGATATGGGAAGGAGAGGTAGGACATGGGACCCTTCAACTGTCACATTCATCCAGACCAGTGCTGTCCAACTTCTATGGTACCGAGGGCCAAAATTTTACTGGCCTATGTGGTGGTAGGGTTGCCACCTTTATTAAAAAATTTTACCGGCCAGTGGGGGGCGGACACCAAAAGGGGCGGAGCTATGCAGCGTGCCGCTGAAAGGGGCGGAGCTACATCGCACATCACTGGAAAAAAGGTAAGTTATTTTCGAATTGGGGGCAGGCCAGGGGCTTTTTTTAAAGGGTATTTCAAATTACCGGCAATTGCATTGCCGGTAAATTTGCAATCCCGGCCTTGACAGGTGTTTTACCGGCCGGGTGGCAACTCTATGTGGTGGAGGGCCGATAATGGAAGTCAGTGTTGGCCACTCCCCCTTTTAAACCACACCCACATTACTACAAGAACTTAAAAGATCATATCAACATTAACGGTGGTAACACACCAAAAAACCAAATGGTTGGTGCTCACTGTAGGGAAATCCCTCTTCACTCATATGTGAAAAATTAAACAACAACAATGTCCAAATGCTAATGAACCTCAAAAACAAACCCCTAACAGGTTTACATTCCACAGGTAGCGTAGGGCAAGCAGAGAATGGCACACACAAGCAGCACTGGGCAAGCAGAGAATGGCACACACAGGAGTATAGGGAAGACAGAAGAGAGCAGGAGACAGGGAAAGCTCTCAGTCTAATATGTACTACATACAGTCACACAGTGCTGGGGCCCCATTAGCATTTTGTATAAAGTGTGAACAGGAGAACAATGTGGCAGTTTCAGTCTGGGTCTCAGGTAGAACAGTACAGGGGCTTTAGGATATAAACAATAGAGGGGTCTCAGGTAGAACAATACAGGGGCTTTAGGATATAAACAATAGAGGGGTCTCAGGTAGAACAGTACAGGGGCTTTAGGATAGAAACAATAGAGGGGTCTCAGGTAGAACAGTACAGGGGCTTTAGGATATAAACAATAGAGGGGTCTCAGGTAGAACAGTACAGGGGCTTTAGGATACAAACAATAGAGGGGTCTCAGGTAGAACAGTACAGGGGCTTTAGGATAGAAACAATAGAGGGGTCTCAGGTAGAACAATACAGGGGCTTTAGGATACAAACAATAGAGGGGTCTCAGGTAGAACAGTACAGGGGCTTTAGGATATAAACAATAGAGGGGTCTCAGGTAGAACAGTACAGGGGCTTTAGGATAGAAACAATAGAGGGGTCTCAGGTAGAACAGTACAGGGGCTTTAGGATATAAACAATAGAGGGGTCTCAGGTAGAACAGTACAGGGGCTTTAGGATAGAAACAATAGAGGGGTCTCAGGTAGAACAATACAGGGGCTTTAGGATACAAACAATAGAGGGGTCTCAGGTAGAACAGTACAGGGGCTTTAGGATAGAAACAATAGAGGGGTCTCAGGTAGAACAGTACAGGGGCTTTAGGATATAAACAATAGAGGGGTCTCAGGTAGAACAGTACAGGGGCTTTAGGATAGAAACAATAGAGGGGTCTCAGGTAGAACAGTACAGGGGCTTTAGGATATAAACAATAGAGGGGTCTCAGGTAGAACAGTACAGGGGCTTTAGGATATAAACAATAGAGGGGTCTCAGGTAGAACAGTACAGGGGCTTTAGGATAGAAACAATAGAGGGGTCTCAGGTAGAACAGTACAGGGGCTTTAGGATATAAACAATAGAGGGGTCTCAGGTAGAACAGTACAGGGGCTTTAGGATAGAAACAATAGAGGGGTCTCAGGTAGAACAATACAGGGGCTTTAGGATACAAACAATAGAGGGGTCTCAGGTAGAACAGTACAGGGGCTTTAGGATATAAACAATAGAGGGGTCTCAGGTAGAACAGTACAGGGGCTTTAGGATATAAACAATAGAGGGGTCTCAGGTAGAACAATACAGGGGCTTTAGGATAGAAACAATAGAGGGGTCTCAGGTAGAACAGTACAGGGGCTTTAGGATATAAACAATAGAGGGGTCTCAGGTAGAACAGTACAGGGGCTTTAGGATATAAACAATAGAGGGGTCTCAGGTAGAACAATACAGGGGCTTTAGGATAGAAACAATAGAGGGGTCTCAGGTAGAACAGTACAGGGGCTTTAGGATATAAACAATAGAGGGGTCTCAGGTAGAACAGTACAGGGGCTTTAGGATATAAACAATAGAGGGGTCTCAGGTAGAACAGTACAGGGGCTTTAGGATAGAAACAATAGAGGGGTCTCAGGTAGAACAGTACAGGGGCTTTAGGATAGAAACAATAGAGGTGTCACAGGTGTGAACAATACAGGGGATTACAATGTAAATTTGAGGTTTAAACAATGCAAGGGCCAGTTAATGTCGACCTGTCACCCAGACACAAAAATCTGTATAATAAAAGTCCTTTTCAAATTGAACATGAAATCCAATTTCTATTTTTTATTAAAGAATTCATAGCTGTTGTAAACTCATTTAAACATCTCAGCTGTCAATCAAATATTGTCTGCCCCTCCTCTATGCCTTAAGCAATTACTTTCACTTTCCATTCAGCACTTCCTACATGTCACTGCTCTCCCCACATTCCCCCCGTTCTCTTTACTATTTAATTGTGTAGCCAGGACATGGGGATGGACATCAGCTCCCCCATTCTGGTGCACAAACAAGATTCTGAGATGATACAAGACTTGTCTTAATAACAGTGTCCCACAAAATGGCTGCTGCCTGCTTGTTATAATTATGAATTCCCAGACTGAAGGAAACAAGATTCAAATAATTTATATTGTGTAATTAAAGTTTATTTTGCTTGACTAATGTGATAAAATAGGAATTTGAATATTTTTTTTTGGGTGATGGGTCCCCTTTAATCTCTGTAGTGATACCTTTTCAATGTTACATATGGTAATCAGACACAGCATGTGGGGGGCCACAGAAAGGGGGGGTTGTGGGCCGCATGCGGTTGGACAGCCCTGATCCAGACTATTAGCTGTCATATTCATCCAGACAAATACCTCAGGCACAAAGGGCCCTTCCAGTTTATACCCCTCTACTATACAGGGTAAGGGGGTAACAGTGATTTTGCAGCTGATACTTCAGCATCAAATGGGAGAATTCTTCCCCAAAGTCCTGTCCACACAGATTTAGAGCTGAATACAGTATTAGTATTGTCACCAATCTATTTAGCACCAATGTACTGACACTGGGGGGCAGCAACATTATAGAGACCCCATTTGTATAGGACCCACTCCCTAGAGCAAAAGATGGGAAGGCACTAGCATAGTTGGGTGCTACTGATCTCTTGGCACAGCAAGCGGCTATATGAACTCTTAACCAAAAACCCAGTAAAAACAATTAGTTATATGTGTCCTTTAAAATATCCTGTGTTAAAGTATATTAAATATCGTATCAAGGTAAAAAGATACTATATAGTAACAGTGGATAATAGTCTCTGGGAAGGGAGTGTGACTGTGGGATAGCAGGTATAGTAGGGAGAGATGGTGCCTATAGTAACAGTGGATAATTGTCTCTGGGAAGGGAGTGTGACTGTGGGATAGCAGGTATAGTAGGGAGAGATGGTGCCTATAGTAACAGTGGATAATAGTCTCTGGGAAGGGAGTGTGACTGTGGGATAGCAGGTATAGTAGGGAGAGATGGTGCCTATAGTAACAGTGGATAATAGTCTCTGGGAAGGGAGTGTGACTGTGGGATAGCAGGTATAGTAGGGAGAGATGGTGCCTATAGTAACAGTGGATAATAGTCTCTGGGAAGGGAGTGTGACTGTGGGATAGCAGGTATAGTAGGGAGAGATGGTACCTA
Source organism: Xenopus petersii (assembly GCA_038501925.1). Taxonomy (NCBI): domain Eukaryota; kingdom Metazoa; phylum Chordata; class Amphibia; order Anura; family Pipidae; genus Xenopus; species Xenopus petersii. Next base: position 2,579,996 of record CM076681.1, on the reverse strand, counting down.
TAGTAACAGTGGATAATAGTCTCTGGGAAGGGAGTGTGACTGTGGGATAGCAGGTATAGTAGGGAGAGATGGTGCCTATAGTAACAGTGGGATAATAGTCTCTGGGAAGGGAGTGTGACTGTGGGATAGCAGGTATAGTAGGGAGAGATGGTGTCTATAGTAACAGTGGATAATAGTCTCTGGGAAGGGAGTGTGACTGTGGGATAGCAGGTATAGTAGGGAGAGATGGTGCCTATAGTAACAGTGGATAATAGTCTCTGGGAAGGGAGTGTGACTGTGGGATAGCAGGTATAGTAGGGAGAGATGGTGCCTATAGTAACAGTGGATAATAGTCTCTGGGAAGGGAGTGTGACTGTGGGATAGCAGGTATAGTAGGGAGAGATGGTGCCTATAGTAACAGTGGATAATAGTCTCTGGGAAGGGAGTGTGACTGTGGGATAGCAGGTATAGTAGGGAGAGATGGTGCCTATAGTAACAGTGGATAATTGTCTCTGGGAAGGGAGTGTGACTGTGGGATAGCAGGTATAGTAGGGAGAGATGGTGCCTATAGTAACAGTGGATAATAGTCTCTGGGAAGGGAGTGTGACTGTGGGATAGCAGGTATAGTAGGGAGAGATGGTGCCTATAGTAACAGTGGATAATAGTCTCTGGGAAGGGAGTGTGACTGTGGGATAGCAGGTATAGTAGGGAGAGATGGTGCCTATAGTAACAGTGGATAATAGTCTCTGGGAAGGGAGTGTGACTGTGGGATAGCAGGTATAGTAGGGAGAGATGGTGCCTATAGTAACAGTGGATAATAGTCTCTGGGAAGGGAGTGTGACTGTGGGATAGCAGGTATAGTAGGGAGAGATGGTGCCTATAGTAACAGTGGGATAATAGTCTCTGGGAAGGGAGTGTGACTGTGGGATAGCAGGTATAGTAGGGAGAGATGGTGTCTATAGTAACAGTGGATAATAGTCTCTGGGAAGGGAGTGTGACTGTGGGATAGCAGGTATAGTAGGGAGAGATGGTGCCTATAGTAACAGTGGATAATAGTCTCTGGGAAGGGAGTGTGACTGTGGGATAGCAGGTATAGTAGGGAGAGATGGTGCCTATAGTAACAGTGGATAATAGTCTCTGGGAAGGGAGTGTGACTGTGGGATAGCAGGTATAGTAGGGAGAGATGGTGCCTATAGTAACAGTGGATAATAGTCTCTGGGAAGGGAGTGTGACTGTGGGATAGCAGGTATAGTAGGGAGAGATGGTGCCTATAGTAACAGTGGATAATAGTCTCTGGGAAGGGAGTGTGACTGTGGGATAGCAGGTATAGTAGGGAGAGATGTGTCTATAGTAACAGTGGATAATAGTCTCTGGGAAGGGAGTGTGACTGTGGGATAGCAGGTATAGTAGGGAGAGATGGTGTCTATAGTAACAGTGGATAATAGTCTCTGGGAAGGGAGTGTGACTGTGGCATAGCAGGTATAGTAGGGAGAGATGTGTCTATAGTAACAGTGGATAATAGTCTCTGGGAAGGGAGTGTGACTGTGGGATAGCAGGTATAGTAGGGAGAGATGGTGCCTATAGTAACAGTGGATAATAGTCTCTGGGAAGGGAGTGTGACTGTGGGATAGCAGGTATAGTAGGGAGAGATGTGTCTATAGTAACAGTGGATAATAGTCTCTGGGAAGGGAGTGTGACTGTGGCATAGCAGGTATAGTAGGGAGAGATGTGTCTATAGTAACAGTGGATAATAGTCTCTGGGAAGGGAGTGTGACTGTGGGATAGCAGGTATAGTAGGGAGAGATGGTGCCTATAGTAACAGTGGATAATAGTCTCTGGGAAGGGAGTGTGACTGTGGGATAGCAGGTATAGTAGGGAGAGATGTGTCTATAATAACAGTGGGATAATAGTCTCTGGGAAGGGAGTGTGACTGTGGGATAGCAGGTATAGTAGGGAGAGATGGTGTCTATAGTAACAGTGGATAATAGTCTCTGGGAAGGGAGTGTGACTGTGGGATAGCAGGTATAGTAGGGAGAGATGGTGTCTATAGTAACAGTGGATAATAATCTCTGGGAAGGGAGTGTGACTGTGGGATAGCAGGTATAGTAGGGAGAGATGGTGCCTATAGTAACAGTGGATAATAGTCTCTGGGAAGGGAGTGTGACTGTGGGATAGCAGGTATAGTAGGGAGAGATGGTGCCTATAGTAACAGTGGATAATAGTCTCTGGGAAGGGAGTGTGACTGTGGGATAGCAGGTATAGTAGGGAGAGATGGTGCCTATAGTAACAGTGGATAATAGTCTCTGGGAAGGGAGTGTGACTGTGGGATAGCAGGTATAGTAGGGAGAGATGTGTCTATAATAACAGTGGGATAATAGTCTCTGGGAAGGGAGTGTGACTGTGGGATAGCAGGTATAGTAGGGAGAGATGGTGCCTATAGTAACAGTGGGATAATAGTCTCTGGGAAGGGAGTGTGACTGTGGGATAGCAGGTATAGTAGGGAGAGATGGTGCCTATAGTAACAGTGGATAATAGTCTCTGGGAAGGGAGTGTGACTGTGGGATAGCAGGTATAGTAGGGAGAGATGGTGCCTATAGTAACAGTGGATAATAGTCTCTGGGAAGGGAGTGTGACTGTGGGATAGCAGGTATAGTAGGGAGAGATGGTGCCTATAGTAACAGTGGATAATAGTCTCTGGGAAGGGAGTGTGACTGTGGGATAGCAGGTATAGTAGGGAGAGATGTGTCTATAATAACAGTGGGATAATAGTCTCTGGGAAGGGAGTGTGACTGTGGGATAGCAGGTATAGTAGGGAGAGATGGTGCCTATAGTAACAGTGGGATAATAGTCTCTGGGAAGGGAGTGTGACTGTGGGATAGCAGGTATAGTAGGGAGAGATGGTGCCTATAGTAACAGTGGATAATAGTCTCTGGGAAGGGAGTGTGACTGTGGGATAGCAGGTATAGTAGGGAGAGATGGTGCCTATAGTAACAGTGGATAATAGTCTCTGGGAAGGGAGTGTGACTGTGGGATAGCAGGTATAGTAGGGAGAGATGGTGCCTATAGTAACAGTGGATAATAGTCTCTGGGAAGGGAGTGTGACTGTGGGATAGCAGGTATAGTAGGGAGAGATGGTGCCTATAGTAATAGGGGCTATGGTGCAGCAGGTCTAGTGGGGAGAGACAACATTACTCTATGAAGTTACTAATTGCTGTGTCAGGTATTAGATAAGGAAATGTATGAGGAAGGGAATAGATATAAATAGAGGAGATAATGAACATATAATGATTTATTCTCAGCTGGACGGAAGACGCAGCAGAAACGTTTCATCCGTTGAGCTAAATGTCAGTTTCCTCCTGTATTTTTAGGTTAAATCACCTTTCCAAGGTTCAGGTCTCTATTCCTGTTACAAAGTTTTCAAAAAAGAACGAAGTCCTCCCAGTGTGGATAACCCCCCCACACACACACACACCAGTTTTATTTTTATAATTTGAAAGTTCATGTTATTGATTTAGTCTAAACTTTTCCATTTAATCTGCCTATTAGAAGTCACAAAAGCAAATCAAAGGAGAAATCATTGTCCATTCATCCCTAATATTTACATTGGAAGAAGAAATAATAATGTGGTTTATAATATTTACTGCAATGAGTAAAGCTGAACTCTAGAGGGAGACAGAGCTCAGCGATCATATACATGAGTAATGAGACAATAGATCTTCCCGTGAAATAGATCAGTACTGAGCTGTAAGTGAGACAGGTTACCCTTTGTACCGGTTGGTGGGGTATTTATTTTATGTATTTGCAGAGGGCTCTACAACCCATTAATGGCATTGGACCTTCCTTATATGATGCTGTAACTGGAGAGGTGACACAACACTTTCCTTCATCTCCTATTGTCTCCATCTTGTCCTACTGTCTCCATCTTATGCTAATGTCTTCATCTTGCCCTACTGTCTCCATCTTGCCACACAGTCTCCTTCTTGTTCTGTTGTCTTCATCTTGCCCTACTGTCTCCATCTTGCCATACAGTCTCCTTCTTGTTCTGTTGTCTTCATCTTGCCCTACTGTCTCCATCTTGCCCTACTGTCTCCATCTTGTCCTACTGTCTCCATCTTGCCCTCTAGTCTCCATCTTGTCCTACTGTCTCCATCTTATGCTAATGTCTTCATCTTGCCCTACTGTCTCCATCTTGCCATACAGTCTCCTTCTTGTTCTGTTGTCTTCATCTTGCCCTACTGTCTCCATCTTGCCCTACTGTCTCCATCTTGCCCTACTGTCTCCATCTTGTCCTACTGTCTCCATCTTGTGCTAATGTCTTCATCTTGCCCTCCTGTCTCTATCTTGCCCTACTGTCTCCATCTTGCCATACTGTCTCCTTCTTGTTCTGTTGTCTTCATCTTGCCCTACTGTCTTCATCTTGCCCTACTGTCTCCATCTTGCCCTACAGTCTCCATCTTGTCCTACTGTCTCCATCTTGCACTACTGTCTTCATCTTGTCATACATACTATAACTCTCTCTCAGTATTACTCAGTATACATTTCCTTCCACCCTATTGGGGTGCAATGCTTTCACTGAGACGCTAGAGGGAGCTGCGGAATATAATGCTTTATCAATGACAGAAAATGGGTAATGATGTAATATCATGGAATAGCTTGGCCTTCTGCATCATGACTGGCCCTTTTGCCATAACAAATTGAGTCCCTTTCCCCACACTGGTGGTGACATGCTCTCTCTATCTGTCCTACTCTCTATCTGCCCTACTGTCTCCATTCTATCCTTCTCTCATCTATCATCATGTTGCCATTCTTCTCCATCTTGACCTACTGTTACTTATCAACTGTCTCTATACTTTCATACCCTCACCATCTTGTACTACTGTCTCCATCTTGCCCAGTTGTCTCCATCTTGTCCTACTGTCTTTATCTAGTCCTACTGTCTCCATCTTGTAGTACTGTCTCCATCTAGTCCTACTGTCTCCGTCATGTCCTTCTGTCTCCATCTGGCCCTACTGTCTTCACCTTGCCCTATTGTCTCCATCTTGCCCTACTGATAATTGTTTGCTGTTCTATACTGTCATACCCTCACCATCTTGTCCTACTGTCTCCATCTTGTCCTAGTGTCTCTGTCTTGTCCTACTGTCTTTATCTTGTCCTACTGTCTCCATCTTGCAGTACTGTCTCCATCTTATCCTACTGTCTCCATCTTGTCCTACTTTTTTTATCTTGGCCTATTGTCTCCATCTTGTCCTACTGCCTCCATCTAGTCCTACTAACTCCATCTTGTCCAACTGTCTCCATCTTGCCCTACTGTCTCCATCTTTCCCTACTGTTAATTGTCGACTGTCTCTATACTGTCATACCCTCGCCATCTTGTCCTACTGTCTCCATCCTGTCCTACTGTCTCCATCTTGTCCAACTTCCTTGACCAAGTAGACAAGGAAGTTGTCAGGAGAAAGAAAGAGGCTGCTCTGATGTTCTTCTGCTTAGGATTAAAAATAGAAACGTTTCTCACATCTTTCCTAAGCAGAAGAACACCAGCCTCTTTCTTTCTCCTGACAACTTCCTTGACTACTTGCTGGTCAGACTGGTGGGAAAATGACCAGCAGGTGGCGCTGTTGGAACAAAATTCATTCATATTAACAGTACATGTATCCCTTAATATCTTGGAATTAAAAGAAAATACATTGCAGAAGTGCTTAGAATAGCCCCCTCATCAGTTTTACATTCACTTATTGTTAATGTTAATTCCTTTAAGGGAATTATCACCCACTGTGGCTCTGAAACTGTATCTGGCTGGTTGTTGTGGCCCCGCTCTATGTCAGCGCATGGCAGGTAATGTATATTTAATGTAAATTTAATGTATATTTAAGGATCTAATGATTTGCTAACTCTTCACTTTGCCAGTTATCTGGGCTAAACCTGACCCCTCTGCTCCCATGAGCCCCCCTGCTGCATCAAATGCGCTTTATTAATGCAATTACCCAACACGTCTTCTGCAGGCCCCCCCCCCGCACTCAGCCACTCACTTACACTAAATCTTTATGAGTATTGATCCACAGTTTCCATTCCCCCCTCCTTCCGCTGCTACTGGCTGAGAATTACAGGTAATTAATGCTTTAACCCCGTCACTGCTGATCTATGTAATGGATATTCATTCTGTGCCGTCTGCCCCCGATCACTAGACTCTATAATCCACCCTGTATGTTACTCACCCCTGTGACCTGTACAACTGGGGGTCCCACAAACCCTCTCATACTGGGGGGGGGACTGGGAACCACTTTATACAGTCATATGCAAAAGTTTGGGAACTCCTTTCAGCCTGCATAATAATTTACTTTTATTTCATCAAAAAAGATAACAGTGGTATGTCTTTCAGGAACTTCCGAGTACTGGGGTGTTTTCTGGACAAAGATTTTTAGTGAAGCAGTATTCAGTTGTATGGGATTAAATCAAATGTGCAAAAATGTGGGTACCCTTGTAATTTTGCTAATTTGAATACATGTAACTGCTCAATACTGATTACTGGCAACACCAAATTGGTTGGATTAGCTCGTTAATCCTTTAACTACATAGGCAGGTGGGTCCAATCATGAGAAGAGGTATTTAAGGTGACCAATTGCAAGTTGTGCTTGTGTTTGACTCTCCTCTGAAGAGTGACAGCATGGGATCCTCAAAGCAACTCTCAAAAGATCTGAAAACAAAGATTGTTCAGTATCCTGGTTTAGGGGAAGGCTACAAAAAGCATCTCAGAGGTTTAAACTGTCAGTTTCATCTGTAAGGAATGTAATGAGGAAATGGAAGGCCACAGGCACAGTTGCTGTAAAACCCAGGTCTGACAGGCCAAGAAAAATACAGGAGCAGCATATGCGGAGGATTGTGAGAATGTTACAGACAACCCAAAGATCATCTCCAAAGACCTGCAAGAACATCTTGCTGCAGATGCAGGTGTATCTGTACATCGTTCTACAATTCAGCACAATTTGCACAAAGAACATGTGTATGGCAGGGGGATGAGAAGCCCTTTCTGCACTCACACAAACACACTCGCTTGTTGTATGGAAAAGCTCATTTAGACAAGACACAGTCATTTTGGAACAAAGTGCTTTGGACTGATGAGACAAAAATTAAGTTATTTGGTCATAACAAAAAGCACTTTACATGGTGGAAGAAGAACACGGCATTCCAAGAAACATCTGCTACCGACTGTCACATTTGGTGGAGGTAGATTTCCCAAGGCAAATGTGCAACGGATATAGGAGATATAAAAGCACCTTGGTGCCCATTCAGGCAGCATTTTTTTTACCTTCTATCTGTCCGTGTACCCTGGGCTTTGCAACTTGGCATTTATTACTTGAAAAATAGGCAACTGTCTCTTTCTTAAAACTATCCAATATATCTGCCATTACAGCTACTTCAGGGAGACATAGTTGGGGGCATAGTTCCCCTTTAATCAGCCGGACACCCAGCAGAATTACACAATTAATTATAGTTGGAGGTGCTACTTGCAGGGATTTCGGTTGCAGATGGGTCAGGACACTGTGTGTGTATTGGGGGGGGGGGGGGTAGAATTGGTCCCTGCAGGGAAGGCAAAGAGTTTGATGCTTCTGAGAGCAACCCCCCCCTTTTGCACTCATATAGGGAGGGGCCTGGGATAAATTGTCTGAAAGGCCCCATTCCCCCAGGAGGTCTATAGAGAGACAGAGGCTGGGGGTGGGAGGTGGAGTCTCCAGACTGTGTCCTGTAAAGAAATCTGTGAATGTAATGAAAGATCTGAGCCCAAGCAGAATGGCACATCCCGGGGAAACTGCCGCCTGCCAAACTGCCGGCTTCCTTCTCCCTGTGCACTTCTCCCCCTCGCTGCCACTGACCATGATGATGATGATGATGATGAGGATGAGGGTGATGCTGGGGGGCAGAGTGCAGCCTCAGGACCCATGAGTTCAACCACTTCTTCTTATTGGAGGACTATGAATTATCCACAGGGGAAACATGGAGAAAATAGCGTCCGGCATCTCCCAACTCAGCTGGAGCTCCGTGTCTCTGCCCCTGGATGTGATCGTCAGCAAATTCCGACTTCCCACGCTGCTCAAACTGGGGAAAGGTAACCACGGAAACACCTTTATCTTATCATCATGTGCAATTTACTATTATCTGCCCCTGGGTGCAAAACGAGGGCAAAGAAAAAGTATGGGAATGTTGTAGAAAGTCATTGAGGGGCAGTTCAGAAGGTCTGGGGGCTCAGGCTCCCTGTAACAAGTAATCAGCCCCCCCCCAAATCATTTACTGAAACTACTATTAATGGTTTCCTATTGATACAGACCCCTGTACTTGCATTGTAACTTGGCCGTCAGGGGATTCTGGGAAGTGTAGTTCAGAGCTGCAGTTCCCAGATGTAATTGGACCAGTAAGACTGAGGAGTCATATATGGAGATATAGAGTGTTCCATGGAGGATCCAGAATAGGACTTTCCTTCCCCGCAGAGCTCACAATTAATATATATTTCCTGGGGTAAATCTCACTCACTCTAGAGACAGAGACCTGCTCATCTGGCACTGAAAGGGTTAATATATATAAACACACATATCTCAGAGCTATTTGGGTCCCCTGGAGTCTTTGACTCACTAGGATCCCTGTGTTTCACTAATATTGTGACACCATTGTGACATCACTTGGGGGCAGTTGCGCACAGTTACAGCAGTTCACTGATCTCTGATTGGCCAGAATCACCCCCTACTTAGCACTTTGGCAGTCGAATGAGGAGCAGCCTCTTGGTATAGTAAGTGGGAGCACAGGGCCCCCCATATGACTGGTGAGAAGTCTGATAAAGAGAGTTGGGGGGCAGCACTTACGATGTATTTAATAAACATATTTAGTGATATAATATATTAATATTTTATTTACTTTATACTTATCTGATGCTCGGGCCCCAGACCTGCCGAAATGGAAACTCAGAGTTGACTGGTTTATGGCCATAATGGTGCCCCCCCTTATCAGAGGGGCTCCCCAATAAACTGGTTGACTCCTGTATGTGCTGAACTGCCATTCCTTAGGGACTTGCTGTGGCTGTTGGGAGTTGTAGTTGAGCTCAGCGAGGAGAGCAGGGCTGGTAAGTGTGATGCCATTTCGGAATTAACTCCTAAGGGTTAATTAGCATTTGCATCTGCTTTAGATGATATTGGTTCAGTCCAAGGCGGGATTTGTGGGAAGAGCAACCACAATCCAATCAGAGGGCAGAGTGAAAGCAACGACTCTGGCAGGGCTGCAATAGAATAGACTGTGGTTTAGGATTGTATGTGTTACAGGCCCCTCCCACTTACCCATCATGCAATGTGAGTGCCATATGATATAACTGAATCAGTGAAGACAAAACACCCCTAGAGGAACAACATCAAACTCCATTACTGGGATTAGGCACAGGAGTTTATAACCATTTGAAATGCTTAAAGGAAGCAGTGGTCATGTGACTTTGACTTCCTGCCTTTCAGCAGCACAGCATGCAGGTGATGCTTTGTGGCTGATGTGACTCTCCGGCACCAAGGGATTGGTTGTGAGCTGACGATTTGGGATTTTTTTTGGATTCTGTATAAAATGATGTGGCTGAATTGACAGCTCAGCCCAAAACCCGATTTTGTACAGTTAAATATGAGAAAACTACAAAAACAATTGCTCCAAAAAAAGTGTCAGTTTTTGTTATCCAGAGCTGTAAAGTCATGTGACTTGGATTTGGTTGATTGGTCGGATACAGTTGTGCTTTATTAGTGACCCCAACCTGCGGCTCCTGAGCAACATGGTACTCACCTCAAAGCAGGTGTTTATACAGCTACAGGACCTGTTATCCAGAATGCTGGGGAGTCTTCCGGATAATGGATCTTTCTGTACTTTGGATCTTCATGTCTTAAGTCTACTAGAAAATCATATAAGCATTAAATAAACCCAATAGGCTGGTTTTGCTTCCAATAAGGATTAATTATCTCTTAGTTGGGATCAAGTACAGGTTTTATTATTACACAGAAAAAGGAAACTGTTTGTAAAAATTTGGATAATTTTGATAAAATGGAGTCTATGGGAGACGGCCTTTTCGTAATTCGGAGCTTTCTGGAGAAAGGGTTTACAGATAACGGAATTATGACTCTGCTTGTTGTGCAGTTATTTGCGTTATCCATAACAATGTACAAATTAGGGCGCAAAGATGCACAGATTTTGATGGTGGGGGGGATTATTTGCAATGAGGCGGGTGAGTAGCTCTGTGGGGGGGTTTCCCCTCACTAATTCAGTTATACCATGTGACACGTGTGCAATGAGTCTATATGGGATGTCTGTGCTGCATAGTAACATAGTAACATAGTAACATAGTAACATAGTAACATAGTAACATAGTAAGCTGGGTTGAAAAAAGACACGTCCATCAAGTTCAACCTTAAGTCTATATATAAACTGCCTAACTGCCAGTTGATCCAGAGGAAGGTGAAAAACCCTCCTGACCCTACTCCAATTCCTTCCTGACTCCAAAATGGCAATGGGACCAGTCCCTGGATCAACTTGTACTATGAGCTATCTCCCATATCCCTGTATTCCCTCACTTGCTAAACACCATCCAACCCCTTCTTATACCTATCTAATGTATCAGCCTGTACCCCTGATTCACTTCCCAGCTCTCCCTGTAACACCCCTTTCCCTCCTCTAATCTCATTGGCTCCCTCCTGTCTGCTGGGAGGAGCTACTGGTGAATAAAGCATCCGACCCTTCCTTGTACCTATCTAATGTATCAGCCTGTACCCCTGATTCACTTCCCAGCTCTCCCTGTAACACCCCCTTCCCTCCTCTAATCTCATTGGCTCCCTCCTGTCTGCTGGGAGGAGGAGCTACTGGTGAATAAAGCATCCGACCCTTCCTTGTACCTATCTAATGTATCAGCCTGTACCCCTGATTCACTTCCCAGCTCTCCCGGTAACACCCCTTTCCCTCCTCTAATCTCATTGGCTCCCTCCTGTCTGCTGGGAGGAGCTACTGGTGAATAAAGCATCCGACCCTTCCTTATACCTATCTAATGTATCAGCCTGTACCACTGATTCACTTCCCAGCTCTCCCTGTAACACCCCTTTCCCTCCTCTAATCTCATTGGCTCCCTCCTGTCTGCTGGGAGGAGCTACTGGTGAATAAAGCATCCAACCCTTCCTTGTACCTATCTAATATATCAGCCTGTACCACTGATTCACTTCCCAGCTCTCCCTGTAACACCCCTTTCCCTCCTCTAATCTCATTGGCTCCCTCCTGTCTGCTGGGAGGAGCTACTGGTGAATAAAGCATCCGACCCTTCCTTGTACCTATCTAATGTATCAGCCTGTACCACTGATTCAGGGAGACAATTCCACATCTTCACAGCTCTCACTGTAACAAACCCCTCCCAATATTTAGCTGGAACCTCTTTTCTTCTAATGGGGAGTTGTGACGTGTTCCCTCCATATAGAGTTGCTGTTGCCCAGTGTAGAGTTGTGTTGATATTATGTTGATATTGTGTTGTACAAAGTTGGTGCCTTTTTTCCTGCCGTTTTCTCCTTTCCTCCATTAACTGTCACATGAGAGGTGTAAGTGGGGGTGCAGCAGTGATTGAGAGCTGACAGTTGTATATGAGTGAGCTCTAGGATCACCCCCCTGGCATCAGTCCTTCTCCTGTGTCCCCCCCGGGCTCATTATCATTCAGGGCTGAGTTTTACAGATGCAAAGACTGAATTCTTTACACACACAGCTCCCCTGTTCCCCGACTCCCCCCCTCCCCCCCCCCCCCGGCCCTTTATCCTCTCTCAATGGAGCCAAAGAAAACACAGTTAACCTTGTCTGTGCCGGGGGGGGGGGCAGGGAAAACATTGGTGGGACCTTTCTGTAGAGCGGCCGCCATTTCCCAGGCTCTGGGCGAGAACTTTGTGTGGTTTCCTGGGTGCCGGGGAGACGTGTTGCACTGCTGCTCCTGACTGCCTCACTGGGGAAGAGCAAACACAGTCGTTATTGAACTGTATATACTGGATACACATATATATATATATATATATATATATATATAGATATTGATTGGGCTCCTTATTTATCTCTGTGAAGTGAATTCAGCTCAGGCAACAGGGGGATTAGGAGGAGGATCCAATAACATTTATCCAATAACATTAAACCACCAAAAAGAGAAGAGACACCGGATACGGGAAATTGATTTTGTTCATCACCGCGTAGAACAGGTGCACCAGCCCCTCAACTCAGGGAGCAAATAAACCAGCGATATACGGAGAAAAAGGGGTGTCACAGAAATTCCGTAAGTGTCGCCAAAAGTGAAATTTAAAAATATAATGTTTGTTGTTGAGTCATTGAAAATGGAACAATATCACCACTGGCCCTACATCCCTGGGGGGCACGAAACGCGTAGGGAGATATTGTTCCATTTTTAATGACTCAAAAACAAACATTATATTTATAAACTTCACTTTTGGCGATACTTATGGAATTTGTCCAGGTGCCCGACACCCCCTTTTTTCATGTGTTGGGGGTTAGGAGGAGGCCAGGCATTATTTGGGGCCCTGGAGATACAGACACACAGTATGACCCCGTGTAATTGGCCACATACAAAGATAACTAGGGATGCAAAGAATCCAGGATTCGGACTTTTTCAGCAGGAATCAGATTCAGCTAAATCCTTCTGCCCGGCCGACCCGAATCCAAATCCTAATTTGCATATGCAAATTAGGGGTGGGGAGGAAAATTGCGTGACTTTTTGGCACAAAACAAGGAAGTAAAAAACGTTTTCTCGTTCCCCTGTAAATTAGGATTTGGTTTGGTATTCGGCCGAATCTCTCGCAAAGGATGCGGGGGTTCGGCTGAATCCAAAATAGCGGATTGGTGCTTCCCTAAATACAACAGCGTCCCCTTCCCTTGTCCTATAAGGATCAAACAAGCTTTTTTTTGTGCTCCAGGAATGTTCCAGGGCAGCTCCAGTCTTCCTACTAAGCCTCACGCGTTTCACATCCAATGGGCACCCGGTCGCCTTCCAACTTTCAGCAACTCCCGCAGTTTGTGTCTCTTTTATCATTATCTGTTGTTTGATGCCGGAGTAGGAACATCTAGTGAGCGCATAGGGGGCACCAGAACATTCCGTGCCCCTCCCCCAGTATATTTGTATGTGACCCAGTAACACACTAATTGGTGACGCAACGTTGCTGCTAAGTGTCCCCATTTACCGGGGAAGGTCCATGTCTTTGTGTTGTGGAAACTGGTTTTGTCCAAGGACTTCCATCTGGAAAGTTTCTTAGAATGACATTCATTTCCCCCATTAATTGTAAGCTCTGCAGGTCAAGGACCCCATTCCTCCCTCTGTAGATTTGTCTCTTTTATTTATTAAATATTCAGGGTTAGTCTGGGTCTCTGGGAAACTGGGAAAACTCCCTCATGGGCCGACCCAGGTCTGTTCCCTCTGGGTGCTGACACCCAACATCCTGGAGTCGGAAAAAGTTCTAGGGCGTGTGTAGAGGGTGGGGTTAGCCTTGTGGCTGGAGTTGGGGGGCCCCTGAGATGGACACTCCACAGGATGAGGCTGATTGACAGGAGATCTGGGCCATACCTCCCAACTGTCCCGTTTTTAGAGGAAGAGTCCATCTTTTGACCGCTCAACCTGCAGTCCCTCGTTTGTACTGGAAAGTCCCGTTTTTCTCTGCACAGAACAGCCAGAAATAGAAACAAAGTTTCTAACTTAATTGGCTTTTGGCAGAGAGCCCAGAACAGCCACTGCGGCAGATAAGATACTTTTGTAACAATTTAGAGATAAGCAAATAAGTAATTGTAACAATATAAGATAAGCAGGTCTCTTGGGAGAAGTTAGAACTCACAGCTTAAAGGGCAATTCACCTTCATTAGCAAAACTTTAATAATTGAAAAAAAATATGTTCAAACTTTCATAACCTGCCAAATTTTGTAAAATGAACATGGTAATTGTGGCCACAAAAATGGGCGTGCCCCTCTTTTTATTTCCAAAATGTGCCGTTCCCTTAGCCAGAAGCTGAGACTGTCGGAATCCTGAGCTGGGCGCCGATAAAGAAATGGACAGATCAGTTAACAAGGTCATGTGTGGCCACATTATATGGGTCAGGGGTTTGGATCTATTGTGAGAGCCTTCGAATCTGTGGGAAAAGCATCAAATCAATCACTGATCAGCTCTGCCCGGGCCCCGCCCCCTTAGCTTGCCCTTTAATCCCGGTAACACAAGTGAGAATGCGCTCGGTGCCAGATGCATCAATTATGGGCCCTTGGGAATCTTTTCTTTAACCTCTAAGTGCCCAGAGCCCAGACCAACGATATGGAGATAATTCGGGGGCGATGACACCAGGGAAGAGTCACATGAGAAGGGGGACGGGACACTCGACAGTTTCTACTGAAATAATCTGATTGGGCGCCTGAGGGCAGTGGGTGACCCAGTTATTCATAGGATTGTGTCATGAGATGAGGCACAAACAGACCCAATAAATAGGAGCCATATTCCTGTGCTGTTCTTTAACCCCTTCTGTACCAAACTCTGCTGGACAAAATCCTTATAAATGAATCTGGGTAGTGAGGGGTACAGGAGGGGCAATTCTACTATAAAGAAGCAAATCTGACGAGTCCCATTTATATTGTAGGACTTACAGAAAGCATTTTGTGTAATCATCAATATATATATATATATATGTACTTTCATTAATTCTATTCTGTACCCACAAGAGAACCATGGTCACCCCTGAATGGGCACGAGTTAATTACACGTTTTTATTCCCCTCAAATAAATTCCTGAGCGACTGTTACTAAGGCTCTGAGTCAGAGGCACAACAGATGGTGAGATAAGCTGGAAAAAAGTGTGAAAATAATGATCTATTTTGGATTCAGGCCGATCATGTGCAAAATGTTCTCTGTAGATACGAGCAAGGAAATTGGATTTAATTGAAAGGAGTCTGTGCGGCTCCTATAGAATCATGAGGATCAGCCAAAACACTGTCCACTGTTACTATAGGCACCATCTCTCCCTACTATACCTGCTATCCCACAGTCACACTCCCTTCCCAGAGACTATTATCCACTGTTACTATAGACACATCTCTCCCTACTATACCTGCTATCCCACAGTCACACTCCCTTCCCATAGACTATTATCCCACTGTTACTATAGACACCATCTCTCCCTACTATACCTGCTATCCCACAGTCACACTCCCTTCCCAGAGACTATTATCCACTGTTACTATAGACACATCTCTCCCTACTATACCTGCTATTCCACAGTCACACTCCCTTCTCATAGACTATTATCCCACTGTTACTATAGACACCATCTCTCCCTACTATACCTGCTATCCCACAGTCACACTCCCTTCCCAGAGACTATTATCCACTGTTACTATAGACACATCTCTCCCTACTATACCTGCTATTCCACAGTCACACTCCCTTCTCATAGACTATTATCCCACTGTTACTATAGACACCATCTCTCCCTACTATACCTGCTATCCCACAGTCACACTCCCTTCCCAGAGACTATTATCCCACTGTTACTATAGGCACCATCTCTCCCTACTATACCTGCTATCCCACAGTCACACTCCCTTCCCAGAGACTATTATCCACTGTTACTATAGACACATCTCTCCCTACTATACCTGCTATCCCACAGTCACACTCCCTTCCCAGAGACTATTATCCACTGTTACTATAGGCACCATCTCTCCCTACTATACCTGCTATCCCACAGTCACACTCCCTTCCCAGAGACTATTATCCACTGTTACTATAGGCACCATCTCTCCCTACTATACCTGCTATCCCACAGTCACACTCCCTTCCCAGAGACTATTATCCACTGTTACTATAGGCACCATCTCTCCCTACTATACCTGCTATCCCACAGTCACACTCCCTTCCCAGAGACTATTATCCACTGTTACTATAGACACATCTCTCCCTACTATACCTGCTATCCCACAGTCACACTCCCTTCCCAGAGACTATTATCCACTGTTACTATAGACACATCTCTCCCTACTATACCTGCTATCCCACAGTCACACTCCCTTCCCAGAGACTATTATCCACTGTTACTATAGGCACCATCTCTCCCTACTATACCTGCTATCCCACAGTCACACTCCCTTCCCAGAGACTATTATCCACTGTTACTATAGGTACCATCTCTCCCTACTATACCTGTTATCCTACAGTCACACTCCCTTCCCAGAGATTATTATCCACTGTTACTATAGGCACCATCTCTCCCTACTATACCTGCTATCCCACAGTCACACTCCCTTCCCAGAGACTATTATCCACTGTTACTATAGGCACCATCTCTCCCTACTATACCTGCTATCCCACAGTCACACTCCCTTCCCAGAGACTATTATCCCACTGTTACTATAGACACCATCTCTCCCTACTATACCTGCTATCCCACAGTCACACTCCCTTCCCAGAGACTATTATCCCACTGTTACTATAGACACCATCTCTCCCTACTATACCTGCTATCCCACAGTCACACTCCCTTCCCAGATACTATTATCCACTGTTACTATAGACACCATCTCTCCCTACTATACCTGCTATCCCACAGTCACACTCCCTTCCCAGAGACTATTATCCACTGTTACTATAGACACCATCTCTCCCTACTATACCTGCTATCCCACAGTCACACTCCCTTCCCAGAGACTATTATCCACTGTTACTATAGACACCATCTCTACCTACTATACCTGCTATCCCACAGTCACACTCCCTTCCCAGAGACTATTATCCACTGTTACTATAGACACCATCTCTCCCTACTATACCTGCTATCCCACAGTCACACTCCCTTCCCACAGACTATTATCCACTGTTACTATAGGCACCATCTCTCCCTACTATACCTGCTATCCCACAGTCACACTCCCTTCCCAGAGACTATTATCCCACTGTTACTATAGACACATCTCTCCCTACTATACCTGCTATCCCACAGTCACACTCCCTTCCCAGAGACTATTATCCACTGTTACTATAGACACCATCTCTCCCTACTATACCTGCTATCCCACAGTCACACTCCCTTCCCAGAGACTATTATCCACTGTTACTATAGACACCATCTCTCCCTACTATACCTGCTATCCCACAGTCACACTCCCTTCCCAGAGACTATTATCCCACTGTTACTATAGGCACCATCTCTCCCTACTATACCTGCTATCCCACAGTCACACTCCCTTCCCAGAGACTATTATCCCACTGTTACTATAGGCACCATCTCTCCCTACTATACCTGCTATCCCACAGTCACACTCCCTTCCCAGTTAGAGATGTGCACATATAAGATGTATGAGTTGTAGGAGAGACCTTCCCCAGCAGCTCAGCACAAAGTCAGACAAGGGTATAGTTGGAGACTGGAGAGAGATGGAGATGTCTATTTACTCCATGCTTACAGGTGCTTTATAGCTCAGACAGAGTGAATGGAGTGATTAGGTTAGTGGTTAGAAGAATCAGTTCTCAGTCTGTTCTTGGTGGATGTGGGGCTGGGGGGCATGTGTTGAGGATCACGGAGCCTGAGCAGGAAGATGAGCAGCTAAAGTGCTTAATGGATTTATTTCTGGGAAGACAGAAGTGCAGGGAACTCTAGAGGAGGCAGAGGATTAGGAAGAGGGAGATGTGCAGCATTTCAGTGCAGCCTTCAGCAAAATGAATATTTTATGGTTCCTTATTCCAAGGGATACTCAGGCCAGGCTGCATGATGGGAAGAAACATCCATTTCACCAATAATTGCTGAACTCCTTGCGCAGCTCAACATTCATCATCTCTAGGAAACTCTCAACCCACACGGAATCACTTCCTTCCACTAGTGAGTAAATCTCTTGTGCACCAACCAGTGGTACAACAGCCTAGAGGCAATGATACAATTACATAGGGGTCAATGACATACGTGGAGATGTCTGTGCTTGAACTGCTACATCATTCGTTGGCTCTTCTTGTGCCCCGTCTGAAGCTGAGAATAAAAGCAAGAGATTAAAATCCCTTTGGCTGCTCTCCCTGGACCCCCAAGCAAAGCCTCCCACCTTTGTGTAAATAGCTCTCTGCTAAATTAGTATTTGCTCTTCCCTGCTGTTATTACTGTCAGGAAAGCAATCAAACGTTATTACAAATAATGATTTTTGCAGCAGGGGCTTTGTGGGATCACATTCATGAGATACAGGCCTAGAATGAGGGATGGGTGGGGGTGCCACATACAAAATGTAGACTTACTCTGTCCGATGGCCATGGGGTCAATGTTGCCACACTTACAATGGACAGACTGGTGGAAAGTACAGACAAATAGACAGGGAGCCTATGGGATTTGGGGTACAGCACTGACCAAACAGGGGGTTTTGCCTGTGATGTTATTGTTACACAGCCACCTGGTGGGCACCATAAAACCTTGGCTCAGCCTCATTACAGGAACAGCAGGAGTTTTCCCTTTGGCAGCAGCTACAGAGCAATGTTTGGCTCATAATCCAAGGACATCATGAAAAATTCACTGTTTCTTCTGGCCAAATCCCCCAGAGGGTCAACTGAGCCAACAACTTCCCCCCACTTTCTTACAACTGAGACACTTTTTCAAAGGTTCATCCAGAAGAAAGTTTTGCGAAGTTTGAGCTTCATAACTTTGACTCAACTAAAAGTCAAAAAGTGATTTTTCTGCCCCGTCCGTTATTGTTTTAGAAGTTAAACGGACATTGTACTGACCAGCCATAGAGAGAGAAAACAAGTGGTTAAAATAATATTAAATTACATAATATACATGGTTTTATTTAAATATAAATGTTTAAAGGGCTTGTTGTATTCTATTTGGATCATGAGTTGAGTTAACATAAACCCTACAGGAAAATACTTTGAATCTTCTTGACATTGACCCTGTGAATCTACTGATCCACAACAAAATCTAGAAGAGTCCTTGAGACAGTCTCATGGTTCCAGCAAATAAATCCCTCCATGAAAATACATAAAGTGACATCTTCCAAAGCTTCAACAACCTACAGGCCTTGAACTAAAATAGCATTGCTATATTATAATTGGTCACAGAATTATTCTCCCTCTAAGGTTGTGGTTCCCAAGCTGTTGACTGTGTGGCGTAAAGGTCCGTTATAAGAGTTTTGGGTAGAACACCTATCCTTAGATACTCCTGAAAGTCCAACTTGAGGGTCAATTAGTGTTAAGGTGGCCATATATATACAGAGATCTGCTCATTTGGCGGCCTTGAGGTGGGCAATATTGATTGTGGGCCATAGGGGCCAATGATTGGATCAAAACAAGGAGAATATGGGTGGTCAGATTGAGGACCGCATCAACAAACCGATGCTGTCCTCATTCTATCAGGATTTTTCTGCCCCCTTCGTTATTGTCTTACAAGTTAAACGGACATTGTACTGATCAGTCATAGAGAGAGAAAACAAGTGAGTAAAATACTATTAAATGACATAATATAAATTGTTTTATTGAAGTATACATGGTTAAATGGCTTGTTATGTTCTATTTGGATGATGAGTTGAGTTAACATAAACCCTACAGGAAAACATTGTGAATCTTATCAGGATTTTTAAACCTGCCCAATCGACCTCTGGCAGACTTTCGGCCAGATATTGATCAAAGAAGCCCATCGGAGGGCCCCATACACTGCCCAATAAGCTGCCAAATTAATGTGTTGGCAGCTTATATCACCTTTATAGTTGGAGATGGACACTTATTTTGTGTCCTTGGTATTCTTAGAACTAAGGGGGTCTGTGGGCAACTTTTGGTTCTCAAAGGGGTTTTTGATCCATAAAAAAGTCTGCAGCACAATACTTTAAGGAGATGATTGATGGGAGAGGTTTTGAGATAGAGCAGAACCCCTATTACAGTACAATCTACAGATCGATTGATTCAGTAATTAGTCAAAACTCAACAAAAACTGGAAGATACCTTGAGTTCAGGGACATAAGCCTCATCTATTTCCCCATGATTCATGGGTGTATCATGTGTGTGTCATGGTAAAACTGAACCAGTAAAAGCCAAAGAAACCTACATACGAGTGGCTACCGGCTATAGAGTAACACTAATCACTAGGCATAGCCAGGGAGTCTGTCAGAGATTAATGGTTGGATCTTGGCGGTAGTGATGGGTGTATATAAAAAAGTTGCATTTTCCCTGAGTGGTGACCTATTTAAAGGAGAACTGCCACAGAAATTTATTGAAGAAGTGGTAATTATAGGTCTCTGTAAACTTGTCAGGAACCTGACAGTGAGAGTCAAAGAGTCAAAGGGAGTCAGCAATAATTATATCCCCTTCCCACATATACACTGCTCATTATTCTTAAGTAGCACTTCATCGCTTAAGATACTGCAGGAATAAGTGGAACAGGCCAGTGGCACATCAATTAGACATACTCTAAAAATGTCGGTCGTTACCTGGAGCATCTACCAACTGAACGCCACATTGTTTTTCCTCCTCCTTCAAGTACTTTTGGGGATGGCACATGTGCCTATAAGTAGGGCCAGGGAGCAAGAAGGGGGTTGTGATCCAATACTCCAACATTGTTAGACCCACAGGTTTCCATGCCTACCAACCTCCCTGATTTTCATCACATTAACTCAAGTTGGGGGGGCCCTCATGCTCAAACTGTAACCGTGGTTCCAGGGTCACATTGCTCATTATCATATCTTATTAAATTCATATTCTATTCCTTCACAGCAAGCAGAAGTTATCATGGCAACAAAGCTCCTCTAAGCAGGATTGTTAGACCCCTCCACACTCGCCATCTCCATCATCCTGGGGTTGCAGAACCGACAGATTATCCCCCGCACTGTTTGTACAGAAGACAGCTTTCCCTTGCTGGATTTGGCCAGGAACATGAGAACAGGCTGTGTCAGTAACCATGGAGATACTCTCTGAGCCAATTTAAAATAGAAAATCAAAGATAATCTCATTTAACACACATAAAAAAGCTAAATATATGCCTGCTAATATGTTCCAGATCACATTAGGCTTGGTACCCATTCATTTTACACAGGGATATTATGGATCAATAGTCGTGTATTTTAGGCGACCCGATTGCTTCTTCCTGGTGCTTTTTATTCTCTTTTACCTTCAGTCAGAAAACCAAGTCATTGAATGAACGCCAACTTCATTGGTGATTAAATTCTTTTATGATTCAGTTAATTCAAGTTTTCTTGGGATCAAGTTATTTGGCTATCCAGTTATGTTATGAATTATGATTTAATAATTACTTTTTTGTAGGGGTCTTTTGTGACTGATAATGTGGTGATCAATGACTTTAGGAATTACATTTGGTGAGAAAACTCTTCTGGAACTACATTTTGGGTGATAAAGCTCTTTAGGGATTCTTTGGTGAGCAAACTCTTTGGTGATCAATGTATGTATGGATTATGTTCTTTGGTGAGCAAACTCTTCTGTGAACAAAGTCTCGAGGGTTTATGTTCCTCGGTGAGCAAACTCTTCTTGAACTTCGTTTTGGGTGATCAAGCTCTTTATGAATTACATTCTTTGGTGATCAATTTCTTTGGGGATTATGTTCTTTGGTGAGCAATACCTTTAGGCATAATGTTTTTTGGTAAGTAAACGTTAGGGATAATTTTCCACAGTGAACATCTGGAACTTTATTTTGGGTGATCAAGCTCTTTATGAATTACGTTCTTTGGTGAGAAAATTCTTTGGTGATCAATTTCTTTAGGGATTATGTTCTTTGGTGAGCAATACCTTTAGACATAATGTTTTTTGGTGAGCAAACGCTTTCATGAGCAAATTCTTTAGTGGTAATGTTTCTTGGTGAGCAAACACTTCTGGAACTACATTTTGGACTTAAGGAATGACGTTCTTTGCTGAGCAACTTCTTTGGTGATCAATATCTTTAGGGACCATGTTCTTTGGTGAGCAAAGTCTTTAGGGATAATGTTCCTTGGTGAGCAAATTCTTCTGGAACTACATTTTGGGTGATCAAGTTCTTTAGGAATAACATTCTTTGGTGAGCAACTTCTTTGGTGATCAATATTTTTAGGGATGATGTTTTTTGGTGAGCAAAGTCTTTAGGGATAATATTCCTTGGTGAGCAAAATTTTCTGGAACTACATTTTGGTGATGAAGCTCTTTAGGAATTACATTCTTTGGTGAGCAAATTCTTTGGTGATCAATATCTTTAGGGATTGTGTCCATCGGTGAGCAAAGTCTTAAAGGGCACCAATCATGACCAAAATCATTTACTAAGTAAATACACTATGTGAAAGTTCAAAAAATCCGATTTTTAAAACAGTTAGAATTGTTTGTATAATGTAAATGATCAGCTCACTATTCCTTCTGCAAGATCTCCCCTATCTCCACTGCAGTTCTAGCTGAGGCAGCCATCTTGGATTTCACTGGCTCCTCCTACCTATATCTTCCCAGCCAACTGTAGCTCTGAAATCTCGCACATGCTCAGTTCAAATTCCTTGTTTGCTTATCAACCCTTCTAAGCTATTTTCAAATCAGCCAAACCTGTGTGTTAGCTGCTGTACAGTAGTGCTGCCCCCTGCTGGAAGTTAGCAGGTAGCAGCACTTCTAGTGGATACTTCTAGTGGAGGAGTTTACTAAAACAAGGCATTCTGGGTAGAATATTTAAAGCAGTGTTACAATCTGAGCATGCTCCTGAAATTTGCACATTAGAGTCTCTGTTAGAGTCTCAATATGGCCTCCCTCAGTGAAAGAACCCATTTGACAAAGTAAGGGATTTTTTTAAAACCTGCAGTTTTTTCAAAAAACTATATATGTAGTTTGATTAAACGTGTTTAGCTTGTACTGGTCAGATTGTTAATATGTGTTTGATTTTGGCTGTGATAGGTGCCCTTTAAGGAATAATGTTCCTTGGTGAGCAAACTCTTCTGGAACTACATTTTAGGTGATCAACCTCTTTAGGAATTAAATTCTTTGGTGAGCAAATTCTTTGGGGATCAATATCTTTAGGGATAATGTTCTTTGGTGAGCAAACTCCTGAGGAACTACATATTTTGGTGATCAAGCACTTCAGAAATTACATTCTTTGCTGAAAATGTCTTTTGAACTGTTTAGAGATAAATTCTTTAGGAATTATTTTCTTTGGTAATCAAACACTTTGGCGCAAATTCACTAAGCGCCGAAGCGCCGAACGCTAGCGTTAATTCGCTAGCGTTTGGCATTTTCGTTACTGCGCAAATTCTCTAACGAACACTGGCGTAGTTTCGCTAGTGTGACTTCGCATCCTTACGCTAGGCGAATTTTTGCTAGCGACATAACTACGCAAATTCACTAACTTGCGCAGTGTACTGAACGCTACCTTTTACGCTAGACTTCCTTCGCCACCTCAGACCTGGCGAAGCGCAATAGAGTCAATTTTTTTTCTAAGTCCCAAAAAACGCTGGCGTGTTTTCTACATGATGGGTGATAGGCTGAAAAAGATCTAAATTTTTTTTGGGGCTCCCCTTCCTCCCCCCTACATTTCCTGACTCATGGCAACTTAACTAGACAGTGGGCACATGTGTAGGGCAAAATAACATTTATATTTGCTGATTTGAAGATTTTCTAGGCATTTGTAGTGCTGATACGTGTTTCTCCATTGAAATTTGAATTTCGCGCCGTATTCAAATTAGCCTTCGCTAGCGTAACTTCGCTTTATATAGCGAATCAATGCTAGCGCAATTTCGCAACTTTACGCTACCCCTGTGCGCAACTTCGGATTTTAGTGAATTTGCGGAGCGCTGGCGAAACTACGCCTGGCGAAACTACGCCTGGCGAAAATACGCCTGGCGAAGTTGCGCCTGGCGCAACTTCGCATCTTAGTTAATTTGCCCCTTTGAGAGAAGGTTTATGGCTGATGGTTTTTGGTGTATAAGTTCTTATCTATTTTGCTAAGCAAGTTATTGTAATGACTACATTGTTTGTTGATCAAATTCTTTTTGTGATCATGTTCTTTAGGAGACAAGTTTCCTGGTAAATATGTTAACTCAGCTTTCTGGGGATCAAGTACTTTGGTGAACTCTGAGGAATATTTTGAAAGATGCATAGTTTCTGAAAATATCAAGTTTATTTTCACTATCCCTCTCTCATATGTGTTACAAAATAACTGCCTTTTGCACAAATCCTGCATGTAGAGAGACATGATGTCTGGTGAGTTTAATAGAGTGACCTCTAATACATCTTCTAGGCAAAAGGAGCCCCCCTATAAGATATATTGGATCTAACTGTCAGTGAATATCTGACACCCAACTGCTGCATGAAGAGAGAATGAAGAGAAACAGATGCTGAGAGAGGGATAGTGAAGATAAACTTGATTATTTCAGAAACAATTCTGAATTTTGAATTGATTGTATTTAGAAAGTTTCTTATTTCAGTATGAGGAAGCTTATTTTAATTTTTTATTTTATAGTGATAGTTCCCTTTAAAGTTAACTTTTAGTATGTTGCAGAATGGCTAATTTTAGGCAACTTTTCAATCGGACTATATTTTTCCTTTTTTTTTATATATATATATATAGTTTTTGAATTATTTGCCTTTTTCTTCTGACTCTTTCCAGCTTTCATATTGGGTTCACTGACCCCATCAAAAAACAAATGCTTTGTAAGGCTATTGTTATTGCTATTTTTTATTCCTCATCTTTCTATTCAGGCCTATTCATATTCCAGTCTCTTACTCAAATCAATGCATGGTTACTAGGGGAATTTGTGCCCTAGCAACGTGACGGCTGAAATTACAAACTGGAGAGCTGCTGAATAAATAACTCAAAAACCACAAATAATAAAAAATGAAAACCAATTGCAAATAGTCTCAGAATATCTCTACATCCTACTGAGAGAAAATTAAAAGGTGAACAATCTCTTTAAATTTGAGTAAGCACTGTTTCACATTAAAAATAAACAATGTGGTTGTTTAGATCAAACGAAATGAATTGGTGTTGGCTCCATTGCATCTGCAGCTTCTTAAACGCCAATAAAATGTCTTTACTTTGCCATAGGGCTGTTGTACTTGTTCCTACAGCAGCTAAAGGGGACATACGTATCTTCATTTTATTTCACTTTTAAGCCTCACTACTGGCCAGCTGGCCCAACACTTGGATTTTTAGCCCAAGGGCTGATTGGTCGGATATCTGACAACTCACCCCGCATGTGAATGCCTTAAGAGATAAAAGCAATCTAACAGAGTGTAAAGGCCATGACCCATGGGACATTTAAGTAACGGCAATTAAAATGTCAGGTATATCCCCATCAATCAAATGCACTATATGCTTACTGCAACAGTTATGGAACATGCTTAGCAAGAGATGTATACAATTAATATGAACAATGATCTATCTTATCTTTTGATTAACTGCAGCTCAGAGGGCATTTATAATATGCCCTCTGATAGACGTGTGGCCCTTCCTATGTGTTTGTTTTTGGCTGAGACAGCATCTACCTACCTGTCTGTAATATGTTGCACCCTATATATATATGTATATACAGCATTAAAGGGATACTGTCTGTCATGGGAAAACATGTTTTTTTTCCCCAAAATGCATCAGTTAATAGTGCTACTTCAGCAGACTTTTTATCTGAAATCTGTTTTTCAAAAGAGCAAACAGATTTTTTTATATTTCATTTTGAAATCTGACATGGTGTTAGACATACTGTCGGTTTCCCAGGTGCCCTCAGTCATGTGGCTTGTGCTCTGATAAACTTCCGTCACTCTTTTTTGCTCTACTGCAAGTTGGAGTGATATCACCTCCTCCCTTCCCCCCAACAGCCCATCACCAGATAGCAGCTCCCTAACACAAGATAACAGCTGCCTGGTAGATCTAAGAACAGCACTCAACAGTAAAATCCAGGTCCCACTGAGACACATTCAGTTACATTGAGTAGGAGAAACAACAGCCTGCCAGAAAGCAGTTCCATCCTAAAGTGCTGGCTCTTTCTGAAATCACATGACCAGGCAAAATGAGCTGAGATGCACCTACACACCAATATTACAACTAAATACACTTGCTGGTTCAGTAATTACATTTTCTATTGTAGAGAGAATTATTTGCAGTGTAAACAGTGTCATTTAGGAATAAAAACTACATGAGAGAATCCCTTTAAGGTTCAGATCTTAGATTAGGCTATTGTAGACCATCTATTTTTGGCACATTTCCCTTCTGTATTTTAAAATAGTTTTTACTTAGAGATTTTTGGTTATAGGGATGGCCCTATGGAATATGGACTGTATTTCCTTACAGGCATGTACATTTTACTTATAAATACTGAACTAAAACTGTAAATACATACAGTATATTTTCAACAGTTTTTAGTCAATAAATGTTTTTTTTCTTTGCTAACAGGGGAGTATGTGGATGGGGTGAGGGACGAAGATGTCATTTTGATTCATTCCTGCCGACAGTGGACTACAGTGACAGCTCACAGCCTTGAGGAGGGACACTATGTTATTGGCCCAAAAATAGACATCCCTCTCCAGTATCCAGGTAAGTGGAATGGGCTGAAACAAATGTTCGTTGTTTTTTAGACAACTGGGAAAAAAGTATTAATTTATTTCATAGATCTTGAAAATGTTTTTTTTTTATATAAGTTTCCAAAAAGTTAGAAATTAAGTTGAAGTCAAGGTCAGTGCAGTGATGGAAATATATCGGAAATGGCGACGCATTTCAAGAAGATTATCTATGGGAGGTAACTGTTTAGTTTTCCCTCCATCTCCAATAAGTTTCTGGGAAGTAAAGGGATTCTGCCAGGTCTAATCTGGTGTACAAATTTCAACAATATTTGGGTTGAATTGGATGTCAAAAAGTGATGATGTTGCATTAACATCATGCTGGAAAGAAAAGTCTAGGGTGAGTTGGAAACACGATGTTAGATGGCCTTTAGTGACCTTCACAAGTTCATAAGGGGCTGACACTTGGCTGTTATCTACACTTTCTAGAGTCAAAGATGTTCCCATGTAGAAACCCAGAGCAAACAATGAAATATATACATTTAGATCAATGCTAATCCATGATACTGGTAAAACAAGTCAACCTCTCGTTAGGCCACTGCACTGGAACAAGTACCTCTGAGTAGTTCCACCTCTCAATGAGGTTGGAAACGGAGACTTCGATTCACCTACATCAAAGGCGTTGAAAAAAATTGCGGTTAGCGTTGTGTCTCACGGTGTTGGGGTTCAGTTTCCAACAGACCACTGTGTTGATTTTGAAAGTTGTCCCCTTGTTGCAGTGGTTTCCTACTACACTCATTAGCATATTGGTAGGTTAACTGGGTTTTGATGAAACTGAACCAAGTCCCCTTGAATGTGACAAGGATATTTGATGGAAGCTCAACCGAGGCAGGAACCAACATCAATATGAAAACATTCTCCAAAACTCTGAATAAATATATCAAAAAATATCAATATCAAATGTGTGAAAGTATATTGTCCATTAAACTAACTCGTCTTTACTGTAGATCTTGGTCTACAAATGTTCCCCCCTTCTTCAATCCTCACAAAATAACTCCAGTGGGTTCTTTTCCATTTTTGCCTATAAATGAACCCATCAACTTGACTCTCATTTGACCTTATTGTTCTTTTGCCGACAGTAATAGCTGAGATCGGCAGATCATGATCTTTGCACTCAGCTATTTTACGCTCTGGTTCATTAGAAGGGAAAACCACACTGTGACAAACCCTTTGTTTTCTGCAGGAACCTCCAAGCATCGATGACATATTAATTACACCCTTTTATAGGCAGTCAGCGGGTGAGGCTCCCGTCTAATTAGATATTCGTGCTGTGACATAATAAAAATAATATCACTCCTGGTAAAATTCTATCTGTTTAAATGTGGGAACAAGAACAGCAAAGATCAGAGCTATAAATACATTGGAACGGCTTCTGTAACTTGTTTCCTGATTGACTCTTCTACCTCTTCATCAGAATCATTTGTCTTCATTCAGCTTCTCAAACTGACTTTCTCTTGTATTGACAAACTGACTGACAGCCATGATTCTTTTAGGGTACTATCCTCCTACTTTCAGCTTCTCAAAATCAGCTTCTCAAAATCAGTCTTTCAAATTGTTTGAATTAAGTTTCCCATGTTATTTGAACTGTCTCAGCTACCGTCAGCTTTTAACACTGACTCGTCAACTCTCTGATCTTCTGTTACTCAAAATAAGCCTCAAAATAACTCATTTACATGACTCTCTTTTCTCTGCTTTATGTGACTCTGCTGCCTTCAGTTTCTATCTTTAATTACGTTTCTTGAATTGCCTTTCCTACCTTGATTTAACTCAGTTTCATAATCCGACTCTCAAAATGTCTTTAATAATAATAATAATAATAATAATAATAATAATAATAATAATAAATACAGGTATGGGACCTGTTATCCAGAATGCTCGGGACCTGGGGTATTCCGGATAATGGATCTTTCCATAATTTGGGTCTTCATGCCTTAAGTCTACTAGAAATTCATTTGAACATGAAATAAAGCCAATAGGCTGGTTTTGCTTCCAACAAGGATTAATTATATCTTAGTTGGGAGTACAAGCTACTGTTTTATTACTACTGAGAAAAAGGAAATCAGTTTTAAAAATTTGGATTATTTGGATAAAATGGAGTCTATTGCAGACAGCCATTCCGTAATTCGGAGCTTTCTGGATATCGGGTTTCCGGATAAGGGATCCTATACCTGTATAATAATAATAATAATAATAATTACACTCTCGTACTTTTCAATAATTGTGATTCATTCATTTTCTTTGACTCTTTTACCTTTATTTATCAGTCTTACCTTTCATTTGACTGACTTAAGATTCTTGAACCACCTTTCCTACCTTGACTTAACTCAAATTGAGTATTCTACCCTCAGTTTTCTTAATCCAAATGTAAAAATGACTTTATTAATATTAATGATAATAATAATTGCACTCTCTTAATTTCAAATAATTAAGATTCATTCGTTATCTTAGACTCTTTTACCTTTATTTATAAGTCTTACCTTTGTTTGACTGAATTGTTTCTGGAACTGCCTTTCCTACCTTGACTGAGTATTCTGAGTATTCTACCCTCATTTTTCTAAATCCAACTCTCAAAATGTCTTTATTTATAATTACACTGTCTTAATTTCAGATAATTGATTCATTTTCTTAGACTCTTCTACCTTTATTTATCAGTCTTACCTTTGTTTGACTGAATTGTTTCTGGAACTGCCTTTCCTACCGTGACTTAACTCAAACTGAATATTCTACCCTCATTTTTTTAAATCCAACTCTCAAAATGTCTTTATTTATAATAATGATAATAATTACACTCTCTTAATTTCAGATAATTGATTAATTTTCTTAGACTCTTCTAACTTTATTTCAAACCAACTCTTATACATTCAGATTCTCAAACCAACTATTCTGCCTTCATTTTCCTAAATGCTATGTCCTTCTGTCAGTCCTTCTGACCATAAAGGCCTAGGCCTGGGGTGGCAAGTTTTTTGGGGCGGCATGTCACCCCACCAAATCTGAGTCTGAAGCACTGATTTGTTTTTTAAATATCCACATCCAATGGGGAGGGGGTGGTTACAAACCGGTGACAGGGGCCATGGGGCACCTGCTAATTAAATCTAGGCCTGAGCACTATGGAAGAGTCTGGTCAGTAAATAGACTGAGGCAAAAAAAAATTGTTATTTAAGAGGATTGGGTATTTTAGGGTGTTTAAACAGTAGAATAAATAGTAATAGATTTCAGAATTTATTTTAAGAAAAAAATCTTTCTTTGAAATGTCTTTCTGCGAAATGCTTCTAAAGCCTCCTGAAGAACCTCCCAGCATTACAGCTCCTGTTTATTTCTCGATGGACCTTAAAACATTGGCTGTAGGAGGTTTGGGGTAATGGTCTATGCAACATGGTAGACTAAGCCGTTCTTTATTCTTATTTCATGACAATTTTGTGTGTTAAATAATAACAAAACATTGTATCGACCAATTATGGATTTAGGACACAATTTAGGACACAATGCATGTCTTACAAACACCCCTATGCTTGTCTTGTTTAGAGTTATTCCTTAATTTAACAAACTTTTTATCGCATTTCATAAAATTTGGTCAAAGAAGTTCACTGATCCAGTAGGATTGGACTTTTATCTTCGTCTGACAATGCCAAGTTCTTGGCTCTCGTTTACTATGGGCAGGGCAGAGAAGTCAACCAGGAACTAAATATGGGTTATTTCTGGCCATGGAACATTAATTTCCTCCACTCCCATTAAACCCCGGTGGCTTTTGGCTGTCGGTAGCATGTCTTCTATAAGACTGCAGGTCACTCAATACAGATTTGTGATCTTCAGAACATACTGAGCCATCAAAGGGTTGTAAATGATATGATTAAGGCCAAGTGTCTCCCTGCATGAACTATACAAAGAGAAAGAGGTGATATAAGGCTCCGCGGCCACTTGTTATCCTTATACCTCTGCCTAGAAACAGCTTTATGACTGCTGGGATATTTTGAGAAATCTGAGCTCATTCCCATTGAGTTGGGACTTAATGAGAGATTTTAGTGTTCCACTCTGTCAGTGATTCAACCTAATGAATAAATAATGTGAAATGTATCCAGGTCAGAGCGTGTGCGTGTGGGTGAGGGATGGCTGGAAGGCACTGGGCTTGTAAAATGTGTTGACTTGCAATGCTCATTCATAAAGGTGTATTACACTCCCAGACGCACGGCACCATGGGTATTAGTGATGTCCCTCCAGGATTATTAGTCACGCCTATCCCACTTGCTCAGGGTTAGTTTAAAAACAATTTCAGGGTTAAAGAGAGGTTGGTGCTAAACATCAACTTTATTGCAGTCTTTTTCAATCAATTAGGTCAATGGGGAACTAATTCCTAAAAATAGAGGTTCTGCACAAAAGATTGGTAACTTTTAGTGTGTTATAGAACAGCCAACCCTTTTCAATTGGTCTTCATTATTTATAGTTTTATTATTATTTGCCTTTTTTAATCTGACTCTTTCAAATGGGCGTCGCTGACCCCTTTTAAAAACAAATGCCCTGTAATGCTACACATTGCTACTCTTTATTCCTCATCTTTGGACCCTAGCAACAAGATGGCTGAAATTACAAACATGTGAAATGCTGAATAAAAAGCTAAATAAGTAAAAAAAAACACAAATAATAAAAAATGAAAACCAATGGCAAACCTCATTTAAGGCTGTGGATGGAAGTTGTGAGGCATCTCTGTTGTGCTGGTGTTTAAAGGAGAAGGAAAGGTAGCGAAGTAGTTTATTGTTAACATATTAGCCACAATAGTACAAGCTATAATACTAGTTATTCTGCAGAATGCTTTACCATACCTGAGTAAACAGCTCTAGACACTCGCTCTGTTTGTTTAGGATAGCAGCTGCCATATTAGCTTGGTGTGACATCACTTCCTGCCTGAGTCTCTCCCTGCTCACTCATAGCTCTGAGCTCAGATTACAGAAGGGAGGGAGGGAGAGAGGAACAAACTGAGCATGCTCAAGCCGTAGCCCTGGAGGTTTAAGCTGAAAACAGTTAGTCTGATACAGAAGCCCATGAGTACACAATAGAAGGAAAGAAATGTGCTGTTTCTTTTGACAGAGGACTCAGAGCAACATTACTTTGAGGGTTTACTGGTGTATTTATATAGACCTATCTGATAAAGCTTATTAATTGTAGCCTTTCCTTCTCCTTTAAAGTGGCGGAAACATTATTCTGGCTTATTTGCCTCATCCACAGGCTCATTGGGCAACTTGTGCTTTTCCTTCAGTGACTTACACCTAAAAAAAGTTAAAAAAAAAGCTCCTCACACTTCTTTATTGTTGCATTTGATATCAGTCGGTCTGTCCTGCCTTCCATTCTAACCTGCTGCTGCGCCTACTGACTGGGGGAGGTAGAACTTGGCTCAGATGTGGGTTCCATCAGGGCTTTGTATCAATTGCCACTGGTCAGTTGTTGCACCTAAAGGACTGAGCACAGACATCAATCACAAGCCAAACACCACAAATACTCCAGCAAACACTGGAAATGACACTAGGTCGACTTTGAAAATATTCGGCTCAACTGGGCATTGGCAAAACAATCACGAATTTGCATCCATTTTGGCAAAGTGGACACAATTGCAGTAGATGCATGCAATTGCATCAAAAATTGATTTTTAACAGGCGAAGATACCCATGTCTGTCATGACAACAGCAGAGTAAAGTGGTAACTACAGGACAAGATAGAGACAGTAGGGAACAAAGT
This sequence comes from Xenopus petersii, assembly GCA_038501925.1. NCBI lineage: Eukaryota > Metazoa > Chordata > Amphibia > Anura > Pipidae > Xenopus > Xenopus petersii. Next base: position 2,547,767 of record CM076681.1, on the reverse strand, counting down.
GACAGAAGTATATAATGGAGACTGGAGGAAAAATGTTGATAGTAGAACAAGATGAAAACAATATGGAATCAGGGAGACAGTAAGTCCAGAGAGAGACAGTAGGGCAAGATGAAGACAGTAGGGCAAGGTTGAGACAATAGGGCAAGATAGAGACAATAGGGCAAGATAGAGACAGTAAGGCAAGATGGAGACAGTTGGACAAGATGTACATAGTAGGACAAGATGGAGACAGTACGACAAGAGGGAGACGGCAGGGCAAGATGGAGACAGTAAGACAAGAGGGAGACAGTAGGACAAGATGGAGACAGTAGGGCAAGATGGAGACAGTAGGACAAGATGTAGATAGTAAGACAAGATGGAGACAGTAGATCAAGATGGAGACAGTAGGGCAAGATGGAGACAGTAAGGCAAGATGAACACAGTAGGACAAGATGTAGATTGTAGGACAAGATGGAGACAGTAGGACAAGATGGAGACAGTAGGCAAAGATGAACACAGTAGGACAAGATGTAGATAGTAAGACAAGATGGAGACAGTAGATCAAGATGGAGACAGTAGGGCAAGATGGAGACAGTAAGGCAAGATGGAAACAGTAGGGCAAGATGGAGACAGTAGGACAAGATGAGACAGTAGGAAAAGAGGGAGACAGTAGGACAAGATGGAGACAGTAAGCCAACATGGAGACAGTAGGACAAGATGGAGACAGTAGGCCAAAATGGAGGCAGTAGGCCAAGATGGAGACAGTTGAGCAAACTTGTAACAGGCAAGGCAATATGAAGCCAATAGGATATGATGGCAACAGTAGGCAAGAATATGGCAAGACAGTAACAGTAGAACAAACTGACAGTAGTGTAATTTAGTCAGGAGGACATGATGGAGACACTAGGGTGCAGTTCAGAAAGAGCTGACATACCTTGTGCTTAGCAGTCCATATAGAAATTCTGTGGCCCCTTTATGACTAACAGTCCGGTAACTTCTGAATGAAACAAGTGGAGACCTGGCAGGATAAAAACTGTGTTGGGCATCTCTGAGCACTGGGAATAAGCCTGTTTTATTCATCATAATATATTCCTCTTGAAATATTTCTTTCCCCATCTGTATTCCTGTAAGAACAAACTATTGATCTGCGTCTGTCTCGGCCCCTCCATTGAATATATGAGGGGCTGCACGTGAGACACGACTGTCTGTAGGAGCCACGTTGGAATTCTGGGGAGCCAGTGTGATTTATACGGAGCACTCACTGTCCCGACCGGCTGAGCTTTTAAACATTGCACAGTAAGTCTCGCTGATGAATAAGTTAGATGTTTAGTCTTTGTGTCTCTGCCTTTAGACTCCAGTATAAAACAGACCATATTACAGTAAGATACTTGCTCTGAATTAGACCTTTTTATAATCAGCAGTTTGATGAAGCATCTAAAGCCATGATTTCCTCCTACAATCTGCTGTTTCCTTCCTAAATTCCCAATTCCATGTCCTTCCACCAGAACTGCATGAATTTGTCAGTGTTGTATTCATGTGGCACAATTAGGGGCACTTACACACCTTGCTGCCCCCTGCACTTCCCCCATTGCGTCATTCAGATGTGCACATTTGGACTCAGGCACTGGCAGCAATGGAGCCCTCTACTTGCCACCTGCCCAGCACTGGACTGGAGGGGTCTGGGACTCACCAGGGATTCTGCCTTAGGGCCAGGGTCGGACTGGACAATTGGGGGCCCACCGAGTTGCAAACTTTGCCCCGTCCCTGCTCGCATGCGCGAATGCCTGTGCAAATGCGTGAGCCGAGAGGGAGCGGTCTTGATCAGCGGAGGCCCACCAGGTTTTTTCTCAGTGTTCCACTGGCCCAGTCCGATCCTGCTTAGGGCCCCCTGGGTTCCCCAGCCATGAAGTCTACCCGGTGCCGCAACCCACCTCTGCCCCCCACTCCCCCAACACATACCTATTCACATGCCTGGTTTTCACTTTTTTCCACCATGATTGGGGGTCAGGGGGCAGCACAGTGGGAGCAGGTCTGGGTCAGCAGAGCCCACTGGGTTTTTTTTCCATATCTCCTGCTGGCCCAGTTCAACCCTGCACTTGCCCTATAGTAAGGGCTGATCCTTGCTGAAAAAATGGTAACAAAACCCGGAAAGAACAGGTGCCAGGGGCCAGTATGTGCACTACCACAATCAAAAAGTTTGCAATAATCTATTCATCAAGCAAAAATGTGTTTATGTTTTTGGGGGGGATATACTCACACTTCACCCAAGTCCACAGTTGCATATCCATGAAATTGTAACAATAGTTGTGAGTCAAGACAACAGTCAAGATTATTAAAAAATGCAAAAACGTTTATTAGGACATAGTAGAAAATGGCCTAACGCGTTTTGTGCCTGTTAGGGCACTTACTCATCCTCGCTGGCCTTGTAGGGAGGGGGAGCTTTATAAAACTTTAGATGTATATATATATATATAGTCACATATTTGTTGGGACCCAGTGATATACTAATGTAAGTACAAATGGTGGGTGAGAAGTGACTGCACTTTACTATCACTGTTACTCTATAGCAGCCTTGATTCTCTGGTGCAACAGCTCATGGTATAGAGGGAATTATAGGCTGGGAACAGAAGGATCGGGGGCTTAATGCCAATCTCTACTTGGCAGTTTTCCCATTGATCAGACTCCAAGAATAAGGCCATTTATACCCAGAGCCTGAGAGCTGACAGTCAGGATGGGCAGTGATTTAGACACAGTGATTTAGAGGGGATGTGAGCTCAGTAAAATCCAATATTTACTCCGGAAGGAAGGATGACAAATGATAGCCAGGATTATTGCACGCTGGGGTCCCACGGGGAGACATTGGCTAAGTGCAGCCGAGAGGAAGAGGGGGGTTTCTTGGGTTAGGACACGGCGCAGATAATTTACTATTAAAAGATTTATATGGAACATGGCACCTGCCAAAAGTAAACAGAACTGATATTTTTCCCGAAAGGTTTTAAGGCAAATGATCTGTCGTTACTGAAGGGTTAACTTCCACCATGAAAGCCACAACCAACCCATGGGCTGTTAATACAGAGAACTGACGTGTATGTGCAGTTTATATAGTGTTTATATGGTCTGCTGTGCCGAACATTGGGGATCTGTATAAATCAGAGACAATAAATCAGAGACAATAACGAGGCTTCTCTCAATTCACATCCATTTGCTGCCGTGGCCATTGAGAGGCATCACTGGGGTTCCAGGATAATCCATATAAATTGTAGGTTTCCAAATCCATTACTACTCTGTGTTTTTTGTTTTGGTCTGGACTTGGATCACATTGACTGTCCAGATAAAGTCCACCTCCTGTTTAGAGAATGGGGCCTCATTATTAATTCTGGGGGTGAATGGTATCCCAGACCAAAAAAAATACCTTTGCCCCCCCGAGTCAGTCTGGGGACCCTCAGTCAGGGCCAATTATAGTCAGTCCAATTATTTGGGAAACCTTGACCCTGATACAGACACATAGAGACCTTTTGTCTCCAGGGTGGGTTCCTGACTGTGGGGCTGTTGCTGGAGGTTTCAGGAGATACACGACCAACATTGGGGGCTGCTGAGCTGGAGCCGGATGGAAACTCTGAGCGACTCCAGCGTTTGTGCTTTATTCTCCTCCCGTGTAATGGGAACTGGGAAGTACAGAGAGGCTGCCGCTTGCCTGGAGTCGGAAGCTTTTAACTCATCCAGAGAATCAGCTGAGGACGAGCTGTTAATAAATAAATCATTATCCCCTTTCTCTGCAGATATGGGGCTGATCTGGGCGGCTGCGTCTAACTGCCAGTTATGGGAACATATGGCTACAATAATAGTTTCTCTGGGCCTCCTGCATCATCCCTAGTCCCTGTGCATCAGCCAGAGAAACACATGTCAGCCCCAAATCCACTTTCATATTAAAGGGGAACTATTGCGAAAATGTAATATAAGCTTCAACATAGTGAAATAAGAAACTTTCTAAATACAGTCAATTAAATATTCTGCATTGTTTCTAAAAAAAAATCAAGTTTATCTTCACTATCCCTCTCTCAGCATCTGTTTCTCTTCATTCTGTCTTCATGCAGCAGTTGGGTGTCAGATATTCACTGACAGTTACATCCAATATATCTTATAGGGAGGCTCCTTTCCTAGCAGATGAATTAGAGCTCACTCAAATAACTGATTCCAGTACAAACAAAATCTAACAAAATAACTGCCTTTTGCACAAATCCTGCATGTAGAGAGACATGATGTCTGGTGAGTTTAATAGAGTGACCTCTAATACATCTTCTAGGCAAAATGAGCCCCCCTATAAGATATATTGGATGTAACTGTCAGTGAATATCTGACACCCAACTGCTGCATGAAGAGAGAATGAAGAGAAACAGATGCTGAGAGAGGAATAGTGAAGATAAACTTGATTATTTCAGAAACAATGCAGAATATTTAATTGATTGTATTTCAAAAATTTCTTATTTCAGTATGATGAAGCTTATATTACATTTCAATTTTTTGTGATAGTTCCCCTTTAAGGTTCTCCAGGAACCTTAGTCATCAGCATATGTGGGTGCTGCCACACTGTCTCTTGATAAAGCAACCGGTTTAGTTGCACCCCAGGTACTTGTGCCCATAGTGCAATACATACGGCACTGCTGGTTCAGCATAAAGAGAGAGACGGTTGCTCCCACCCTCCCCTCTCACTCCCATTAGGCTGTTCTGCCATATTGGTTTCTCCTATAAATGGGCCACTGGTGACCTCTGGGAGTCGGCATAGGGTGAATCAATGATTAAACAAGAGCTGATCAATAGCTGCTGCTGGCGTTGGTTAAAGCCATTGAAATGGAATTGACTAAACTGCGACTGGCGGAGCACAAACAAGTCATTCATCTTGTCATTAACCCCTTCACTGGGCACCTCTGGGGCAGGTATTGTTCTCGGGACAAGATTTCCTATTAAAGCTTAGCCTGTGTATCAAGTCCTATACCTTCCCTGCCTGCAGACAGTCTCTTATTGAGCCACATGTCTTTGTGTGTGAGTTATAGTTCAGCTTGAGACGCTTTACCTCCACTATTCCTGCAAAGGCCCAGCTGATAGAGAGAGTGACATGTAGCAGTGCTTTACCTGGAGGGCAGCAGTTACAGCAAGTTCTATTCACTGGATTCCATGGAGACGTTTCTATAGCAGTTTGGACTCTCAGGAACCAGTGGAGGTTGTGCTTCCCCAGTGCTTTCTACTAGGGTCCAGTAATCCATAGCAACAAGTTGCCAGTAAGCTTCCATTTCTCTACTGAAGTGAGAATAATCGCCATTGTATTATGTGTGCCGTGTAGAGAAATGCAGGAGCCATAGAATAATGTGATATTATCCATTAGCAGCCGGGGATCAGCCTAGGGTTGCCACCTGGCCAGTGAAAATGATGGTTGATCCCAATGTTACTAATAGGGAATAAAGATAAATATATAGGAAGGTCAGTGATCCCAATGTTATTAATAGGGAATAAAGATAAATATATAGGAAGGTCAGTGATCCCAATGTTATTAATAGGGAATAAAGAGAAATATATAGGAAGGTCAGTGATCCCAATGTTATTAATAGGGAATAAAGATAAATATATAGGAAGGTCAGTGATCCCAATGTTATTAATAGGGAATAAAGATAAATATATAGGAAGGTCAGTGATCTCAATGTTATTAATAGGGAATAAAGATAAATATATAGGAAGGTCAGTGATCCCAATGTTATTAATAGGGAATAAAGATAAATATATAGGAAGGCCAGTGATCCCAATGTTATTAATAGGGAATAAAGATAAATATATAAGAAGGTCAGTGATCCCAATGTTATTAATAGGGAATAAAGATAAATATATAGGAAGGTCAGTGATCCCAATGTTATTAATAGGGAATAAAGATAAATATATAGGAAGGTCAGTGATCCCAATGTTATTAATAGGGAATAAAGATAAATATATAGGAAGGTCAGTGATCCCAATGTTATTAATAGGGAATAAAGATAAATATATAGGAAGACCGGTATTTTTTTCCAGAAAAGGTGTCAACCCAAGATCAGCCCAAAGCTAAGGATGAAAGTGTAGTGTGAATATAATGGGGGGTAGATACACAATGACTCATATACATGACTGATTCTCTGTGTGTAAATCAGCATTAACAATTCCAGTATCAATGATATTTTCCTTTGGTCTGTTGCCCTTTAAAGGATAAGAAGGAAAAGAAGTGAATATAAAATGGATGAGGGGGCTATTCTAAGCACTTCTGCAATGTACATTCATTATTTCTTTTATTTTAATTGCAAGATATTAAGGGATACATGTGCTGTTAATATGAATGAATTTTGTTACAACAGCGCCACCTGCTGGTCATTTTCCCACCAGTCTGACCAGCAAGTAGTCAAGGAAGTTGTCAGGAGAAAGAAAGAGGCTGATGTTCTTCTGCTTAGGAAAGATGTGAGAAAGGTTTCTAATCTTATTCCTAATCAGAAGAACATCAGAGAAACCTCTTCCCCTCCAGTTGCACCCCCTTCCCTGGCTGTCCTTCCCAAGGCATGTGCCACTGGCACTCATTGGCTGTGCAGATCTTTTGGTGGGCGGCTAGTTAATAGGTTTAAATATGTGTCTGTGGGAGGGGGAATTTATCTGTTGGACACATTAATATCTAATTAAACTGCTGCTGAACAGGAAGGTTCTTTAATATTCCCCGTTACTGAATAATATTCCCATGGAACTTACTCTTGTTCATGAGTCTCACCCAGCGCTGTCCCAGGTTCTGAACTGGAGAACAGACTATAGACTCTCCACCCTCAACTATATATATATATATATATATATATATATATATATATATATATATATATATATATATATATATATATATATATATATATATATATATATATATATATATATATATATATATACATACAATGCCTCATGTTGGAGATATACAGTTCTTTGCCAGCTGGGCAATTCCATTGGATTGATCCCTCTGAGTAGCTATAATAAATGAAAAGAAATGCTGCTCTGGCCTACACCAGTGCCCCTGTAGCCCATACCAATAGGGAGTTTAAAGGGTGCACAGGGGTTACTCAAAATGTAGCTGCTATGGAGCAACCAGTGGGACATGCCCATGACTAATGTTGTCCTGGGGTTACACCCAACTTCAATACGGACCTTGTTACAGAGTTCAGTGTTGAGTTTGTGGTTTGAATGTGACCCGGAGGAGTCAATGCAGATAAAGTGAGACCCAGCGGCTGTGCTACTTGCTGGGCAAGATCAACCTAAACAAGCAAGACAAACACATGTTTCTAATCAGAACAAATAAGAAATATAGTGTGTATATATATATATATATGGGCTGTGTTTATATTGGATACAGGCTGAAGCTTACAGAACCGAGATGAAACGAATGAATGTTCCGTGGGAACCCCCACACCTCACTCACAATGGAAGGAAAGGCAGCTGAAAGCAATGAAAAGAATGGGCTGCTGCACAGAACCAAACTGGAGCTGAACAATCACATTCAGACACCCAGTGGGTTCATGGAGAAGTCACCGGAGACTAATTGTCTATAATGAATGAAGTCATCTGGGACCTTCTTGTTAACTTTTGTGTGGGATTTCCATGTTCTCTCAGGCGCAAAAATCCAATTCCTACGGATAATTATTATTCTTTCCCCAGGCTCCTCGTCCTCATCAGGAGAAAGTTGCAGCATCACATTGTTTAATGCACAAAGCGACTCATTAGCTTATTGTTTGTTGTCTCTCCAAAGGCTCATTGAATATCTTTGTGTTGTTGATCTAAACACTTGGCCAACCATGGCTGTTCCTATCACTACATCACTTTACTGAAGGGTACACTGTGTGTGATTCCTTGTGTGTCTCTATGCATGGCTCCATGTGTGTCTCTATGCGTGTCTCTATGCATGGCTCCATGTGTGTTTCTTTACATGGCTCCATGTGTGGCTCTATGCGTGTCTCTATGCATGGCTCCGTGTGACTTCAAGTCTCTGTGCATGGCTCCGTGTGACTCCATGTGTCTTTATGCATGGCTCCATGTGTGTCTTTATGCATGGCTCCATGTGTGTCTCTATGCGTGTCTCTATGCATGGCTCCATGTGACTCCATGTCTCTGTGCATGGCTCCGTGTGACTCCATGTGTCTTTATGCATGGCTCCATGTGTGTCTTTATGCATGGCTCCATGTGTGTCTCTATGCATGGCTCCATGTGTGTCTCTATGCGTGTCTCTATGCATGGCTCCATGTGTGTCTCTATGCATGGCTCAATGTGTGTCTCTATGCGTGTCTCTATGCATGGCTCCATGTGTGTTTCTTTACATGGCTCCATGTGTGGCTCTATGCGTGTCTCTATGCATGGCTCCGTGTGACTCCATGTCTCTGTGCATGGCTCCGTGTGACTCCATGTGTCTTTATGCATGGCTCCCTGTGTGTCTTTATGCATGGCTCCATGTGTGTCTCTATGCATGGCTCCATGTGTGTCTCTATGCATGACTCCATGTGTGTCTCTATGCGTGTCTCTATGCATGGCTCCGTGTGACTTCAAGTCTCTGTGCATGGCTCCGTGTGACTCCATGTGTCTTTATGCATGGCTCCATGTGTGTCTTTATGCATGGCTCCATGTGTGTCTCTATGCGTGTCTCTATGCATGGCTCCATGTGACTCCATGTCTCTGTGCATGGCTCCGTGTGACTCCATGTGTCTTTATGCATGGCTCCATGTGTGTCTTTATGCATGGCTCCATGTGTGTCTCTATGCATGGCTCCATGTGTGTCTCTATGCGTGTCTCTATGCATGGCTCCATGTGTGTCTCTATGCATGGCTCAATGTGTGTCTCTATGCGTGTCTCTATGCATGGCTCCATGTGTGTTTCTTTACATGGCTCCATGTGTGGCTCTATGCGTGTCTCTATGCATGGCTCCGTGTGACTCCATGTCTCTGTGCATGGCTCCGTGTGACTCCATGTGTCTTTATGCATGGCTCCCTGTGTGTCTTTATGCATGGCTCCATGTGTGTCTCTATGCATGGCTCCATGTGTGTCTCTATGCATGACTCCATGTGTGTCTCTATGCGTGTCTCTATGCATGGCTTCATGTGACTCCATGTCTCTGTGCATGGCTCCGTGTGACTCCATGTGTCTTTATGCATGGCTCCAAGTGTGTCTTTATGCATGGCTCCATGTGTGTTTCTATATGTGTCTCTATGCATGGCTCCATGTGTGTTTCTTTACATGGCTCCATGTGTGGCTCTATGCATGTCTCTGTGTATGGCTCCGTGTGACTCCATGTGTGTCTATATGCATGGCTCCATGTGTGGTGTCTCTATGCATAGCTCCAAGTGTGTCTCCACTGCCTCCTGCTACTCTCACGGTTGGAAATGGTTCTAATTTTCTGAATATTCAGTAGCACAGTTAGGAAAAAATAAAGGATTTGATTTCTGTGCTGTCCTCGTGTCTTGGATGGCATTCTCATATTCACTTCCCAGCATCCTCAGACAGTGCTGAAACCTGTAGATTCCCTTGTGCGTATGAATGTGCGTATGAATGTTTCTTATGGAATTGGGTTGCCCAGAGCTTCAGTGCTGAAGGACAGCGACTTTAACAGTCCACACGGTATCAGTAGTGTCAGCGCCCTCTAGTGGAGATGAATGGGAATTGGCCAAAAGCTGAAACTGGTTTTGTGTTCTTTTTTTGCCCTCTTGTGGAGATAAATAGGAAGCACATGGTGACTTTTCAGTGATTAAAAAGAAAATGCTTTCAAATAGTAATTTCCTTGAGTAATTTGGCAACAGAACATTATGCAGTGTATACAGGATCAAGGTGAAGAGGCAGTAACATTGTATTACATATGAATAAGGGAGGGGTTTGCAGCAGGAAAGAATTGCTTGCAGCAGTGAATACAATCTCAACTCATTCTTCTATTCCAGGGAAATTCAAGCTTCTGGACCAGGACAGGGATGTGCGAGAGCCAGTGCAGTATTTCAGCAGTGTAGAAGAGGTGGCCAGTGTTTTTCCTGACCGAGTCTTTGTTATGGAAGCCATCACCTTCAGCGTCAAGGTAAGCCAAATTCTACTTCTATGTGCAAAGCATGCTTGTTCATGAAGTTACTTGAGAAGATGAATGGGTTGAACTGCAGCAACTTCCAAACTATAATTACACAACTATATATATATATATATATATATATATATATATATATATATATATATATATATATATAATGTTTGTCCCACTAGGATATCTGTATATGATGGCAGATATATAGCACCCAAACTGAGGTATTGGCTCCTTTAAATGTCTGACGCGTTTCGTGATACAACACTTCCTCAGAGACCTCATGAGGAAGTGTTGTATCACGAAACGCGTCAGACCTCAGATGCTATGTTTACTAGATTGATACTATGTTTAAATAAAGTATAACATTTTTTTAACCAACCTGGAGACAAGCGATCAATTTTTAAAACCCAGGAGTGCGCTGCCTTTATTCCATTGTGTTGCTGTTGGCGTTCCCCCTTAAGATAGGATAGGAGCCTGGAGCATGGTTGGAAAGTACATTAGTCCACATAATGTATAATAAAATCCCAGTGCTATGTGGCATCCCTGTAGTGACTGAGAGAAGTTGATAAAATTGTTGCAGTGCAACCCAAGTAGAGTGATACAGAAGAGTATTTAATCCTACATCTTCTGCCGGGGTGCCAAGTTGCCACAAAGATCCAGCTAGAACTAATCTAGAGACACCAGGTCAGAGATCCTGCCATGTGGGTCCTTCTGTGCTGTAATTATTGATAATCATTAGCTTTCAGGCTGGTCAAGACCAAACACCATGCTAAATCATGGAAACTTTTCCTTAAAGGATAAGTAAATCATAAAAGTGAATGTAAACTTGATGATGATTCTAAGATGTTGAATTTGGTTACAAAAGCGCCACCTGCTGGTCAGTTTCCCACCAGTCTGACCAGCAAGTAGTCAAGGAAGTTGTCAGGAGAAAGAAAGAGGCTGATGTTCTTCTGCTTAGGAAAGATCTGAGAAAAGTTATCTGAGGTTTCTCATTTTATTCCTAAGCAGAAGAACATCAGCCTCTTTCTTTCTCCTGACAACTTCCTTGACTACTTGCTGGTCAGACTGGTGGGAAAATGACCAGCAGGTGGCGCTGTTGTAACAAAATTCATTCATATTAACAGTACATGTATCCCTTAATATCTTGGAATTAAATAATGAATGTACATTGCAGAAGTGCTTAGAAAAGCACCCTCATCAATTTTACATTCACTTCTTTTTAAGGTTTACTCCTTTAATAGAATAAACATTTGCTGGGGACCAGTATCTGTGTCTTTAGGGGGATACCGTCATTGGAAAACATGTTTTTTTTCCAAAACACATCAGTTAATAGTGCTACTCCAGCAGAATTCTGCACTGAAATCCAATTCTCAAAAGAGCAAACAGATTTTTTATATTCAATTTTGAAATCTGACATGGGGCTAGACATATTGACAGTTTACCAGCTGCCCCCAGTCATGTGACTTGTGCCTGCACTTTAGGATGGAACTGCTTTCTGGCAGGTTTCTCCTACTCAATGTAACTACTGAATGTGTCTCAGTGGGACTTGGATTTTACTATTGAGTGCTGTTTCAAATCTACCAGGCAGCTGTTATCTTGTGTTAGGGAGCTGCTATCTGGTTACCTTCCCATTGTTCTGTTGTTAGGCTGCTGGGGGGGGAGAGGAGGGTGATATCACTCCAACTTGCAGTACAGCAGTAAAGAGTGATTGAAGTTTATCAGAGCACAAGTCACATGACTGGGGGCAGCTGGGAAATTGACAATATGTCTAGCCCCATGTCAGATTTCAAAATTGAATATAAAAAAAATCTGTTTGTTCTTGTAAAAAATGGATTCCAGTTCAGAATTCTACTGGAGCAGAACTATTAAAAGATGCGTTTGTAAAAAAACATGTTTTCCCATGACAGTATCCCTTTAACCTAAGAAATCCAAGAAGTTGGATGGGTAGCACTTAGTCAACAAGCATGAATTAGTATAGAACGTAGGATTAAATATTGGCAAGATATGTCAGTTGGTTTTCACTCCACCCATTAGGATATCATCATCATCATTTCTTTTTTTTTTAATATCTACTTATTTACTGCTCGATGTGGTCTGACTGGTTGGTTTCTGTCACAATGTGATGTTATTGTTCTCTTTTGGTTCTAGGTGGTCTCAGGGGAATTCAGTGAAGACAGTGAGGTTTATAACTTTACTTTGAACACTGGAGATGAGCTGACTCTGATGGGCCAGGCGGAAATACTATGTGCCAAGACAGTGAAGGAGAAGTCCCGCTTCAATACCATCCTTAAAAAACTGGGCAAAACGGGCACACTTGGCAAACAAGTGAAGGGAAAGATGCCGTGTCTGATCTGCATGAATCACCGCACCAATGAGAGCCTGAGCCTTCCTTTCCAGTGCAAGGGCAATTTTAGCACTCGCAGTCCCCTAGAGCTACAGATGCAGGAGGGAGAGCACACTATCCGGAGCATCATTGAGAAGGTGCGATTACCTGTTAATGTTGTAGTTCCCAGCCGCCCAGCCAGAAACCTTTATGACCTTCACATCATCCGGGAAGGTCATCGCTACAAGTTGGTGAGCATCATCTCCAAGACAGTGGTATTGTGTTGCCTTTTACGTAAGGATGAAGTGAAACCATTCCACTTTTTGCTTCTCACTGACATGCCCCGATTCTCTCTCCCAGAGGGACTACTCTGTGGAGACCCTCACTTTGACAAACTAGTAAGGGATTGTGCTAATTTTTGCCAAGAACATCGCTTCAACCCAGATGAGTACTCCAAGGCTGTCCGTGAGACCAAGACAGATTTTGCAGAGGAGTGTGCAAGTCCTCGAAAGATCAGAGTCTGCCTTCAGGGTTTCTCTGCAGGCTCCATCAACTATACCCGAGAGGAGCTCAGCCAAGGCCTTCAGCGTTTATCCCTGTGTGTCTACAGTGGAGCCCTCCCTGAGGATCACAGTGGCCAGGACTGTCGGGATAGTCAACACCCAGGCATGGCTTCTTCTTCAGACAACTCAGAAGACCAGGAATACATGACTCCAGATTGGGTGGAACAGGATTTTAGGACTCAGGAACAGCTGGAGATCCCATATGAAGAACTTTGGACCAATCAAAACTCTGATAATTATTCTGAGCCCAGCAACAAACCTATTGGTTTTGAATGTGGCAACAAGGTCCAGCAGGACCTCATTTCTTTTGTAACAATGTCTACAGCCTTAGAGGGGAAAAACATTTCACCTACTCCACCAGCCTTAAATGTTGATGAAACAAGGACTGAAACACCCCCGCCAGTACCCCCGAAATCTGAGGCAGTAAGTTCCTTATCATCAGGCCTACCCAAGGGAATATTTTATTTTGATATTTATACATTTTTTCAAATATATCTGTTAGGCACCAAGTATTTATCAGCAACAACTATAACTGTAGGCACTCACCCCAAATCTCCCCCTAACTGGCCTTCAGACTGGGCCCCTTAGCTCATAACAAGGTTACAGATATATAGAAACATTGGGGTAACAGTCACCCTGCTATAGTTCCAGGGGTACCCAGGGTACAAATAATCACTCACCCCAAATCTCCCCCTAACTGACCTTCAGACTGGGCCCCCTTAGCTCATAACAAGGTTACAGATATATAGAAACATTGGGGTGTCACCATGCTATAATTCCAGGGGTACCCAGGGTACAAATAAGCCCTCACCCCAAATCTCCCCCTAATTGGCCTTCAGACTGGGCCCCCTTAGCTCATAACAAGGTTACTGATATATAGAAACATTGGGGTGTCACCCTGCTATAGTTCCAGGGGTACCCAGGGTACAAATAAGCACTCACCCCAAATCTCCCCCTAACTGGCCTTCAGACTGGGCCCCCTTAGCTCATAACAAGGTTACAGATATATAGAAACATTTGGGTGTCACCCTGCTATAGTTCCAGGGGTACCCAGGGCACAAATAAACACTCACCCCAAATCTCCCCCTAACTGGCCTTCAGACTGGGCCCCCTTAGCTCATAACAAGGTTACAGATATATAGAAACATTGGGGTGTCACCCTGCTATAGTTCCAGGGGTACCCAGAGTACAAATAAGCACTCACCCCAAATCTCCCCCTAACTGACCTTCAGACTGGGCCCCCTTAGCTCATAACAAGGTTACAGATATATAGAAACATTGGGGTAACAGTCACCCTGCTATAGTTCCTGGGGTACCCAGGGCACAAATAAGCACTCACCCCAAATCCAGGGGTACCCAAATAAGCAAATAGCTATAATATAATAATTGCTATAAATGCAATTTGGAAAAAACTGTATTTGAGGCTGATCCAGAAGAAAGTAAAAAAAAACACCCTCATTTTGCATTTGTTTCAGGGAGTGGGGGGAGTTTTTAGGGCTTTATGGTACCTACTATTAGATACATGAGTATTCTGTCAATGAAATGTTCCATTTGGCCATTTTTTATTTGGAGGTTTTGAATGATTTTACTTTTCTGTTATTTAGCCCTTCTGTTTGAAAATTTCTACATCTATCTGGTTGCTAGGGCTCAACTTACCCCAACAACCAGGTAGTTGCTGATGAGCCATTACAACGTGAAAATAACAGTAAAATGTAGCCTTTCAATTACTTTTTGACATGACGTGCCCTTATAATGACATTCTCCAGAACATGATCTTTAATGCAATCTTTTAAAGGAGAATTCAATTTAAAAAAAACCTACCCCCCTACCCTACGTAGACCCACCTCCCTCCTCCCCCCCAGCCTACCTTGTACCCAAGGCAAATACCCCTAAATTTTTACTTACCCCTCGGTGCAGATTCTGTCCTCTGGAGTTCACGGCCGCCATCTTCTTTTCTTCCTTAAACTTCGGAAGCAGATCCCAAACAACTGCACATGTGCCGAAAGTCACATAAATTTCTGAAAGTCACGAAAAATGGCACAAAAATTTCCAAAATTTTTCCAGGATACTTTTGTGACTTTTGGTGCATGCACTGAAAACGACAGTCTGCTTCCGAAGTTTAATGAAGAAAATAAGATGCCGGCCGAGGACAGAATCTGCACCGAGGTGTAAATAAAATGTTAGGGGCCTTTGCGAGGTAGGCTAGGGGGTCTACGTAGGGCAGGGGGGTAGGGTTTTTTGAATTCTCCTTTAAGAAACCTTAAAATTACTTGCCCATCATAGGTGTCAAACTTACAGGCCTGTGATTGTCTGGTTGAGATTGTAATATCGTAAATATTCAGTTACATCAGTATTGCTTTAATCTTTAGGTACCGTATATACTCGAGTATAAGCCGACCCGAGTATAAGCCGAGTTACCTAATTTTACCTACGAAAACTGGGAAAACTTATTGACTCGAGTATAAGCCTAGACACAACTACAGCCCTGTTTCCCAGCAGCGCACATTCCGCCAAAGTGACCCCCAGCGATCAACCGGACTTCTTTGCAAAGTTGATGGTGACAGAGAATTGCCAAACGGATTACTGTGTGCATTGTCCCACTGTCCCACTACCATGTGCAGAGGGTGCTGTGTGATATTGCCATCACTGTTATTCTTTCATATAACCAACAGATGGCGCTGTGTGATATTGCAGTCACTGTTAATCTTTCGTATAACCAACAGAGGGCACTGTGTGATATTGCCATCACTGTTAATCCTTCATATAACCAACAGAGAGCGCTATGTGATATTGCAGTCACTGTTAATCCTTCATATAACCAACAGAGAGCGCTATGTGATATTGCAGTCACTGTTACTCTTTCATATAACCAACAGAGGGCGCTGTGTGATATTGCCATCACTGTTAATCTTTCATATAACCAACAGAGAGCGCTATGTGATATTGCAGTCACTGTTATTCTTTCATATAACCAACAGATGGCACTGTGTGATATTGCAGTCACTGTTATTCTTTCATACAACCAACAGATGGCGCTGTGTGATATTGCAGTCACTGTTAATCTTTCATATAACCAACAGAGGGCGCACTGTTATTCTTTCATATAACCAACAGAGGGCATTGTGTGATATTGCAGTCTCTCCCCAAGCGAACTGTTGGTATAGGAATGATTAAAAGTGACTGCAATCTCAGCTACTGCCCGCTGACTCTAGTATAAGCCGAGGTAGACTTTTTCAACACATTTTGAAAGCTGAAAAACTCAGCTTATACTCGAGTATATACGGTACCTTTTTTTTAAATTTTTTTAGTACACAAGGGTGTAATCAATCACATCCTGAAGCCTTATTCACATTAACGTTAAAATTTTAGTACTTATCTACTAGCTTGTTTGCACTGTTATACAGAATGCTTTGGACCTGGGGGTTTCCAGATAATTGATCTTTCCATAATTTGGTTCTTCATACCTATTAATGTAGACATTAAATAAACCCAATACACAGAGAGATCCACTCGTTTGCCGATCTCTCCCAGATAAGTCCACCTTGAGATGGACGATATTGGACTAATCCATTCATGGGCCCTAGGGCCCAACAATGGGATCATAATGCAGGAGTATGGGCGGTCAGATCACAGGACCACATCAACGAACAGACAGGGAAGCTGGTCGGAGGGCCCCATACACGAGCCTATAAGCTGCCGACTCGGTCTGTCAGCAGCTTTTATCGGCCCATGTATAGCCACCCTTAGCATTAATTATATCTTAGTTGGGATCAAGTACAAACAACTGTTTTATTATTACACAGAAAAAGGAAATCATTTTCAAATGTGGATTATTTGGATAAAATGGAGTCTATGGGAAATGTTCTTTCCATAATTTGGATCTTCATACCTTAAGTCTACTAGAAAATCATTTAACATTAAATAAACCCAATAGGCTGGTTTTGCCTCCAATAAGGATTAATTATATCTTAGTTGGGATCAAGTACAAGTTACTGTTTTATTATTACACAGAAAAAGTATTTTTTAAATATTTGGATTATTTGCATGAAATGGAGTCTATGGCCTTTCCGTAATTTGGAGTATTCTAGATAATGGGTTTCCGGATAACAGATCCCATACCTGTACTACACAGTGGGTCTTCCAACCCCGCTATTATGCACATGGAGGAAAATAAAGTTTAACGCACATTTGCTCTGTTCCAAGTAACCAAAATATTCATTTCTTTTAGTGGAGCCACATCTTTTTACTACAGATAAAATTCAAATAATAATCAAATTCAAGTTCATTAGCAAGTGAAGCAATCCAAAAAATGTTTTAATTCCAAGATATTAAGGGATACATGTACTGTTAATATGAATGAATTTTGTTACAACAGCGCCACCTGCTGGTCATTTTCCCACCAGTCTGACCAGCAAGTAGTCAAGGAAGTTGTCAGGAGACTACAAATCAGGAGACAACTTCCATTTACCATCACAAATCCAAGGGTGTTCTAGAGGGAATTCTTTTTATAACATTTGTCAGTATCATTGGCTGGTTTGGTGAGAAAAATATATTTGGGTAAATTAGGCAAATGTGATCAATTGGCTCTTGATGCCTTTGGAGCATGGCTGTGAAAGATCCGCTGACATGGTAACCAACTGATCATGGTATTTTTGGTTCCTAACAGGTGAGAGAAGAATGCCGCCTTCTGAATGTGCCTCCTGTACCCCCCCGTGGAGACAGAACATTCTCCAATTCTAGCCCACCTGTCCCACCTCGCTTTCCAAAGACCAAGCTGTTATCAACTCACTCCCCCAACCCAAGTCTGTCCTATTACTCATCTGGACTCCATGACATGTAAGTTGCAGCAATACACAAAGTACCACCATGCTGTTATGTAGTTGTACCCTCATCTTCCAGAAGACTTCAAGGTTGAGACTCAAGGATTCAAATTGGTGGCTATGATATACTATGACTACAAGAGATGGTGGCAACATTTTGACTTTTAACTTGGGAATCAAAGGAATGAATTTGGCAGAATACTAGGAAAGCTGGGATAATTATCCTCTTAATTAGAACTTTCTTGCATTTGGTTATGTTACTTCTGTTTTAATGCCTTTAACAGGGGCTTCGATGATTTCTTGGACAAGAACATCAAAGGCTATAGTGATAATAAAATCTACAATTACTATAGATATTGGTATATACAGTATAGTTGATAGATGTAAGTGTATACAGGTGGGTATGTGTGTGTTTATGTACACTGGGGTTCTTTGGAATGGAAGAACTTGAAGGACTTTGGTCTTCAACTCAACTTAACTATGTAGCAATGTAAAGTGTGACCAGATTTTTCAGGCACTAAATCTAGACGTTGAGCACTAGGATATCATAAAGTCTTCTCTGTAAATTCAATCTGGCCCAATGTAGGAAAAGATGCTCCAAAAAAGATGCAACCCAAAATATATAGTAGATACAGTTTTTAAAGGGGAACTCTGCTCAAAATCTCCAAACATTTTTCTATGTAAAAATCCAATAAAATTACAATCCATCACTTATTTTTAATGGTTTTAAGTTATTTGTAAAGTTTGCAAGGTTGTTTACAATGACCCTTTCTTTCACTATGCAAAAAAACAATATTTTGCAGGAACATACTGTATCCTTCTATGTGACTCTTTGCACTTTACATTCAAGTAATATTAGTCTTTATAATTATTGTCATTCTGCACAGAGCTGAGGTGCTAAGCACCATCTCCAGAGCTGGATTCAATTATGTAGCCAATGTTGATAAAGATCTTATCATTAATAAAATTTTGTATTCAGTTGCCTGCAAATTCCGCTTCTTAGTTAATGGCACAAGTCTTGGTTTTATTGGCACAACCCTGCTACATCAATCCTTGGCAAATTTTTTTTAGAACATTCACAGGGCCAGATCTACTGACAGCCAATCAGAGGATTACGAATACCAAAAGAGACAGGTCAGTCAGTAGTAAATGAAAACTTGAGAAAAGGCTTAGCCTATAACCAAATTAGAGCATTAGAATATTTGCTGTAGCTAATCAGAGCATTACCATCTAAAGGCCACGCTTAAGCCAAGCACAACATAATCATTTTCTCACGGCCAGATTTACTCTTTGCTAATCAGATAACTTTACCAAATCATTTGTAAAAAAAACGGACACTTCTAGAAATCCAAGTCAAAACTTCACAAACTCATGTATTTTACTTTTTGCTCTTTACACAGATCAGGCACCCGCAGTGGAAGCTGCTCTCCTTCTCCAGACTCCTATTCCCTGTACTGCTATCCATGCACATGGGGAGACTGCAAGGCTGGGGATGTGTCCAACCGTCAGACATCAGGGACCATGGCCTCTACTGCCCAGCCTACTCAGACTTCGTGGTCAGACTCCTGGGCCTATGCAGATACTGGTCCTAGTGTGGCCAGTGGACGTTCCACTCCATTGCTAAGCACAGACACTACGATAAAGACCTACTACAGCTGCCCTAGGATAAAGCCCCCACAAACGCAAAAACGCTTTGCTCCATTTGGTGCACTCAACCCATTTGCCAACCCTGCCTTTTCTTCCACTCCCTCATCCTCTGGGGAATGGCTGGATCCCCTAGACCACCAAAAATCCCCTTCATCTTCTGCATCTGAGGCCCTTGACCCATTTGATGCAAACCACAGCCAGAGCACCTCACCTGACTCGGTCTCTATAGGATCAGAGGTGCGCTTTGTGCCTGAGCCTGTTTTTAAAACTGGAGGCACAACCACGTGTCCCCCACCTCCTCCTAGACCTACAAAGGAGTTTGAGACTGATAAAATTGTTATTAGGAGCACAGCTCCTCTATCTCCTACTATTCTGAGGGGGGCAGAAGGAGGTGTCACAAGAGTGTATCTTACTCAAGGAGTGATAGAAGTGCCACCAATGCCCTCTAGGAGTAACATGGACACCTCATCTTCTCACAGCCCTGGTGTTCCTAGACTCCCTGGGGACATTCTAATTTGGCACCCTCCAGCAGATCTGTCTGCTCTGTCAGTGGAAGAAGTTTCCAGATGCCTGAGGTTTATCGGCCTCTCAGAGGATGTTGTGACGTTTTTTGTGCGCGAGCGAATCGACGGCAGCATCTTTGTTCAGCTGACCGAGGAAATCTTGTCTGACGACTTCAAACTGACCAAGCTCCAGGTGAAAAAGATCATGCAGTTCATTAAGGGGTGGAGACCCAAAATATGACAGAGCTCCACCATGAACCTATTTGAGCATACAGACTTGATAATCTTTCTCCCCAGGACCGAATTTTGGAAAATTCTTAACAATGTTTATTTTATAGGATATTCCTTTTTCTTAACAAAATGTAGGTCATTTCCTAGGGATACATGGCACAATTTGCACAAACGATATCATTATATGGTCAGTCCATGGATCAGATCCCATGAGGACTTTACATTAACACTCAACAAAGTTTTCTGAAAATCTTTAGTTTGGAATTTTTGACCTCCTGAATATAATATATCGACGTTTTTGTTTTGAATAATTCCATCTGTCCAAGAAAACTGATTTAGCCAGAACTACAGGACTTGCAACTGTACTAAAGTAGCTTGTGCTTGAGGTCTGACCATGAACTCTCATTTAATATTAAAAGTCAGAGAAAGCCCTAAATGTCTTGTATTATTTTGAATTGTGCTGGGTATGCATCTTTCTGACCAACAAAATGCACCGTCACTTTGGTATGAAATGCGATTAACCTTTGTGTTCAGAGAAATTAATATTAGTGTGTGATAAGGGGCCATAAAGTTCTCACTAAAATTCCCTGGGGCTAAAGCTCAGAGAGACCATTTCTGTTTATTTACAGTAATCGTGTGATTTATTATGAATATTGTGCAACTGATTTTTTTTTAAAGGAGAACTAAACCCTAAAAATGAATGTGGCTAAAAATGTCATATTATATACAGTGAGTGAACGTATTGCACGAGGCTAAAGTTTGAGCTTGTCAATAGCAGCAATGATCCAGGACTTCAAACTTGTCACAGGGGGTCACCATCTTGGAAAGTGTCTGTGACACTCACATGCTCAGTGGGCTCTGATTGGCTGTTGAGAAGCTAAGCTTAGGGCTCGTCACTAATTATCCAGCAGAAAATGAGCTTCCCTGGCTGTAATATAAGCTGATGCTACAGGTTTGCTGATTATTCAATTCTGATGCTAATTGCACTGGTTTCTGTGCTGCCATGTAGTAATTATGTGTATTAATTACTAATCAGCCTTATATTGTGACATTTCTATTCTATGTGTACTGTATATTGTGAGTCTGTCCCTAAGCTCAGTAAGTGACAGCAGCACAGAGCATGTGAATCAGTGAATCAGCAGAAAAGAAGATGGGGAGCTACTGGGGCATCTTTGGAGACACAGATCTTTACTGCTAAAGGGCTGTGGTTGCCTTGGGCTGGTACAGAAGCACAAAATATAATTAACATGTCCAGCCCTTTCTGTGAAGTTTTAGTTCTCCTTTAAAATCTACACAACTTTTTACATTACTTGTCGCTTGATAAGAAGCAATTAATGGCTTAAAACTTCCATACACCATATTTATTATGGAATAATCACATAAACACCATAATGGTCATAGTATAAGTTGAGCTGAAGAAGCTGCTTGGGTAAGTAGTAAAAACATCTTCAAATGATTCAAATGGAAAATAAAACAATTTTAATCTTTCTGCTAAATCTTTAGCTAAAAAAAATAAATAAAAATAATAATATAATGCAGTTTCTCCAATCGATGAACTCCCAGCACCCCACTGAAAGCCAAGGCCAATATATAACAGCACCTTCCGTGGCACCAGATCCAATTATCGCTCCTACTGCAAATATACAAAAGAACATATAAGACACAGCGGAAAGAGAAGTTGTGGCTGATGAAGTGACGGACTGACTGTAATATTCTGATTATCGCTCATAGCTTATGTGTATTAAAGGATAAGTAAACCTTTAAAATACGTGAATGTAAAATTGATGAGGGGGCTATTCTAAGCACTTCTGCAATGTACATTCATTATTTATTTTCTTTTAATTGCAAGATATTAAGGGATACATGTACTGTTAATATGAATGAATTTTGTTACAACAGCGCCACCTGCTGGTCATTTTCCCACCAGTCTGACCAGCAAGTAGTCAAGGAAGTTGTCAGGAGAAAGAAAGAGGCTGATGTTCTTCTGCTTAGGAAAGATGTGAGAAAAGTTATCTGAGGTTTCTCATTTTATTCCTAAGCAGAAGAACATCAGAGCAGCCTCTTTCTTTCTCCTGACAACTTCCTTGACTACTTGCTGGTCAGACTGGTGGGAAACTGACCAGCAGGTGGCGCTGTTGGGAAAAAAATTCATTCATATTAACAGTACATGTATCCTTTAAAGGGATCCTGTCATGGGAAAACATGTTTATTCAAAATGAATCAATTAATAGTGCAATTGTACAGAAATACACTGGCACTCAAGGCAATTGAAGTACAGGGTTACCCCATGCTATTTATTTTGTGCGAACGTGCAAAGTTTCGGGGCGAGCCCCTTTATCAAGCTCACCCCGAAACGTTGCACATTCGCACTAAATAAATAGCAAGGGCTAACCCTGCACTTCAATTGCCTTGAGTGCCAGTGTATTTCTGTACAATTGTCCTTTGGGGGTTGCCGTACCCTCTTGCATTGTGCACCAGGCCCCCTGGAGAAAGGAGGGGGTGTGCTCAGCTTTACCTTGATCCTGTTCAGTTAATAGTGCTACTCCAGCAGAATTCTGTACTGAAATCCATTTCTCAAAAGAGCAAAGAGATTTTTTTATATTCAATTTTGAAATCTGACATGGGGCTAGACATATTGTCAGTTTCCCAGCTGCCCCTGGTCATGTGACTTGTGCCTGCACTTTAGGAGAGAAATGCTTTCTGGCAGGCTGCTGTTTTTCCTTCTCAATGTAACTGAATGTGTCTCAGTGGGACATGGGTTTTTACTATTGAGTGTTGTTCTTAGATCTACCAGGCAGCTGTTATCTTGTGTTAGGGAGCTGTTATCTGGTTACCTTCCCATTGTTCTTTTGTTTGGCTGCTGGGTGGAAAGGGAGGGGGTGATATCACTCCAACTTGCAGTACAGCAGTAAAGAGTGAATTAAGTTTATCAGAGCACAAGTCACACGACGTGGGGCACCTGGGAAACTGAAAATTTGTCTAATCCCAATTTCGAAAATTGAATATAACAAAATCTGTTTGCTCTTTTGAGAAATCGATTTCAGTGCAGAATTCTGCTGGAGCAGCACTATTAACTGATGTGTTTTCCCATGACAGTATCCTTTTAAAGTTGTTAATAGAGGCTATTCCCACTGACTTGTATAGAAACTGGGCAATTTTTATTTCCCAAGTTTTTTCTGTGACTTTTTTTTTCTTTGTTAATTCTGACAATTACCTACATTTTGTACAGTACAGCAGTAAAGAGTGATTGAATTTATCAGAGCACAAGTCACATGACTTGGGGCAGCTGGGAAATTGACAATATGTCTAGCCCCATGTCAGATTTCAAAATTGAATAGTATAAAATCTGTTTGCTCTTTTGAAAAATGGATTTCAGTGCAGAATTCTGCTGGAGCAGCACTATTAACTGATTCATTTTGAAATTTTTTTTTTCCCATGACAGTATCCCTTAATATCTTGGAATTAAAAGAAAATAAATAATGAATGTACATTGCAGAAGTGCTTAGAATAGCCCCCTCATCAATTTTACATTCACTTATTGTTAAAATATACTTACCCTTTAAATTAGTAAATCGAGAGCTATCACCAGGACTCCCCTCACCTTCTGTTTTTTTTTTAAAAAAGTTTTATTGGGTTTTACACAAACAACAAGATATAACAGTGGTCCATTGAAGGACTACAAGACAAACTAATACAGCTTAGAGTGTCCTAGAGGAATGATAATTAGCCATTTGATGATGGAGAATAAACCTAAGCTGTTATTAGAGCTAAGTCCCCTCGCCTTCAAGCTACTATAAGATATCTAGTTATTCTAGGGATAACCCAGAGAATATAATGTGTCATCTAATAATAACTGAGTAAAAAAAATGAAAGGGGAAGTTATTTAATTATAGATTACAGCAATTGATTCTAAGCAACTTTTACATTTCTCATTTTGATGCTGTTTAATCATCAGCTTTCCTGTCCTTCCTATTTTCACCCTGCAACTAGTACAAAGATGTGGCCTCTGGGTCAATGACCCCAAAACCCCAACACAGTGGGTGGACTGTGAGGGATTTATTTTGTTATGATTTATTCTTTCGGGGGTAAAATTTCGGAGCCTTGTGCACCCTTATAGCTCGGTCTGGCTCTGCACTCGCTATTGGAGTGATGAGGATCCTTGTGACTAACTGTAAAGTCCATCTTGCCAATGTCTGAGGGGGTTCAATGTGGACACTGAGGTCGTCAATATCCCAAGTTACAGTGTCCGTATGAAAAGATTTACAAGGGCACAGATTCCAACATGCATTAAAATGCTCAAATAATATTTTGTGGGGCTTAATTTTGAAATTTGACATGTAGGACTTAGGAAATTCCTTTTTTAGGCTCTGAGTCCTCTTGTAGGAAGTCTACATCTGTTATGTTTTGGTACTGAAGGATCTTAAAGTCACTCTGTGAAATCTGAATATGGCTCTTTACAGAATGTTCCAACCCAGGAATCAATATCACCACCCGTAAGTTTAACAGCCTCAGTTGATTTCTCAATAGTTCCCTGTATAAGTATTTTTAATTTATCAAGATGTCTGATTAAAAGGTTAAAAATCCTTGAATTATCACAATATTCAGTAACACATTCCTGCAAATACTCTCTAAATGCAGTTTTGGAATTTTGAATATACTGGTTGAATGCTTGGACATCTTCCTTTTCAGACACAGATTTTAAAAGGTGACGGTCTAATTGAGATCTGTTCCCATTAAGAGCCGGGTGGTTGGATTTTATTTCACTGGCTAAGTCAATAGCCGCCTGGGCATATACTTGTTCCTTTATAGAATCAGTCAGTTTATCACTTAAGATTTCAGCCAGTGACGCAATCAATATCTTTTCTGCAAATGAATTTTTAAAGATTTTTAAGAAATGATTCTTCTTTGTTTCAAAATGGTTGAGTGGGTCATTCAATGATCTAAATTCAGTAGAAAGGTGGTTAAATCTCTCTGCTGCCTCTCACAAGAAATAAAGAGAAACAAACAACTTGAATTCCTTCTTGAACCTGAATTTTGGATGGAGCCAGGTGCTCAGTTCCTGCTCTATGATGTGCAGGATTTCATGAAAGTAGCTGCGCTGATAGTCCATATGATCCTGCTCCTTCTTATCAATATAACTATTCATTCTCTTTCTTCGTTTTTCTGTTTCTCGTTTTATTTCCATTTCTTCAGGTTCTTTGAGTTTGTCAGATGCCATTCCAAGCCACTTTTCTTTTGTCTGGATATATTTAGAGAACTCCAAATATAAATTGGTCCATTGATAACAACTCCTGATCTTGTTGCTCAGATCTGTCTCTTGTTCAAAGTGATCTAGAAGAATAATTTCCATATCCACTTTAATGTTAGGTATGGCCTTTTTCAAGGACATTTGTTCAATCCAATTGCTCCACAGTTTATTGAAACTTTCTTCTATCTCATCTTTATATGATGCCTGTTCCTTTAGATGTAAAGCCAAGTCTCTGCTTTTAGTTAAGAGCTCAACTTCATTTGTTTCTTTCATTTGGTCAGTTTTTCTCATTCTGTTCTTTATGTGCATCTGCTCATCCAGGTTTTTCTTCACCTCATCTATAATATCATTTTTGTTGCCTTCCAGTCTGATCTCAGTTTTTGCTTTCCACTGGATCAGTATATTGCCATCTTTCTCATCAGAGAAAAAACTATTTAGTTCCTCCATAACTTTGGCAAATGTATTTTTAAGCTTCTCATGAAGAGAAACTCTGCTTATGTTCTGAATTTCACTGTTTAGAATTTGGTTTGTGAGTTTGTTTTGCAGATTAAGCATATGTTCTCTCATGTCCCATGTCCACTTACAGTATCTGGTTTCTAGCTTGTTGTAGGCTGCAATCTCTAGAGAATTCTTGAAGCTGAAAACAAAGTTCTCGTTCTGCAGAGCATTCCACAAATCAGTTACACGAATCTTAAAATCTGAAATCGTTAAAATATTGCCGTGTGAATTTTCATGATCAAGTATCATTTTTTTTAGAGACTGCACATTGTGGCTGTAGCTTGGATTGGGGGGAGCCATGGGTGGGTCACCTTCCCAGAGGTGGGAAAAGTACCAAATATGAGTGTTTACGTCAAATTGAATCACATCATTAAAGCAAGTGATGTCTGAATGTTCTTGTTCTGCTGCAATTTGTGTCATTTCATCCAGTTTTTCCTGAAGTCGTCTTTGTGCCTTCATATTTTTTTCTGTTGATTGGATGTCTCCAACATTTTGATGAACCAATAGGAATCCTGGTTCAAGATTTACTAGTTTCATTCTCAGGAATGCCTGAACAGTTCTCTGTAGAATGTCTTGCATTTCAGAAGGATTTTCCCCATTAATGTCAATGAGTGTGATGTTGCCCAGGCCAATTACAAAAGTAGCCAACTCATAATCATGGTTTACAGTTGTTTCACTGGACAGTTCCATGGTTTTTAAGCCTTCCATATCTATTACAAGAACAAAGTCAAAATTCATCAATTGTCTAAGTTGCTCATCAACCTTCACAAGCTGCATGAATGCCCCCCGAGTGCCTCTACCTGCACTTACTGCAAACTCCAGGCCAAACATGGCATTAAGCAGAGTAGATTTCCCAGTACTTTGTATTCCAAGAACTGAGAGAACAAAAAGTTTCTTATCTCCAAGTATTTCTACCAGTTTATCTAAAACAGCTCCTATCCATCTGAGAGGCACATGTGCTGAATCCCCATCCATCAGTTCTATTGGCTGCCCAGAGACCATGAGACTGGCAGCAATTTGTGGTAACAAATAAAAACCAGATTCATCTTTAGAATTTCTTACTGAAGCCTCATAGATCTGTCCCACTTCTCTCAGGATGTGTTCAAGTCCAAACGTTGAATCATTTATCTGATTTAATCTCTTTTCCATCTCTTCTACTGATGTTTTGTCCTTCTCTTCTTTCTTTGCCACTTGAATATCCGACCACAAGTCATGAAAATCCTGGTTTAATTGTGGGAGAAATTCTACACTTAATTTGTTCAAATTTATTTTAAACCACTGCAGAAAGTACATGTTTGAGAAATCTGAGTTTGACCGTAAATTTTTTAGAAAGCACGTCATAAATACATTGAGTGGAAATGCTCTTTGTAACTGATTCTGCCTAATTTCATTCATCTCTGACTCGATGTTACTACGTTGCTGTTCAATGTTTGGATTACTCGTTCCCTTGAGACGATTGAGTTCTTTCACTTTCTGACACCATTTGTGCCACAGATCCCCTTGTAGTGGAAGAAATTCTCTCTTCAATTCTACAACTTTTTTCTCTCTTAACAAAGACATTAGCGTCTCAGCTTGTTCTTTTGTAGATTTACATATTTGACTTTCTACATCAACTGTTATTCCATATTCTTGTGCAAGGCCAACACAGTCATCCAGAGAAAAAAGCCTCTCTATATCCCTGATCATTCTTGTAATTGTTCTTTTTAATTCTAGTACTAATTCTCCCTCATTTCTGTTTTTTGTTCCAATTTTCACTTTGTTACCAGCATCTGACAGATTATGTTCTTTATCAGAAAAAAGACAAAAGGTTTAGGAGACTGATGGCATTTTCTCAGAAATTCTCTGCTCTTTGTATCTTCCAAGTCAGCCTCTGTTACAAGTATGACAATGACTGAGGCAATGTCCAGTAAGAAGTTGACTTGCTTATCATGTTCTCGTAGATCCCCATGGAGATTTGTAAAGGCAATGCAGTCATCAAACAGGTCATCATCTCTCCCCCCTGGACAATACCAGGCGATCTCCGATGGTAAAAGATGTTGTGTTTTCTCTTACTCATCAAAGAGTTAAAGGGATACTGTCATGGGAAAAAAATTTTTTTCAAAATGAATCAGTTAATAGTGCTACTCCAGCAGAATTCTGCACAGAAATCCATTTCTCAAAAGAGCAAACAGATTTTTTTATATTCAGTTTTGAAATCTGACATGGGGCTAGACATTTTGTCAATTTCCCAGCTGCCCCTGGTCATGTGACTTGTGCCTGCACTTCAGGAGAGAAATGCTTTCTGGCAGGCTGCTGTTTTTCCTTCTCAATGTAACTGAATGTGTCTCAGTGGGACATGGGTTTTTACTATTGAGAGTTGTTCTTAGATCTACCAGGCAGCTGTTATCTTGTGTTAGGGAGCTGCTATCTGGTTACCTTCCCATTGTTCTTTTTTTTGGCTGCTGGGGGGGGAAAGGGAGGAGGGTGATATCACTTTAACTTGCAGTACAGCAGTAAAGAGTGATTGAAGTTTATCAGAGCACAAGTCACATGACTTGGGGCAGCTCAGGGTTTTTTTTTTTCAGAAAGAAAATTCATGGCACCGCATTTGCCTTTGAAGAATTTATTACAATCGGATATTTTAAATACACAGTAAAAGGCCCAACGCGTTTCGTATACAATTATACTTCCTCAGGGGCTAAATTAGCCCCTGAGGAAGTATACGAAACGCAAATACGGTGCCGTGAATTTTCTTTCTGAAAAAAACCCCCTGAGCTAAATTAACCTGTGGAGAAGTGGAAGGCATCACCGAAAACATACCCAGGTGAAATCAGAGACCGCGTGGAAGAGAACGCCGACATTTGAGACTGAGGGAAACACCGGATCAGTGTCTGCTAGAAACGATCGCATCTCTTCCAGCGCAGAAACATCTGACCGCAGTCTGGCCGTAAGTGCCGCTCAGCCGACTCAGAAGAGGAGGACTCGAATGCGACCGTTCCTGATAGCGGACGCCCAGACAGCGACCTATAAGCCAGCTTTACACATACTTCAGGTAAGCACAATACTGGCTTACAGCTTCATCTAAAGTAGCGGTACTACACTATCTGGCATGCCTATTCAACTAGCGCAAGACCAACCGGTGACAGACGCGGTTAGGTTCCTGACAACAGAAGCTCTGACAGTGATTTACACGCTAGCCGCACACTAACTTCAGGTAAGCGCATTACCGGCTAACAGCCCTATCTAAAGTGACGGTACTACACTATCCAGCATTCTTATCCAACAGGCATAAAACAGATTGATGTCAGACGCTATCAGATTTCTTTTATGATACGATCCTTTCATGAATGTGAGTAGGTCCAATTACATAATACTTGCTACGGTGTACAGAGGATACTACACCATATAGGCTTTGTTTTCTTTTTCTATAGGTATCCCCAGCGCACCTTTCATTCTCTTTTTCTGAATTATAAGAATTGGGCGCCAGTGGTTCTATTAACGTAACCAGGAACTTAATTATTGCACAAACAATTCTCTGTGAGGTGTACACAGCAGCAACAGTATCACGGATTAACAAAGTACAAACATATACTCACAGTACGCTTGATCAATATTACTCCCCACTGTGAAATTACCTTAGTTAACAGCCTTTAGGGCACACTCAACTCTCAACTTGTTCCCTAAGTGGAACCTGAGGAGAAACTTACTTCCTAAACCTAAATACTTAATCCCCATCTCTGGGTAATTAGTACCCAGGATCTTAATCCCTCTGACTCTCCTTGTAGGAGCCTTGAGCTGCTCAGCTAACTAATTTATCTATTTGTCACTCCTAAAGTGACCTATAACAAGGACTATCCTATTCTGCCTAATCCTAATTTAATCAGGTTCCACTCAAACTCTGCCTGCCTGCTCAGGCTAGAGCCAGCACAAGATGGACGCTGAAAGCATGGCTTTAGAGGGTTTTATAATCTAGCACAATGCCATCTACTGGTCACTGTGAGAAACAACAAGGGGCATAGCTTAAAGCAGGAATAGGAAACAGTTACCCCTCCTAACTGTATTTTAGGACCCAGTTAGGTGTCTATAACACTAGGGGACTGCCTACTAAATAATACTGGGGAACTAATTTACCAGTCCCCTACACTTGTATTTATTAAATCACCAACATGATCCGCAGCGATGTACAATAAATGGGTTTATATATTAAACATACAAGGAAATATGCAAAAACAATAAATACAAGAGATACTTTTTTTTTTAACTTTTTTTTGTATCACAGTACAACCCCCTTTTTACGTTATTCAGGGGACCAGAAAAACCCGGGAAAATGTAAACTCAGAGAAATGTATTATGTATATATTGATGGGACCACGAAAAAGGTGAAAAATACTGGAAAACATAAAATGAGGGGGTGCAAAATTGAGGTTTCACTGAACTTAGTTGTTGGAGAAATATGGGGTCATTTATGTTACCATCCATCTATTTTGGTGGGCACTCACATAACTGTAGATCTTTTATCCAGGTGGGACATGTAACAGCCTTACAGGTTTTGTAACAAGCACTTAAAAGAACAGTTCAGTGTAAAATTAAAAAGTGGGTAGACAGGCTGTGCAAAATAGAAAATGTATCTTATCTAGTTAGTTAGGCAAAAATGTAATGTATAAAGGCTGGAGTGAGTGGATGTGTAACATAATAGCCAGAACACTACTTCCTGCTTTTCAGCTCTCTAACTCTGAGTTAGTCAGTGACTATAAGGGGGGCCCATATGGGACATAACTGTTCAGTGAGTTTGTAATTGATTCACAGCATTCAGCTCAGATTCAAAAGCAACAGATATGACTAGTGATGGGCGAATTTCTGAAAACGGCAAACATTTTGTGAAAAATTAGTGAAAGTCGAAAACTGACCCCCGCGGCAATTTTGGACACGTGTAAAAAAAGTTGCTTGCGTCAATTTTACTGCCGTCGTTAAAGTCAATGGGCGTCCTTATAGTATTAACGCGCACTCCAGCCTTTATATATTACATTTTTGCCTAACCAGCATGCAGAATGTTACGTGTGATGCCACTTCCAGTGCTCTGACACTGGGCCATTAATTTTTTTGAAGAAATATCCACTTGAGCATTTGGTGGCAGGGGATACTTGTGGTACACTTTTTCTTCTCCTCAGTGAAGCCTTTGGGATACTATTGGATACTATCAGTTGTTCCTCTACTCAGTGAAGCCTTTGGGATACTATGGGATACTATCCATTTTTCCTCTCCTCAGTGGTGCCTTTGGATACTATGGTATAGTACCCTTTTTCCTCTCCTTAGTGGAGCCTTGGGATACTATGGGATACTATCTCTTTTTCATCTCCTCAGTGGAGCCTTTGGGATACTATGGGATACTATCACTTTTTCCTCTCCTCAGTGGAGCCTTTGGGATACTATGGGATACTATCACTTTTTCCTCTCCTCAGTGGAGCCTTTGGGATACTATCACTTTTTCCTCTACCCAATGAAGCCTTTTTGATACCATGGGATACTATCCCTTTTTCCTCTCCGCAGTGGAGCTTTTGGGATACTAACTCTCTTTTTCCTCTCCTCAGTGGAGCCTTTGGGATACTATGAGATACTATCCCTTTTTCCTCTACTCAGTGAAGCCTTTTTGATACTATGGGATAATATCAATTGTTCCTCTCCTCAGTGGAGCCTTTGGGATACTATCCCTTTTTCCTCTCCTCAGTGAAGCCTTTGGGATGCTATCCCTTTTTCCTCTCCTCAGTGAAGCCTTTGGGATACTATCCCTTTTTCCTCTCCTCAGTGAAGCCTTTGGGATGCTATCCCTTTTTCCTCTCCTCAGTGAAGCCTTTGGGATACTATACGTTTTTCCTCTCCTCAGTGAAGCCTTTGGGATACTATCCCTTTTTCCTCTCCTCAGTGAAGCCTTTGGGATGCTATCCCTTTTTCCTCTCCTCAGTGGAGCCTTTGGGATACTATGAGATACTATCCCCTTTTCCTCTACTCAGTGAAGCCTTTTTGATACTATGGGATACGATCAATTGTTCCTCTCCTCAGTGGAGCCTTTGGGATACTATGGGATACTATCCATTTTTCATCTCCTCAGTGGAGCCTTTGGGATACTATCCCGTTTCCTTCTTCTCAGTGGAACCTTTGGGATACTATTGGATATTATCCCTTTTTCCTCTCCTCAGTGGAGCCTTTGGGATAATATGCCCTTTTCTTCTCCTCAGTGGAGCCTTTGGGATGCTATGTAATGCTATCCCTTTTTCCTCTCCTCAGTGGAGCCTTTGGGATACTATGAGATACTATCCCTTTTTCCTCTACTCAGTGAAGCCTTTTTGATACTATAGGTTAGTATCAATTGTTCCTCTGCTCAGTGGAGTCTTTGGGATACTATGGGATACTACCCCTTTTTCCTCTCCTCAGTGGAGCCTTTGGGATACTATCCCTTTTTCTTCTTCTCAGTGGAGCCTTTGGGATACTATTGGATGCTATGAGTTGTTCCTCTCTTCAGTGTAGCCTTTGGGATAATATGGGATACTATCACTTTTTCCTCTCCTCAGTGGAGCCTTTGGGATACTATGGTATACTATCCTTTTTTCCTCTCCTCAGTGGAGCCTTTGGGATAATATGGGATACTATCCCCTTTCCTCTCCTAAGAGGAGCATTTGAAATTCTAACTCTTTTTCCTCTACCCAGTGAAGCCTTTCTGATACTATGGGATACTATCCCTTTTTCCTCTCCTTAGTGGAGCCTTGGGATACTATGGGATACTATCCCTTTTTCCTCTCCTTAGTGGAGCCTTGGGATACTATGGGATACTATCTCTTTTTCATCTCCTCAGTGGAGCCTTTGGGATACTATGGGATACTATCACTTTTTCCTCTCCTCAGTGGAGCCTTTGGGATACTATGGGATACTATCACTTTTTCCTCTCCTCAGTGGAGCCTTTGGGATACTATCACTTTTTCCTCTACCCAATGAAGCCTTTTTGATACCATGGGATACTATCCCTTTTTCCTCTCCGCAGTGGAGCTTTTGGGATACTAACTCTCTTTTTCCTCTCCTCAGTGGAGCCTTTGGGATACTATGAGATACTATCCCTTTTTCCTCTACTCAGTGAAGCCTTTTTGATACTATGGGATAATATCAATTGTTCCTCTCCTCAGTGGAGCCTTTGGGATACTATCCCTTTTTCCTCTCCTCAGTGAAGCCTTTGGGATGCTATCCCTTTTTCCTCTCCTCAGTGAAGCCTTTGGGATACTATCCCTTTTTCCTCTCCTCAGTGAAGCCTTTGGGATGCTATCCCTTTTTCCTCTCCTCAGTGAAGCCTTTGGGATACTATCCGTTTTTCCTCTCCTCAGTGAAGCCTTTGGGATACTATCCCTTTTTCCTCTCCTCAGTGAA
Source organism: Xenopus petersii (assembly GCA_038501925.1). Classification (NCBI taxonomy): domain Eukaryota; kingdom Metazoa; phylum Chordata; class Amphibia; order Anura; family Pipidae; genus Xenopus; species Xenopus petersii. The sequence continues at coordinate 2,514,473 of CM076681.1, read as the reverse complement.
GCCTTTGGGATGCTATCCCTTTTTCCTCTCCTCAGTGGAGCCTTTGGGATACTATGAGATACTATCCCTTTTTCCTCTACTCAGTGAAGCCTTTTTGATACTATGGGATACGATCAATTGTTCCTCTCCTCAGTGGAGCCTTTGGCATACTATGGGATACTATCCATTTTTCATCTCCTCAGTGGAGCCTTTGGGATACTATCCCGTTTCCTTCTTCTCAGTGGAACCTTTGGGATACTATTGGATATTATCCCTTTTTCCTCTCCTCAGTGGAGCCTTTGGGATAATATGCCCTTTTCTTCTCCTCAGTGGAGCCTTTGGGATGCTATGTAATGCTATCCCTTTTTCCTCTCCTCAGTGGAGCCTTTGGGATACTATGAGATACTATCCCTTTTTCCTCTACTCAGTGAAGCCTTTTTGATACTATGGGTTAGTATCAATTGTTCCTCTGCTCAGTGGAGTCTTTGGGATACTATGGGATACTACCCCTTTTTCCTCTCCTCAGTGGAGCCTTTGGGATACTATCCCTATTTCTTCTTCTCAGTGGAGCCTTTGGGATACTATTGGATGCTATGAGTTGTTCCTCTCTTCAGTGTAGCCTTTGGGATAATATGGGATACTATCACTTTTTCCTCTCCTCAGTGGAGCCTTTGGGATACTATGGTATACTATCCTTTTTTCCTCTCCTCAGTGGAGCCTTTGGGATAATATGGGATACTATCCCCTTTCCTCTCCTAAGAGGAGCATTTGAAATTCTAACTCTTTTTCCTCTACCCAGTGAAGCCTTTCTGATACTATGGGATACTATCCCTTTTTACTCTCCGCAGTGGAGCCTTTGGGATAATATGGGATACTATCCCCTTTCCTCTCCTAAGAGGAGCATTTGAAATTCTAACTCTTTTTCCTCTACCCAGTGAAGCCTTTTTGATACTATGGGATACTATCCCTTTTTACTCTCCGCAGTGGAGCCTTTGGGATACTATTCCCTTTTCCACTCCTCAGTGGAGCCTTCTGGATACTAATCTCCACCAAACCAATTAGGACCGCTTCAACTCACCACCATTTGGCTGCTCCCCTGTGGTGCCGGGTTCTCAGTCCGCAGTGCCCCCACTGCCAATAATAGATACACGAACAGGAGGACGGCACTCCGGTAAAAAACAGGTTTTTATTGCTGGGTACTGTAGAAATACATAGGTCTTACGCGTTTCGGGAACACCTTCCCTTAATCATAGGCTTCTGGATACTAACTCTTTTTTTCATCTCCTCAGTGAAGCCATTGGGATGCTATGGGATGTTATCCCTTTTTCCTCTCCTCAGTGAAGCCTTTGGGATATTATGAGCTACTATCCCCTTTTCCTCTACTCAGTGAAGCCTTTTTGATACTATGGGATACTATCAATTGTTCCTCTCCTCAGTGGAGCCTTTGGAATACTATGGGATACTATCCCTTTTTCCTCTCCTCAGTGGAGCCTTTGGAATACTATGGGATACTATCCCTTTTTCCTCTACTCAGTGAAGCCTTTCTGATACTATGGGTTAGTATCAATTGTTCCTCTCCTCAGTGGAGCCTTTGGAATACTATGGGATACTATCCCTTTTTCCTCTACTCAGTGAAGCCTTTCTGATACTATGGGTTAGTATCAATTGTTCCTCTCCTCAGTGGAGTCTTTGGGATACTATGGGATACTACCCCTTTTTCCTCTCCTCAGTGGAGCCTTTGGTATAATATGGGATACTATCCCCTTTCCTCTCCTAAGAGAAGCATTTGGAATTCTAACTCTTTTTCCTCTACCCAGTGAAGCCTTTTTGATACTATGGGATACTATGCCTTTTTACTCTCCGCAGTGGAGCCTTTGGGATACTATGCTCTTTTCCACTCCTCAGTCGAGCCTTCTGGATACTAATCTCCACGAAACCAATTAGGACCGCTTCAACTCACCACCATTTGGCTGCTCCCCTGTGGTGCTCAGTCCGCAGTGCCCCCACTTCCAATAATAGATACACGAACAGGAGGAAGGCACTCCGGTAAAAAACAGGTTTTTATTGCTGGTTACTGTAGAAAAACATAGGCCTTACGCGTTTCGGGAACATCTTCCCTTAATCATAGGCTTCTGGATACTAACTCTTTTTTTCATCTCCTCAGTGAAGCCATTGGGATGCTATGGGATGCTATCCCTTTTTCCTCTCCTCAGTGGAGCCTTTGGGATATTATGAGATACTATCCCTTTTTCCTCTACTCAGTGAAGCCTTTTTGATACTATGGGATACTATCAATTGTTCCTCTCCTCAGTGGAGCCTTTGGGACACTATGGGATACTATCCCTTTATCCTCTCCTCAGTGGAGCCTTTGGGATGCTATGCGATGCTATCCCTTTTTCCTCTACTCAGTGAAGCCTTTTTGATACTATGGATTAGTATCAATTGTTCCTCTCCTCAGTGGAGTCTTTGGGATACTATGGGATACTACCCCTTTTTCCTCTCCTCAGTGGAGCCTTTGTGATACTATGGGATACTATCCCTTTTTCCTCTCCTCAGTGGTGCCTTTGGGATACTAACTCTTTTTTTCCTCTCCTCAGTGAAGCCATTGGAATTCTATGTGATGCTATCCATTTTCCTCTCCTCAGTGGAGCCTTTGGGATACTATGAGATACTATCCCTTTTTACTCTACTCAGTGAAGCCTTTTTGATACTATGGGTTAGTATCAATTGTTCCTCTCCTCAGTGGAGCCTTTGGGATACTATGGGATACTATCCCTTTTTCCTCACCTCAGTGGTGCCTTTGGGATACTAACTCTTTTTTTCCTCTCCTCAGTGAAGCCATTGGGATTCTATGGGATGCTATCCATTTTTTCTCTCCTCAGTGGAGCCTTTGGGATTCTATGAGATACTATCCCTTTTTCCTCTACTCAGTGAAGCCTTTTTGATGCTATGGGATACTATAAATTGTTCCTCTCCTCAGTGGAGCCTTTTGGATGCTATCGCTTTTTCCTCTCCTCAGTGGAGCATTTGGGATACTATGAGATACTATCCCTTTTCCTCTACTCAGTGAAGCCTTTTTAATACTTTAGTCCACTCATCCGAGCTTATATAATATGTGCTGTTATACAGGGAAAAGCCCCTTTAAGTAATCACATTATTAGTCACAGTTAATTGATACGTAGAAGTAGAAGACACAATTCATTACATTTAAAAACAATTTAATTTATTAATCACCATAATAGAACCAATTCATTATTGTTATTATCAAGAGGATAGATGTACTGCAGACCCTGAGAAAGGAGGCCTGAGTTAAGGAGAAGTTAGGACCATATGGGAGGCAGGACATCGTCACCAAGGTCTAGGTATAATGGAGTTCTCATTGGCCATTTCTGCAGTGATCTTACTGGCAAGTCTGTCTCCTGACATGTTGGAGAAAGAAGCCTGTCGGTTTGAGTAATACTCAGTAGTGATGGGTGAATAAATTCACCAGGCATGAATTCATGCCAAATTTCCACATTTGCCGCCATCTAATACATTTTCGAAACTGCTGCGAAAATCCGCAGCAACAAAAAAAATGTGTTGCTCGTCAGAATAGACGTGTGCATAAAATTGCCGCGCATCAAAATTATTCGGACCCCATTGACTTTAATGCATTTGGACAAAATAGTCGTATGTATAAAAATTGTCAATTGCGTCAAAATTGTCGCCCATCAAAATTATTTTGACGCCCATTGACTTCAATGCGTTTCGGAAATTTTTCACACTTTCACGAATGTTTCTGTAAATTTGTGAATTTTTCGGTGAAACGGCGCAGATTCGCCCATCAATAACTCAGAGTCATAGGTTGGCACCTGTCTGGTTTGGAGCAGGAAAGCCCTGTTTTTCCTTAGGCTGCGGATAGGTAGAAAAAGCAAATTGTTATCAGCAATACCTGTGTGGCTTTCAGATATCTCCTTATGACATTACTGCCCTGTCTTAATATCACTTGTAGTTGCTCATACTGGAAACATTGGCAACATCCAACCCAATCCAGAAATGATAACTTTCAACTTTATTATTTATGAGATCAGCTACGTGTGCTGCCAACAATGTGGGCGTGGCCCAACTGGAATAGGGTGTGGCCTATTGGAAGGTGCACTGGTTTACTTTTGGCTGTGACTAAATGGCTCCCTCACTGCTCACATTTTGTTTGGAAAAGGGCAATTATAAATACCAGGGGGATGGCATATAATGATGGCAGTGCTGGGCAATCTGGAAATGTTGACAGACATGCTAAAAGAAAATTTTAGGCTATGAATTTTAGGCAAGATATGTGGGACCCAGGCTAGAAATGTACCACTCACATAAAAATACAACTGAGTATAGTCTTTGTATGTATGTATGTATATTTTTATTTGTATAGCGCTCCTTAAGGGCAAAGCTCTGTACAGCAGAACTATAACTTAGTAGAACAGGTGGTCATTGCAATCAGTACTAATCAGTGTCAGACTGGGACACCAGGGGCCCACCAAAAAACCTTAGACCAGGGGCCCAAGAAGAAAACGTTGACCAGTGGCCCACTCAGTACTATTATTTTTCCTCTTCTCACTCAACCTCTATTCTCCTAGTCTCTTTTCTTTAAATACTATAACCTATTATTCCATCTATTTAGCCTCTTTATTCTCATAGAAATAGGCAATGACCATGAAATAGGCCAAATGTTTAGAAGCAGGAGGGGCCACTGACACCTGGGCCCACCGGGAGTTTTCCTGGTATCCTCATGGGCCAGTCGGACACTGGTAGTAATACGTGGATAATATAATACACATAAATATAAAGTATAGTTATAATACAGATTAAGTGCTTAGTGTCAAGGAGACAAAAGGATTGAGGTCCCTGCACCATAGAGCTTACATTCTAAACTTTAAGGGTGACTTACAGACTCAAATCAGAGGGATATTAAGTGCTGTAGGTTCCAGTTGGTGCCAGTGCCATATAAGTGTCAGTTCCCAGTTCAGGGGTTATACAGGTGCTCCATAAGGAAGTCTTTGGGTTTAGATCTGAAGGGATTGAGGGAGGATTCTCTCTGGAGAGATTCAGGAATGACATTCCCAATATAAGGAGCAGCAAGAGAGAAGGGTTTCATGTGGGAAACAGCAGTAGTAGTGGGGGGGTGCAATCAAGTGGTTGCTCTGAGAGGAGCGGAGGATTTGGCCAGGAGCATATAGAGAGACAAGAGATGAGATGAAGTGAGGTGAGGTGCAGTGGAGTGATGAGAAGGTTATGAGGAGGAGTTTGTAAATTATTCTTTGTTTTATGGGAAGCCATGAACCTCAACAGCGGAGGGGCCTTTACCTTTTTGAGGAGAGGAGGAGGATAATTCTGGCAGCAGTGTTTAATACAGACTGTAGAGGGTAGAGATAACAGTTAGGGAGGCCAGTTAGTAGAAAGTTACAGTAATCTAGTTGGGACAGAGCATGCATGAGCGTCTTGGCTGTAGCAGGTGAGAGGATGGATTTTGGCAATATTCAGTGTAAGAAAAAGAGACAACTTTTGACAGTGGTGTTAAAAAATATATATGGGTACATCAGAGCAGCCTCTTCCTTTCTCCTGACAACTTCCTTGACTACTTGCTGGTCAGACTGGTGGGAAACTGACCAGCAGGTGGCGCTGTTGTAACAAAATTCATTCATATTAACAGCACATGTATCCCTTAATATCTTGCAATTAAAAGAAAATAAATAATGAATGTACATTGCAGAAGTGCTTAGAATAGCCCCCCCTCATCAATTTTACTTACCCTTTAGCAGTGTTTATTTTATAGGATATTTACAGTATGTAGGACATTTCCTACGAATACACAATTTGCACAGTCATTTAGTGCTTAAGTGGATGTCACTCCCCCCGTTAAATAAATCCAAACTGCTTTATATTCACAGATCACACAAGGCCTGTATTTAAGGCTGATCATCTCCAGTGGTGGAAATATTAGTCTTTTGTGCCTATTGGGTCCTTGTGGGCTCATGATCCCTATAACCCTGTACTACTACTACTTACATTTCTCATAGCAGAAAACTATTTTTCATAACATATATGACAAAGAGATTGGTACATTTTATTAGTAAGAAAACGTTTAATAGTAAATGATAGTTCACGGTCAGATCAGTGTGAGTATAAGATATTCTAGTACAGTTGCACTCAGCTAGTCCTGTTTATTGATTTGCCTAAGGAGTAGTTGGTGGCTCTACTGATGTTCCCTGTTGGCACTTGCCCCAGTATTGTCCATATCTGCTCCATGATGACTAAAGGTCTCTGTAAGGGTTGATCGTAGGGTACAGGTGATAAAACTGTAGTTCTGTCATTTGTGGGACTCTGAAAATTAATAGTTAGTATGTGACAATGGACCATAATGTTCTCACTTATATTGGGGTTCAGAGGGAAATGGATTTCTGAAGTATCCCTGGGGCTAAAACTTTAGTTTTAGGGACCTTGTGTATTTAGTTTCCAAGTAATAATTCCAAATTCTTTTCCATTGTGTTTGTCAAGCAAATTAAACTTTACTTACACGATAAACATTATTTGAATGTGTTTCCTCAGTCTTGTCAAGAATCTAACATAGTCACATACAGATGCAGCCACTTTGGTTTGTCTGTTTGACACAGAATAAACACAGATATCCCATTTATCTCATTTAACACAGAAAACTGCGAAACAACATCCCATCTAATTAAAGCATTCACCATTGTGAACAATGGAGCTTTGGTATGCTAATGAAAAGGTTAAATGCATTTAATGAGTTAAGATGACTTTAGATAACACAGTTTCTTCAATTACCCCTGAGTCATGACGCATTTAACTCACAAATCCAAGTGGCTTCATCTGTAGTAACATAGTAAGTTCAACCTTTTATGTCCTTATATAACCTGCCTAACTGTTGATTCAAAAAAAGGCGAAAAACCCCACCTGAAGCCTCTCCAATTTTCCTCAGAGGGGAAAAATTCCTTCCTGACTCCAAAATGGCAATGGGACCAGTCCCTGGATCAACTTGTACTATGAGCTATCTCCCATATCCCTGTATTCCCTCACTTGCTAAACACCATCCAACCCCTTCTTATACCTATCTAATGTATCAGCCTGTACCCCTGATTCACTTCCCAGCTCTCCCTGTAACACCCCTTTCCCTCCTCTAATCTCATTGGCTCCCTCCTGTCTGCTGGGAGGAGCTACTGGTGAATAAAGCATCCGACCCTTCCTTGTACCTATCTAATGTATCAGCCTGTACCCCTGATTCACTTCCCAGCTCTCCCTGTAACACCCCTTTCCCTCCTCTAATCTCATTGGCTCCCTCCTGTCTGCTGGGAGGAGCTACTGGTGAATAAAGCATCCGACCCTTCCTTGTACCTATCTAATGTATCAGCCTGTACCCCTGATTCACTTCCCAGCTCTCCCTGTAACACCCCTTTCCCTCCTCTAATCTCATTGGCTCCCTCCTGTCTGCTGGGAGGAGCTACTGGTGAATAAAGCATCCGACCCTTCCTTGTACATATCTAATGTATCAGCCTGTACCCCTGATTCACTTCCCAGCTCTCCCTGTAACACCCCTTTCCCTCCTCTAATCTCATTGGCTCCCTCCTGTCTGCTGGGAGGAGCTACTGGTGAATAAAGCATCCGACCCTTCCTTGTACCTATCTAATGTATCAGCCTGTACCACTAATTCACTTCCCAGCTCTCCCTGTAACACCCCTTTCCCTCCTCTAATCTCATTGGCTCCCTCCTGTCTGCTGGGAGGAGCTACTGGTGAATAACGCATCCGACCCTTCCTTGTACCTATCTAATGTATCAGCCTGTACCACTGATTCAGGGAGACAATTCCACATCTTCACAGCTCTCACTGTAACAAACCCCTTCCCAATATTTAGCTGGAACCTCTTTTCTTCTAATCGGAATGGGTGACCTTGTGTCAGCTGGAAAGACCTACTGGTAAATAAATCATTAGAGAGATTATTATATGATCCCCTTATATATTTATACATAGTTATCATATCACCCCTTAAGCGCCTCTTCTCCAGCGTGAACATCCCCAATTTGGCCAGTCTTTCCTCATAGCTAAGATTTTCCCTTTACCAGCTTAGTTGCCCTTCTCTGTCCCCTCTCTAATACAATAATGTCCTGTTTGAGTGATGGAGACCAAAACTGTACGGCATATTCTAGATGGGGCCTTACCAGTGCTCTATACAGTGGGACCCCCTCCTCCCGTGACTCTCTGCCCCATTTAATACAACTCAAGACCTTATTTTCCCTTGATGCTGCTGACTGGCATTACTTGCTACAGACAAGTTTATTATCTACAAGGACTCCAAGCTCCGTCTCCATTATGGATTTGCCTAGTGCAGTCCCATTAAGGGTATAAGTGGATATTGTTACATCCCAGGTGCAGGACTTTACATTTATCAACATTGAATCTCATTTGCCACTTAGCTGCCCAGATTGCCAGTTAGTCAAGATCCTGTTGCAAGTGTCACATCCTGGATGGAATTAATTGGGCTGATAGTTTTGTCTCATCTGCAAACACTGATACATTACTTACAATCCCCTCCCCTAAGTCATTAATGAACAAGTTAAATAAAAGTGGACCCAATACCGAACCCATACACTGCTACACAATTAGATGGTAAGTGTGTGGTGGAGGATATGAGGAGTGCAGTGACATCTAGAAAGTGAAATTAATTCCCTACCTGCCTTTATGCCAGAGACATAGAGGGGGGCACACAATATCTATTGACAGATCATATTTTCAAATACCTTTAGAACAGGTATGGATGTTTTAATAAAATAAATAATTGGGGATTCATGTTTAATTTGAAAAGGACTTTTATTACACAGTCTTTTATGTCTGGGTGACAGGTCCCCTTTAAATCTGCAAAACATATCATTTGACATCATTTTTATTTGGGAGATAACATACACTTAAAACCATAAACCATTCATAAACCATAAGGCATGATCACACAAACACTAAAATTGAAAATCTAATAAAAACAGACAATGAAAAACCCTATCATGAAGAATTTTCCAATCTATGAACCTTGATTTGATGAATCCCAACTCCCAGAACCTCTTGAGAGGCCAATTATTTAACAGCCCCCTTACTAGATACAATTATCACATTATTATTACAGTGAGTAATATACTAAAAGGAGAAGCTGGCCTTTAAATTAAAATGTGTTTGTTTTTTTTGGGTTCCTACTTTATTTCTAGCCTGCTAGTGAAAAAAATAGTTTTCAGGGTCACTGACCCTAGCAAGCAAAAGAATGGATACACTGTATGCATTAATGGTTATCCTATTCTTCTTCTAATCTAATTTATAATGTTGCTTAGGTACTGGAATTAAGCCTAGCAACCAGATTTTCAGGCCTCAGAGTTGCAGAACAAACTACATTTGAATAATTCAAAAACCACAACAATTAAAAAATATAATAAGGTCTTAGTACAAAGCTGTACAGACCTGTGTCATATTGTACTAGATCATAAGATTACAAATTATGATACATCTTCCTTACACACTATTAGATTTTCAGTTCAGCAATGGCCTCATCCTTGGTGTATTTCTTCCATTGTTCAGGGATGGCCCCTCGATCATAAAACTTTTTATTCTTAAGATTTTCTAGATCTTCCTTGAATCGACACACAAACCATTTCCAGTAACATTGCTCTGAGTTATCTGGTGTAATAGACCAATCAGAATATGGAGGTCCTGCTGATCTGTAGTTCTTGAATGGAAAGCTTTCATCACTAGAATCTCGGCAAAATGTCCTATCACTCGTTACATCAGTGGTGCAGATGTCTATAGTAAATTGATCTGTACCACGAAATTTCCACCCTGCTATTGCCTGAGGGCGGTGAAATGGGACACTGTGGTCTCCATCATGCCCAGCTATAGTGTTAGTACAAATGACTTTACAAAAAGGGCACTGATGCCAACATGCATTAAACTGCTCAAATAATATTTCATGGAGCTTTGCTTTGAAGTTTGTTAAACAAGACTTAGAAAATTCCTCTTCTAGGCTCCGAGTCCCAGTTTCCAGGGCCACAGTAACTGCCTCCTGTAGGAAGTCTACATCTGTTATGTTCTGGTACTGAAGACTTTTAAAGTCACTCTGTGAAATATTAATGTCGCCTCTGAGTTCTTTACAGAATGTTCCAACCCAGGAATCAATATCACCACCAGTGAGTTTAACTGTATCAGTTGATTTGTCAATAGTTCCCTGTATAAGTATTTTAAATGTATCTAGATTTCTCATTAAAATATTAAAAAGCTTTGAATTATCCCTTTGACAATATACAGTAACACATTCCTGCAAAAACACAGTGAATGCAGTTTTGGGATGTTTAATATACTGAATGTATGCTTGGAAATCTTCCTTTTCAGCCAGAGATTTCAAGAGGTGAAGCTCTAATTTAGATCTGTTCCCATTAAGAGCCGGGTGGTTGGATTTTATTTCACTGGCTAAGTCAATAGCCGCCTGGGCATATACTTGTTCCTTTATAGAATCAGTCAGTTTATCACTTAAGATTTCAGCCAGTGACGCAATTGATGCTTTTTCTGCAAAGGAATTTTTAAAGATTTTTAAGAAATGATTCTTTTTTGTTTCAAAATGGTTGACTGGATCATTTTGTTTTCTAAATTCAGTAGAAAGGTGGGTAAATCTCTCTGCTGCCTCTCTCAAGAAATAAAGGGAAACAAACAACTTGAATTCCTTCTTGAATCTGAACTTTGGATGGAGCCCGGTGCTCAGTTCCTGCTCTATGATGTGCAGGATTTCATGAAAGTAGCTGCGCTGATAGTCCATATGATCCTGCTCCTTCTTATCAATATAACTATTCATTTTCTTTCTTAGTTCTTGTGTTTCTCGTTTTATTTCCATTTCTTCAGTTTCTTTGAGTTTCTCAGATGCCATTCCAAGCCACTTTTCTTTTGTCTGGATATATTTAGAGAACTCCAAACATAAATTGATAACAATTCCTGATCTTGTCCATTGATAACAATTCCTGATCTTGCTGATCTTGTTGATCAGATCTGTCTCTTGTTCAAAGTGATTTAGAAGAATATTGTCCATATCCACCTTAATCTTTGGTAGATCAAATATTGCCCTGGATGACTTTACTTTTTCAATCCATTCAATCCATAGTTTATGAAAATGTTTCTCTATCTCATCTTCATTTGGTGCTTGCTCCTTCAGATATAAAGCCAAATCTCTGCTTTTACGTAACAGCTCTACTTCATATTGTTCTTTCATTTGGTCAGTTTCTCTCATGCTGTTCTTCACGTTAATCTGCGCATCCAGGTTTTTCTTTACCTCATCTATAAGATCATTTTTAACCCCTTCCAACCTGATTTCAGTTTTTCCTTTCCACTGCATCAGTAAATTGCCATCTTTCTCATCACTGCAAAAAACATTCAGTTCCTCAATAACGTGGGAATATTTCTCTTTAAGTTTTTCATGAAGACAAATTTTGCTTATACTCACTTGTTCATTGTTTAGAATTTGGTTTTTGAGTTTGTTTTGCAGATTAAGCATATGTTCTCTCATGTCCCATGTCCACTTACAGTATCTGGTTTCTAGCTTGTTGTAGACTGCAATCTCTAGAGAATTCTTGAAGCTGAAAACAAAGTTCTCATTCAGCAGAGCATTCCACAAATCAGTTACACGGAACTTAAAATCTAAAATAGATAATATATTGCCTTGTATTTTTCCATGATCAAGTATAATTTTTTTAATAGTTTGCACATTGTGACTGTAGCTTGGATTTGGAGGAGCCATTGGGGGGTCACCTTCCCAGAGGTGGGCAAAGTACCAAATATGAGTGTTAACGTCAAATTTGATCACATCATTAAAGCAAGTACTGTCTGAATGTTCTTGTTCCGCTGCAACTCGTGTCATTTCATCCAGTTTATCCTGCAATTGTCTTTTTCCCTCCATATTTTTTTCTGCAGCTGTGATTTCCCCAACATTTTGGTGAACAAATAGGCATTGTGGTTTAAGATTGACTGATTTCATTCTCAGGAATGCCTGAACAGCTATCTGTAGAATGTCTTGCATTTCAGAAGGATTTTCCCCATAAATATTAATCAATGTGATGTTGCCCAGACCAATTACAAATGTAGCCAACTCATTGTCATGGTTTAAAGTTGTTTTACTGTAAAGTTCCATGGCTCTTAAACCTTCAGTATCTATTATAAGCACAAAGTCAAAATTCATCTCTTGTCTGAGTTGCTCATCAACCTTCACAAGCTGCATGAATGCCCCCCGAGTGCATCTACCTGCACTTACTGCAAACTCCAGGCCAAACATGGCATTAAGCAGAGTAGATTTCCCAGTACTTTGTATTCCAAGAACCGAGAGAACAAAAAGCTTCTTATCTCCAAGTATTTCTACCAGTTTATCTAAAACAGCTCCTATCCATCTGAGAGGCACATGTGCTGAATCCCCATCCATCAGTTCTATTGGCTGCCCAGAGACCATGAGACTGGCAGCAATTTGTGGTAACAAATAAAAACCAGAGTCATCTTTAGAATTTGTTACTAAAGCCTCATAGATCTGTCCCACTTCTCTCAGGATGTGTTCAAGTCCAAACATTGAATCATTTATCTGATCTGATAGACTGTTTAACTCCTTTTGCTTATGTTCTACTGACTTTTTATCTTTTTCTTCTTTATTTTGCACTTTAATATCTGACCACAAGTCATGAAACTTTTGATTTAGCTGTGGGAGAACTTCTACTGTTAATTTGTTCAAATATATTTTAAACCACTGCAGAAAGTACATTTTGGAGAAATCTGAGTTTGACTGTAAAATTTTTAGAAAGCACGTCATAAATACATTGAGTGGAAATGCTTTTTGTAACTGATTCTGCCTAATTTCATTCTTCTCGGCTTCAATGTTACTACGTTGCTGTTCAATGCTTTGATTGCTGTTTCCCTTGAGACGATTGAGTTCTTTGTCTTTCTGACACCATTTGTGCCACAGATCCCCTTGCAGTGGAAGAAATTCTCTCTTTAATTCTACAACTTTTTTCTCTCTTAACAAAGACATTAGCGTCTGAGCTTGTTCTTTTGTAGATTTACATATTTGACTTTCTACATCAACAGTGATACCAAATCCTTTTGCAAGATCTATATATTCATCAAGGGAACCAGGACTCTCTGTATTCCCTATCATTTTTGTAATTGTTGTTTTTAGTTCTTGGAGTAATTCTGCCTCATTTCTGTTCTTTGTGCCAATTTTCACTTTTTTACCAGTAACTGACAGGAATTGTTCTTTGTCAGTAAACAAAAATATTAAAGATTTAGGAGACTTATAGCGTTCCATTAGAAATTCTCTGCTCTTTGTATCTTCCAAGTCAGCCTCTGTTACAAGTATCACAATGACTGAGGCAATGTCCAGTAAGAAGTTGACTTGCTTATCATGTTCTCGTAGATCCCCATGGAGATTTGTAAAGGCAATGCAGTCATCAAACATATCATCATCTTTCCCCCCTGGACAATACCAGGCGATCTCTGCAACACCTTTCATTAGTACTGACTTCTTCGTGCTGCCTTCACACTGTCGATGGTAAAAGATATCATGTTTTTTCTTACTCATCAAAGAGTTAATAAGTTGGGATTTTGAGATGCAAGAGTCACCAAACCGAAAGAAAACTACCATGGGTATTTTTGCTTCATTTACAAATTTCTCACTGGATTTTTTAATCTTACTTTCACACTTCTGACTTCCATTTTGCCACTTCTTTTTAACATCATAGAATGCCCAAAGTGGAAACTCTACATTCCCAGTATTAGGATCAGGCACCAAGAGGGGAAGGGCAAACTGACAAAATGAAAGTTTTCTGTAGATGTATTGTCTGGTTAAATCATCAGCACAGTGTAAAATTGCCATCTGAAGATCCATAGGGTGGATAGACTGTGAATTTGTATTCAGTTTGTTATATTGTACCTCAGGGAATTTAAAGAAGCTGTCAAAGCTATTCATCTCCGAGCCAGTAAAATTCTCATTGGTGAGTGTCTCTGTTACATTCTCCTTGGTATATGACTCTGTGAGTAATTCTCTAGATTTATCATAATTGTATTTTAAATATCTTGCCCGGTAATCAAAACTTAGAAGTTTTTGCAAAAATTGGAATGCAGGAGACTTATTAGCAATGTTACAGATGATATGGAAGTCAGAAATATTCAGTTTTTTTGACAAGTAATTTTCAAGGTTTATTTGTTTAAGTAAATTCTGGAAATCGACATTTCTGTTCTCAAATTTAATCTCAGAGATAATTTTTTCATGATTTTTTTTATTTTGACTAATATATTCCAGTTCCTGAGAAACTTGTTCTACATTTATTTCTGCATCATTAATTTTGTTTTGTGAGACAATTAATGCACAAAGGTCATTCTCCAGACTGCTGAAATCTGAATTTTCATAGTATTTTTTCAGAATTGTTGTAATTGTAACAGAAAGTGAATTGCCCAGGAATTTAACCATGAAATTAAGACGTTTTATTTTGCCTTTCAATGATGGACGATTGCTGTTTTCTATAAGGGTCAAACCAGCAAGCAACACATGGGCCTGAAATTTCTGTTTACTTTCCTTTCTCAGTTTTGTGTATTTACGATCAGCTATATGAATATTCACAGCCATTTGTTCAATATCTTCCAACCCCAAAATGCCTTGAAATGCATAATTCTGTAAACAAAATCCTGAATTGTTAGCAGTACAAAGCAATAGAAGTTCTGCATCAAATTCCATGATGTTCCTCTTGGATTTTAGCAATGAACACAAAGCACGATTAATTTCTATTGTTGCTCTTACCCTTGCTTGGTGGGTCTCTTCTGCATTTGGATGATGATGACTGAGCCGCTTGAGAAAATCTTTCTCTGATTTGACTTTGTCTTGAAACTGTGTATATGCAGAATTGTAAATATCTTGATATTCTTCTTTCTTTGAATCATGAATCCACTTTAATATAAATGATTTCTTTGTGAAATTTTTAAATGAATAAATTTGAGGCTCAAGAATTGCACGAAGAAGCAATTTTATCATGTAACTCTCAGGGGAAGGTTTGTATTTTTCAATAACTTTTATCAGAAAGTCCTGAAAGTCTCTGTTATCTAGGCATAGATCTGCCCAAGAAGAGGATTTATTTATTGCTTGATTTATTGAATTTTTATGGTCAAGAAGAGCCATTAAATGTTCTTTGGCATTATCCACTTCCCATGACTTCATCTCCTGTAAAGCATTTTTTAATTCATCCATATCATATAATTTATATTTTCCATAAAATGTTTCTATGGGGAGATTAGTCAGTAGTTTGTATGAGTTAGCAAGACATGTTGCAATTTTCAGACAATTCTTAAATTCATCATTGTGATTGGACAGAAGGATTTCCCATATGGGCATCAGCTGGAAACCTCTGTCAATAATACTCCATGTTTTACTATTGTTTACAAGACCTGCCTTCCATTGTTGTGGAGAATCTTGTTTTGGTGGACCTCCAGTTTTCATCACCAAAACAGAAATGTCTTCTGAAATGTTTAATTTTTCAAGGTAAAGCGGGGACTTTGAGCTCCTAACATCTAAGTTTTCTCCCCATCCATAGTAAGTAGCTGCCATAAAGCAATCAAGTGCATCAGATATTGTTTTATTTGCTTCCTGTGACTCTTCAACCTTAAATCTCTTGCTTGATGCTTTCCACCAAAATATTCCTCCAAAATGTATAGGTCCCAAGTTGACATGTGACCCAAACCTTTTATAAAAATCTGCACATTCATTTGTGATTGTTTCTTCATCTGTGTTAGGATCTTCAATTTTATTCTCAATTTCTTTTAAACATTGGAAGGCGGTTTCAGAAAGTCTGATTTGATCCTTTGTAAAGTAACAGGAAGCTAGAGGAATGCAGTTAAATCTAGTTGTGGAAACATAATTCTGCTCATTAAATGGTTCACTGCAGTTTGTGTGGCTTTTAACCTTAAGATCCAGAATTTCACCTGGGATGCCACAGCTGAGACTTAATCCAAGTTTCTCAACAGAATTTTGAAAATCCTTCTCCTTATCAATGGATTTAAATTCCCTTTGCCATAAAAATGGATCTTGTTCTGGTCCACAAAGTTTGAAACTTTTAGGAACACAAATTAATTTCTCATGTTTCTGAAGCAAATCGTTCTTGTTTTTTGTGACATAGATCCCCTCAAGTGCTAACCCTCCAGATGCCAAGTTAAGGATCTCTTCATCAGACAGATTTTCTCTTTGTAAACAGGATTTCTCTATGAGGTCAATTTGACACTGGAAATAATCTATTAAATCAACTAATCTTTTCTCAGGGGGTGGTTGATATTCATTAGGGATCTGCATGGCTTTCTTCAATCTCTTCACTGTCTGTTGGACTCTTTTATCATCTCGCCTCTTTCCTTCATCATTTAATTCTTTTAGTATCTTCAGTATCTCAGCAGCATGTTTATTTCTTGCTTTCAGTGTTTTTGAATGAATTTGTTGGGTTTCAGTTAAGTCCATGCTGCTGTCTGGCAGGTTAAACAGTTTCCGCAAAGCCCTTTTCTCCCGGTGATATCTGACTTTAACCTCTAGTTCTGTGTAATCTTCATAATCAAAATATTGTAATGCATTAGAACTCTGAAGCTCAATCTTTTCTGTAATCAGAGGAATCCAATAATCAGTGTCCAGATATTTGTCACGGAGCTTCTTTGAAAATTCCTCATTATTTCTTTTTATTTTCTTAGTTTGCTCTTCCTCCATTGATTTCCTAATAAAAAACAGAAATTGGCATAAATCTCACCGAATGCTATTTATTTGTCAAGTTAATAATATATACATATATATAATATATATGTACAGTTTTTTCAACCCTTCATTTTTGATTTCGAAATGCTTTTCTTTTTGTGTACTTTTAAAAAGCTAGCTGATTCAGTTTCCTGTGCTGCTTAAGTCAATCCCAGTCATGATGCTCATGTAATCTGTGTTTTATCAACCCCACTGTACTCTCTGTACAGCCAAAGCCATTCTGGGCAAGTATAACTGTTGTTTAAGCCATTTATACTGGACTCCACTTCACTTTAAAAAGAGAGTGGCTGTCAGTTGCATAGAGTTCTAAAAAAAACAAAGGACCTAGTACAGAGCCCTGCGGTACTCCACTAACAACACTGGTCCAATTAGAAAATGTGCCATTTACCACCACTCTTTGTAGTCTATCTTTTAGCCAGTTCTCTATCCAGGTACAAATACTATGTTCCAGGCCAACATTCCTTCATTTAACCAGTAACCTTTTGTGTGGCACTGTATCTTATGTTTTAGATACAGTGACACCATGCCAGACCTCAATGAATCCTGAAAAATAAAAAGGTTTGGCAATCACATCTTCATTGTAAATACCATCCGGTTCCAGAACTTTATCTTAACATGTTCTAGTCTATGGGGTGCCGTTTGTCCCAAATACATTCTGTATACAAAACTATCCCTAATACACAGAATGAATGTCTCTCATGGTATATAAGTATATGTGACCATACACAGAGAACAAAATATACAAAATACGTATTTCTATTAAAGAATGAACACAAAATGTGGTTAGTGCACAAAAGGATGTCATTATATCACAAACTCCATTCTATACAGTTTAACAATCAATCTGTCTCACAAATGTATAACCTCCATGTAACGGACGCACTTATGTGCAAAGTTACTTACAGAATGAATTATGTAAAAACAAAGTTGGACATAATATATAATAGTGTAACTAACTAGTGCTTGTCAAGCTAGATTTGACTGACAAAATAGATATTTGTGACAGAAAGCAAGATTTCATAATACAGGATTCATTCTTTCCACAAAAGGACAGTTTTGTGTCACAAAACAGATAAAATAACCATCCTGTGAAGCAACACTGTCAGTCACATTCATGAACCAATAAGAACAAAGCTTATTGCCATATAACAAACAAGATGAGAAGTTCCAGCTCTGCTCCACATGCAGCATCATCCCTAAGGCATAGTATGTGGCCTCTAATGTCCCCTGTGCTGCATAGTAATAAACATGAACAAACATTTCCTAAAAGAGCTGCTGTTAAACACTACAGGTTCATAATTGGAAGTTTTTACAGATGGCTGAGAAATATAATGCTGCACTTATAATGATTGTAGAGAAAGAAAAGTATGCAAAACATAAATATGATCATTTTAGGTGATATGGCTATTCTTATTGTAGTAATCTGCTTGTGTGGCCATTTTGGTTAAGGGCATTCCTGCTGTTTTGCCATTATCTTATGACTCACTCCTGTTCCTCTTCCTGTCTAAACTGAGAGCAATAATGGGACAGGCCACACCCACCTGCCATGTTGTAATAAATGTAGCAGAAGTTACTGTGCTTGTCTGGCTGCTTTGCCTGAACTAACACAGCAAAATCATTTAATCCACTAGCAGCCAGTTTATCACAATTATATCTTGCAGCCTCACCCATCACAGGACTAATATCCCTTCAATAACATCTGAAAAACTCTCAGGGGCATATTTATCAAGGGTCGAATTTTGAATTTGAAAAACGTTGAAATTCAAATTCAAAAAGACCAACCAACCGATATTAAGTCTTTTTTTTTGGCCGAATAGGTCCGCTTTCGATTGAATAGGTCCGTATCTGAGCGAATTTGAACTGTATGAATCAAATGAATAAGGCATTCGATCTAATATGATTCAAAGTTTTTCCTAAAAATTAATTTGATTTTTCAAAGTCCACCATTTGACTCCAAATAGGTTCTAGGAGGTCCCCCATAGGCTAAAACAGCAATTAGGCAGGTTTTAGATGGCGAATGGTCGAAGTCCAATTTTTAAAGAGACAGTACATGATAAATTGTGATAATCGAATTTTCACATTTTTTTTCAAATTCAAATCGAATTTGGACTATTCCCTAGCCGAAGTACACAAAAATAGCTTGAAACTCAAATTTCTTTCATTCGAAAATTCACCTCGACTCTTGATAAATCAGCCCCTCAGAGTCAGTAATAAGCTTTGATTGTTAAACTCCAATGTCTCCTCCTAGCTGTAATCTTGCACCTGTTAGGTTTTAGCAGTCTCTTTATAATGTGCTTAGCTATAGTTCAACTACTATATAATAGGTTTAGCCAGAGACGTGGGACTGATCTATGGTTGCCACCTGTCCAGATTTCACCCGGACATCCCGGTTTTTGGAAGGCCTGCCCGAGTGAAAAGTCTGGATTTCCAAATTAGGAAATCCAAACAGGACAATCTTTGATTGACACATAATTAGTCCCGCCCCTGATGTCTCCTGCACTGCCCCCTACATCACTAGCCCACCCCATGTCCATTTTTGCTGAAAAAAAAGGTGCCAACCGTAGACTGGAAATATGCCACATATTCTGTATAATGTAATCAGTGGGTCTTATGAGATGTCTCTAGTTAGCTGTAGTTCAACTACTGCATAATAGTTTTAGACACAGATGTGGGACTGATCATGTGCACACATATTCTGTATAGTATGATATGTTGGTCTTATAAGCAGCCACTCATAATACATATATAATATTTTCCCTAGTGTGAGTTCACATTTTTGCAACAAGACTGAGCTGCTGAACTCCATCCGCCAGTGTGACTGAGCCACATATACCAGATTAATCCAATGGGAAACATTCACACATGGGAAGTCTCTGCTCCCTCACAAACTGCTTTTTGAAAAGCAGTGTAAAGGTTTGTGAGTGAGCAGAGACGACTCATGAGTGAAGTTTTCCCATATGGATTAATCTGGTAAAACAGCTGAATGACAGACTGGCGGATGGAGTTCAGCAGCACAGTCTTGTTGAAAAATTCTGAACTCACTCTATGTAAAATACAGTTTTTCTAATTCTATTATTGTATGACCTGCACCTGGATTGCTGCTGGGCAAGGAACTCCGCAGTTCAGATTTGACAGTATTAATTATACAATGTCCCTAATTAGTGATGGACAAATCTGTGCCTTGAAATTCTCAAAACAGGAAAAATTCGCAAAATGCAATGGGCGTCAAAATAATTCTGACCCGTGTCAATTTTGACGCGAGCTACTACGTGCAACTATTTGGTCCAAATGCATTAAAGTCAATGGGCGTCTGAATCATTTTAACGTGTGTGTCAATTTTACTAGCGCCAATTTTTCATATTGATGCAGCAGAATTTTTGACGTTAGATTTTTTGCCGGCAAATTAATTCACTTATGATGAAATGTGGTAGTTCTCAGCGAATTTGTGTCTGGCGAATTTATTGGCCCATCACTAACTAGGGTTGCCACCTTTTCCAGAAAAAAATACCGGCCTTGCTATACATTTATCTTTTTTCCCCATTAATAACATTGAAATCAACCATCATTTTTACCGGCGAGGCCGGTAAAATACCGGGCAGATGGCAACCCTATCGCTAACCCTAATCACCAAGGCTACACGTTGTACTACATAGACTTTAGGGGTCATTTATGACTATAGTTTTTTACCACAATGCAGATGAGATGTCTGACACAGACAGAGATGTCTTTCAGGCCCCTAACATGTCTAGTGGTTGACTTGTTTTACCAATATTTATTGAAATTGTATATGAATTAGGGTCTCATGGGGCCCCTGTACCTCCTGCTCCTCCTGCACCCGCAGTGTCTACTTCCTCTGTAGTTACACCCCTGCTTCTGCTACATTTATTACAACATGGCAGGTGGGTGTGGCCTGTCCCATTATTGCTCTCAGCTTAGACAGGAAGAGGGAAACAGGAACAGGAATGAATCATAAGACAATGGCAAAACAGCAGGAATGCCCTTAACCAAAATGGCCACACAAACAGGTTACTACAATAAGAATAGCCATATCACCTAAAATGATCATATTTATATTAGTTTTGCATACTTTTCTTTCTCTACAATCATTATAAGTGCAGCATTATATTTCTCATCCATTTGTAAGAACTTCCAATTATGAACCTGTAGTGTTTAACAGCAGCTCTTTTAGGAAATGTTTGTTCATGTTTATTACTATGCAGCACAGGGGACATTAGAGGCCACATACTATGCCTTAGGGATGATGCTGCATGTGGAGCAGAGCTGGCCACTTCTCATCTTGTTTGTATATGGCAATAAGCTTTGTTCTTATTGGTTCATGAATGTGACTGACAGTGTTGCTTCACAGGATGGTTATTTTATCTGTTTTGTGACACAAAACTTTCATTTTGTGGAAAGAATGAATCCTGTACTATGAAATCTTGCTTTCTGTCACAGATATCTATTTTGTCAGTCAAATCTAGCTTGACATGCACTAGTTAGTTACACTATTATATATTATGTCCAACTTTGTTTTTACATAATTCATTCTGTAAGTAACTTTGCACATAAGTGCGTCTGTTACATGGAGGTTATACATTTGTGAGACAGATTGCTTGTTAAACTGTACAGAATGGAGTTTGTGATATAATGACATCCTTTTGTGCACTAACCACATTTTGTTTTAATTCTTTAATAGAAATAAGTCTTTTGTATATTTGTTTTCTCTGTGTATGGTCACAAATACTTGAGAGACATTCATTCTATGTATTAGGGATAGTTTTATATACAGAATGTATTTGGGACAAACGGCACCCCATACTTTAGAACCTCATGTGAAGGACCTAAATAGGATGCAGAAATAAAGTCCTTTTTTTTAGGAGAACTAAAGCCTAACTAAAGAAGTAGGTAGAAATGTTGTACATGATGTTTTGTGCTTCTGTACCAGCCCAAGGCAACCACAGCCCTTTAGCAGTAAAGATCTGTGTCTCCAAAGATGCCCCAGTAGCTCCCCATCTTCTTTTCTGCTGATTCACTGATTCACATGCTCTGTGCTGCTGTCACTTACTGAGCTTAGGGACGCACTCACAATATACAGTACACATAGAATAGAAATGTCACAATATAAGGCTGATTAGTCATTAATACACATAATTACTACATGGCAACACAGAAACCAGTGCAATTAGCATCAGAATTGAATAATCAGCAAACCTGTAGCATCAGCTTATATTACAGCCAGGGAAGCTCATTTTCTGCTGGATAATTAGTGACGAGCCCTAAGCTTAGCTTCTCAACAGCCAATCAGAGCCCACAGACATTCCTAACAAAATCCAATATGGTAATCCTATCTGAAGGCCTGGATCATTACTACTATAGATATGCTGAACATTTAGGCTGGTTCAATAAGTATATAAAATTTGGCATATCTAGCCATATTCATTTTAAGTGATTGCAATGCAGTGATTTCTGTGGAACATTTGGCAGAGAACAACACAAAAGAATTGGCATAGTTAAAAGGACTTGTCACATTAAAAAACTAAATAGGGGTAAAAATGTTAGGTGGCAATTTGGGAGCTGGTCAGTGCCAAAACATTTAAAAAAAAACATTTTGGCTGTAGATGCTGGGGGAAGAGCTCAGAAACAGTAGCCGTTCTGGAACATTTCTTCATGTAGATACCAGGGAAATGACCATTACAGTTCAGAGAGGGGTGGGTGTGAGAAATGATGACAGGTGATGGTAGGTACTAGATGGTGGACATGGTAGTCATATGATCAGACAATAAGTGCTGGACAGTGTGTAGGTGACTAGTGATGGACACTGAAGGGGTTACTACTTCACAGGTTGGGTTATACTTTCGCTATAGGAGGAATCTGGGTGGGGGTCAACTGTTACTATGTGCAAAGCTGGAAGGTGGGGGTCTTTTCTTAAGCTATCTATCCCAACACTAGTGTAATCTGCTGTGTGTTATCCTGATATGGAAAATTGCAACTGGTTAAGACCATTCTAACACTAGCCTACGTGGCATTGTGAGGTTAAATGTCAGCTAATATATTTGGGACAGACAAGCCCCACCCAACAGCAAGGAATGAGACCAGCTAACATCAGTAATAAGAGCAGATAACCTAAATTAAGTATATGTTTGTACTTTATGTTATTGTATTGATGAAATAATAAAAAAATATAAATATTTGCATGTGTTTCATTTCACTCTGCCACTATAACACTCAAGTTGATAGAGTCAAATGTTACAAAGCAGAGCCAGACCAAGTCGATCGGGCACCCTAGGTGATTAGGCCGCCCCCTGCGCCCCCATGCCACCCGTGTTTGGCCCCATCCGACCGGGATCTTGTGCATGTGCGGTAGGTGAGGGGAGGAGGGAGAGGAGAGTGAAGGAGGGGAGGGAAAGACAGAGGAGGGAACACGTACTAGGAGTAGGTGGAAGACACTTTAACAGGTACCTGCCCAACGCACCCATATCATTCTGCCCTAGGCAAGTGCATCTTCTGCCTACCCCTGATTCCAGCCCTGTTATACAGTCTTTACAACTGGTACCAGGACTGGAGTGTGGTGCAGTTAAATGATACAAGTATACTTGCTGGAAATTAACTTGTTTGCTCAGTGCATAGTGAAAATGTTCAGCTGGTTTGTGGAAAAGGGCATAGATAGCTGTATGGCTAATCCAATCCAATACTGGATATCTAGACCTGGACCCTGTTATCCAACACTAGTGCCTAGATATATGTTGATCCAGTGTATGTGAATGACCCCCATCACATGAAGTTATTCTGGATGTGTCTTGGTATGATAGGAACCAGCAGAAGGCTACAGCATGGGTGAGATGACTGTGTGCGTGAGTGCTCAGATAGCACTGATAGATAGACTGTGCAAAAAAGCTGAAAAGCAGGAAGTAGTGTTCTGGCTATTATGTTACACATCCACTCACTCCAGCCTTTATACATTACATTTTTGCCTAACTAATTATATTAGATACATTTTTTATTTTGCACAGCCTATTTATTTACCCAGTTTTTATTTTTACACTGAACAATTCCTTTAAGTTAACTTTTAGCATGTTATATCATGACTAATGCTAAGCAACTTTTCAATTGGCCTTCATTATTTATTTGTAATAGTTGTTGAATTACTTATCTTTGTCTTTAAAAATCCCTTTAAACGTGTGTCCTAATGGGCATGAGAATATTTAGCTACATGGTCTGGCACATAGAACAAGGTGTGACCAGACCCTTTGTTATAATGTGCCAGGAAAGAGAACTTACAACAGAATAGCACTTATACATGGTTCTATGGTTAAGGGAATATTAAGATACATCAAGATATATATATATATAATACACAAAAGCCATGAATATCCTGTAAATTATATCCTTATAAACCGTGAGTTCTGATGTCATCAGTTAAAAACGGTGAGTAGTGATGTCATTTCTGTCACATGACTCACTGAAACTTGTGTATTAGAATAAATAAAGTCCCCCCAGTTGCAAAATATGAGGGTATTAGAAGTTACCTCGGAGTTCCATGACCTGTATAACTCGGCCTTGTACTTTTATATGGTCATGAAACTCCTCGGTAACTTATAATATCCTTATATTTTACAATAGGGGGTACTTTATTCACTATATATGTAAGGAAATCCAAATTATGAAAAGATCCCTTATCCAGAAACTTCTGGTTATGCATTATAGATCCTATACGTGTATATGAATCTATGTCATTGATAAACATTATAAGTCAAGATTTGCTTCCTAACTATGTACAATACTAATTTTGTGAATATATCTGTAAAACAAATAATGGGTATTGAATAATTAACATGTACAATTCATGGCCATCAATAACTGATATGTATCTACACACTCCCCAGGTCTTCTGGTAATTATTGCCAGAAATGAATTCTCTATCCTACTGGGGATTTGTTTATAGATATTGTTTAACAAATTTTTGTTTTCTCATTGTTTTGTTTGCATTGTCTTTCATGTCTATATTCTTTTTTGTTATGTCTGTTAAAATATGGTAAACGCAAATAAGCAACTTAGTGGGAGATAGGAATTATTTTTATGAAATATATCCACTTTATTTTATCATGCGTTGGAAAAGAAAGGTACATGTGATGTTGTGTATTATGCCTTATTGAATAAAGTAGTGGTCGTAGAACTCAGTCTTTACACTTATTTTAGGTTAATATAAATATGAATATTTAACAGAGTTTAATTGTGATTTAAAAAACCTCTAATGCCACTAAAATTTGACAGTTAATAAGTGGGCCACTTTGACTTTAATGACCTTTTTTAATTACCTTTGACTTTAATTACCTTAATTATTTACAAGAAGTTCAAAAATGTCAGGAAATTCTTCTTGTATCCTCTGTACATTCTGTACCTGTTAAACAGGATGAAATAAAATCAGCATTCAAGGACAAACAGAAAAACAGAATTTAGGAGCAATTTACCCAGAGACACAAACCCCAATTTGAAATTACAGACCAATCTTGTTTCCTGTTTTTGGGTCAGGAAGGAATTTTTACCCTGTGAGACTGAATGGGCAGTTGACGTTCTGGGGATATTTGCTTTCTCTGGATCAGTATATAAACAGTTTTAAATGTAGAAAAGTAATTGTGTATGATTTTTAAAGAAAATTATCACAGGCCTGGGGTATGAATAGGTGATTAAGGGGTGGAGGTTGATGTAAATGCGGGAGACAGGATTGTGACAGTCAGGAGGTGCTCATATTTCCTCTCTCTCTCTCTTGCCCCTGTGTGCCCATATTTATTCCCTCTCTCTCTCTCTCTCTCTCTTGCCCCTGTGTGCCCATATTTATTCCCTCTCTCTCTCTCTCTCTCTCTTGCCCCTGTGTGCCCATATTTATTCCCTCTCTCTCTCTCTCTCTCTTGCCCCTGTGTGCCCATATTTATTCCCTCTCTCTCTCTCTCTCTCTCTCTCTCTCTCTCTCTTGCCCCTGTGTGCCCATATTTATTCCCTCTCTCTCTCTCTCTCTCTCTTGCCCCTGTGTGCCCATATTTATTCCCTCTCTCTCTCTCTCTTGCCCCTGTGTGCCCATATTTATTCCCTCTCTCTCTCTCTCTCTTGCCCCTGTGTGCCCATATTTATTCCCTCTCTCTCTCTCTCTCTTGCCCCTGTGTGCCCATATTTATTCCCTCTCTCTCTCTCTCTCTTGCCCCTGTGTGCCCATATTTATTCCCTCTCTCTCCCTCTCTCTTGCCCCTGTGTGCCCATATTTATTCCCTCTCTCTCTCTCTCTCTCTTGCCCCTGTGTGCCCATATTTATTCCCTCTCTCTCTCTCTCTCTCTCTCTCTCTCTCTCTCTTGCCCCTGTGTGCCCATATTTATTCCCTCTCTCTCTCTCTCTCTCTCTTGCCCCTGTGTGCCCATATTTATTCCCTCTCTCTCTCTCTCTTGCCCCTGTGTGCCCATATTTATTCCCTCTCTCTCTCTCTCTCTTGCCCCTGTGTGCCCATATTTATTCCCTCTCTCTCTCTCTCTCTTGCCCCTGTGTGCCCATATTTATTCCCTCTCTCTCTCTCTCTCTTGCCCCTGTGTGCCCATATTTATTCCCTCTCTCTCTCTCTCTCTTGCCCCTGTGTGCCCATATTTATTCCCTCTCTCTCTCTCTCTCTTGCCCCTGTGTGCCCATATTTACTCCCTCTCTCTCTCTCTCTCTCTCTTGCCCCTGTGTGCCCATATTTATTCCCTCTCTCTCTCTCTCTCTTGCCCCTGTGTGCCCATATTTACTCCCTCTCTCTCTCTCTCTCTCTCTCTTGCCCCTGTGTGCCCATATTTATTCCCTCTCTCTCACTTGAATCAGCCAACGAAATGCAGATGCACACCTGGTCCCTCTTCAACGTAAACGGTGCATGGGGCATAGGAGGACGGCACCTCCAACAAGTGATACAAAATGGAGTACTCCAGCACACGTAATCTGCTCAAGGGTTATTACCCGTGTTTACGTGTGCTGGAGTACTCCATTTTGTCTCTCTCTCTCTTGCCCCTGTGTGCCCCTATTAACTCCCCCTCTCTCTCTCTTGCCCCTGTGTGCCCATATTCTCTCTCTCTCTCTTGCTTTTTGTGCCACTGTTTTCTCCCTCTCTCTCTCTTTTGCCCCTTCACAAAACTTCTACCTCTACTTGAGTAGTAATTGAATACCCCACTAAACTAGAACCCTTGTGGACTACCAATAAAATAACACATATGTTGGTTTCACCCCAGTACAATACTTCTTTGGGGGGTTGCTTAGCCTTCTAGCTTAATTTAAATGCTCAATATCTTAACCACTTGGTCAGTTATCCACTCTGCTCATTACAGTTGCAGACAGCACCCCATTACCTTTGCCTTACGCAAACAGCAGCCCTCCTGCCCTATAGTGTAAAACACTGGGTTTAAATGGGGTAGGGACATCAGAGTGTGTAAATGTGTTTAAATAGAGCATATAATTCCTTTTTTATAAGAAAAAACTATAAAGCAATATTTATATATTTACCTTCTGCTAGTACATCTGGGCTTCTCTTCTAGTCTCTGAAGCAGAACAGTATCACAGCTGTATTTATATACAGATCAGAGATTGCTTTCACTTTCAGAATGAATGGGCTTTCCCCTAAACTGCACCCCTTTATCAGTTATCTATGTTGGAATATGGACCCAGTGGGGTGAAGCTTGGCTCAGTCATCAAAATATCTGATACTTGGGCACATAGGGGAGGAGGGAGTGTAAATGGGATGTTTGCCTTTGAGTTAACTGTTAGTATGATGTTCTGGGCCATTTTTTAATTGGTTTTTATTTTTTATTATTTGTGGTTTTTGACTTATTTAGCTTTTTATTCAGCATCTCTCCAATTTCAATCTGGTTTGTAGGGTCCAAATACCCTAGCAACCATGTGTTCATTTGAAGAGACAGGAATATGAATAGGAGAGGAATGAATAGAAAGGTGAGTAATAAAAAGTAGCAGAAGGCAGATATTTAAAATAAAACTATAAAAAAAGTTGGTTAGAATTAGCCATTCTATAACATAGTAAAAGTTAACTTAAAGGCAAACCATCCCCTTATGGTACACGGCTGTACGGTGATAATATATTTTTATATGATCACATTTATATGAGAACAGCCTATTCCAATGATGGACAAATGGTTATGTGTCAGAGTGTAAGAAAAATAAAGTCTAATAACAAATGCCCCTATCTGATCATAAAAACCAAATGCCCAAGGCAGGAAAGGTACAGGGAGGGGTGATGTTCCCCCCTTTATTATTTCTCTTATTAATGACACCCCCCTCCCCTGTGTTGCCCCCCCTCCCTTCTCCCCCCTGGCCTACCTGTCCCCCCGGGCAAATGCCCCTAACTTGTTACTCACCCCTCTGCGCAGGTCCTGTCCACGGAGTTCACAGGCGCCATCTTCTCCCAAGCAGTCTTTTTCCTGGATTAATCGGCATCTTCTGGCGATGCGCAGTAGGAACATTTACCAGTACGGATCTCCTGCGCATGCGGCAAAAGTCACAACGTTTTCTGATTTCACTTTGTGACATTCGGCACATGCGCAGGAGATCCGTACTGGTAAATGTTCCTACTGCGCATCGCCAGAAGATGCCGATTAATCCAGGAAAAAGACTGCTTGGGAGAAGATGGCGCCTGTGAACTCCGTGGACAGGACCTGCGCAGAGAGGTGAGTAACAAGTTAGGGGCATTTGCCAGGGGGGACAGGTAGGCCAGGGTGGAGGAGGGAGGGGGGCAACACAGGGTAGGGGGGAGGGATTTTTGTGCCCAGGGGGTTTCCTTCTCCTTTAATAAATGGTAGGGTGGTTCTGATGCAAAGTTTGTCAGACTAAATAGAAATGGAAGAGGTAATCTTTCTACTACATAACACAAATCTACAGTAAGGGTTTTCTAACTTTTCTAAAATTCCCTTTAAAACTTGTACTTACAGTATGTGCCCTTCCACTAAGGTAAAATCCATTACCCCCCCCAAGTAAAACCCAATAAGCCTAGTGGTCTAGAAACCAAAAACATTTTTTCCTTCAGCAAGGCTTTAGTAAGGCAGCTGGAGTTTATCAACTAATATGTGACACCTATTATATTCTGGACCCTATAGTAGTACAGAAAATGTTCACAGCAGCTGGGAGTAGAAAAAACTTTACTCAGGAGGAAAGCATTGCTGAACTGCCAACAAGTTGGGAGGAAAAGCAGATAAAGAGGCAAATGCAAGGCAAACAATTACCAGTAGAGCAGAATGACACGTCTCATGTAACAGTGTCATCTACCGGTCCTACATTAACAGTTAATACATAACAACCCCTTTGTGTGGCACTGGCAACATTTCAAAAACAATAGCCTCTTGTATGTGGCCAGAAATTTCAAACCTTGGTGAAGGCCTTGTACCCATTCCCGTCTGCCCATGTTACTGTTATGGGATTTAAATCCCCTGCGTTTGCACTGCAATGAGGTACCTGGCAAGGATGTCCTTTATCACCCATTTTATTTGATCTTGCAATCGAGTCCCTGGCAGCTCTCATTAGGTCCAATCCTAACATTCATGGATTTAGGGTAAACGATATACGCCACAAAATATCTTTATTTTGCTGATGATGTCACACTGCTAGTGTCCCAACCACTAACTTCTCTACCAAATTTGTTTAATCTACTGGGAAAATTTGGAGAAATTTCAGGTTTAACCATAAATCATGAACAATCTGAGTCATTTAACCTTACTCTTCCATCAGTGATGGTAAAACTTCTAAAGCTAAATTTCAATTTCAAGTGGCAGACAGATTATGTCTCTATTTTGGGGGTAAATATCACAGAGCAACATTCAAACCTATTTAGGAATAATTACCTAAAACTATATGCTTCATTAATCAGCTAATGGAAGAATGGAACAGGTATCAAATTTCCTGGGTTAGTCGAGTGAACTTTATAAAAATGCCAAAAATGTTATATTATTTTCTTACCCTACCAGTTTTACTTCATTTATCTGACGTAAAAGATTTTCAAAATAAGTTAATTAAATATATATGGAATAACAAGCCCCCTAGGATTAATCATAAAACATCTAGGGCCCAGGGGAGCCTGGGCCTCCCTAATTGAATCCATTATTATTATGCAGCCCAGTTAACAGCTATCCCGGTCTTACACTTAGGACAGGTTGGTCCCCTGTGGATAATACATGAAAAACATTTTTGTACTCCCTAAACAGCTGAAGCCCTGGTTTGGTCCACTTCCTGAAGACAGCCATCAATCATTAGCCCAAGACTAGATACTACCTTAAAAGTATGGGATAGAATCAAATACTCTACTAGGTTAATGTCACCTTGGGCCCCAGCAACCCCATTGTTTCAAAACCCAGAATTCATACTGGGCCAGAATCCTGTACTCCTCAATTCAAAAAACATTACCAGGATAAACAATTGCTATACAGTAAGATGACCCATGACTCTGTCCAATCTGCAGAGTCAACATGATCTCCCTATGACAGTGTTTTTTTTAGAGCTTTACAAGTGATACATTATGTATTATCACTAAAGGCCCACTGGGAGACAGCTGAGGGTAATATAACCTTCTTTGAACGGTGGTTTATCCACCCATCGAACCATACCAGTATGGTTTCCATTTTATATTCAGCCCTTAATAACATATCCAACCCTAGGGAACATACATATGTTCTGGCATGGGAAAGGGATCTGAAATGTAAATATGCGCCCAAAATTACTAAATCTAGTTCTATCAAAACTGTATTGCTAGAGGCCTCATATAAAGTATTATTTAGATGGTATCTGACCCCTGAAAGAATAGCCAAAAGTGCACAATCGACTGATCCAAACTGCTTTAGAGACTGTTCTCGAATTGGCTCTATCTGAAAGTCAAAGTAAACTTTATTGTCATCTCAGCAGTATACGAATACACAGTGAGACGAGACGACGTGGCTCCAGCTAGTACATATCACAAAAAGACACTTTAAAATACACAATAAATATGTAAACATGAAATGTGAAATAGATTGGCAGGAATTGGATATATCATATCTGGTGGACATGCCTCAAAGTGGTTTGATTCTGGGTTAGAATACACAATGTTATTTTCTCTGGACTACAGACACTGTGAACCTACTTCTAGACAGTTACTCTATCCATATGATCTGCCTTTTGATCCATTGATATTGTCCTACAGACCTGTTCCATAGTATTAGCTACCACGTGATTTATATTCAGTGTAAGAAATTATGTACCTTATTTTTAAATTTTTTACTTTTAAGAGAGAGATTACCCAAACCAACACCCATTTTTTAAAAGCATAAGACAACCATTAGTTTAAAGGGGTGGGTATGTTCTTCAAGATACTCTATGAATACTTTCCAAGCTCTCTGATAACTCTTGTTTGTACAGCTTCTTCTAGCACTGATCATGGTGTTTACCACCGCTGTTGGTAAACCTAAAGCTGTTCATCTGCTCCTTTCAAACACCATGCCCTGAGTGCTAGTGCAGTCCCCTGCGGGTGTTCCACTGGCCCCTCACTTAGTAACTGTGGAATCACTGGCAAAGTCATTGGAGTGTCCACTGCTATCTTTCTGAGCAGCGGATACCAAGATCTCCTTGGCCATTCTGGCATGATCGCTTGAGCCCGATCCTGTCTGATCTTCCTCAACACTGACCCAATCAGTCGAATCGGCGGAAAAACTTATAGGAGACCTACACTTGAATCTTGTGCCATCGCACAACCTTGGCATACTGCTCATACAAAAGCGCTCTAAAGACACTTACGTGCACTTGAGCATCGCTGGCGCAAATCCCGTTCAGAATCAGACTTTTGGAGCTACAAATCTGCCCTGCGCTCCTTTAACACCAGCCTCTTCCAAGCCAAACAAACATACTTTACTTCACTCATTAACTCCCTTTCTAAAAAACCAGCACAACTTTTTTTCTCTCCTTTCCCCTTCTCCACCCCCTCCATGCACATCTGTCTCTGCTCAAGATATTGCTGAGCACTTCAAAAAAAAAATTGACACTATCAGAAGGGACATTACACTACTCAACCCCCCTAGACTTCCACCACCCTCCCTCCGCACTCCCCAGTCTCTCCTGTGCTCCTTCACCCCTGTCACTGATGAGGAATCTCAAATTCGAATTCTCCGCAATACCAATGCTTGTCTAATCAAAGCCTTAACTCACCTATTTAATCTTTCACTCTCAACTGGACTGTTTCCTTCTCAACTAACTAAAACATGCTCTTGTCACCCCCATTCTGAAAAAACCCTCCCTTGATCCCTCCAATCTTGACAACCTCCGACCTATCTCTCTGCTACCTTTCATCTCTAAACTACTTGAGCGCCTAGTCTACAACCGACTAACCTCATTCCTCTCTGACAATAACCTGCTGGACCCCCTACAATCTGGTTTTAAGCCACAACACTCCACGGAAACTGCCCTGACTCGACTAACTAATGACCTTTTAACCGCTAAAGCCAACAATCATTTCTCACTACTAATACTGCTTGATCGCTCAGCCGCATTTGACACTGTAGATCACCCTCTCCTCCTCCAGTCCCTCCAGTCGCTTGGCCTTCGTGACACAGCCCTGTCCTGGTTCTCTTCTTACATCACCAATCGTTCCTTCAGTGTCTCCTACAATGGAGTATCATCTTCTCCCCTACCTCTTTCTGTTGGAGTTCCTCAAGGCTCTGTCCTGGGACCATTACTATTCTCCCTCTATACTTCCTCCCTTGGCAAATTAATAAATTAATTTATCTCTCATCTCCTGATCTCAACCCAGAACTCCTAACTCGCGTTTCCTCCTGCCTGTCCGCTATCTTTACCTGGATGTCGCAACGCTACCTTAAATTAAACCTCTCTAAAACTGAAATGGTTCTCTTTCCTCCAACTAACACCAGTAACATCCAGGAAGTATCCATCATAGTTAACAATTCCACTATCACCCCCTCTCCCCAGGCCCAGTGCCTTGGGGTTATCCTAGATTCTGCCCTGTCATTCACTCCTCATATCCAGTCACTTATTAAATCATGTCACTTCCACCTAAGGAACATATCCAAAATACCATCATTTATCACCCAAGACGCTGCCAAAATTCTTATTCACTCTCTCATCATATCGCGTCTAGACTACTGTAACTCTCTTTTAATTGGCCTCCCCCTCCAGAGACTGTCAGCTCTCCAGTCCATAATGAACACTGCTGCGAGGCTCATACACCTCAGCAACCGCTCCTCCTCTGCCTCGCCATTCTGTCAATCCCTGCACTGGCTTCCGTTACCTTTCAGAATCAAATTCAAATTAATGACACTGACATTCAAAGCACTTCACAACTCTGCCCCACCCTACATCTCTGAACTCATCTCTATATACTCTCCCACTCGCTTACTACGCTCCTCTACTGACCTGCTACTCAACTTTTCTCTCATTACCTCCTCACATGCTCACATTCAAGACTTTGCAAGGGCTGCACCCCTCCTCTGGAACGCTCTCCCACGGTCTGTCCGACTTTCTCCCAACCTTTCTGCTTTCAAGAAATCTCTGAAAACTCACTTCTTTCGAGAAGCCTACCCTCACTCTGCTTAACTACCAAACACAACACCACATACAATACCACATTTCTCACCCACTTAATTTGATCTTGCCCACTCCCACACCTTGTGTATTACTCCCTTCCCTTTAGACTGTATGCCTATGCATAGGGCCTTCCTCACCTTTTTGTACCTGTATTGATTGTGATGTTTGTTACTCCATATATTCTATATATGTAATTCATGTGATGTAGTTGTATAATCACATTTACTTTACAGTGCTACGCAATATGTTGGCGCTATATAAATACATGTTAATAACAATAATAATAATAATAATAATAATCGCGTCTGTCACTATTGCTGCAGAATCATAGAATAACATCTCTTCACCTTCCTGTTGTTTTTCATTGCCATCAGATCTATACTTGGTTGTACCCAATTGTTGACAATCCTCCTGAACACACTCTGATGTAGTTCCCACTCATGTCTGTTTATTAAACTTTAACTTAAAAAGTCCGCTATCTTGTTGTCCTTACCTTGTAAGTACATTGCTGACAGATCCTTCAGATTGTTCTTGGTCCAGACCATTATCGATCTCCATTCCTCCATCAATTGAATACTCCTTGTCCCACCCTGTTTCTTTAGGTAGGACATTGCTGTTGTATTGTCTACTCTGACTAGCATAGACTCTCCTTTTAAGTAGTGACCAAAATATTGAAGGGTCAATCTTACTGCCCTTAACTCTCTGACATTTGCTGGAAGCAAAATCTCTTCTTGTGACCACTTCCCCTGTGTCACCTTTGTTTTCTTGTATGTTCCCCAACCTGTTGAGCTGGCATCGGTTGTTATTAACTCCCAAGAAATGTCCCCTAACCTCCTTCCTCTTGATAGGTGATTGGTTTTTAGCCGCCATCCTAATGAATCCTTTACTTCCCGAGGAACATATAGTTGCTAATTCCAATCTTGATCTTCTATATACTATTGATTGAGAAAACCTCTTTGAAGCACCCAAATGTTCCATTTTGCCCACTATAACATCGGTATTGCGGAGGTTAGGATACCCATGACACTCATATACTGTCTTGCTGTACATGTTGTCCTGCTCAACATCCCAGAGACTCTCTCCCTTATCTTGTGTTTCTGGTATTTCCGGTATTGTAACAGTTGCCGATATTGAACAAAATCTGGCTCCCAGATACATAAAATCTTGGGAAGGGGTTAATTGACTATTCTCCCAACTTATCACCCAACCGTGTTTCTGTAGGTATCCAATTACTTGATCTCTGTGCTGTATTAGGATTCTTGGGTCTCTTGCCACCAATAAAATATCGTCTAGATAATGATAAATACTTATCCCCTGCTTCCTTTATCTTGCTATCAGTGTGATAAGTACCTTCAAAAATACCCCTGGCAACGCTGCTAGTCCAAAATGTAGACAAGTGAACTGGTAGTATTGTTGTCTTCGCTCTTGAGGTAAGATAATAAATAGTGATGGACGAATTTGTGCAGTTTCGCTTCGCCGAAAAATTCGCGAATTTCGCGAAACGGCGAAAAATTCGCGAAACCGCGCCGGCGTCTTGTTTTTGACGCCGGCGCCCATTTTTGACGCCGGCGCCCGTTTTTTCAACGCCGGTGCCCGTTTTTGGCGCCGGCGTCCGTTTTTCGAAAAAAAAATTTTGACGCCAGCGAATTTTTTCCGCGAATTTTCGCGGGCGTTTCGCAAATTTATTCGCTGATGGCGAATCACGCAAATTCGCCGCGAATTCGCGCCTGGCGAATAAATTCGCCCATCACTAATAATAAAATATAAGATCTTCCAATCTTGAACCGAACAGCATTTCAGCAATACTTTTAAATTTGCCGCACACCACTTACTTCATATTAACGGGTGCATCCATATCCCAGGCCGCTTCCAAGCCCAAAACTGCAACAATCTGAAGTAGGGAAGAAGCACACCAATTCAGCTAGGCAATGCCTTTAGCACACTCATTTGGGCTACAGTGTGCTTTGCATAATAAAAATGTTTTGCAACAGACAATTCCGCTACAAATTTTTACGTATTACGTATATTGCTCTTATGTTCATTTAAACGGGTTTGAATACTCCTCGATGTCTGCCCTATATAAGGCAGCCCGTATTAAAGTGTTAAAACCCATTTAAATGAACATAAGAGCAATATACGTAATACGTAAAAATAAATTGCCAGAAAATTTTTCTTTAAAATGTTCACCATCTTGCGGTCCATCGGATTTGCAAAAGATGCAATGTCATCCATTGGTAAGACTGTCTGACATACATTCTGTCTGTACACGCAACTCTACCAACAGGTAAAGAGTTCTTTACTGCGCCAATTACACTATGGGGCAGATTTACTAAGGGTCAAATTTCGAGGGTTAATAAACCCTCGAATTCGACCCTCGAAGTAAAAATCCTTCAGATTTGAATATCAAATTCAAAGGATTTAGCGCAAATACTTCGATCGATGAAGTTTTTTTTAAAGAGACAGTACTTCGTTTTTTGAATGGTCGAATAGTCGAACAATTTTTACTGTGAATCGTTCGAATCGAAGTCGAAGGTCGTAGTAGCCTATTCGATGGTCGAAGTACCCAAAAAAATACTTTGAAATTCAAAGTTTTTTTAATTCGAATCCTTCACTCTAACCCCTATGCTTTAGCTTATTAGCAAGCCACCTTCGGCATAGCCAAGCTCTTCAGTGGGGTTAAAATAAGGGTGTAAGGAAAAAAACTCCCCACTGGTATCTAGTTTGGTGAACCACAGTCTGTATAGGACAGAAGAAAAAAAGACAAGAGGCAAGGGCGAGACTATATAAGCAGGGACTAAAGAGTCTTGATTGCTTGGAATGTGCTCTGTCCAGTCCGGTAAATGGGGTGGAGATTACCCTCTTGTTAATGATGCCATATTTCCTCTATCTTAGTTGGAAAGTGACACTTATTAGAGGAGCAGCACATTTAGCTTCTCAGTTCCTTGGAAATCACCCCCAGCTGTTGGGTTAAGAATATACCATAATATGCTAAAGCATTTGATACATTGCCACACAAAAGGTTACTGGTTAAATGAAGGAATGTTGGCCTGGAACATAGTATTTGTACCTGGATAGAGAACTGGCTAAAAGATAGACTACAAAGAGTGGTGGTAAATGAACATTTTCTGATTGGACCAGTGTTGTTAGTGGAGTACCACAGAGCAAGTACTTGCTCCTTTGATTTTCAACTCCTCTTTTCAGACTGATTTGACTAAATTGTAAAACTGGGCAGCAAATTGGAAAATAAGATGTTGATAAATGCAGGTTATGCACTTTGGCAAAAATAATATAAATGCAAGTTATACACTAAATGGCAGTGTGTTGGGAGTTTCCTTAAATGAGAAGGATCTAGGGGTCTTTGTAGATAACAAGTTGTCTAATTCTGGGCAGTGTCATTCTGTGGCTACTTGTCACGGTCGGCACCCAACATCAGAACAAACACCAAACACCCTGGTCTTGGCTCGTGCTTCACCAGCACCAGTAGTGTGACCGCCTTTGGGCCTCGGGAGGAGACCTCGGCTTACTTGGATGCCACCTGGACTTAAACGAGAGGTGCAAAATGAGGGTTCTGGATAGGCAGAGGGGCACGACTGTAGAGAGCGTCTTTAAGGCCAAAGGTCATGGTACAAGCAGGAATAGGCAAATTCGTGGTCAGACAGGCAGGATCGAGGCAGGTAGATAGCAAGGATCATCAGGCAGGCAAGGGTCAAAAACCAGGTAAACAAGACAAGCGGAATCAAAGTCGGTTTCAGGCAAGGGTCAGGTTTTCAGAGGTCAGAGTAGACAAAAGCCAGGCCGGGTCAAACACAGGAGATCAGAACAGATTTCAGGCAAACAGGAACAAGCACAAGGCTCAGGAAACCACCAGGATTCAAATCCTATCACGGGCAATGAGAACAGTAAAAATGCCCCTTTAAATACCTTTAAATTTCGCGCCATTGCACGCTGACGTCATCACACCAGCGTGCATGCGCCTATAAAACCCGGAAGTAAACGCTGTGCGTGCACTAGAAAGGAGCCGGCACATGAGGAAAGGAGCATCGTGGCAGGCGTCCCCACCGCACCACTAGACCACCAGGGTTAGTTTTTGTTACATTACCCACCTCTCTAGGGGGGCCACTGGACCCCCAGGTTTACCAGGAAATTTGGTGTGGAATTGCTTCCTGAGGCGGTCAGCTTTGATGTCTTCGACTGAGACCCAAGAGTTCTCCTCAGGACCAAAGCCCTTCCACTTTGTAAGATATTGAAGCTTACCTCGCACGAGGCGGAAATCGAGGAACTCTTGGATCTCAAATTCAGGCTGACCTTCAACCAATACTGGGGGAGGAACAGACAAATGACGAACATGAGTGGCAGGTTTCAGGAGGGAGACATGAAAAGAATTAGAAATTTTAAAATTAGCAGGTAACCGAAGACGAACAGAGGATGGGTTAATTATTGCAGTGATGGGGTATGGACCTATGAACCTGGGACCCAGTTTGGGAGAGGGAACCTTCAACTTAATATGTTTGGTGGATAACCACGCTGAGTCTCCTACCTTATACTGGGGTGCCTCCCTACTGGATTTATCAGCAGCTTTCTTTTGAGCAGATGTAGCTGCAGCAAGCGAGTCATGTACCTGAGACCAAAGCTTAGCAAATTGTTCAACAGAAGAGTTAGCAGTAGGTACAGGGGAACCAGAAATGGAAAAAGAAAAAGCTTTAGGATGTAACCCATTGACAATAAAGAAAGGGGACTCCCCAGAGGAAGAATGGGTAGCATTATTGTATGCAAATTCTGTCCAGGGTAACAGTTCAGACCATGAGGAAAGATTACCAGACACATAACACCTGAGATACTGCTCAAGAGACTGGTTCACCCTTTCAGTTTGGCCGTTGGTTTGGGGGTGATAAGCAGTGGAAAAAGATAACTCAATCCCTACCAAAGAACAGAAAGCACGCCAAAACTGCGAGACAAACTGAGCCCCCCTGTCAGGAACAATATTTTCAGAAAAATCATGAAACTTAAAAATGTGAGTAATGAATAGATGAGCCAAGGTTTTAGCAGAAGGGAGGTGTGGAAGGGGAATAAAATAGCCCATCTTACTGAACCTATCCATTATTATTTTAATAAACTGACAATAATAGTTTGCAAACCCTAGGAACCTTTGGGTTGCACGCAACGATTGGGGTTGGGTCCAATCCAGTATAGCTCTCACCTTGCCTGGATCCATCTCAAGACCCTTGCTGGAAATAATAAACCCCAAAAACTGAACGGAAGTAACCTCAAAGGTACATTTCTCCAGTTTTGCATAAAAATTATTGTGTCTGCACAATCATGTTGATGAACATGATTTCTATGTTCACCCAAGTTAGAGGAGAAAATTAAAATATCAAGATAGACCACTACGAATATCCCCAGCAGGTCCCGACAGCAGGTCATTGACAAATTTCTGGAACACTGCGGGTGCGTTACAGAGACCAAAGGGCATTACAAGATATTCGTAGTGGCCGTCCCTGGTGTTAAATGCAGTCTTCCACTCATCCCCCTCCCTAATACGTATGAGGTTATAAGCGCCCCTAAGATCAAGCTTGGAATAGATCTTAGCACCCTTAACCTGGTGAAATAATTCAGAAATTAAAGGGAGGGGATAGCGTTTTTTTATGGTGATCTTATTGAGACACCTATAATCTATATAGGGGCGCAGACCACCATCTTTTTTCCCAACAAAAAAGAAGCCCGCCCCCGCAGGGGAACTAGAAGGCCTGATGAACCCTCTTTCTAGGTTTTCCTTTATATACTCTTTCATTGCCTGGGCTTCCGGCAAGGAAAGAGGGTATGTTCTACCCCGAGGGGGAGTCGACCCAGGAATTAGATCAATTGGGCACTACACCCGACCCTAGGGGTCTTTTGTCCACTGCTAATATTTTAAAGGGAGGACATAAGGGAACCAAGGAAATATTGTGGCTGGCTGTGAAAGCAGCATCCAGTAAATTCCCTTCAGCCCCATAGTCTACAAAAGCAGACACAAGAATTGAGCCTGTAGGCCAGGTAAGTTTGACTGGTAACAACACTTTGGAGGCAGATAGGGTAAAGGAAACTCCTGCACCCAAATGGAGCTCCCCTTCTCAATTTAGGCTTGGGAGTTTACTGGCCTCATAGGACATTGGTTTAAGAAATTACCATTTCCCCCACAGTATATACAAAGACCCAAAGAACACCTGCGTGCCTTTTCCTCAGGAGTTAAACGAGAGTTACCTAACTGCATAGGCTCTTCCTGAGCTAAAGGTACAGAGGGCTTAACACTGGTAACCAAGTTAGATTTCAGGTTGGTAACCCCAGAAAAATTAGAAGAACACCTTTCACCCCTTCTCTCCCTCTGTCTCTACCTGGATGGCAAAGGACATGAGGTCATCCAGATTGGAAGATAAGGGGTAATTCACAAGGCTGTCCGTGATAGACTCAGATAGCCAAATATGGAACTGGCTACGTAGAGCCGCATCGTTCCACCCAGTTTCTACTGCCCATCGGCGGAACTCGGTGCAATACACCTCCGCGTCCTGTTTACCCTGGCGTCATTTACTAATCGCGGAATCAGCAGATGATGCACGATCCGGGTCATCGTAAAGAATTGCCATGGAGTTAAAAAAGGCATAGAGGGAATAACAGGCAGGATCAGAGGCTGGCAGTCTGAAAGCCCAAATTTGGGGATCACCCTGGAGCAGGGTCATGGCAAACCTTACTTTCTCCTCACCCATTGCAAAGGAGTGAGGAAAGAAACTAAGGCACAATTTACATGCCTCTTTAAAGACGAAAATTTTTTCTGGGAATGCAATTTTCGGTTCATGGGGGTTAGCTGAGTTACCCCACATGGCAGGAGAACCCACAGGAGGAGAGGAACCAGGAACAGGCAGCTGCTGAGGGGCTTGCGGAGTCTCCAGCTGGCGGGTTAGGTTGTGAAAACCCTGCAGGAGATAGTTCTGCTATCGCTCGTGGTCCTCCAAGCGCTGTAGCAAGGTAGTAAGGAGTGCTTCAGTGGTAGTTGGAGGAGTTGTAGCGGAAGGAGCAGCAGCAGCTTTGTGACCGTTGTCTTCCATGGCCCGTGATAATGTCAAGGTCTGCACCCAACACCAGAACAAACACCAAGCACCCTGGTCTCGGCTCGTGCTTCACCAGTAGTGTGACCGCCTTTGGGCCTCGGGAGGAGCCCTCAGCTTACTTGGATGCCACCAGGACTTAAACAAATTCGTGGTCAGACAGGCAGGATCGAGGCAGGTAGATAGCAAGGATCATCAGGCAGGAGCCGGCACAGGAGGAAAGGAATGGCGCGGCGGGCGTCCCAGCCGCACCACTAGAACACCAGGGTTAGTTTTCGTTACACTACTAAAGTAAATAAAGTTCTGTCTTGTATAAAAAAGGGCATTAACTCAAGGGATGAAAACATAATTATGTTTTTTTATAGGTCCCTGGTGAGGCCTCATCTGGAGTATGGGGGCAGATTTGAACTCCAGTCCTTAAGATGGATATAAATGAGCTGGAGAGAGTGCAGAGACTAATCTGGTTATAGGATAAGTAAACCGTAAAAATAAGTGAAAATGTAAAATGGATGAGGGGGCTATTCTAAGCATTTTTTCAATGTACATTCATTATTTATTTTCTTTTAATTGCAAGATATTAAGGGATACATGTACTGTTAATATGAATGAATTGTGTTACAACAGCGCCACCTGCTGGTCATTTTCCCACCAGTCTGACCAGCAAGTAGTCAAGGAAGTTGTCAGGAGAAAGAAAGAGGCTGATGTTCTTCTGCTTAGGAATAAAATGAGAAACCTCAGATAACTTTTCTCACATTTTTCCTAAGAAGAAGAACATCAGAGCAGCCTCTTCATTCAACAGTACATGTATACCATAATAAAAATAAATAATGAATGTACATTGCAGAAGTGCTTAGAATAGCCTCCTCATCAGTTTTACATTTATTTATTTTAAACAGTTACTTATCCTTTATGAGGATGGAGGACTTAAATTATGAGGGGAGACTGACAAGGTTTTCTCTGGAAAAAAGGCGCTTGTGAGGGGACATGATTAGACTTTACAAGTACATTAGAGGACATTATAGACAAATAGCAGGGGTGTAAGGTACCCCACTGGACCGGTTTGATTGCTTACCCATATCTGCTCCAGCGGGCGCGTCCTGTTCTGCGCAAGCGAGTGTGCGTGAATTCCAGTTCTGTGCTGACGCATGCGGAATAACGTCACGGCATGTGTGGTTGCACATTTGAAGCTGCGGGCACAATCTTTGTTTTGGGCTATGCTTTACTGTGCCCTTACTTCCTGTTTCCTGCTTTTTGGTGCCCAATCTCCCTATTTAAACCTGCTTAGTTGTCATTCATTGTCCAAGCTGGCTTCTGATCCTGTCAGATCCTGCTCAAGCCTTTTGTTTGCTTCTGATCCTGGTTTTTGGCATGCACTTTGACTACACATCTTGCTGCCTGTACTGACCTCAGTCTGTTTGTGACTTTTCTTTGTTTGACCCGTGTTTTGGAACTTCTGACCTCTGAAGTTGGTAGGATCCCTGCTAGTGCCGTAGCAGAAAGTTCCAGGCCCCAAAAGGGCGTCTGTGAAAACCGGGACTAGTTGGGCTCTCCTATCTTCTGGAAGAGTCAGACTGATACCAGCAACCTAACCCCAGGTTCCAGTCTACTAGTACGTTACAGTTAGCTTGGGCCTACAAAACATGGAACCTTTTCAGGCTGGAAGCCCTGGTCAAACGTCTCAAACATCAGGAGGTCCAACAGTGAGTTTCTAAGGGGAACATTTTTTAAAGTTAATAAGGGGTTAGTTTACTGCTGGTAGCAAAGAGCATTTTTTTTCTATCTTTCCCTCTATCTGCTACTTAATGGGTAGGGGTTATTCAGGTAAATTCTGACCAGGCTTTGTGTTATGTGGTTTGATACCTCTTTAAATCTGTGACTTCAAAACGAGTGTGGGAGCTTATAAGCGAGTGTTGCATGTCATCTAAGTGTTGCATGTGAATTAAGTGTTACGCAGCGTAAAAGGACCAGTAACGTCAAATTTTTTTTTTTACAAAATTCGTTAGTATACATCGAAATATAAACCCCAACACACTTTAAAATTTTAGATTGCAAAGCCTTTATTAAAAAAATAACTTACTGAAACTACACTTCCTGTCCTCTTCAGAAACGGGGACACAGCGACCATCCATCCTGCAGCAGTTGATTTCTTCTCCCTGGCTAACTCTCCTGGCCACCCTATGTCTGCCGCGCTGTGCTCTGCCAGCAAGATTGACAGCCAGCTTCTTCTTCTCCTCCAGTCACTTCTTGATGTAGCCGTAATGGTCCTGGTGGTGATCATCTATGGGGCAGTTGTGGTTGGCACGAAACCCGCGTGCTCTGGCCTTCTCCCTGCACACTCGGTGTGCTGCTGACTGAGCCCTGCTGCCCCTTGTCTCCGCTGAACCCTGTGTGATGGAGGTCCCTGCTGGTGGTCTGCGACGGAGAGCGCTTGTTGTTGCTCCCACTGCCCGGCCTGTCACTCCTGATCGCTGCTTCCATTAATAGTAGCGCCATGGAGAGCCTGTCCCACAGTGCTGCTGCAGATTCCATTGCCGTACTTCACCAATAACAGCTTCAATTCAAGCGGCAGCGCCCGGGACAGCGCCACGCTGACAGGCTCTCATTAGAACAATACAGTAGGTCTTTCCAGCTGACACGAGGTCACCCATTCCGATTAGAAGAAAAGCGGTTCCACCTAAATATTGGGAAGGGGTTTGTTACAGTGAGAGCTGTGAAGATGTGGAATTGTCTCCCTGAATCAGGGGTACAGGCTGATACATTAGATAGGTACAAGGAAGGGTCGGATGCTTTATTCACCAGTAGCTCCTCCCAGCAGACAGGAGGGAGCCAATGAGATTAGAGGAGGGAAAGGGGTGTTACAGGGAGAGCTGGGAAGTGAATCAGGGGTACAGGCTGATACATTAGATAGGTATAAGGAAGGGTCGGATGCTTTATTCACCAGTAGCTCCTCCCAGCAGACAGGAGGGAGCCAATGAGATTAGAGGAGGGAAAGGGGTGTTACAGGGAGAGCTGGGAAGTGAATCAGTGGTACAGGCTGATACATTAGATAGGTACAAGGAAGGGTCAGATGCTTTATTCACCAGTAGCTCCTCCCAGCAGACAGGAGGGAGCCAATGAGATTAGAGGAGGGAAAGGGGTGTTACAGGGAGAGCTGGGAAGTGAATCAGGGGTACAGGCTGATACATTAGATAGGTACAAGGAAGGGTCGGATTCTTTATTCACCAGTAGCTCCTCCCAGCAGACAGGAGGGAGCCAATGAGATTAGAGGAGGGAAAGGGGTGTTACAGGGAGAGCTGGGAAGTGAATCAGGGGTACAGGCTGATACATTAGATAGGTATAAGGAAGGGTCGGATGCTTTATTCACCAGTAGCTCCTCCCAGCAGACAGGAGGGAGCCAATGAGATTAGAGGAGGGAAAGGGGTGTTACAGGGAGAGCTGGGAAGTGAATCAGGGGTACAGGCTGATACATTAGATAGGTATAAGGAAGGGTCGGCTGCTTTATTCACCAGTAGCTCCTCCCAGCAGACAGGAGGGAGCCAATGAGATTAGAGGAGGGAAAGGGGTGTTACAGGGAGAGCTGGGAAGTGAATCAGGGGTACAGGCTGATACATTAGATAGGTATAAGAAGGGGTTGGATGGTGTTTAGCAAGTGAGGGAATACAGGGATATGGGAGATAGCTCATAGTACAAGTTGATCCAGGGACTGGTCCCATTGCCATTTTGGAGTCAGGAAGGAATTTTTC
This sequence comes from Xenopus petersii, assembly GCA_038501925.1. Taxonomy (NCBI): domain Eukaryota; kingdom Metazoa; phylum Chordata; class Amphibia; order Anura; family Pipidae; genus Xenopus; species Xenopus petersii. Next base: position 2,470,279 of record CM076681.1, on the reverse strand, counting down.
CCCCTCTGAGGCAAATTGGAGAGGTTCAGGGAGACAATTCCACATCTTCACAGCTCTCACTGTAACAAACCCCTTCCGAATATTTAGGCGGAACCTCTTTTCTTCTAATCGGAATGGGTGACCTTGTGTCAGCTGGAAAGACCTACTGGTAAATAAATCATTAGAGAGATTATTATATGATCCCCTTATATATTTATACATAGTTATCATATCTCCCCTTAAGCGCCTCTTCTCCAGCGTGAACATCCCCAATTTGGCCAGTCTTTCCTCATAGCTAAGATTTTCCCTTTACCAGCTTAGTTGCCCTTCTCTGTCCCCTCTCTAATACAATAATGTCCTGTTTGAGTGATGGAGACCAAAACTGTACGGCATATTCTAGATGGGGCCTTACCAGTGCTCTATACAGTGGGACCCCCTCCTCCCGTGACTCTCTGCCCCATTTAATACAACTCAAGACCTTATTTGCCCTTGATGCTGCTGACTGGCATTACTTGCTACAGACAAGTTTATTATCTACAAGGACTCCAAGCTCCGTCTCCATTATGGATTTGCCTAGTGCAGTCCCATTAAGGGTATAAGTGGATATTGTTACATCCCAGGTGCAGGACTTTACATTTATCAACATTGAATCTCATTTGCCACTTAGCTGCCCAGATTGCCAGTTAGTCAAGATCCTGTTGCAAGTGCCACATCCTGGATGGAATTAATTGGGCTGATAGTTTTGTCTCATCTGCAAACACTGATACATTACTTACAACACCCTCCCCTAAGTCATTAATGAACAAATTAAATAAAAGTGGACCCAATACGGAGCCCTGAGGGACCCCACTAAGAACCTACTCCAAGTAGAGAAAGTCCCATTAACAACCACCCTCTGTACCCGATCCTGTAGCCAGTTTCCTATCCATGTGCAAACGACTTCATTAAGCCCAACAGACCTTAGTTTAGAAAGCAGTCGTTTGTGGGGCACAGTATCAAACGCTTTGGCAAAATCCAAATAGATCTACTGCCCCCCCACTGTCCAGAATCTTACTTACCTCATCATAAAAAGCAATCAAATTCGTCTGACATGACCTATCCTTCATAAAGCCATGCTGATTGTTGCTCATTATGCCATTCATTAGGACAAAATTTTGAATGTGATCCCTTAACAAGCCTTCAAATAATTTGCCTATCACAGATGTCAAGCTTACTGGCCTATAATTGCCAGGCTGAGATCTTAATCCCTTTTTAAATACTGGAATAACATCAGCTTTTCTCCAATCCATAGGCACCATACCAGATGACAGTGAATCTGAGAAAATCAGAAATAAGGGCTGGTCTAAAACTGAACTAAGCTCTCTTAGAACCCGGGGGTGTATGCCATCAGGCCCTGGAGCCTTGTTTACATTAATTTGTATTAAAGCTTTTTGAGTCATATCCTGAGTCAGCCACTGACTAGATTGAGCTGAGCCATTAGTGCAGTTATTAAGTGAGCCTGTGAACCCAGACTCCTCTATTGTATACACTGAAGAAAAGAACTGATTTAATATGGGGTGCCGTTTGTCCCAAATACATTCTGTATACAAAACTATCCCTAATACACAGAATGAATGTCTCTCATGTTATATAAGTATTTGTGACCATACACAGAGAAAAAAAATATACAAAAGACTTATTTCTATTAAAGAATGAAAACAAAATGTGGTTAGTGCACAAAAGGATGTCATTATATCACAAACTCCATTCTGTACAGTTTAACAAGCAATCTGTCTCACAAATGTATAACCTCCATGTAACGGACGCACTTATGTGCAAAGTTACTTACAGAATGAATTATGTAAAAACAAAGTTGGACATAATATATAATAGTGTAACTAACTAGTGCTTGTCAAGCTAGATTTGACTGACAAAATAGATATCTGCGACAGAAAGCAAGATTTTATAGCACAGGATTCATTCTTTCCACAAAATGACAGTTTTGTTTCACAAAACAGATAAAATAACTATTCTGTGAAGCAACACTGTCGGTCACATTCCTGAACCAATAAGAACAAAGCTTATTGCCATATACAAACAAGATGAGAAGTGGCCAGCTCTGCTCCACATGGCTAAGGCAAAGTATCTGGCCTGCTATAGAGGGCGCCCTCTAATGTCCCCTGTGCTGCATAGTAATAAACATGAACAAACCTTTCCTAAAAGAGCTGCTGTTAAACACTACAGGTTCATAAATGGAAGTTTTTACAAATAGCTGAGAAATATAATGCTGCACTTATAATGATTGTAGTAAAAGAAAAGTATGCAAAACATAAATATGATAATTTTAGGTGATATGGCTATTCTTATTGTAGTAACCTGCTTGTGTGGCCATTTTGGTTAAGGGCATTCCTGCTGTTTTGCCATTATCTTATGACTCACTCCTGTTCCTCTTCCTGTCTAAGCTGAGAGCAATAATGGGACAGGCCACACCCACCCGCAATCTTCTATTAAATGTACCAGAAGTTACTGTGCTTGTCTGGCTGCTTTGCCTGACTCTCAGAGTCAGTTATAAGTTTTGTATATGATAGTTAGACTCCAATATCTCCTCCTAGCTGAAATCTTGCACCAATTACGTACCTCCCAACATTTTGGAAGTAAAAAGAGGGACAACATTTTTTTGCCATGTAGTATGGCACATATTTTTGCTTCACACCGATTTTTGTGGCCACACCCCCAAATTACCATGTTCACTTGACCAAATTTGGCAGGTTAGAAAATGTAGAAAATATTTCTCCTTATCTAAACTTTTGAAATTACTTATTTTCTTATCTCAAAATTGTTACAAAACATCTTAGTTGCACCTGTTCTGAGCTCTCTGCCAAAAGCCAATTAAGTTCAAAAAGTAGTTTTTCTGGCTGTTCAGTGCAGAGAAAAGAGTGACCTTCCAGTGCAAATGAGGGACTGCGGGTTGAGCTGTCAAAAGTGGGACTGTCCCTCCGAAAAAGGGACAGTTGGGAGGTGTGCAATTAGCTTGTAGTAGTCTGTTAATAATGTGCTAAGTTATAGTTCAACTACTACATAATAGCTTTAGCCAGAGACTTGGGACTGATCATGTGCACAGTGCATTCCTCCCAACTGTCCCTTTTTCAGAGGAACAGTCCCTCTTTTGACAGCTCAACTTGAGGTCCCTCATTTGTACTGGAAAGTCCCTCTTTTCTCTGCACTGAACAGCCAGAAAAATAAATAAAGTTTCTAACTTAATTGGCTTTTGGCAGAGAGGTCAGTACAGCTAACAGGTGCAAATAAGATGCTTTATAACAATTTTGAGATAAGAAAATAAGTAATTTTAACAGTTTAGATATGGAGAAATATTTTCAAATTTTTATAACCTGCCAAACTTTGTAAAATGATCATGGTAATTAGGGGATGCAGCCACAAAATGGGTGTGGTCCACCCATGCAAAAAAAAAAATTGTCTCTTTTTATTTCCAAAATATTGGTAGGTATGGTTCAACTACTACATAATGGCTTTAGCCAGAGACTTGGGACTGATCATGTGCACAGTGCATACCTCCCAACTGTCCCTTTTTTGGAGGGACAGTCCCTCTTTTAACAGCTCAGCCTGCAGTCCCTCATTTGTACAGCCATAAAAAGAAACAAAATGTCTAACAAACAAGAAGTCATCTGTAGTGTGGGAACTTCAATGTGGTAAACAAATTACTCACCACGTAAGGGAAGTGGCCCAGGTGCACTGCCCTGAGCCCTCCGCATAGGGGGCGGACAAACCGAAATATAAAAAGGAGCATGCACTCAATGAGCGCAGACTTCCAGCAGGCACCAATTCAAAGTGTAAAGATCTTTATTGTGCCCAAAACTTCTAACTTAATTGGCTTTTGGCAGAGAGGCCAGTACAGCTGATACTTTGTAACAATTTTGAGATAAGAAAATAAGTAATTTTAACAGTTTAGATAAGGAGAAATATTTTCAAACTTTTATAATCTGCCAAACTTTGTAAAATGAACATGGTAATGATGGGGGGGGCACAAAAATGGGTGTGGTAAAAAAAAATTATTGCTCTCAGCTTAGACAGGAAGAGGAACAGGAGTGAGGCATAAGATATTGGCAAAACAGCAGGAATGCCCTTAACCAAAATGGCCACACAAGCAGGTTACTACAATAAGAATAGCCATATCACCTAAAATGATCATATTTATGTTTTGCATACTTTTCTTTTTCTACAATCATTATAAGTGCAGCATTATATTTCTCAGCCATTTGTAAAAACTTCCATTTATGAACCTGTAGTGTTTAACAGCAGCTCTTTTAGGAAAGGTTTGTTCATGTTTATTACTATACAGCACAGGGGACATTAGAGGGCGCCCTCTATAGCAGGTCAGATACTTTGCCTTAGCCATGTGGAGCAGAGCTGGCCACTTCTCATCTTGTTTGTATATGGCAATAAGCTTTGTTCTTATTGGTTCAGGGATGTGATTGACAGTGTTGCTTCACAGAATAGTTATTTTATCTGTTTTGTGAGACAAAACTGTCATTTTGTGGAAAGAATGAATCCTGTACTATAAAATCTTGCTTTCTGTCACAGATATCTATTTTGTCAGTCAAATCTAGCTTGACAAGCACTAGTTAGTTACACTATTATATATTATGTCCAACTTTGTTTTTACATAATTCATTCTGTAAGTAACTTTGCACATAAGTGCGTCCGTTACATGGAGGTTATACATTTGTGAGACAGATTGCTTGTTAAACTGTACAGAATGGAGTTTGTGATATAATCACATCCTTTTGTGCACTAACCAGATTTTGTTTTCATTCTTTAATAGAAATAAGTCTTTTGTATATTTTTTATCTGTGTATGGTCACAAATACTTATATAACATGAGAGACATTCATTCTGTGCATTAGGGATAGTTTTGTATACAGAATGTATTTGGGACAAACGGCACCCCATAATTTAACACATTTGCCTTTTCTGTATCTGTTACAACCATACTGGTACCATTATTTAATGGAGCAACACTATGAACCCGCATCTTTTTACTATTAATATATTTAAAAAACTTTTTAGGGTTAGTTTTCACCTCCACCGCAATTAACTCTTCATTTCTTTTCTTAGCCTTCCGGATTGCTGATTTACAACATTTATTACAGTGTTTATATTCATTAAATGCAGCTTCTGTCCCTACAGATTTGTAGTTATTAAATGCCTTTCACTTCTTTCCCATTAACTTCTTTACTTCTATATTAAGCCACACATCATCATCATCATCATCATCATTTATTTATATAGCGCTGTCAAGATACGCAGTGCTTGAAAGTTTGGAAGGAAGGAGAAAGTCTGACAGCTTGTGGCAGAGAGTTCCAGAGAAAAGCAGAAGCCAGAGAGAAGTCTTGTAGATGAGAATGGGCAGAAGTGACCAGAGGAGAAGTGAGGGAAGATCAGAAGTAGAGCGTAGGTTTTGTGAAGGAGAGTATTTGGAGATTAGAGATGAAATATAGGGAGGGGTTTCATTATTAAGGGCCTTGAATGTGAGTGTAAGTAATTTGAATTTGATTCTAGAGGAGATTGGGAGCCAGTGAAGGGACATACATATGGGAGCAGCTGATGTTGAGCGGTGAGATAGATGAATGAGTCTAGCGGCCGCGTTTAGAATAGATTGGAGTTGTGAAAGGTGACTTGTTGGAATACCTGTGAGGAGTAAGTTGCAGTAATCAAGGCGGGAGATGATGAGAGACTGAATCAGTGTTTTAGTTGATTCTGAACTGAGATAGGGTCGTATTCGAGCAATGTTGCGCAGTTGAATACGGCAAGATTTTGCAAGTGTTTGAATGTGTGGTGAAAAAGACAGATGAGAGTCTAAGATGACTCCTAGGCAGTGTCTCTGTGTGGTGGAATGAAAGGTGGTGTTGTTTACGGTGAGTAATATCTGAGGGACACGGGAAGATCTTGGAGGAAATATAATGAGTTCTGTTTTAGAAAGGTTCAGTTTCAGGTGGCGCTGTGACATCCAGGAGGAGACAGCAGAGAGACAGTCTGTGACTTGGGAAAGGACAGAGTTAGAAAGATCAGGAGTAGACAAGTAGAGTTGGGTGTCATCAGCATAAAGGTGAAACTGAAGTCCAAATGACTGAATGAGTTTTCCTAGTGAAGTCTGATGATTCTTAGAGCTTCTACGTTTACTTCTTAAGGGAATAAATTGAGAACAGTAATGATTTAATATCATTTTAAAGGACAACCATTTCTGTTCTGTGTTTTTAGCTGAAAACCTAATGCCCCGATCAATACTCTGTAGGGCAGCCCTCAAGGCACTAAAATTAGCTTTTGCAAAATTCATGGTTTTTGTTGCCCCAGTATATTTTTGTTTTTTGCACCAGACATTAAAAGATATAACATTATGGTCACTATTACCCAGGGGTTCAATGATTTGCACATTTGCTATAACTTCTGGCTCATTTGAGATCACTAAATCAAGAATAGCATTTTTTCTGGTAGGCTCCTCAACAACCTGTGCTAAAAAATTGTCGTGCAATAAGTTTATAAACTTGTTCCCATTAACTGATCTGGCAGTACCGTTGCTCCAGTCAATATCTGGGTAATTAAAATCCCCCATTATCATTACTTTACCTAAATTAGTAGCCTTTTCTATTTGCATTAGGAGCTTTGTCTCTTCCTCGTCACTTACATTAGGGGGTCTATAGCATACGCCTACAATTAATTTGCTGGATTCTTTACAATTGGTGAAGAACTCCACCCATACGACTTCTGCCCCCTCATTTTCTAACATAACCTCCTCCTTAAATGAGCTTTTAAATCCTGCCTAACATACAGACATACCCCACCTCCTTTTCTATTGCCTCTGTCCCTCCGAAACAAAGTATAGCCACTGATATTTACTGCCCAGTCATGTGACTCATTCAGCCATGTTTCGGCCACACCAATCACATCATATTTTCCTTCCAACACCAGCAGCTCCAGCTCTTCCATTTTACCAGTCAGACTTCTTGCATTTGTAAACCTACATTTAATACTGGCACCATATTGAACATATGACATGTGGTCCTCCCTCTCCTTAACAGTATCCCCAGCCAAATCTCCTCCCCCATTTTCCCTTTCTTTGCCCACTAACTCATCTAACCTGTCTACCACTGAATCTTTTACTGAACCCTCCCCCCCACACCTAGTTTAAAATCTCCTCCAACCCTCTAGCCATCTTCTCTCCCAAAACAGCTGCCCCATCATCATTGAGGTGCAGCCCATCCCTAGCAAAGAGCCTGTAGCCGACTGAAAAATCAGCCCAGTTCTCCAAAAACCCAAAACCCTCCTCCCTACACCAATCTCTCAGCCACGCATTAATCTCCCTACGCTCCCGCTGTCTCCTTAGCGTTGCTCGTGGCTCAGGTAATATCTCTGAGAAAATTACCTTGGAAGTCCTCGCCCTCAGCTTTGAACCTAGTTTTTTAAAATCATTTTTGAGGACTTCACCACCTCCTCTAACTTTGTCATTGTGTACCCCAACTCCTGGGTCTTCCCCAGCCCCTCCCAATAATCTGTCCACTCGTTCCACCACATGCCGAACCCTAGCACCAGGCAAGCAGCAGACTGTTCGGCATGTAGGGGCCTTGCGACAGATTACACTATCCACCTTTCTAATAATTGAATCCCCTATAACTAGAACCTGCCTTTCCTTCCTTGCACTCCCCCCACCACCCGTATTAGAGCCACTGCCTCCCGGGGTGCTCCGAGAGTCAGCCTGCTCCATACATGCCAGTTCTGAGTTTTCCTCCCCAGCATCTTCAGCCAAAAAGGCGAATTTGCTGTTTTGGACAAACTGTGAACCAGCCCCCCTACTCTTCTGTCCCCTACTTCCCCTCTTGACTGTCACAAACCTTCCTCCCTCATTAGCCTCCACTGCCCCTTCTCCTCCCCCCACTCCACTAGCCCCTGCCAGTGGTTGCTCTGCGAGCCTCCTGTCATTCCCCTTGTTTGCCGATGCTCTCAGTGCTGCAAGTTCACCCCTTGGGCGCAAATTCACTAAGCGCCGAAGCACCGAACGCTAGCGTTAATTCGCTAGCGTTTGGCATTTTCGTTACTGCGCAAATTCACTAACGAACGCTGGCGGATTTTCGCTAGTGTTACTTCGCATCCTTACGCCAGGCAAATTTTCGCTAGCGATGTAACTACGCAAATTCACTAACTTGCGCAGTGTACTGAACGCTACCTTTTACGCTAGACTTCCTTCGCCACCTCAGACCTGGCGAAGCGCAATAGAGTAGATAGGGATTGTTTAAAAAAAAAAGTCAAAATTTTTTCTAAGTCCCAAAAACCGCTGGCGTGTTTTCTACATGATGGGTGATAGGCTGAAAAAGATCGAAAACATTTTTGGGGCTCCCCTCCTTCCCCCCTACATTTCCTGACTCATGGCAACTTACCTAGACAGTGGGCACATGTGTAGGGCAAAATAAAATTTTTATTTGCTGATTTGAAGGTTTTCTAGGCATTTGTAGTGCAGATACGTGTTCCTCCATTGAAATTTGAATTTCACGCTGTATGCAAATTAGCCTTCGCTAGCAAAACTTCGCTTTATATAGCGAATCAACGCTAGCGCAACTTCGCAACCTTACGCTACCCCTGTGCGCAACTTCGGATTTTAGTGAATTTGCGGAGTGCTGGCGAAACTACGCCTGGCGAAGTGCGGCGAAGTGAGGCGAAGTTGCGCCTGGCGCAACTTCGCATCTTAGTGAATTTGCCCCATAGAGTCTGCAGCTCAGATTCCAAGATGAAAACCCACCGACATCTCTCACATGTAAATACTGCCTGGAACTGCTGCTCCAACACCACATACATGTGACAAGATACACACTGAGTAATACCAGCAAACCCACTCATATTTACACTGGGTACTTACAGTCTCCCACATGTAATTCCTCACCAACACCTTTTTGGTTTTCAACGCCTTAAGGTTTTTAACGCTTCTTATCACTTAATTCACATGCAACACTCTTGTTCTGTGGATGCCTCTATTTCCTTCCTGTCTCTGCTGACCCTGTGTGCCCATATTTCCTCCCTCTCACTCTCCTTCCCTGTGTACCCCTATTTCCTCGCCCTCTCTCTTGCCCCTGTGTACCCCTATGTCCTCCCTCTCTCTTGCCCCTGTGTGCCCTTATTTCCTCCCCCTCTATTTCCTTCCCTGTGTGCCCATATTTCCTCACCCTCTCTCTTGCCCCTGTGTACCCCTATTTCCTCCCTCTCTCGCCCCAGTGTACCCCTATGTCCTCCCTCTCTCTTGCCCCTGTGTGCCCTTATTTCCTCCCCCTCTATTTCCTTCCCTGTGTGCCCCTATTTCCTTCTTCTCTCTTGCCCCATGTACCCCTATTGCCTCCCTTCCTCTTGCCCCTGTGTGTCCTTATTTCCTCCCTCTCTATTTCCTTCCCTGTGTGCCCCTATTTCCTTCCTCTCTCTTGCCTCTGTGTACCCCTATTTCCTCCCCCCTCTCTCATGCCCCTGTTTGACCCTATTTGCTCTCTCTCTCTCTCTCTTACCCCTGTGCGCCCCTGTTTACATTCTCTCTCTCTTTTCCCTGTGTGACCCTATTTACTCTTTCTCTCTCGTGCCCCTGTGCGACCCTATTTCCTTCCTTCTCTCTCTCGTTTACCCCTTTTTGATCCTATTTACTCTCCCTCTCTCTCTCACACACCCCTGTTTGACCCTATTTGCTCCCTCTCTCTTTCTTACTCTGTGTGCCTCTATTTACTCCCCCTCTCTCTTGGCCCTGTGTGCCCCTATTTACTATCTCTCTCTCACCCCTATTTGACCCTATTTGCTCCCTCTCTCTCTCACAAATCACATCATAAAGTTTGCTGATGACACGACCATGGTGGGTCTCATTAGCAATAATGACGAGTCACCATACAGAGAGGAGGTGCAGGGGTTAACAGACTGGTGCAGAGCCAACAAGCTGTCTCTCAATGTAGACAAAACAAAGGAGATGGTTGTTGACTTTAGGAAGACTAGGAGTGACCACCTGCCACTGTACATCGACGGCTCTAATGTGGAGATCGTCAAAAGCACCACATTCCTTGGTGTCCACCTGGCGGAGAACCTCATCTGGTCCCCACAACACCAGCTACTTAGCCAAGAAAGCCCAACAGCGAGTCTACTTTCTGCACAAGCTGAGCAAATACCATCTCTCGCCATCCATACTCAAAACCTTCATACAGAGGGACTATCGAGAGCATCTTGAGCAGCTGTATCACTGTCTGGGCTGGGAACTACACTGTCATGGAGCGCAAGACCCTACAGAGGATAGTGAAGACAGCAGAGAAGATCATAGGTGTCTCTTCCTTCCATCCCGGTCATTTACACGACTTGCTGCATCTGTAAAGCCACCAGCATTGCTGGTGCTGGTGCACTGTCTTGTCCTGTCCCTGCACTGTGCTGACCTGTCTTGCAGGAGTTGCATATTTTTGCACTTGCACTTTTTGTCTGTTGTCCGGTACATCTATGTTGTGTTGTGTAGCACCATGGTCCTAGAGGAACGTTGTTTAGTTTCACTGTGTACTGTACAAACTCTTTAACCCCTGTGTATCCCAATTTACACCCTTCTCTCTCTCTCCTGTCCCTGTGTGACCCTGTTTACTCCCTCTCTCCTGTCCCTGTGTGACCCTGTTTACTCCCTCTCTCCATCCTCTTGTCCCTGTGTGACCCTGTTTACTCCCTCTCTTCATCCTCTTGTCCCTGTGTGACCCTGTTTACTCCCTCTCTCCTGTCCCTGCATGACCCTGTTTACTCCATCTCTTTCCTGTCCCTGTGTGACCCTGTTTACTCCCTCTCTTCATCCTCTTGTCCCTGTGTGACCCTGTTTACTTTCTCTCTCCTGTCCCTGTGTGACACTGTTTACTCCCTCTCTCTCTTACCCCTGTGTGTTCCATTTAGTCCCCCTCATTTACCCCTGTGTGTCCCTATTTACTTCTCCTCTCTCTTACCCCTGTGTGCCCCTATTTACTCTCCCCCTCTCACTCTCTTACCTCTCCACAAAACTTCTACATCTGAGTAGGACTTTAATTCCCCACTAAACTAGGACCCTTGAGACTACCAGTAAAACAACACATAGTAACAAAGTCAGTTAGGTTTAAAAAAGACAAATGTCCATCAAGTTCAAACTTTTAACTCTACTTTAACCTGCCTAACTGCTAACTGCATATGTTGGGTTCATCCAGAACAATAATTCTTTGGGGGATTGCTTAGCCTTCTACCTTAATTCAGATGTTCAATCTCTCAACTAGTTGGCCAGTCATCCCCTCTACTCATTACAGTTGCAGACAGCACCCAAGTACCTCTGCCGTACACAGACAACAGCCCTCCTGCCCTATAATGTAAAACACTGGGTATAAATGGGGTAGGGACATCAGAGTGTAAGCTCCACTGGGGCAGAGTCTGACATGAAATATCAAATTCTCTGTAACTGTGTAAATGTGTTTATGTAGAGCATATAATTCCTGTTTATGTAGAGCACTATAGTAAATTGAGTGCACCTTACTCTACTATAAGCTCCACTCCCAGTACATATGCTCCGGATGAGACCTTAAAATCGTAGGGAGTGAGCCTTCGCAGCGATGTGGAAGAAGGGTGTATTGCAACTGTAACTGTATTCAGGGTGCAAATAATTGGGCGCCAGTGGTTCTTATAACTTAACCATAGAACAGATTTATTGAACATACAATCCTCAGTGGAGTGTACAGAAAGAGAACATTGCAGAATCATACATTATAATGGATAGGCAGTACTCTCAGCACCTTTGATCAGTATGATTCTCCTCAGAGATAGGAATAATACATGCAGCTTTGAGGAGGTACACCCAGCTTTCAGCCTTTTCCGTAAGTGGAACCTGAGGGGAATACTCTACCCTAGGTCTGTACACTTAGTCCCTACTTCTGGGCAATTAGTACCCTGGGATCTTAATCCCACTACAATCCTTGTAGGAGCATCAAGCTGCTCAGCTAAATATCATGACTGTCTGTCACTCCTAGAGTGACCTATAAAGGTGAGTAGCCTATTCTTACTAGACCTGACCTGTCTAGGTTCCACTCAAGCTCTGCCTCCTACTCAGGCTAGAGCCAGCACAAGATGGACACTGAAAGCATGGCTTTAGAGGGTTTTATACTCTAGCACAATGCCATCTGCTGATCACTGTGAGAAACAACAAGGGGCATAGCTTAAAGCAGGAATAGGAAACAGTTACCCCTCCCAACTGTATTTTAGGACCCAGTTAGGTGTCTATAACACTAGGGAAACTGCCTGCTAAATAATACTGGGGATGGCTATCCTACACATCCCTACATTTTTAAGAGAACTCTCATCTGGACAAAAAAGACATCTATGCTCAAATGTTGTTCATAGACTTCAGTTCAGCATTCAACACTATCATTCCTTCGCATCTGGTAGAAAAGCTGAGCCTGCTTGGACTGAACACCTCCCTCTGCAGTTGGGTTCTGGACTTCCTAACTGACAGACCTCAGTCAGTCAGGATTGGAAACATCATCTCCAGAACCACCACACTGAGCACCAGAGCCCCTCAAGGCTGTGTGCTTAGTCCTCTACTGTTCACTCTGCTGACGCATGACTGTGCAGCTATGCACCGCACAAATCACATCATAAAGTTCGCTGATGACACAACTGTGGTGGGTCTCATCAGAAATAATGACCAGTCACCATACAGAGAGGAGGTGCAGGGGTTAACAGACTGGTGCAGAGCCAACAACCTGTCTCTCAATGTAGACAAAACAAAGGAGATGGTTGTTGACTTTAGGAAGACTAGGTGTGACCACCTGCCACTGCACATCGACGGCTCTAATGTGGAGATCGTCAAAAGCACCAAATTCCTTGGAGTCCACCTGGCAGAGAACCTCATCTGGTCCCCACAACACCAGCTACTTAGCCAAGAAAGCCCAACAGCGAGTCTACTTTCTGCACAAGCTGAGCAAATCCCATCTCCCACCATCCATACTCAAAACCTTCTACAGAGGGACTATCGAGAGCATCTTGAGCAGCTGTATCACTGTCTGGGAACTGCACTGTCATGGAGCGCAAGACCCTACAGAGGATAGTGAAGACAGCAGAGAAGATCATAGGTGTCTCTCTTCCTTCCATCACGGACATTTACACCACTTGCTGCATCTATAAAGCCACCAGCATTGCTGGTGCTGGTGCACTGTCTTGTCCTGTCCCTGCACTGTGCTGTCCTGTCTTGCAGGAGTTGCATATTTTTGCACTTGCGCTTTTTGTCTGTTGTCCGGTACATCTATGTTGTGTTGTGTAGCCCCATGGTCCTAGAGGAACGTTGTTTAGTTTCACTGTGTACTGTACAAACGTATATGGATGGAATGACAATAAACTCACTCTCTTGACTTGAACTATAAAGTAATATTTATACATACCTTCTGCCAGTATCTGGGCTCCAATGGTTTACTAGGAAAAAGCCAAGAAGCAGAACTTGCTGCCAAAGTGTTTATTTCCACTAATCCAATATATATAGCCCCCAGGGAAAATGTATTTTTTGCACAACATAAAGGTAACGTTTAGTAAAAAGAGACATTTTTATTTACAAAGTTGGAGTGCTAGGGTTGTTGTGTAGTGTATATATATATATATATATATATATATATATACAGTGGTGTGCAAAACTATTTGCCCCCTTCCTGATTTCTTATTCTTTTGCATGTTTGTCACACAAAATGTTTCTGATCATCAAACACATTTAACTATTAGTCAAAGATAACACAAGTAAACACAAAATGCAGTTTTTAAATGAGGGTTTTTATTATTTAGGGAGAAAAGAAATCCAAATCTACATTTTCATGTGTGAAAAAGTAATTGCCCCCTGAACCTAATAACTGGTTGGGCCCCCCTTAGCAGCAATAACTACAATCAAGCGTTTGCGATAACTTGCAACGAGTCTTTTACAGCGCTCTGGAGGAATTTTGGCCCACTCATCTTTGCAGAATTGTTGTAATTCAGCTTTATTTGAGGATTTTCTAGCATGAAGCGCCTTTTTAAGGTCATGCCACAACATCTCAATAGGATTCAGGTCAGGACTTTGACTAGGCCACTCCAAAGTCTTCATTTTGTTTTTCTTCAGCCATTCAGAGGTGGATTTGCTGGTGTGTTTTGGCTCATTGTCCTGCTGCAGCACCCAAGATCGCTTCAGCTTGAGTTGATGAACAGATGGCCGGACATTCTCCTTCAGGATTTTTTGGTAGACAGTAGAATTCATGGTTCCATCTATCACAGCAAGTCTTCCAGGTCCTGAAGCAGCAAAACAAGCCCAGACCATCACACTACCACCACCATATTTTACTGTTGGTATGATGTTCTTTTTCTGAAATGCTGTGTTTACGCCAGATGTAACGGGACGCGCACCTTCCAAAAAGTTCAACTTTTGTCTCGTCGGTCCACAAGGTATTTTCCCAAAAGTCTTGGCAATCATTGAGATGTTTTTTAGCAAAATTGAGACGAGCCTTAATGTTCTTTTTGCTTAAAAGTGGTTTGCGCCTTGGAAATCTGCCACGCAGGCCGTTTTTGCCCAGTCTCTTTCTTATGGTGGAGTCGTGAACACTGACCTTAATTGAGGCAAGTGAGGCCTGCAGTTCTTTAGATGTTGTCCTGGGGTCTTTTGTGGCCTCTCGGATGAGTTGTCTCTGCGCTCTTGGGGTCATTTTGGTCGGCCGGCCACTCCTGGGAAGGTTCACCACTGTTCCATGTTTTTGCCATTTGTGGATAATGGCTCTCACTGTGGTTCGCTGGAGTCCCAAAGCTTTAGAAATGGCTTTATAACCTTTGAAATTGAACTCAGGTGTGATAAACCACAGTTAAGTTATTTTTTAACAAGGGGGGCAATCACTTTTTCACACAGGCCCATGTAGATATGGAGTTTTTTTTCTCCCTTAATAACGTAAACCTTCATTTAAAAACTGCATTTTGTGTTCAATTATGTTATCTTTGACTAATAGTTAACGGTTTTTGATGAGCAGAAACATTTAAGTTTGACAAACATGCAAAAGAATAAGAAATCAGGAAGGGGGGCAAATAGTTTTGCACACCACTGTATATGGCAGAGATTGCTTTCACTTTCAGAATGAATGGGCTTTCACCTAAACTGCACCCCTTTATCAGTTATCTATGTTGGAATATGGACCCAGTGGGGTGAGGCTTGGCTCAGTTATTGAAACATCTGATACTTGGGCACATAGGGGAGGAGGGAGTGTAAATGGGATGTTTGCCTTTGAGTTAACTGTTAGTATGATATAGAGACAATATTTTATTTACAATTGTTTGTTTGTCTGCACCTTCTAACCACTTGCCACCATTACTCAGAAGTCCACTGGTTAACTATAGACAAGCTGACAACTCTTGGGAATATACAATTGTTTTGTACCAAAAAGAAAGAAACTGCTAAGAAGAGTTAGTAGTGTCGCATAGTGTCTATTACAATAAGTGTAAAATTGATTGTGTATACTGTATAGAGAGACCATAGTGAGAAAGAGAGAATTCATGACTTGATAAGTATAATTAGTTCATGATCACTTCAATCCATAAATAAATTCATTATGTGAAAACCAACATTTAGGGGCACATTTACTTAGTGTCGAATATCGAGGGTTAATTAACCCTCGATATTTGACTGTCGAAGTATAATACTTCGACTTCGAATATCGAAGGATTTACCGCAATTCGTTCGATCGAAGGAAAAATTGTTCGAACGAACGATTAAATCTTTGGAACTGAACAATTCGAAGGATTTTAATCCATTGATCGAACGATTTTCCTTTGACCAAAAGTTTGTTAGAAAGCCTATGGGGACCTTCCCCATAGGCTAACATTGAGGTTCGGTAGGGTTTACTTGGCGAAGTAGGGGGTCAAAGTTTTTGTTAAAGAGACAGTACTTCGACTATCAAATGGTCGAATAGTCGAACGATTTTTAGTTTGAAACGTTTGATTCGAAGTCGTAGTCGAAGGTTAAAGTAGCCAATTCGATGGCCAAAAAAATCATTCGAAATTCAAAGTTTTTTCTATTCTGTTCCTTCACTCGATCTAAGTATATGTGCCCCCAGGTGTCGTTATTGTGTTTTGTAAGAGTCAATTGGTGATTATAAATTAATAAAGTGTAATAGTGCATAAGGTGCCACTTATTAAATTAGCAGTTCACATTCCACTAATATATCAAAAATATTTACCCATTTAATGGCTCCTTTAAAAAGAGGGAATTGATCATTTTAAAAACATTTAAAAATTAGGATGTATCATGATCTGGTGATTGCAGTATATATACTGAGTTATTATACTGGTCCCACCAGGATCTTACATTGACCTGTAATTTATGTCAAGTTTGTGGGAATCAGGAGGGTATATGTGGCAAAGTAGATTAGGTGGTCAAAGTGGTAAATGGGAACGGAGGACAGACCAACACTTGGTTAACTGGATCTCAATGTGTCGCTACAGACAAGGAATCCAATGTGGTGTGCAAATAGACCATTAACTGACACTTTGTCCTCTCAGAGGCCCCCTAAAATAGATTGGCCTAGTTCCTGTCACTTATTCTAATGCAATTTCAAAGAAGATTTCTGTATCCCTCAGAAAAGTGATTTGGGAAGTGGAATATAGTGTAGTATTTCCTCAATCAAATGCACACCCAGTGCCTTTTGTGAATAAATAAATAGATCAGTGTACAATATAGTGAGGACCTTCACCATTAGTGTATAGTGTTCTTAATACCATCAAATCATTAGAGCAAACACAGAGAGGAGAGCTAGTTGAAAAGGTTAATACCCACACTTTGAATCCCACTCGCTGTAGTAGTCTATTATACGCAAAAACGTTAAGAAAAATTGCTTGCGTTTCTCAGAAATCTTAGGGTTATTATGGTCGCTAACTCCTAACAACAATAAAGAGTATCATGTGCAAAAACATAGGGGCCGATTCACGAAGGGTCGAATATCGAGGGTTAATTAACCCTCGATATTCGACTGGGAATTTAAATCCTTCGAATTCGAATATCGAATTCAAAGGATTTAGCGCTAAAAATTTGATCGATCCGATTAAATCCTTCTAATCGAACGATTCGAAGGATTTTAATAAAACGATCGAATGAATATCCTTCGATGAAAAAAACTTTAGCAAGCCTATGGGGACCTTCCCCATAGGCTAACATTGAGTTCGGTAGCTTTTAGCTGCCGAACTAGGGGGATCGAATTTTTTTTTAAAGAGACAGTACTTCGACTATCGAATGGTCGAATAGTCGAACAATTTTTTATTCTAATCGTTCGAATCGTTATTTAACCAATTCGATGGTCGAAGTACCCAAAAAATACTTCGAAATTCGAATTTTTTTTTTATTCGAACCCTTCACTCGAATTTCGTGAATCGGCCCCATAGTATTCTACACTTTAATAAACGATAAAATTGCACTCACAAATATTTCTCCGTGCATTCACATTAAAAACCAAGTGAAGGCAAGTTCCCGTGGTAGTCGCGAGGTTGTTGGCACCTTTCCAATCTCGCCGCTCGCGTTCCCACTTTACTTCGGTTCACTTCCTCTTTCGTCACCACTCGATGCTTCCTCCAGGAGTAATGACGACTTCCGCAATGTCCACTCTTTATTGTCCCATATCAGTTAGACACTCTAACTTTATTAGTAACTCCAAATGTCTTTAAGTTCATATTTCAATTAGCATTATCAAAATGGACAAATTCCTATTACAATGTCTCCATAGTAAAGCGCTTATTCTAATGCAACACCAGTATTAAGGAAACAAGCAGTTGCCCACAAGGTAGGTCTGTATTAGCGTGATCGCAGTACCATGTATCTGTCCACCATTCTGCCCACCCTCTGAAGTGTATCACCCCCAGCAATTCAAACCTCGCAGTGGAGCAAACGCCTGACACGTGTTTTGCCCGTGAAGGCTTTCTCAAAGGCAAAATGGCAATTTTGGCATAGACTATAGAACCTTCCCTGCAGATTTGCAACAATTTTGTTTGACACACAATTATTATTATTTTTATTTTCAACATGTTTATTAGTTTCATGAACAAGTCAGAGATAATACAGTATATATATATAATACAGTACAAGTGTAAAAATCCAAATGACTTCATAGGCATCATTCACAGTAAACTGTAAATTACTACAAAGTTCAAAAATAAATGATAAATTCCGAAAATGACTTAAATGAACATAAAAATAAAATAACATTCAGGGCTCACAAAAAAAATATATAAACAACAGAAATAAAAATACAAATAATCCTGGAATTATTTTAAGTTAAAGAGGTTAACCACACATGTTTGAATGTTAAGTAGCCCCAAATTGAGCCGTAACCTCTTCTTTGACTCATCAAATAAGTTTAGATATTTAGAAAAAGAATGAGAGGATTTATCATTCCTATAATCAGATCGTAAAGCTTCCTGCAAACACAACTGGCTCAATGAGGACAGAATCTCCTTTAACCCTTTAAGTGCCAACAGAATTTCCCATTTTGGTTACGTGAAATGCCAGCCGTTTTTAAGCATTTTGTACTTGTTCAGTTTAACAAGGTTTTATTGAAGAAAAACCTCCATGAAACTAGGGAAATGATATATTGTTTTTTTCGTTTTAAATTGGGCTTTGACGTGCAAGTGGAATGTTGCGACTTTTCTGGAGATTTAATGTGAATTTTGGGTGAAATATGTAAAAAAAAAATTGTTAAAAAATTATGTATATCTTTTGTTTGTTTTTTCACAGAAAAGTTAATTTTACATGCATTTTTTTTGTGTTTGTAAAAGCCCTAATCCTGCCAAGTCCAACGATACCCAATATGTATCAGTAACCCACTTCTTTTGTCCAGGGGTAACCCCCAAACTAAAACAGCATTTTGTAGAATTTTACACCAGAACAAATTGGATAAGCACACATGGCAGTTGATGTAGCATAACTTATATGTAAATCTAAATTATCCCTTCAAGTTTGGTATTTTTAGAAACTACAGACCTTCAGGTTTCTAGGGGTGCTGTAGTTTTCACTCAAAATTCAAATACATTTTACCAGTGCGTTGTGATATTTAGAACTTTTTTGTTGTATTTTTAGTTTTTTTCTAAAATGCAAACTTAGACGCAGGATCAAATGTAAATCGGACAAAATAACACCGTTATAAATGCTATAATTATAGACAATTTGAAAGACAAACTTCTCCTGAAGAAAACAATACCCCATATATGTGGATACACATAGAGACGCAGCCACCAAACACCCCAAAACAGGAGCAACGCATAAGGGCAATTGCAATTGAAAATCTGGCGGCTACGCTCTATGTGTACTACTTTTTCAGTCTAAACACCCCCCAAAACGTGAAATAACACCCACAAACCTTATATGTCTGAAAAGTACACTTCTTCAGCTATTCAAAGATGCCATTCTCGCTTTTCTACACAGAGAATTGTGGCCGCAGTTGTTTGTAGAAGTCAGTGATTTGGTCTGAAATAAAGAGAAAAAAAAGTTCAAAGTTCAAAAAGTTTCCTTGGCAACTAACAAAAACCTTCTCAACAACAATCTGCAAGTTCTCCTTAATAGAACAATACCCCATATGTATGGATACACATAGAGACGCAGCTCAAACACCCCAAAACAGGCACAATGTGTAATATTGGGGCTGCGAATTTATGTACAGTTCTCAAGTTTTTTCATCATAAACTGCCCCTTACCTGTGAAATAACCCCCATAAACCATGTATATCCAAAAAGTACACTTCTTCAGCTATTCAAAGATGCCATTGTCGCTTTTCTAAACAGAGAATTGTGGCTGCAGTCCTTCATAGAAGTCAGCAATTTGGTCTGAAATAAAGGAAAAAAGATATAAAAAGTTGTATTTTTCCCTAAGTTTCCATGGCAACTGACAAAAACCTGCTCAATAACAATCTGCATGTTCCCCTGAATAAAATGATACCCCATATGTATAAATACACATAGCGACGCAGCCACCAAACACCCCAAAACAGGCACAATGTCTAATATTGGTTCTGTGACTTTATGTGCAATTAACGACACAAATTGGTATCCCTGTGTGTATATATAGATATATTAAATCCTTATTTAACCCAAGCTATAGGTGGGGGTCTGACCAAGTCAGAAAAAAAGTATTAATATAGTTTAAGAAAAAAAGAAACCCCACCAAATAGAAGTTTCTATACCTATACCAAGTCAAATTGAACCATAAATTGCAAAATCAGGCTGATTACTGATAATAATAATTCATTAATAAAAGTGATGGTTATTAAGTTAAATAAAGTGCTAGTGCAAATAAATAAAGTGAAATCAATCAATACAGAGGGCTGATAACAAAATGAATTATTTCTGAATCCAATGGGTGTATTACCCCACCAATAGATTCCAGTGGTATCCCTTATTAGATAAATTCATTAATTCATACAGAGTGTTATTAAACCTGGTAAATATAATAAAATTAGTATTGCAATAAATTACACCTATAAAGTGCGGTGCAATAAATAGGTTAAAAAATGAGACTTGGTAATTGATTAAATGGTTAAAAAGGAGTTGGTAAAAGGATGGCCAAAATTCAGAATGGGTTAAAAGGTTATTCGATCATATTCCAAGATTAGAGTTGAGAGAAAATTGGAAAATATAGTAGGTGGAGTTGTCCCAAAAACTGCCTATTTTATTTCTAGAGCCTGGGACACCACAAAGTCAAGGCAGGACAGGGTAACCGGAGCTGTGGTCTTGTAATTTAACTTGCCCTAACAATTAAAAGAGGCTAAATAGCCCTAAAAAACCACAAACCCACGGCCCCTTAGAATGGAAGGAAGATGGAAGAGGTGGTATAGTAAAGTATTTAGATCAAATTTCCTGCCCCCATAAAGATATCCAGTATATTCCCCTATTGGAATTTGTTGTTCAGAATCAAGTTTGTTAAGATAAGGAGATCAATTTTCAAGAGAACGCCGACGCGCGTTTCGCTTAGAAGCTTTGTCAAGGCGAAAATGATTGGGTCCGTGTAGTGTGCGCCTAGAAATAGACTTCCACATTGGCATCACTGTGCTCACTTCTCGCGGGATCCTGGTCATAGTAGACGCGCCGAACATGAACTGCGTCTCCGCCTCCCCACTATCCCGTCACTAAGACCTCCCAACACCAATGAAGACGCCCACAGGTGCATCTTTATGGGCTTACCCAAACGGACCCATTTTATCCTGAGCTTATCGAAATGAATTTTTTTAAAAATTATGAATTAACCATTTGGCGATTTTTTATTAATTTATTAAACAATGATCAGAATAAAAATTGTCTATTTTATAAAGAGAAAATATTTATTTGTAAATACTATATATAAAATTCATGAATACCTATTAAAGAGGTAATTTAGCCGTAATATAAACGTTAGATAAAATTTACATATGGTACTTGAAATTTATAAAGGGAAAGAAACTTTTTAATTAAAAACAAAATTAAATAAAAGCAGTGTAGAGGTTATTTTCAGTTATTCCTTTTGGGGAAATTGTGTCTAACTTAAAAATCCAGTAGCTTTCCCGTTTAAGGAGAGCTTGTTCATGATCCCCTTTACGGATTCCCAGGTCAATAGTTTCCAGGGCCCAAAATTTTAAGAGAGACGGATTCATATTATGACATTTTAAGAAGTGAAGTGCTACTGTTGACAATGTTTTATCATTTTTAATTGCGTTTCCTGCTGTACTCAATCTCCTTTTGATCTACTAATGTATGTTTGCAGACATCTGTGAACATCTAGAAGATGTAATTTTTCTTCAATGGAATCTTTAGGAGAATTAACGAAAGATGGGAGAATGATTTGAGCATTTAAATTGTTGCAGGAAGAAACTTTTGGAGAGAACCCTGGCAAGATTTTTAGCAAAACTTTCTCAGGAAAAAATATCGTATATGGAGGATCATAGTAACATAGTAGTAAGTAAGGTTGAAAAAAGATACACGTCCATCAAGCTCAACCTTTTAGTTTTTTTTTATCTGCCTAACTGCCAGTTGATCCAGAGGAAGGCAAAAAAAAACCCATCTGAAGCCTCTCCAATTTGCCTCAGAGGGGAAAAATTCCTTCCTGACTCCAAGATGCAATAGGACCAGTCCCTGGATCAACTTGTACTATGAGCTATCTCCCATATCCCTGTATTCCCTCACTTGCTAAACACCATCCAACCCCTTCTTATACCTATCTAATGTATCAGCCTGTACCCCTGATTCACTTCCCAGCTCTCCCTGTAACACCCCTTTCCCTCCTCTAATCTCATTGGCTCCCTCCTGTCTGCTGGGAGGAGCTACTGGTGAATAAAGCATCCGACCCTTCCTTATACCTATCTAATGTATCAGCCTGTACCACTGATTCACTTCCCAGCTCTCCCTGTAACACCCCTTTCCCTCCTCTAATCTCATTGGCTCCCTCCTGTCTGCTGGGAGGAGCTACTGGTGAATAAAGCATCCGGCCCTTCCTTGTACCTATCTAATGTATCAGCCTGTACCCCTGATTCACTTCCCAGCTCTCCCTGTAACACCCCTTTCCCTCCTCTAATCTCATTGGCTCCCTCCTGTCTGCTGGGAGGAGCTACTGATAAATAAAGCATCCGACCCTTCCTTATACCTATCTAATGTATCAGCCTGTACCCCTGATTCACTTCCCAGCTCTCCCTGTAACACCCCTTTCCCTCCTCTAATCTCATTGGCTCCCTCCTGTCTGCTGGGAGGAGCTACTGGTGAATAAAGCATCCGACCCTTCCTTGTACCTATCTAATGTATCAGCCTGTACCACTGATTCACTTCCCAGCTCTCCCTATAACACCCCTTTCCCTCCTCTAATCTCATTGGCTCCCTCCTGTCTGCTGGGAGGAGCTACTGGTGAATAAAGCATCCGACCCTTCCTTGTACCTATCTAATGTATCAGCCTGTACCCCTGATTCACTTCCCAGCTCTCCCTGTAAAACCCTTTCCCTCCTCTAATCTCATTGGCTCCCTCCTGTCTGCTGGGAGGAGCTACTGGTGAATAAAGCATCCGACCCTTCCTTGTACCTATCTAATGTATCAGCCTGTACCACTGATTCAGGGAGACAATTCCACATCTTCACAGCTCTCACTGTAACAAACCCCTTCCCAATATTTAGCTGGAACCTCTTTTCTTCTAATCGGAATGGGTGACCTCGTGTCAGCTGGAAAGACCTACTGGTAAATAAATCATTAGAGAGATTATTATATGATCCCCTTATATATTTATACATAGTTATCATATCACCCCTTAAGCGCCTCTTCTCCAGCGTGAACATCCCCAATTTGGCCAGTCTTTCCTCATAGCTAAGATTTTCCCTTTACCAGCTTAGTTGCCCTTCTCTGTCCCCTCTCTAATACAATAATGTCCTGTTTGAGTGATGGAGACCAAAACTGTACGGCATATTCTAGATGGGGCCTTACCAGTGCTCTATACAGTGGGACCCCCTCCTCCCGTGACTCTCTGCCCCATTTAATACAACTCAAGCCCTTATTTGCCCTTGATGCTGCTGACTGGCATTACTTGCTACAGACAAGTTTATTATCTACAAGGACTCCAAGCTCCGTCTCCATTATGGATTTGCCTAGTGCAGTCCCATTAAGGGTATAAGTGGATATTGTTACATCCCAGGAGCAGGACTTTACATTTATCAACATTGAATCTCATTTGCCACTTAGCTGCCCAGATTGCCAGTTTGTCAAGATCCTGTTGCAAGTGCCACATCCTGGATGGAATTAATTGGGCTGATAGTTTTGTGTCATCTGCAAACACTGATACATTACTTACAATACCCTCCCCTAAGTCATTAATGAACAAGTTAAATAAAAGTGGCCCCAATACTGAGCCCTGAGGGACCCCACTAAGAACCTTACTCCAAGTAGAGAATGTCCCATTAACAACCACCCTCTGTACCCGATCCTGTAGCCAGTTTCCTATCCATGTGCAAACGACTTCATTTAGCCCAACAGACCTTAGTTTAGAAAGCAGTCGTTTGTGGGGCACAGTATCAAACGCTTTGGCAAAATCCAAATAGATCACATGTACTGCCCCCCCCCACTGTCCAGAATCTTACTTACCTCATCATAAAAAGCAATCAAATTAGTCTGACATGACCTATCCTTCATAAAGCCATGCTGATTGTTGCTCATAATGCCATTCACTAGGACAACATTCTGAATGTGATCCCTTAACAAGCCTTCAAATAATTTTCCCACCACAGATGTCAGACTTACTGGCCTATAATTGCCAGGCTGAGATCGTAATCCCTTTTTAAATATTGGAATAACATCAGCTTTTCTCCAATCCATAGGCACCATACCAGATGACAGTGAATCTGAGAAAATCAGAAATAGCGGCTGGTCTAAAACTGAACTAAGCTCTCTTAGAACCTGGGGGTGTATGCCATCAGGCCCTGGAGCCTTGTTTACATGAATTTTTATTAAAGCACATCAATTTTTATTAATCTCGTTAAAATTATAGCATTATTCCAAAATGCAAACAATAAAGTGTAAAAGAATATGAGACTAATGTCCGTATTAATTTTCAAGATCAAATCCAGTGTGATCAAGTGGTCATCCCTTTGTGCAAGTGGTGTCCAAAAAAAAATGTCTTTTTAAAGTCCATGACAGGGAAATTGCCATCACTGCCTATCCCTGGTTACATTACAAAAAAACAAAAGTACTGCAATAACATGCTTACTTAAGGGTTACTAGAAGCATGTATGTATCAGTTATATTATTTAAGTATGCCAGCACCAGCGAATCACGTACCAGAGGCCTCCCCTTCAGACTAGAGGAAAAGAAGTTTCATTTAAAGGAACAGAGTAGGGGGTTCATCACATACTCTGTTCCTTTAAATGAAACTTCTTTTCCTCTAGTCTGAAGGGGAGGCCTCTGGTACGTGATTCTCTTTATGGGTAAAAAGGTCCCCTGCTATTTGTCTATAATGTCCTCTAATGTACTTGTAAAGTCTAATCATGTCCCCTCACAAGCGCCTTTTTTCCCCCAGAGAAAACAACCCCAACCTTGTCAGTCTCCCCTCATAATTTAACTCTTCCCTCCCTCTAACCAGTTTAGTTGCACTTAGTCTCTGCACTCTCTCCAGCTCATTTATATCCCTCTTAAGGACTGGAGTCCAAAACTGCCCCCATACTCCAGATGAGGCCTCACCAGGGACCTATAAAGAGACACAATTATGTTTCATCCCTTGAGTTAATGCCCTTTTTTATACAAGAACTTTATTTGCTTTAGTAGCCACAGAATGACACTGCCCAGAATTAGACAACTTGTTATCTACAAAGACCCCAAGATCCTTCTCATTTAAGGAAACTCCCAACACACTGCCATTTAGTGTATAACTTGCATTTATATTATTTTTGCCAAAGTGCATAACCTGCATTTATCAACATTGAAGCTCATTTTCCAGTTTTCTGCCCAGTTTTCCAGTTTAGACAAATCACTGTGCAAAGTGGCAGCATCCTGCATGGAACCTATAGTTCTGCACAATTCCTGGTGCATTTGTCCTATACACTAGGCAGGACCGCCATCAGAAATCGCAGGGCCCCATACGAAAAAATGTTCTGGGCCCCCTGGGCTGCACCCACCACAAGCCCCACCTACAGGTCCACCCCCCACCACACACTAAAAAAAAAAAAACAAACATTGGTGGCTATGGTTCCCACATGTTAATAAAAAAATATTGGTGGTTAGGGCCCCCCCATTGAAAAAAACATTTGTGGTCAAGGCCCCCCATTATAAGATATTGGTGGCTAGGACCCCACATGGGAAAAAAATTGTATTTTCTTTAGTCTGAAAGGCAGCACAGATACTGATAGAATCTAGTAAGATAGAATAAACAGGGTTGGATTAAGGATATTGAAGCACTGCCTACAGAATCCAGCTGCCAAAGGCTGCATCATTAAAGGCTGCTAAATGAAGGCTGTTGTAAAGAAAGTACCTGTGAGGCGGGGTCGCCCGCCGCATGGTCCTTATCGCCGGCGCCATGTCGTTTCTAGGGCAGGCGCAGGCACGCTGGCGTGTTTGCGCCAGCACGTTTTGATGCACGTTTTGGCGTGAAATTTAAATGGTATTTAAGGGCCATTCATTGTACAGCCCTTTGCCCATGATAGAACTTAGTTCTTGTGGTTTCCTGAGCCTTGTGCGTCTGTCTTTGAATTTTGATCTGATTATCCGTGTTTGACCCAGCCTGCTTCCTGACTATCCGACAATTTGTATCCTGACCTTTGCCGGCCTACAGCAACTCTTCTGCTTAACCCTTTGTTTGATCACCCGGTTTGACCCTTTGCCGATTCTGATATCCGCCTGCCTCGACCCAGCCTGTCAGACCATCCTTCTGCCTAATCCTTTTGTACCGTGACCTTTGGCCTAACTCACTCTAACAACAGTCGTGCTCCTTTGCCTGCCAGAACTCCTCGCCTTGCTCCTCTCGAAAAGTCCAGGTGGCATCTGAGTACGCTGAGGGCTCCTCCCGAAAGCCAAAGGCGGTCACACTACTGGTGAAGCCGAGACCAGGGAGCTTGGCACTAGTTCTGGTTTAGGGTGCCGACCGTGACAGCCATAGAACTTTGTAAAGGTAGAAATACTGCTCCATGTGGTTGCCTTAAAAAATTCTTCCAAGCTCAAGGCTGACTTTTCTGCCCGAGAGGTTGAAACTGCTCGAGTAGAATATGCAGAAAGTAGATCAAGAGGATCTTTCCCCAAAGAAGTATAGACCATTGAAATTGCATTCTTCATCCAGGATGAAATAGTAGATTTTGCAGCTTTGTTTACCTTGGAAACAAAGAGAAGATGTTCTGAAACTCTGAAACCCTTTTCCTGGTCACTCCATATCAGCAATACACCCGGGAGGCCCCTCCCATTCCTGCCCCTAGCTCAGATAGTCCCTCCCTCTCAGACTTTAAAAGGTACCCCAGAGACTCACCTCTTTGTCTTTTTCTTTTCTGTTTCTGTCTTTAGCAGGAGGGCTGGTTTGAGTTCCTGGTTCAGGTCGATAAACCTTACAGGGGAACTAAAAAAGGCTAGAAGGGGGATCCCTTCCTCCATTCCTTGTGAAGGCCTGGAGAGGGAAAAGGGAAAAAAGGGTATGACAAATAGTTGAACTATAAATCACCTTCTATATTCCCCAGGAGGCGTGCCAGGTGGGTAGCTGGTAAAGTGGCCCCTGTCACTAATGATCCTAGTGCGGTGATTTAGGGTTTCTTGTGCCTTGCCTTAATCCGTTGGGACTTTCATCCCTTTTTATGCTTGGAGGTTCCCTGCATGGCCCTTATTTTAGGGCAGCGTTACTGTCACCTGGGCTGGCTAGTTTTTCGGAAGAGGAGGTTAGCGCTCCTTTCGTGAGTTGGGGACCTTTTGGGTGAATCGGGATCCCCTAGGCCTCTTCCTAGACCTTCCCCCCTCCTCCGTTATTTTCTCCCCAGGCATCCCTCCTTCACGGAGGTTGCGGCAGTGGACGCCGCTTCTGGTGCGCCCTGTGATGACGTTAGGGCAGTGCGCAGCCCTGCATCGGGAGATTGTCGGAGGAGGAGGGGGGTGGTAACCGCGTGGAGTTAAAGTAGCCGGCGCCTGAGCTACTCGTTTCCTACCCTGGGGAGGCTCATCCCTTAGGGGATTTGGTTCCTAAAGGGGTAGGATCTCCAGCAGCGTTCTCTTGCTGGGTCTGCCTCCTCCAAGATGGTGACGCAATGTGGATACCGGTGGCAGCGTCAGCCATCTTGGGGCAGGGGCTTTAGCTCCTCTAGAGTTCATAAGGAGCTGGCTGGTGGGGGGTACACCTCTCGACTTTTTGGAGTCAAAGGCTTCCCTTCTCAGTCCTGCTGCTCGTATCTCTCGCTGTTGGTTATCAGGTAAGCCTCTGCTGGTGGGGTTTGTGATCTACTTTTCTGCAGAGTTGCTGTTCTGGGGGTATTAACCTGGTGGTTGTCGGTTTTTAGCTTGTTTAGTTGGAACTGGTGTGATGGATCATTCAGCCTCAAGTGCCTCGGCCTTTCAAGCTAGGTAAGTCCCTCCTTAAGTTGTGTATATATATATATATATATCTATATATTTTTTTTTTGTTAGGCTTTTATCTTATCTCTCTCTCTTCTTCTTTTCTTGGTCTCAGCTTGCCTGAAGATTCTCAGCATAGAAAACACAAGACCATGGGGGCACCTATGTCAGAATGTGTGGGATGCTTTAAGCCACCTCTTGTGGGCAAAAAATTTTGTGACTCCTGTTGGAGGGATTTCTGCAGATCAGCCTCTAACCCAACAGGAAGGGAACAGGAGACCTTAGAAGGCCTGGGGTCCGGACAGGAAGTTTGGAGAGATAACGATGATTCCTCTGAGGAAGAGGGTATGGCGCCTGCCAGTACAGTTACCTTTACAGATTCAGAGGATGAATTCGAGGCTGCTCATGAATCTTTTTGACTTTGCATTAGTCTCTCCCCTTATCAAAGCCTTAAAGCTTACCTTAGGAGTAGAGGAAGAGGTTGAATCAGCTAAGACCTCCAAAGTCCTGCCTACTCCATCTAAGAACCGTCAGACCTTCCTTTTGTTTGGGGAGGTGGCAGAATTAATTAAGGCAGAATGGCTCAAGGCGGCTAAGAAAGTCTCTTTTGTTTCACCAGGTACCAGATTTGCTAAACTATATCCGTTTAAGGAGTCGGAAGTGAAGGATTGGTCTATTTCTCCTTCTGTAGACCCTGCAGTTATTCATTTGGCCAAAAAGACAACCTTGCCAATTGATGATTGTTCAATTAAACGATCCGATGGATAGAAGAGTGGAATCGGATCTTAGAAAAGCCTTCATTGTGGCGGGTGCAGCATGTAAACCAGCAGTTGCCTTAGTATCTGTAGCCAAAGCCATGTCTTGTTGGATTGAATCCATTGATAAAGCTGTGATCAAGGGTGCGGACGTAAAGGACATTTCTGCTAGTCTAGCAGAGTTGAAGATAGCTGCAGGATTCATTTCGGAAGGTGCTGTAGTTTTGACTAGACTGTCTGCCCGCTCTATGGCTATTTCAGTAGCAGCGAGACGAGCATTATGGCTCAGGTCATGGTCGGCGGATACCTCATCCAAGATGAGTCTGTGTACGCTTCCTTTTGAAGGCTCTCGACTTTTTGGAGTCAAACTGGACGAGGTCATAACGAAGGCCTCAGGGGGAAAGAGCCAATTTTTGCCACAGGAGAAAAAGAAATCAAGTTTTCATCCTTTCAGATTTGGTGGTCCTCGAGGGGCGGTGGTGGCAGTTTCCTTCCATTATTCCTTTAGAGGAAATAGGGATACATTTAAGCCCTTTGCTTGGAAAAGGGGTCAGTATGCCTTCCCTAGGGGCTTTAAGTCCAGGCCGACTCCACAGCCTAAGAAATCTTCCTGACTATCCGTTGGAGGAAGGAGGGGTGGGAGCAAGGCTGGGGGAGTTCATTCATGTTTGGCAAGACACCATTTCAGACCAGTGGGTCCTAGACATCCTGAGAAGAGGCTATCATCTAGAATTTGCTTCTGTTTCAGGGAAGGACAAATTTGTAGAGTCACCTTACCCGGCCTCAAAGGGCAAAAGAGAGGCCTTGAATCAGCACGTCAATTGGTTGCTAGAAGTAGGAGCAGTAATACCAGTCCCACAAGAGGAACGTATGAAAGGAATTTATTCTATCCTGTTTCTGGCAAAGAAGAGTTCGGGGGATTGGCGACCGATTCTGAACCTTCAGGAAGTCAACAGACATCTAAGGTATCAGAAATTCAAAATGGAGTCCATCTTCTCCATCATTCAGGCAGTCCTTCAGGGGGATTGGCTCCTATCTATAGATCTTCAGGACGCCTATCTTCATATTCCGGTCATTCAAGCTCATCGACGATTTTTACGCTTTGCACTGGCAGGAAGGCACTTTCAATTCCGTTGCTTACCCTTCGGTCTTTCAACTGCTCCAAGGGTCTTTTCCAAGGTTTTGGTAACCCTGATAGCGGCCCTAAGACTGGAAGGGTTTTCCATTTGGCACTATTTAGACAATATTCTGATGTCAGCAAGAAGCAAGGAGACTCTCACCATTCATCTGGAACGAGTCTTACAGTGTCTACAGACCCATGGCTGGTTAATAAATTGGGAAAAAAGCCAGCTAGTACCCTTGCAGAGACTGCAGTATCTGGGAGCAATGTTCGACACCAGAAGGGGGATAGTATCGCTTCCGCGTCAGAGAGCGCAAGACTTATCTTGTCTTCATTGGAAGGCACAGGGAAAAAAAATGGAACTATAATTTGAGAAAGACTGTTTTGAGTTGTAGGAACTTTTGTTCGGAAATATGGTAGCACTTTCTCTGGAAAAAACAAGGTATAAGGCGGATTTGCTGGCAATGCCTGCAATGCTCCTACCTGTCTATGCAATATATTTGCCAATAGAAACCCCATCTTCCATGCCAACACTGATACTTTCCAGGGGTTCAAAAGGACTCTTACATAAGGCTGTCAATACCAAATTGAGATCCCATGTCACAGCAGGAGTTTTAACTGAAGGTTTCAACCTCATCACCCTCTTAATAAAGCATTTAATCAAGTGTTCAGATGTTAGAAACTCTGGATGAAACAGCTGAAATGGCAGCTAAATGCAATTTTAGAGTAACTGGCTTCAGACCTTTATCAAATCCATCCTCTAGAAACTGCAGAATTCCTGCCACATGACAATCCTTAGACTGAATGTTTTTCGTGGAAAACCATGAATGAAAGATTTTCCAAATCTTGTGTACTTTAGAGGTGGATTGCTTTGCGTAAATGTAAGATAGTGTGAACTACTTCATGAGAGAGACCTTGATAAGTTAGGAGGTCCTTATCAAATTCCATGCCGCCAGTTTCCACCTGGATGGATTAGTATGACACACCTGGATTAGATCTTTCCTCTGTGGCAGTAACCAATACACCCCCATGTATAGTATTATCATGTCTGTGAATCAAACTCTCATTGGACAAAAAGGTAGAATGACCAAGGCTTGTTCCTGCCTGATCTTCTTCACCACCCTCTGAATCATAGCAAGAGGGGGAAAGATGTATGCTATCCTGGAATTCCAAGGAATGGACATTGCATCCAGGAAGTCAGGGTTGTTCTTAAAGGGATCCTGTCATCGGAAAACATGTTTTTTTCAAAACACATCAGTTAATAGTGCTACTCCAGCAGAATTCTGTACTGAAATCATTTCTCAAAAGAGCAAACAGATTTTTTTATATTCAATTTTGAAATCTGATATGGGGCTAGACATCTTGTCAGTTTCCCAGCTGCCCCCAGTCATGTGACTTGTGCCTGCACTTTAGGAGGGAAATGCTTTCTGGCAGGCTGCTGTTTTTCCTTCTCAATGTAACTGAATGTGTCTCAGTGGGACACGGGATTTTACTATTGAGTGTTGTTCTTAGATCTACCAGGTAGTTGTTATCTTGTGTTAGGGAGCTGCTATCTGGTTACCTTCCCATTGTTCTTTTGTTTGGATGCTGGGGAGGGGGAAGGGAGGGGGTGATATCACTCTAACTTGCAGTACAGCAGTAAAGAGTAAATGAAGTTTATCAGAGCACAAGTCACATGTCTTGGGGCAGCTGCGAAATTGACAATATGTCTAGCCCCATGTCAGATTTCAAAATTGAATATAAAAAAATCTGTTTGCTCTTTTGAGAATTGGTATTCAGTGCAGAATTCTGCTGGAGCAGCACTATTAACTGATTCATTTTGAAATTTTTTTTTTCCCTTATGACAGTATCCCTTTAATAGAGAACAAAATTGTAACAACTGTACCTGGTGGTCTAGCGGGAGGGGGTCTGCAGGGACGCCTACAGCCCCCTCGGCGGTGACGCCCGTCACGCTGCTCCTCTGGGCTGCAAAAGGGGAACAGTTAAGGGTGCGCGGCGCTTCCTGATTTGAGCATGTGCGCTGGCGTGTGACGTCAGCGCGCAGTGGTGCGAAATTTAAAAGTATTTAAAGCCACAAAGCACTTATTCACATTGCCTGTTATAGGAGTTTGTTCCAGGTGATTCTGAGCGTTTAGCTACTTTGTATTTTGATTCTTGATTCCTGTTGTGACCCCTGCCTGGCTTTTTGACTATTCTGACTTCTGGATCCTGACCCCTGCCTGAAATCCGACTACCTCTTCTGCTAAATCCCTCTGATTAAATTACTGGTTTGCTCTTTTACCTGCCTGACTACATTTGTACTCCGCCTGCCCCGACCCAACCTGTTCTGACTATGATTCTGTTTCACATGTTGTACGGCAACCTTCTGCCCAGAGACTTTTGCTTACAGTTGTGCCCCTTTGTCTGTCCAGAACCCCTCGCCTTGCACCTCTCGATATTAAGACCTGGTGGCATCTGAGTAGCTGAGGGGTCCTCCCGAAGCCAAAGGCGGCTGCTACAGGCAGAAGCACGAGCTGAGACCAGGGTGCTTGGCACTGGTTCTGGTTTTAGGGTGCCAACCGTTACAAAAATTTGCCCACTTTCCTGTTGCTAACCAAAATGAAATGACATTCTTATTTTCAAGTTAAAGGATTGATCCACAACTCTCTTTTGGGGCACTGAGAGACGCATGAAGTCGTCCAGAGACTGCAGTGACCTGTCTCAACTTTCTGCAAGATGCATATATGGGCTTTCACCAAAGTCACCAGACCCAACACTCTCATGGCCTGACAAACTGGAATTTTCTGATACTTCAGAAACTCCTTTACTGCCGTTATCAGTGTTGTTATCGTCTCTGGTTGAAGAAACACTCTCATATGCAAAGTATCTTAACTTAGCTTGGCCTTCGTGACACAGCCCTGTCCTGGTTCTCTTCTTACATCACCAATCGTTCCTTCAGTGTCTCCTACAATGGAGTATCATCTTCTCCCCTACCTCTTTCTGTTGGAGTTCCTCAAGGCTCTGTCCTGGGACCATTACTATTCTCCCTCTATACTTCCTCCCTTGGCAAATTAATAAATTCGTATTGGTTTCCACTACCACCTCTATGCTGATGATCTATCTCTCATCTCCTGATCTCAACCCAGAACTCCTAACTCGCGTCTCCTCCTGCCTGTCCGCTATCTCTACCTGGATGTTGCAACGCTACCTTAAATTAAACCTCTCTAAAACTGAAATGGTTCTCTTTCCTCCAACTAACACCAGTAGCATCCCCGAAGTATCCATCATAGTTAACAATTCCACTATCACCCCCTCTCCCCAGGCCCGGTGCCTTGGGGTTATCCTAGATTCTGCCCTGTCATTCACTCCTCATATCCAGTCACTTATTAAATCATGTCACTTCGACCTAAGGAACATATCCCCCATCCCCCTCCAGAGACTGTCACCTCTCCAGTCCATAATGAACACTGCTGCAAGGCTCATACACCTCAGCAACCGCTCCTCCTCTGCCTCACCATTCTGTCAATCCCTGCACTGGCTTCCGTTACCTTTCAGAGTCAAATTCAAATTAATGACACTGACTTTCAAAGCACTTCATAACTCTGCCCCACCCTACATCTGAACTCATCTCTATATACTCACCCACTCGCTTACTATGATCCTCTACTGACCTGCTACTCAACTCTTCTCTCATTACCTCCTCACATGCTCACATTCAAGACTTTGCAAGGGCTGCACCCCTCCTCTGGAACTCTCTCCCACGGTCTGTCCGACTTTCTCCCAACCTTTTTGCTTTCAAAAAATCTCTGAAAACTCACTTCTTTCGAGAAGCCTCCCCTCACTCTGCTTAACTACCAAACGCAACACCACATACAGTACCACATTTGTCACCCACTTAATTCGATCTTGCCACTCCCACACCTTGTGTATTACTCCCTTCCCTTTAGACTGTATGCCTATGCATAGGGCCTTCCTCACCTTTTGTACCTGTATCGATTGTGATGTTTGTTACTCCATATATTCTATTTATGTAATTCATGTGATATAGTTGTATAATCACATTTACTTTACAGTGCTGCGCAATATGTTGGCGCTATATAAATACATGTTAATAATAAAATAATAATAATATAGACCCAAGAATTTTGCAGACATGGACTGCTGTAGCATCGATTTTTAAGTTGATTATCCAGCCATGAGATTCTAGAAGACTCAATGCTTTCTTCAAGTGATGATTCACCTTTTCCAAACTCTTGGCCTTCATCAACCAATTGTCTAAGTAAGGCACTATATAGACACTTTGTTCCCTCAGAGCTGCTGTCAGAACCACAAACACTTTGGTAAACACTTGGAGCTGAGGTTATCTCAAAGAGCAGGGCCCTGAACTGTAAATGATGAATCTTGTCTCTGTACCAAACCACAATGCCCAGATACTTCCAGCTGAGAGGGTGAATGGTTCCAGCACTTTCATAATAAGGAATTGCCTTACTGCCATAACTATTGCCTCTTGTTTTATAGTGTCTTGCCTTGTCTTTGTTACACAACATCTGTGAATCAGCTCTTTCTGAACGGTTATGAAATATCCTTCTTTTATCATGATTAACACCAATGAATCAAAGGTTGCTCGCTGCTAAATTGGAAAGAAAAAAGTCAGTCTTTCCCCCTATCTCCCTTAAGACTTCTTTCATCAGAAATCAGGCGACTTTTTCTCACAGGAGTCCTTCTTTTAATTAGAGTCCTTTGATGAGAATCTGGACTTGAAATGTCTGTTATAAAACTTGTCTGTACCCTCTCAGTCTCTGAAAGATCTTCTAGACCTAGAAGACTGTGAGAAAAACCTTCTGGAAGATAGACGTAAAAAAGATTTACTCTGAATAGGCTTGTCTTGTGGAAGAGTCTTCTCTTTTCCTGTTACTAAACTCTCAAGTAGTTTATCTATGACAGAACCAAACAGATGAGCAAGATGAGCTTGTTTTTTGATGCCAAGTCAGCGGCCCAAGTCTTAAGCCATAGGGATTTTCTACCTGAATTGAACAAAGACATAGTTCTGGCACTCAACTTAGAGGACTCCACTGCCACATCACACAAAAATCCGTGGCCAGCCTGAGAGGATATAGTATATCTAAAAGACTAACTCTAGAAGTTCCTGCATCAATGCCCTCTTCTAATGCATTCAACCGGAGCTTAACTAACGATTTGAAAACTGAAATTGTCGCTAAGGATGGTTTAAAAACATTGACCCATGCCATATAAGACCTACGAAGGGCACATTTCACTCTTTTATCTATAGGATTCATTTAAAGCACTTTCTTCTACAGGAATCGTTGTGCGTTTTGACAACCTAGCAACCGCCGTGTAGACTTTAGGGTGTCTTCCCACTCAGCCACATCAGAGGGCTCAAAAGGGAACATTTATTTTAACCTATTTATCTCTGGTTATTTTCCAAAAATGTTTCACTCAAAGAATTGTTTTGTCGAATCATGCACCAGAAAACATCAAGGGGCACATTTACTAAGCTCAAGTGAAGGATTCGAATGAAAAAAAACTGTAGAATTTCGAAGTTTTTTTTGGCTACTTCGACAATCGAATTGGCTTCTTCGACCACGACTTCTAATCGAATGATTCAAACTAAAAATCATTTGACTATTCGATAGTCGAAGTACTGTCTGTTTAAAATAGAAAAAAACGTTGACTACCTACTTCGCCAACTAAAACCTACCAAGCACCAATGTTAGCCTATGTGGACCTTCCCCATAAGCTTTTTCTGATCGAAGGAAAATTGTTTGATCGTTCGATTCAAAGGATTTAATCGTTCTATCGAACGATTTTCCCTTCGATCGAACAAATGCGGTAAATCCTTTGACTTCGGTAATCGAAGGCGAAGGATTTTACTTCGATGGTTGAATATACCCTTAGTAAATGTGCCCCCAAATGTTTATTTTCTGAAAAGAAGGGTGGAACGGATTTATCAACAGTCTCTAAGTAGAAGACTTCTGGCAGACCAGCTTCCTAACTTCTTTAATCAGTCTAGGCATTTTCTTCAAACAGAAATAGACTTCTTTATGTTTAGCTAAAGAAGGGTCAGATTAAGAACTTATTTCCCCCACTTCACCTTCTGATTCCAAGTCACTCCCAGTTCTAGATTGATTAGGCACAGACAGACTTATGAAAAACATCAAAGGATTTTTCCATAATGTCTTTAAACCATGACATAAAATAAAGCGGCTGCTCTGATTTTCTTCTGCTTCGGAAAGATGTGAGAAAAGTGATCGGAGGTTTCTCATTTTATTTGTAAGCAGAAGAACATCAGCCTCTTTCTTTCTCCTGACAACTTCCTTGACTACTTGCTGGTCAGACTGGTGGGAAACTGACCAGCAGGTGGCGCTGTTGTAACACAATTCATTCATATTAACAGTATATATTTCCCTTAATATCTTGCAATTAAAAATAAATAAATAATGAATGTACATTGCAGAAGTGCTTAGAATAGTCCCCTCATCAATTTTACATTCACTTATTTTTAAGGTTTACTTATCCTTTAAAGAAGTGAAAGGACACAAATTCAGATTTAAAAAAATAAAACTTACTTTATTTCAATAGAAAACAAGGTCAATTTTCCTAGTTTGCTAAAACATCCCCAAATGGAGATGCCCCCACAGAGAACATAATGGATCATTTTCCAGTAAAAATGTTAGTGCAAGAAGCAGTGGTCTTTTCGGTCTGCTTCCAAATGTACAGAGCCTGGAAGGCAAAATAGCAATGGGAGAGGAAATCTTGCCACATAACACACATCTGAAGCTTTTATAACTTTTCTAAAATTGACTTCAAGCCTTGCACTTGCAGCATATGTCCCACTATTGAAGTGCAATCTATTACTCACCCAATCCCCCAAAAATAAGCCTAATGGTCTATTCAGCAAGTCTTTAGTAAGGCAGCAGGAGTTTAGCAACTAATATGTGATACATTTGTGTGGCACTGGTAACATTTAATAAATAATAGACTTGAAATGACCCTTCCTCTGTCTTAGTTGGAAATGGAACATTTTCTAATTGGACCAGTGTTGTTAGTGGAGTACCGCAGGGCTCTGTACTAGGTCCCTTGCTTTTCAACTTGTTTATTAATGACCTGGAGGTGGCCATTGAAAGTACTGTTTCTATTTGTGCAGATGAGACTAAATTGTGCAGAACTATAGGTTCCATGCAGGATGCTGCCACTTTGCACAGTCATTTGTCTAAACTGGGAAACTGGGCAGCAAACTGGAAAATGAGCTTCAATGTTGATAAATGCAGGTTATGCACTTTGGCAAAAATAATATAAATGCAAGTTCTACACTAAATGGCAGTGTGTTGGGAGTTTCCTTAAATGAGAAGGATCTTGGGGTCTTTGTAAATAACAAGTTGTCTAATTCTGGGCAGTGTCATTCTGTGGCTACTAAAGCAAATAAAGTTCTTGTATAAAAAAGGGCATTAACTCAAGGGATGAAACATAATTGTGTCTCTTTATAGGTCCCTGGTGAGGCCTCATCTGGAGTATGGGGGCAGTTTTGGACTCCAGTCCTTAAGAGGGATATAAATGAGCTGGAGAGAGTGCAGAGACTAAGTGCAACTAAACTGGTTAGAGGGAGGGAAGAGTTAAATTATGAGGGGAGACTGACAAGGTTGGGGTTGTTTTCTCTGGGGGAAAAAAGGCGCTTGTGAGGGGACATGATTAGACTTTACAAGTACATTAGAGGACATTATAGACAAATAGCAGGGGACCTTTTTACCCATAAAGAGATGTTGTGATGCCGATTCTGTTAAAGGGAAACTCCGGCTTCCAAACCAAAATTTGATAAAAGAAGCCCAAATAACACAGAAACCCCCAATATACCCATCACAGTTCCCGGTTTCTTCAAAAAGTATGAATAATTGAATACGTATTTCCTGTGTCATTCCACCTTACTACGTATAACTTAATATTTGGACT
Organism: Xenopus petersii; assembly: GCA_038501925.1. Classification (NCBI taxonomy): domain Eukaryota; kingdom Metazoa; phylum Chordata; class Amphibia; order Anura; family Pipidae; genus Xenopus; species Xenopus petersii. The sequence goes on along the minus strand of CM076681.1, from coordinate 2,432,437 downwards.
AATTTGTGTTGACTTCTTTGTACGTGTGGATCACTTGGGTTGTTACTGACACCTGGTGTCAATCTCATGTCAATAGCCCCATTAGAAATATATTTACTGAGAAAAACACAACTTATTTTGCCTGGTGTGTGTGTATGTATATACAGTCGTGAAAAATTAGGAATTAAATATTCCGTTCTTTGTTAAGAAATGTTCACCAAACAATGTCAAATCTTGTTTTTATTTATCTCTGGAAAAGGGGAGTTAGTGAGAGTTGAAATGTGACCATATTGTGATCAGAGAGGGGAAATGGGGAGTTAGTAAAATTGGTGGTTGAACAGAGTCTGGTAAATATGAGATCCAGAGTGTTACCACTGGAGTGAGAGGGGGAGTCTGAGCACAAAGATAAGCCTAGGGAGGACTAATAATTTTTTTCAAATTTTTTACTCATTATTGTTTCTTTATTACTGGAGGTCCTCACATCTCTTTTGGATTTAGTGTTTTAAACTTCAGTCTGACCTTGATGTTTCTCTTGGAGAGCAAAGGTTTCTTCCTCCCATGCAAGTTATAGTTGTGCAGTCTCTTTCACATCAACAGCATCAAGAGCTTGCTGTAGGTTCCGTGAGGTCATTTTAGGTTTTTTGGAGACTTCTTTTAGCATCTTGCGTCTGCTCTTGGGGTCAACTTGCTTGGACAGCCAGACCTGGGCATGTTGGCAGTTGTTTGGAAAGTCCTCCACTTGTAGACTATTTTCTGGACAGTGGAATGGCCGATTTCAAATTCTTTTGAGATCTTTTTAAAATCCCTTACCAGACAGATAAGCTGCTACAGTCTTCTTTCTGAAGGCCTCAGACGGCTCTTTTGATCTCACCATGATATTCAATCTCCCATCAACAGTCAGAAGTACCCCAAACTAAATGTCGGAGGTTTAAATAAGACAAACCTCCTTCAAAATGCTGAGTACCGATGTTCTAATCATGTGCTCTTGTTGTGATACACCTGTGTGTGATTTGAGCCATTTTAAGTGGGAATAAATGTGGGGGGGGTGTCCTGAATTATTCCTCACCAGAAATTGGATTTTTTGTGGAATTACATTTTACAGAAGATTTTGGAAAGTCTTTAATTGTTCAGTTTCTTGAATCTCCCAGTATTGTTAAAATTGTGATTAAATATCGTATGTCAAGGAATGTTACAAAAACACACAGGCTTTCATAGGGTGTCCTGTTCACATGTATTCACATATATTTATACCCGATATCCGGAAAGCTCTGAATTACGGAATTGCTGTATCCCATAGACTCCATTTTATCCAAATAATCCAAATTTTTAAAAATGATTTCCTTTTGCTCTGTAATAACAAAACAGTCGCTTGTACTTGATCCCAACTAAGATATAATTAATCCTTATTGGAGGCAAAAATGACCTATTGGGTTTATTTAAAGTTTAAATTAATTACTAGTAGACTTTAAGGTATGAAGATCCAAATTACAGAAAGATCCGTTATCTGGAAAACCCAGGTCCCGAGCATTCTGGATAACAAGTCCCATACCTGTACAATGTGCACTGGGGTTCAATTGGAGGGGTTGAACTTTGGTCTTTTTTTTATCCAAATTAACTATATAATGATCTCAAATACATTTTAAATGTTGATCGTTTGCACAAATGTATATTGTAATTGTATTTAGTGTGTGTACAGATGGGGAGGAGCTATTTAAACTATAAATCCAATGATACCAAACTCAGTGTCTAACAAGAAACAGAGGAAAGTTCTTGAAAACGACATTTTATTGATCAAGTCCACATTGCAAAGGAATGGCTTCACTGCCAGCAAATTGGGACATTCCGGACCTCCCCCATTGACAAGGACCTCCCCCCGGTACTGGCGCATAGGATAAAATGTCTCTCAGTCAGATGTAAGTGCAAGTATCAGCCATACAGAAAAGCTTATTTGGGTGAAGCGCAAGTGCCCGTGTGGAATGAAATGTAAGGCACGTATGGCTACAATCAGGATTCTCCGGTTACTGAACCACAACTTAAACACTTCATTCCTCTCCAGGGACATTGCACTCACTTCCTCACTTGTTTCCTTAGGAGCAGCCGCTCAGTGTTTCAGTGGTGGAACTTCTTGCTGGAGTCGTTGGCATGATCAATCAGCAACTGGCACGGAGTAAACTGACTGCCATATACACTCTCATACTTCCTCATCTTCTCTACTATGTGCTTCGCTCCAAACGCATCAGCGTATCTGAATGGGCCTGTGTGAGATAATACAGAGAGGATCAGCTGGTCACTATTGATACCGTCTCTACATCTGGAGGTAGAGGGGCCCGCAAGCATTACAATTATAAGAATGGTAGCATTAAAGTATCAGAATAGTATAAAAGTAGCAGAATAGTATAAAATTATCAGAATAGTATCATAAAAGTATCATAGTAGTAGTATCAGGATATTATCATAAAAGTATCAGAATAGTATAAAATTGTCAGAATAGTAGCATAAAAGTATCAGAATAGTATATAAGTATCAGAATAGTATCATAATAGTAGTAGTATCAGGATAGTATCATAAAAGTATCAGAATTATCAGAATAGTATCATAAACGTATCATAAAAGTATCAGAATAGTATCATAAAAGTATCAGAATAGTATAAAAGTATCAGAATAGTATCATAATAGTAGTAGTATCAGGATAGTATCATAAAAGTATCAGAATTATCAGAATAGTATCATAAAAGTATCAGAATAGTATAAAAGTATCAGAATAGTAGTAGTATCAGGAGAGTATCATAAAGGTATCAGAATAGTATAAAAGTATCATAATAGTATCATAATAGTATCAGAAAAGTATAATAGTAGTAGTATCAGGATAGTATCAAAAAGGTATCAGAATAGTATAAAAGTATCATAATAGTATCAGAAAAGTATCAGGATAGTATCAGAATAGTATAAAAGTATCAGAATAGTTTAAGAAGTGCACCACAGATTTACTCAAGTCTGGTTTGGCAGCACTAATCAGTAACACTATGGCAGCTCTCACGGATCTCAATAAACCCAATTGTACAAATAAATAATCTCTATATTTTATTGTGGTTTTCCGATCTCTGTACGTATGAGTTGCCATATTGTTTGCCTTGTTCTAATGTTTGCTTCATTATGAAGAATTTGTTACTACTAAAATGCTGTGTATGTGAATGATACAAGGTGACTATTCAACCTGTGTTTAAAGGAGCAGAGACACTTTGTTGCTAATGTCAGTTGTGTTAATACTTATTTGGGCTCTATAATGAAAGATGAAAACTTACCTCCCAGACAAGGGGGGAAACCAAGGCCAAACACAGCCCCAATATCTCCTTCTACTGGATTAGCGAGGATTCCCTCCTGCAGACACATCACTGCCTCATTCACAAAGCGACTGACCAGGCGCATCTGGATGTCTTCATCTGAGGAACTACATAATGACATCACACATCAACTGAATCACATGATGCCTTCCTAACTCCTCCCATAGCTTTTACTTTATTACACTTTCATCTCAGAAGCAGCAGTTATATCCTAGTAGCCAACGTGATGTGATCTGACATCAGTGGGACATGGCTAGGCAAAAATGGCTCTTAATAAATTAACTACATGTATAGGAGTAGCAGGAACAGCCCCCTAAGTTTAAGCATTTCCTGTACAGAGAGGTCCCATAAAACTATGGCAGCATAGGTATTCCCTGTACTAAGCACAATTCAGCAGGAACAGTCCCTAAGTTTGCTCATAGTCTGTACAGAGAGATCCCATAAAACTATGGTACATAGGTATTCCCTGTACTAAGCACAATTCAGCAGGAACAGCCCCTAAGTTTGCTCATAGTCTGTACAGAGAGATCCCATAAAACTATGGCAGCATAGGTATTCCCCTGTACTAAGCACAATTCAGCAGGAACAGTCCCTAAGTTTACTCATAGTCTGTACAGAGAGATCCCATAAAACTATGGTACATAGGTATTCCCTGTACTAAGCACAATTCAGCAGGAACAGTCCCTAAGTTTGCTCATAGTCTGTACAGAGAGTTCCCATAAAACTATGGCAGCATAGGTATTCCCTGTACTAAGCACAATTCAGCAGGAACAGTCCCTAAGTTTGCTCATAGTCTGTACAGAGAGATCCCATAAAACTATGGCACATAGGTATTCCCTGTACTAAGCACAATTCAGCAGGAACAGCCCCTAAGTTTGCTCATAGTCTGTACAGAGAGATCCCATAAAACTATGGCAGCATAGGTATTCCCTGTACTAAGCACAATTCAGCAGGAACAGTCCCTAAGTTTACTCATAGTCTGTACAGAGAGATCCCATAAAACTATGGTACATAGGTATTCCCTGTACTAAGCACAATTCAGCAGGAACAGTCCCTAAGTTTGCTCATAGTCTGTACAGAGAGATCCCATAAAATGTACAGGATTGGTATTCCCTTGTACTATTTATAGGCTGAGTAGGTAGAACTGCTGCTGAGTTCTGAGATTATTGTCCCATTTATATAAATATACAAGATGACATAAGTTTGATATAACATACACTTCAGGCTTGGCCTGTAGCTTAAACTTCTCCAGTATCTCCTCAGTGCCAGAGTTAATGGGTCGGCTCTTCACTCCCTGCTGATAGATATAAAAGCCTTTCCCAGATTTACGCCCTGTGGGACAGAGAGAGGGAACAGACTGTCAGGGAAAGGGTTAATCATACATGATTAACACATTAAAAACCACAAATAAAATATTCTGCCTAGAAATGTGATCACTAGTTATTTGGCGTATGTAGAATTTGGCTTGTGAATGTGAAACACAGCCCCTCTCTGATAGGTTTGCCACTAGTTCTCATTACAGCAGTATTTACAGTGAGTCATGTGTGGCCCCCCAATATTTTTTTGGCTACTTCGACCTTCGAATCGAACGATTCAAACTAAAAATCGTTCGACTATTCGACCATTCGATAGTCGAAGTACTGTCTCTTTAAAAAAAAGACTTCGACCACCTACTGTGCCACTTAAAACCTAACGCGCTCCAATGTTAGCCTAAGGCTTTCCTAGCAATTTGTGATCGAAGGAAAATCGTTTGATTGATGGATTAAAATCCTTCGAATCATTCGATCGAAAGATTTTTCCTTCGCTCAAACAAATTGCGGTAAATCCTTCGACTTCTAAGTCGAAGGATTTAACTTTGAGGGTCGATTATCGAGGGTTAATTAACCCTCGATATTGGACCAATAGTAAATGGGCCCATTAAATATTAAACACATACCTTCCCCTAAACCCGGCCTGTAGACTTGCCCTTATAATGCTTTAACCCTTTAGGGCCAACACTTAGGGGTAGATTTATCAAGGGTTGAATTAAATTCGAAATTTGTTTTTTATGGTCAAAACTGTCAAATTCGACTAGGGAGTTATCCAAATTAGGTTTTTTTTTAAAAAATTTGAATTCAAAAATTCGAGATTTATCAAACTATGCAAACTATGGCCCTTTAAAGGAGAAGTAAACCCATTATTTAAAAAAAAAAAAAAACCTACCCCCTACCCTACATAGACCCCCCTCCCCCCAGCCTAGCTGCTACCCCAGGCAAATGCCCCTAACTTTTTAGTTACCCCTTGGTGCAGATTTATGGCATCGGAGTTCACGGCAGCCATCTTCTTCGGTCTTCATCCGAAAGTAGGTTCCGTATCGGCGCATGCGCAGTTGGAACGGTCTCTGGGCTCTTGTCAATTGCGCATGCGCTGAAAGTTACGAAAATTGCCGAAGCGCCAGAAGAAGACCCAATGAAGACCGAAGAAGATGGCGTCTGTGAACTCCAACGCCATGACTCTGCACTGAGGGGTAAGTAAAAAGTTAGGGGCATTTGCCTGGGGTAGGGTTTTTTAAATAAAGAGTTTACTTCGCCTTTAAGAATTTGAATTCTACTATTCACCACCTAAAACCTCCCGAATTGTCGTTTAAGTCAATGGGAGACGTCCAAGGATCAATTCGCAGCCTTCCCGAGACTCGAGTTTTTTTCGGACAAAAAAACTTGAATTGAGTTCAATTCAATTGAAATTCGATTTGAGTTTTCGGTTTAATTATTCAGAGTTTTAAAAATGAGGTTTTTTCATTTTTTTTTTTTTTTTAATAAATTTCAATTGGTCGAATTTGTGGGCGTTTTTAAAAACTCACATGAATTGGAAATTTGACCTTTCATAAATCTGCCCCTTAATAAAAGCCACCAGGATTAGTGCTAGGAATGACACATTTGTAAGCTCGCCATTTCAACATTCTTTAGTACATACCCAAGAATCCTTTGGCCACCATGGCTTTCAGTAGCTCAATGTTTCCGCCCCCAAACCGCTCTCCGAAAGCTTTGCCCAGATCCTCAGCCACGTGAGCCGCCACATCAATGCCCACCTCATCAGCTAGAGCAGAAGCCCCTACTGGGAAACCAAAGCCGGTAGAGAGGGCGTCCAGTTTCTTGGGATCTACCCCTTCCTATGAATTTACACAAAGACAAAATAAATGCAAAGCAGGGGGTTCTGGGAAACTCAATGGTCACAAAAGCTGAAAGGCATCTGACTATACCGTGAACTGTGGCTTCACTAAATAAAGGATAAATACAGATTCACAGAATGGATAATACTCATTACCCACAAAAAACCTTTAATGGGGACAAACGGCATACATTTCATGCTCATGTTCATATAATATTGTGTTTTTAGCATTCCTTTAAAATGTTTGATTGTATAATTTGTCTGTAATTAAAAGCAAAACGATGTTTTCCTATTGCATTACCTGCAGGACACGGACGACTTCAGCCATCATGGGGCCCAGGCAGCGGGTAGTGTAGAATCCTGGTCCATCCTATCAACCCCAAAAAAGCAAGTTAATCATAACCATTATGTCTTGCTTTATGCAATAATAGCAAAACCCACTAATTGGGCCACTGTCATGGCCTATATAGGACATTTCTATAAAAGTTGATCCAGGTTTCCGTTCCATCACTAGTAACTTACCTTCACCACAATGATGACCTTGCCCTGCTTGAGGCCGACGGCTACAGCAGAAGCAGTGGTGTCCTTAGACGTTTTGTCTGTAGTGATTATTTCCAACAGTTGCATCTTATCCACAGGGGAGAAATAGTGCATTCCTATAACCTAAACACAGAGAGAGAACAAATAAGGGAAATTACAACCCAAATGCAGGTCCTGTACATACACAGCTCCTTGGTGCTCCGAGAGGATTGTTAAATCCATCATTTAAATCAGGATGTAATGGGTTTATGGCTTTGCTGCACAATGAGAAATCCCAGTAATGAATATAGTGAATAAAGTACCCCCTCTTGTAAAATATGAGGATATTATAAGTTACCGAGGAGTTTCATGACCATATAAAAACACGAGTCCGAAGGCCGAGTTATACAGGTCATGGAACTCCGAGGTAACTTCTAATATCCTCATATTTTGCAACTGGGGGTACTTTATTTATTATAATACACAAGTTTCAGTGAGTCATGTGACAGAAATGACATCAGAACTCACCGTTTATAACTGATGACCTCAGAACTCACCGTTTATAAGGATATAATTTACAAGATATTCATGGCTTTTGTGTATTATAATTAGATACCCGGCTCCATGTAACAGGACTTTGTACTCACCTTCTCTGGCCTTTTGCTGGCTGCGGCTATCTGAGAGATGGGGAGGGCGGATGTGTTGCTGGCAAATATACAGTGTGGGGGGACGACCTGCAGAAAGCAGAGAGACCGTTTTACAGATCGGATAAAAAAAAAAAAAAACACAGTTCAGTCTACAACTTGCCACAGACACACACAGTAAAAAGATCTATCCAACCAATTCCCTGTGCATGGGGCATCCAGCCAACCACTGGGCGTTTCCATTGTGCAATCCCACAGACACTGCCTGCACTTGAATCTTACACACCCAATAAATGCACCAGAGAGGCCAGTATCTAATGAGTTATGGCAAAGGCTGCACACATGATATGACTGCTAGGCCTGTACCTCAATTGTCTGCTGTGTAGATCTGGTTAGAGGGAAAACATACTAGATTGTGCTGCAGCAAGAGAGTAAGGAAACAGAGCTTGGGAGTAGGGAATTATCTTTAAAGGAACAGTAACACCAAAAAATGTAAGTGTTTTAAAGTAAT